>JAQPZY010001504.1:1492500-2692500 GCA_029931535.1 Margaritifera margaritifera
GTGGTCGGCACGTACTAACTTGTTCGATTACTGTGATCGGCACGTACTAACTTGTTCTATTACTGTGATTGGCACATACTAACTTGTTCGATTACTGTAAGTTTAAAACATTAGTCAGATGCTTTCTTTTTCCGAATCGCTTCCTGTTCTTTATCATTTTTTATCGCAGTAAATTAGAACTCGAAAAGAGAATTTACAACAACAAAAAATATGGTTACCGCGAATTCTTTGACGATACACGATGTGAAACTTCTTGAATACCATCTTGCCAAGTGTCTACACATTGTTTTAGGTCGCGTTCACAAAAAACAAAAAATAAAGCAATTGTCGTAGTTTGTTATTGCATTTTACATTTACATTCTCCTCGGTAAATTAATTTAATTCAAATGTTCTTGGGAAAAAAAACCTACTCGTAGTTCGTTATCGCATTTTACATTAACATCCACCTCGGTGGATTAATTTGTTTCCAATTTTTGGGAGAAAATCCCTTACGTGCTATAAATAATACACCCAAATGGAGACATTTACTCGGCTTTGTCGTGCTTCATACTAATACAATATTGCGATCAGAATGTAAATTTGCTGATTTCAATAGGTGATGACATCAGGACTGGGTTTACTGAAAGCAAATCGAGACCGTACTTCTCAAACTAAAGTTAAAATTCGAACAATATAACTGGAGACATTTATTTTTTATTGAAACTCAAAACTGACCAATACAATTTCCTGAGTATAAACGTAACTTAAGTTCTGCAAAATGCTGGTGAAATTAACATTCCCTACCCTTCCAGGTTGTATGGTAACTAACCTTTTCACAAAATAAGGAGGATCACGGGTAAACTGCAATAATTGCGAAGAAGACGCCATAATTGTTCCTGTCAATATTGATTCTTTATGGTAATCGGAAATTCGCTTCGTACTGTAAATAATATTTATATTGCTTTCTTTATAATTGTCTATGAATACAAGGGCATATTTTATTTTTACTATATTTCAAATTCTGAAAATATCGAATTGGTATTGCGCACCACTGAAATCAATCCGTTGTTTATATAGGTATGGTTATGTGTAAGACCAAAATCTTGGTTGAAAATTAGACTGAAACTATGCAATAGGAAAGGTATGTCCTTTAATAATTAAACAGTCGTTTTAGCCGATTTATATTGTTCAGCACTAAACTGGGAAACATTGCTGTAAATCATTGTTGATGTCGGACTCAGACCAAATTTTACATTTAATAAAATCCTTAATGATGAGGTCATTGAATACCTTAGAAAAAATCCCAACTACGGTTCCATTTTGGGTCTCCATCTTAACATGTGCATCGGACATTATTGTTTGTTTTGTTTTTGTAACTCGAGCTTTATCCATAGAGAGTCCAAGTTATGTGCAATGGATCAAATAAAAAATACTAATGCGTAACAATTGGTTATTCTTTTAATTTGTATCTTATTTCATTTCTGCCTAAAGCTTGCGGTGGATTCTGCCATTATATTTGTTTCCTTTTTTAATTGATCAAGGTTGTAAAATATCTAATTAAGTTAAGTAAGAATATATATCTGACGCATGAAATAGAGAACTTAATTATTCAGTCTTTATCTCGTAAAATAGCTTTCTTTTCACAGTTATTCCTCTGATATCTTGAAATGGCATCATTACGTTTTATCTCGGAGAACTATAAGGCATTAATGTCAGTAATTTAGATATATTTGGAGCTCTTTTGCAGACCGTACCATGTGTAATTTGTCTTCGTGAACATATGTTAGTGCTATCGCGTGATTCTGAACATAAAAAGATGAAAAACTATTGTTTGTTTTTTTGTTTTTTTGGCAGTATAATTTATTGATAACGACTCAGTCTTACACCCAATCTATCTTTTTTATTGAAATTCCTTATACCTGTCTTCGAAGACCAAAAAAACCCACCACAAATAAGAGAAGGCATAGCGACGTAATGTCTGATGCCGTGGAGTTTTTCGATAGTTACGCCACATCATTCAGACAACTCAAAGACAAACTTTCGAAGAACAATTTTGAACACTTAATCCAAAGGCCGAGAAGATTTGCACAACAGAACTTCCCTGAAATTGAGAAGTTTAAAATGACAAGCTTAATCAAGCCTCTTCTTCCCGGACTCATTTATCAAAATCAAAACGGGATTTAAAATCATCAATCACTGACAACGCTTATAAAACAACCAAGGGCTAAAGCATCACTAACTTTCATTTTCACTTAACGTACACGTCCTTATGCTAGTCCTTTTCACCTTCTTAACAAAGCGGGAGGAATAGAAATATTGCAGAGATAATGACTGGGAGGGCCGAAGGAAAACATTCCGTTACGTGATTTATTTTTGCTCTTTACTTCTTTTCTTTAAACATATTGTCCAAAGAGTGATTTGCTATTAAGGATGATGAATTGCTGATGAAAAATTGACAGGCTATATTGTGTAGAAAACAAATTCATTTTCCTAATAATATCACAAAAAATATTTGTGTTGAACTTGGACACTGTAAGGTTTAATTTTTATGCATTGCCTGGCAAACACTGATTTGAATCATTTTGTCTTCTGTCTTATCTCTGAGGTGAGGATCGTTGTATGTCATCTTCGTCTCGTGAGAAATCATGTATTTTGATTTTCGAAGAACTACGTGACCTGCAAAACTAGTGATCTAAGACTGATTCAGTTTATTTTAAAGAGTGAGTAGATATTTTCTACCCAAAATCTATAAATAGTTGCGGGTATTTTTTATTGTTTTTTTTAAAAGTTATTCAACACCACGTGAGAAGGTGGTAAGCTCATATTTTGATGTACATCTGCTATATTATGAATGCATAAAGAAGACTTGTCAGATTTTTTTTTTAACTCTCTTGAAAAGATTCATGTACTGTATAAAACAAGACAGAATAGGAAGATAACTATGAATACAATTTTAATATCGTAAGATCGAAACTATTAAATTTTGGTAGTTTATCTCTTGCAACATTAAACTCTATATGTTTTCATTTATAATGTTACTTTATGAGTGATTTTAAATGTTACTCAATTTATAAAAGTTTCAGTTGAAAAGTGATTGTTGAGTTGTTAAAAAGGAAGGATTAAAAAAAAATAAGATTAGAAAGAACAAGGAAATTGATAAAATGAAATGATATTACCTATCTTTATTGGCATCATTTGGAAAACTGCTCTTCACAATTTAAAATTTTTTTTTTTTTTTAAATATATTTCTTATTAAGTTGCATGTAACAGCAGTCATTAAATGTTTGAGATCGTAATACTAAAAATGTTATTATAAAGCTCTTTTCTTATTATTATTATATATATATATAAACATGAAGCCGTTTTATAAAGTGAAATTAGTATCCAAGCTGTTTTGACAAACTGGATGTACTTAAAAGCAGCAGAAAATGTAGTAAAAGTAACAACATCAGCAGAAGCAGCTACAATAGTGGTAGTAGTAGTAGTAGTAATAGTAATAGTAGCAGTAGTAGCAGCAGCAACATTAGCAGCAGCAGTAATAGCAGAAATACCAGCTTGGGGATATGTATTTATGCATAATGTTTAACGGCACGTCAGCACAATTCTTGCTATGTAATACCTTATAAAAATAAAGTTATACCAGTGTCAAGGGAAAACTTGCGAAGCAGTTTAGGAAGATAAACCCTTCCAAATAAATGTAAATATGTAGTTCTTCAAGATAAAAGACAACGATCTTACAAAGCTGTAAAAATATAAAAGTTACAAATTGCTAAAATTTTCGGGAAGATAAACGGAGGGGTGAGGATGGGTGGAGATAAAGTGAGCAGGTAATGACAGTTGAAGTGTTAGATGTGGAGTACTAAAGCATACATGCCGTTAACTTTTGATTATCATTACCGGCTGTATTAATACAAGGAAAGAAGTAGCAGTCTGTGAAACATCATCAGCAGCATATCCTTGTCCTCATCTTCCTCCTCCTCATCTTCTTCTTCTTCTACTTCCTCTTCTTCTTCGTCCACAAATACCACTAACACTTTCATCACCACCATACCACTACGCCATAACAAATTGTGGAGACCAATGTTGCCTTAGTAGCAGTAGTAGTAGTACTACTACTACTACTATTACTATTACTACTACTACTATTACTATTACTATTACTACTACTACTATTACTGCTACTATTACTTTTACTACTACTATTACTACTACTATTACTATTACTACTACTACTATTACTACTACTATTACTACTACTACTACTATTACTACTACTACTATTACTACTACTGCTATTACTACTACTACTACTATTACTACTACTACTATTACTACTACTACTATTACTATTACTACTATTACTATTACTACTACTATTACTATTACTATTACTACTACTACTACTATTACTACTACTACTACTATTACTACTATTACTACTACTACTATTATTACTACTACTACTATTACTACTACTACTATTACTACTACTACTATTACTACTACTACTATTACTACTACTACTATTACTATTACTACTATTACTATTACTACTATTACTACTACTACTATTACTATTACTACTACTATTACTACTACTATTACTATTACTACTACTATTACTACTACTAATATTACTACTACTATTACTACTACTACTATTACTACTACTACTATTACTACTACTACTACTACTACTATTACTACTACTACTATTACTACTACTACTACTATTACTACTATTACTACTACTACTATTACTCTTACTACTACTATTACTACTACTACTATTACTACTATTACTACTACTACTATTACTACTATTACTACTATTACTACTACTACTATTACTACTACTACTACTACTATTACTACTACTACTATTACTACTACTACTACTATTACTATTACTACTACTATTACTACTATTACTACTACTACTACTACTACTATTACTATTACTACTACTACTATTACTACTATTACTACTACTATTACTACTATTACTACTACTACTACTATTACTACTACTACTATTACCACTACTACTACTACTTATAATAATAATAATAATAAAGTACCTACCTGTTTATAATAATGTTAATAATAATCTTATCAAAGTTTTCAAAGATGATCCCTCATGTTTTCATTGTTGAATTTAATGAGACTACTATTTTTATTTTTATTTTTTTTAATTTCACTTTTATCTTTTTAAAAACATTTACAGTCCGGATGCTGATGTTATACATGATTTAGCTGCATGACAGAAAGTCCGTAATTTCATCACCAATCACTTACTGGTTTTGACGTGGTGTCATGGCCCTGTTGACGAGACGACCCTCCCCTGGGGCTCCTCACGAATGATGCACGCTGATCTTTGCTCTGCGATCATTTTTCCTTGTCACAGAAATGATGGCTGACCTCGAATATGGATTGTTCTTTTCAACAAAGTGCAAATGTTTTCATTAAAAAGATCATCTATTTTCTCAAGTTCTTTGGGAATGCCACTTTTGAAATTCATTTCGGTAAATTACTTTTCCATTCGACGGCTTCCTCTGACGTGTTGTTGTTAGCGTAAGAGAGCAATATGCAGTTCCGTGCCATTACCAAGAGTCATCGTATTTCACAATCCACGTGTATTGTAGATTATTTTAAAAATCCATTTATTATTTCTGATGTCGTTTATCTTGCTGCTTGGGTTAAAATAGTCTTTTTTATTCGAATGCTATTCTCAATCCACCAAATTATACGAGCCATACATAGAATCACATAAACTCTCTAGCACGTGCTATCATATATATATATATATATATATATATATATATATATATATATATATATATATATATATATATAGATAGATAGATAGATAGATAGATAGATAGATAGATAGATAGATATATAGATAGATAGATAGATAGATAGACATAGTGGCGTACTACTAAGGGTAAATGACGCCCGGTGAGACGATGATGGCCCAAAGGGCCAGACTACCTGGCGCGACGCCCGGGGCAACCGATATATATATATATATATATATATATATATATATATATATATATATATATATATATATATATATATATATATATTCGTATTAGTATTAGTATTAGTATTAGATTATGTGATTTTGCTTTCACCATCACGAAACAATATGTAAATATATATTATGTTTACGTTTTTGTGCATATGTCCTTTGACTGTGGGGTCCGCCTTGAAAAAGGCAGCCGTAGATTTCGAAAGCACTTGGTTTCTCTGGTTACTGCACGATGCTTTGTCATGTTTGTTTCCTTTTAAAAAAAATTTTTACAAATACGATATCCCGAATATTCGACCTTTACACACACACATATGCACACAAACGCACACACACACGCACGCACGCACACACTATAGTAGTTAGTGTGTGTATATTGCATAAAAATGAAAAGCTCGAGTGGATCATGAAAGTATTTATGTCGCCACAATTTATAATAAATGTATTAAATCTTTTTTCTGAGACAAATATAACCGGAAACAATAAAACAGTCGCTATTTTAACGTTTGACAGGATACATTTGTCTGTATTATACCAGTTTAACTGTTGAAGTACATGTTATGTCACACAAAATTATTTTAAAGATTATGTAGGGCTGTCTATGTACCATTCGTAAATGGCCCGTATATGCAAAATCATGACAAGCGGAGCAAAACTACGAAGCTACATCCGAATTGTGCAGCGCCATTTTTGTGCATTGAACACCATTATGGGTTTACAACCTTTCATACTGCCTTCGGGCCGTTTGAAATATACGCGAAAGACAAAGATCACGTGTGCACCCACTGTGATACTTTATGACGAACAAAAATGCACCTCGAGTAATGTATTATAATGTCATTACCATACAATTGATCATGAAGAAGATATATTTACTATATCTCAGTTGGAAAAAAAAAGAAATATGTAATATGCAAATAAGATGAGCAGTACACTGTTTGTGCTTAATCATTCAACACTAAACGTGAAACAGGTGCGAGTAAATTGTGTATATGCAGTGTGCATGCTGTCAGATTTATTATATATGTACAAATGACGTATACCTATTCGTAATTAATCAGGATTGATGAGCAGCTGTGAAATTGTAATTGTTTTTTCAAGGACTATTGATGTCAATGGCGACATGATTAATCATGCTTGACATGATACATTCATACGATACCATGACTCACCTGAACATTAATAGCAGTGACCCACCAGAAGTGTATGTAAGTTGCGAAGGTATACCTATCCTTTAATATGGATTAATTAATTCAAGGTTATTTCTCGCTTTAGTGTATAATCTCCTATTTATTGCCTACGGATTTAATCTTGCATAGTTGACCTGCAGTTCGATACAGATGTTCATTCGTATATCCGTGTCACACACCCAGATCGGTGCTGTAACACGCAAGAGGTCTCACTGCCGAGCGAATCAAACAACTCCTGCGTGAGTCTGGCTTGGGGTCGATGTTTCCCCTATTTCCAATGACCTCAAGACAACAGTCGTTGTCAATCGAAGGGTTCTTAAACACGAAACAAATACTTTTCGTCTAATCAACTAGCAACCACACATTCACGAAAGTCTAATTTCATACTTGCATGATTTTTCTTGCTTCACATTTGTATCACCCATAGAAAAACCGTTCCAAGCAGAAGATTGGTACTTCACGCAATGTACTACAAAACACAACCCAAACACTTAATGCAAAAAATTGTTCCTATCTCAGATTACTAAACACTTATATGTTAGAATATCCAGAGATTTACCACATGTTAAGAAACTAGGGAGGTCCATTTTACGAAACTAATCCATGCTACTATAAAGTCTCGCGAATACTCTACATTATGACGTCTGCTCCTAGAAATTTTAACATAAACAAATAATCACTCAAATCTAAGAAAGCTGTAAACGGAGACGTAAATACAATATATATATATATATATATATATATATATATATATATATATATATATATATATATATATATATATATATATATATAATTGTGTGTGTGTGTGTGTTAAAGAAGGGGGTATGTTATAGATACAACCGCATTTAAAGTTTGTTCCGAGTCGGGGAAAAGCACTTTTGTCATATGGCGTATGAATACGTCTCAGCCTGATGGCCTGGACGTATTCCTACGCCATAACAAATTCGTTTTTTCTGCAGTCTCTGAACGCGTATGCAGGTTTGTGTATATATCAGTCATTATTCTGTTTTATCTTTTTTTAACTGCTACGTTTTTTTATTATTTTAATTAGGATTGATTGTTTGCTAGATGCCTTGGTTGATTGATTGATCTCGACTGATTTAGGAGATAACGCTCGAACTGGATTTATATTGGTGCCGGCAAAATGGCTATTGGTGACTGTAAAACAACCAGTAACTTCAAATCCTCAAATGCAATATAGGTATCCTCATTCTAACATATTTTGTGAAAATTTTGTCAATTAATTATCATAAATATAATTCTTTGTGGTTCTACGTCACATTGAGTGCCATGATTTTGGACAGTTTAATGTGTATGTCACTGACGCAACTTTTTGACTCTCGACCAGTCAGAAAGAGCGTTAAATTCAAAGATGTATTACACTGATTGTTTGATTGGCGGCTGATTCATTTATGTTTCTATTAATTATCCCAAACATTCTCTTGATAAATATAGTGAACATTGTTTCACCCATCATCTGTCCGTCGATTCGTCCATTAGTCATAATTTTTCTTCCACTAAAGCTAAACTAATCACTAATTACGCAGTGACAATGTGTGAAATAAGTATCATCTTTAGCCACGTCTTGAAGGGACACCAAAGATAAGTCAAATGGTGGAATATAAAAGAAATATAATTACAAGGGCACTCTTGAATACCAGCACGTGTATTATGAACAGGAGTTAATAAGTGCAAGGATGAATGAAAGCTATTTATGATGTGTGACGGATTTGGATATATCTGCCAACAGGTGTGGAGATAGAGTAGCTGTAAGAGTTCTGTCTCACTGGGATATTGTTCACAAATGTTAAAAAATTTGTGGTCGAATGATTGAATTATTTTCAGTTGTTGTCTGCTTAACTCTAATTAACGCATGTGCAAACTAGGCTCACGACCTGGTTTTATCCGGTTATGTACATCATAGGGTGTGGCTTTAAAAATCGCTTATCTGGCCCGGGCGATGGAGGAAGTTGCACATGACTGCTCTAATTCGTAATCGAGATTTTTCACTTCATTCATTGAATTTAACAATGCTTTACCAAAACATTACATCCATGTTTGTAGAATAAAGCTTGGTAAGCCATCAAAGGATAAGTATTTAGATGTGTGCCAGGCGTAGACTTGATATACTCTGCAGACTCAATTCTGACCTTTTCTTTCAAAATTTGCCACAAATCGGTATCAGCTAGATAGCTAATTATTGTCATCACTTATTGCACTGAATTTCAGTTAATTTTTATATCATTTCCTTCAATCTCATTGTTTCTTTTTTCTTCAAGATCTTGTTTTTCAAAAAGGCCATAGATAACCCATCCTGTATATTTTTTTTATGTTTACTGGACCGCAACCCTTTTACTTCATTAGTTGCTCTAGATGTTTTTTTGCCCTTTACGGTTACTTTTTTTTTCTCAGTCAGTGAGTTGTCCCTCCTGATCAGCAGTACTTCTGCTTTGCAAATCGGTAAAATGCTATTTTTTAAAACAATTTTTAAGGTACCTAAAATGAGATGGTATACCAAACTGATGGTTTTGTAATATATATTCCTTCCGACACCAGCATTTTACATGCTCTCCATGTACTCCTGTCCTTTTCTAGATCCAAGAAGACGTTGAAAAAAGTGACAGTTTGTAATTTTTAGTCATGTCTTTTATGTTGTGATTGAAGTTATCCCATTGCAACACGATTCATTGACAACAGAATAATTTATATTTTGTACCATTTTATTTATTGCTTTGGAAATTGAATTAATTGCTAAAATGCATTGCTTTAACCCTAAGGTAATGTAATTACGCTGTCAGCAAAAAATATTGTCGTCTTATGCTGGCAAAACACTTTGTTAATTTTGATGTTAAATGTCTCATAATTGTACGATATGATTAGTTTAATTTCCTGGTAATTTCCCTCGTGATTTAATATAAAAAAATCCCTGTTCATAACAATTTTGGTTATTCTTTATCACACATTTTTTTTATTCCTTTACAAACTCTGTTTCTCTGTTTTCGTTGTGATCAGTTCTAAGCGAATAAAGTTTTGAGCTTAATCTTTTTTTCTTGATGTTCCCTTTATTAACACGCTTTTTATCTTTTTGTTGACTTGTGGAATATTGAACACGTTGTTCTTCGAGTAATCGCTGGTGTCATAAGACTTTACGCTTTCATTCATGTCGCTATAAAACTTGTCAGTTTCAAAATGAATGCATAAAAACGTATGTGTCAGTGAAAAAGAATTTCATTCTACAGCCGCACAAATTTTCTACTTGTTGTCGTAGAATTTGTGTGTTAGCCACTTTGATAGCTGTAACAGAATGAAGCCACCGTAAATCGGTTTCGCTAGTTTGATTTTGTTTGTTTGTCATTCTAACCAAAGCCAAATCTTCATCAAGTTTTGTACTCCAGGCAAATTATAAAACATTCAGCTATTATAAATATATGTTCATTCGTACATATTTGTACAGTTTTTCTTTTCCTTAGGTTTACAGTTGTTTGCCGAATACACTGTGATTCATCAATTTAAATAAACTAATCCCTTTCGAAATCGTTAGTAGATTTTTGCCTCAAGGTTGTAATGTGTGATTTTAGCCGCGGTTGTTGTTCGAAACCGAGAACTATTTACTTTTCAGTTTTAATCCTAATTGCATGTACAACTTTAAATTGTCGTAGTGAATCAGATAATTCGTTTGCTGAATGAAATATAGTTTTCATATTTGTTAGATATGATAGCACCTTTGCGAATAAATGATCGTCATAACTGGACCATTTGTAAATGAAAAGTGATATGCATTTTCAATATATGAAAATTAAAATGCAATCGTTATGAGCAGAACTCCTATAAGTACCTATAAAGTGATCGTGGTAGTGCACCTTGTGTGCGACGATTACTTTTCTCACAGATGAGGCACAAGTTGGTTTAAAATGTTTTTAATCTTCCTCCTTGTACACAATAGGTTTTACATTCTTAGGCTTTAATTATAGATATTTGCGATGTTGCTCAAATCCTCGTAAAACACTTGAACGCAATCAATCCTCAATAAATAAATGGCTTGTAAATCATATTTACTGACCTGAGGTATAAATAGAAGCCAGATGGAACACGTTTTGCTGTTGTGTTTCCCTCAACAAATTTTCAAATGATCACGTATGTCATCATCGTTTAGGTCAGGATTGCTTGTCATTGATGAAATTAAGAAGGTGAGATTTTCGGTACACTGAACATTTGGTTTGTAGAGAGCCCAGGAGGCGAAGTCACACGAAGTTCCTAAATTGCAAGCGTTTTAAGGGGATAATTTTAACCATCTAACTATAAAGAAAACTTACTCTAGGAAACGTTCCAGTTGTTTCGCGCTCATTTGTAGGGATTTTCGGGGAGGTGGTAGCGGTTAAATGGTGTGTGAGTGTGTGAATGAGTGAATTAGTAATTAATTAGTTATTTATTTGGTTTGTTAGTTCATTCGTTAGTTGATTCGTCGCTTACTAGCAAGCTTGTGTGTTTAAATTGTAAAACTCTATTTTGACATGAACATGAGGTCTTGTTTTCGCTTGTAATTCTAATTTTCAACATTACCGTGATTAACACATAATTTTTTTCTGAAAAATAAATGTCAGTGACATGATCGGGATTATCTGCTTAAAAATGTATCCTGTTTTGTATGAGTTAATGTTTATACAATAGGTCTCGTTTAGGTTCTAAATATTTTTTTATAAAGAACTGCGTACGCGGGGTAAAATGTGGTAGGAAAAAAATGTGTTTATAAGACATGTATACCCTCACCACTGGTGTATCAAAGTTTTCACCAAAAGTCCAAAAGGTTAAAAATCAATTATTTCCAATTGCAAAACAAATTGCTGTAGTTACATGAAAATCTAATCAGGTCATCTACATATGCATAGACATATAAAATTTAATTTTTGATTTAAGGTGGTTTTTGCACAATCGTGCTAATAGCCCCCCCCCCCAAAAAAAAAAAAAAAAAAAAAAGTTATTTTTTTTTTACAAATTACATAACATGAAATAATTGCTTTAGTGCCTGAAACTCTAATCAGGTCATTTAAATATGCATACAAACATGTGTTCCAAATTTCATTTGTCTACATCGAATAAGTTTTGTGCAATCTTGCGAATGAACTTCTCGTGACGGAGGTACGGACACGACCAAATCAAGATGCCCCTATTGCAAGCAGTTTGGGTATAAAAATAAACAAGAATCCTTTTTGACAGAGACAAGAAATATAACTGATGCAATATAGTTGAATCACACACATACTAACTTTTCCGGAGAAAAAAGTAATTCAGCTAATGGTCTTCTTTTCAGGGCCGATTTAACCGATAGGCAAACTAGGGCGCCAAATATCCCTGCGTGGGCCCTGCCTCTTTTATTTTACTGACGAAGGCCTGGCAAAAAAAAAAAAAAAAAATAAGCAACCGAAACAAACTTATTTGACAAAGATAAGAAAGGTAACCCTTGCGCAATAATCCAATCGCTCATGTACATACTTTTCTGAACAAAATATGCTAATAACAAACATAGTCTTTATATACATCCCTCTGGTATTTGTCCCTTTGTTATTTTTTATTTTTTATTTAAGTCCTTTAAATTTATTAACGTTTGTAAAGTTGAACATACCAAGACATGGTCTGCATGGCCTCTTCTTTTTAAGTAGGTGAAGAAAGAATCATTTAATTGTCTGTCAATGTGTGTTTTATTCATGCGCACAAGTGACTTAACAGGCATTTAATGCTTCTGATATTGTAATGCTCATTTATTAATTATTATCGCAGAGACTTTTATAGTTTCATACTCGGAAATGGCAGTAATAAAATATAGACTAAACTCAAGGTAACGCGGCTTCAAACGGTAAGAAAAGGAATGTTACTAGCGGCATAACCTTACCAAATGACAGAATCATTTTGCTCTGATCTTGGCAACAGATGCCTTTTTCAAAATCTACGCTTGGCGAACCTGTCAGTTGAAATTTACCGCGGTGTGTGACTGTATCTGTCAACTCCCGTCCATCTGCTGTCGGTTTATCAAAACTCAGTGGAATCCCTCATCAAGCTTGTCATTTAAACCGTACCAAGGTCTAAATCAGTGTCCCGTCTGTCAGCGGAGGTGTTTATACGTCAATTGTGCGCCATTTATCACACCAGAGGGTTGCCATCTTTTAACACATGCAATTTGTTCATGTACGATCCTAACCTTGACGTATAGGCAGTCATAGATAACTTGGGGAGTGGGAGGGGTGGGGTTGTTACTGGGGAGTGGGAGGGGGTGGGGTTGTTACTGCAAATAAAAACAATATACTTGTAAAAATCAAACCT
The DNA here is from genome assembly GCA_029931535.1 of Margaritifera margaritifera. NCBI lineage: Eukaryota > Metazoa > Mollusca > Bivalvia > Unionida > Margaritiferidae > Margaritifera > Margaritifera margaritifera. The sequence goes on from JAQPZY010001504.1 coordinate 1,506,025, forward strand.
CAAGGAAAGAAAGAGAACAATCTACTTGCGTAATTTTGTAATCTGTAATCACCTAACTTTTTTAAAGTGTTTTGATCCCACAAGTGAGTCATGATAGTGAGCATTTTTTAAAAAAAAATAGGAATGTAACAAAAAGCCGAAATATGAAATATGTTAACCCCTCGAAGATAAACAATTTTTTTGCATTTCTCTTGTCGATACATTTTATCGAACTTTTGATTCTTTTAGGACAAATCTGGTGCCTCTAACCTTCTGTTGATTGATTACAGCAGAAAGCAATACTTTAAATAACTTTATTCATATATTTTTTTTAACTCTCCTTTTTTTTTCAATATATGCAATATCTCCAGTCTTTCATTAAAGTCATTTCTCCAGTAGAAGATTGATTGAACCCTTCAAGCACTGTTTCTTGTATTACTGAAAAAAGATAAAGACCTTATTTCTTCACGTCTGGTCCATCAAGATTTCTTTTAAGTGGCCAACTCTAAAAGAAACTCAAGTGGCCTGTGTGGACAGATGGCTACTCCTCTGTACCATTTCATCCCACCGTATACAGGATTTAAGTACATTACAGAAAAGCAACGCTGGACGCATGGAAATCTTCCAAAGAATGAACGTTTTAAATAGACTCGCATCGTTCACGTACCAAAGATTACAGATAAACATAGCAGCTAAATTGCTAGATTTTTACGAGAGTTTAATGCATTTTCTGGAATAATAAATATAGTCTGTTTTATTTTCAAGTGTTTTGCGGATCAAAAATGGCTTATGTAGACAGGGACCCTCTGGTGGTCATATTTGGTTACAGACAGGAATGACGTATTCGATCGGTTTCTCAAATGCGCATTTGAAGAAAACTTGAATGCGTCTAGTGCACCAAGCCAGAAAATCTTCAGTAAACTTAATCTATACAAATCTGTATTTCTTTTAAATAATTGATGTATCAAATTCTAGGTTTGTGATTTACGTTCCATATTTTGACAAACCATAAGATTAACAACAAAATTAAGTTTAGAATCTGATTTAGGAAGCGTGTTATGCGCAGGGTTCTGTTATGACAGGTTATCTTATCATTTGTCCCGATAGGTCTGGGGATTATATAAATTGAAGCTTGAGTCTGACACCGAGTTTCCACTATTAGGCAATCAGCAACAACCTTTCTATAGTAACACTATTTGTAATTGGTCGAATAAAAAATTTCAACTTTAAACTCAAGCTCAGGGTTTGTTTTTAATTTTTGACAAGCGATAAGGACACTTTAGATGCAGAAAATACATATGTCATTGATAATTCTGAAATTTGCCTTCAACCTCGCCCACACTAATTTGCACAAGATAATATTTTCTAATGCATCAATTTTGAATAAGTGTGTAAGACATATTTCTCTATATAAAATATCTTTAAATTTTATCCAAAATTAAAACACTGGTTTCTTCGTTAGTTTTATCTCTGTCGTTAAGGCGTTGGACTCGTGAGCAAAAGGGTTCGATTTCCATCATCGGATCAGTCCGGATTGGTTACTGTGGTGTTTCCTTGGGCAAGGAACTTTACTTGCCATGGCGCGATATAACCGTAAAGAGTGTTGCTCTGCTTAACACACCCAAAACCCAAATCTGTGTTTAGCTACAAGTTACCATACATGAGATAAGGAGATGCTTAAGTAAGACTGACTGACAACTCAGAACTAGCAACTGTGCCCAATTTTTGGAGGAATACATACAAATGAAGAGTATGGTCAAGCTGAAAGCACCGAACCTTCCACCCCCGAAAAGTAATAGGCTTAATCCATAGTTTGCCATTATATCGTGCACGCACTATATTCGTATAAGTGAGTGCATACGGGCATGTTGATGTCTATCTTGCCTCTTTTCTCAACACCTCAGACGGAGATGCGATTTGCACCACAGCGCTGACGGGTTCCTGTGAATCTAGCAATAATTGCTCTTTTGTTAGTTCCAGAAAAAGTCTAAGGAAGCAGACAGCACCTGTTTTAAAGGGCGAGTTGATTGGCAGAGAAGTGACAAATACTGTCTGTTCTATTGACAGATAGAGTCCTTGTTTATGTGTTTTAAGTTGAAGACCATACGAAATCCTCATCAGAGCTTTTCCGGAATTATCTGAGGTACTGACAAACATAAGAGGGGAAGATGGAAGTGCATCATCAGTCTTAGCTTAAATGTACTTTTTGACTAAATAAGCTAAATGTTACAAAGTACTGTGGGATATTTTCTTCCACCCCTCCCCATTTCGCGTGTAAACTAATGCGAAATAGTTATTTCTTTACTTTCTTATTTTGGCCAAAACCGAGTCGGATTCAATCCCAAATGATTGTAATATTACAGCCGGATTCACTCCCAAATGATTGTAACATTACAGCCGGATTCACTCCCAAATGATTGTAACATTACAGCCGGATTCACTCCCAAATGATTGTAACATTACAGCCGGATTCACTCCCAAATGTTTGTAACATTACAGCCGGATTCACTCCCAAATGTTTGTAACATTACATGTACCTATAACATTTGAAAAAAGTTTCACGACGTAAAGAACGACGAGATTGACAGGCAGAGAGTTAGGCGAACGGGAATTTATATATATATATACTTTGTGCTGAATGTGTGTTACTAATGAAATGGCTTCATAAAAAGGCAGCTTTGAATTCAGCTTCGACCAAAGTGTAACACGTATTTGGTACAGGTCTCATTTGTAGAAACTTTGTCTTGAGGTAGGGGAGGGTGGGTTGGAGTGTAGAAAGAAGAAAGAAGTAGTTATTTGAAAGAGTAAAATATGTAAATGACTATTGATTGAGTGGATCTGAATTCGCTAGTCGGAATTATCAAATATTATTAATAATTAATCCCTATATAATTCCGCTTCTCTTAAATACTTACTTTACAGAATGTGAAATAAGAATTGCATAACTGAAAGATGTTTCTGTTCTATACACATTGTTTGAACACAACAAATTTAACAAATTTCAGTAATGAAAAGAATCTTTATAATGCTTGCAAATAATTTTCTTTTTGAGAAATAACACCACCTGAAAAGAAATGTCATCACTTGTAGTTTGCTTTCTGACCTTATTTGTTTCTACTTTGAGCATCCTGGACATTGCAATATCTGAAACACTTTGTTTGCATCTATACAGTTATATATTTGATCTGTTTAGCCGGCATGAGCGGTTTATTTCCCAAGTACACAAGTTGCTTCATCTTGATCATTGACCACTTTAAATCATACCCATGATCCAGTGTCAGAACATGGACAGGTCCAAAGTTTTATTTTTACGAGGGTTCAGTTTGAGAAGGGGATTCGTTTTGCTTACAATGGCAAAATTTATCTCTTGTTTCACTGAAAATCATGCTACTTTAAATGCCTGCAAGGAGTGGTGGAGGGGGGGACTGAAAATGTCTTTAAACAACTTATTATCCATTGACCCGTTGGTTTATCGTCGATAAAAAGACATACATGTATGATTTTATCTGATTCAGCATTTCTTCCTTTAGATCCGTCACTGTGTGAAGTTGACTAAACTTATGCAGATTTGTCTTTTTCATCGACAAAACAAAGCAAACAACGAAATCGTTGTTTAAGTCATAAAGTCCAGTTTCAGAGGACAGTAAAGCATTTGCATTTCGGATAAAACAAATACTGCTCTCAGGCACATATCAGTAGACATGAGGCACCAGAATAAGTTCAAATGCTTGGACATAACACTAGATTCATTGATGCAATCTTCTGATTCTGAAATTTATATGTATCAGATTGAAATCTATTTAGAGAGAATGTAATATTTCAGTATAGTTTTATGTTACTTGTAAAAAGCAGATAAAGCTTGCAATCTTCAAAATTTTTAAATGTTCAAAGGTCAACTTAACCGCAGTACACTGCTCTAATTTCATCTTGCTTAATTGTCTTATCAGATATGCTTCAAGAAACTGGATTTGTTTTTGCGGTATTTCAGTGTCGTATAGTGCGTGTAAAACAATGATTTTCAAGGCAGTGCGGTTTCATATTCTGAATTTCCGTGGGGAAAAAAATCATTGAATTAGGAAGTCACTGGAATGTAAAATCGTAACTATTTTCGATCTGAAAGTTTGTTAAGCTTTCATGGTACCAATAATTACTCAAGACAGTGCAGAAATGAGAAAATTTACGAAAAAGTACATTGCTCACACAGTGTAAAAATCATATGTGCCTTGGATGTATCCGATGCACATTAGCTTAACGCTAATGCACTAGAAGCACGGGTTATCTGGCACTAATTGTCCAGGGAACTTGACAGCAAATACTACAACGATGAAAACAGTGGGAGCCAAATGATTCTCCTTCAATCATCGCTTGTCTCCCCTGTGGAGCCCACTGATAGATCCAACAGATGCAGAATTGCTTTGGTCATAGTGCAATTAACATCCTCACGCGCTGATTGATTGAAGTGCATAGTGCTCGCTGGTACGAATACCTATCGTATATCTCAACAATTAAGTGCCTGAAGACTTACCCATCCTGTAAAGGATTTTGGTATAATCCAGGGTTGTTTCACATATGGGCTTGAGCCGTTTTCCGGTGGATAAAAACATACGGTTTACTTTAGTTTTGTCGTTCATCATAACTTTAAAATTTTCAAATAATATAATTACATAACTTTTCAAAATTATTCGTAAAACATGTAAGAACAAAATTTGTAAATGCTGCTCAGAATTATTTTCGCTATGAAATTGATTAAAATAAAATTGGTCTGAAGAAGGATTACCGTGATCAAAATCTAAGGGTCTATGTGGATCAGAGCTGAGTAAATATCCTCTTCAAATGATCACGATGATAGAAGTTTGGACACCTCTTACAGGATATGAACAGGGCCGGATTAACCCATAGACTAATAAGGCTATAGCCTTATGCCCTCAGATTTTGTAAACCTTCCATTTCATTTTGAAGTAACAACTGAGCGACCTTCCCTACTGTTAACCTTAGTCCATTCATAACCTTAATCCGGCCCTGGATATAAACATTATCGATTTGTGTTGGTCTCGGATCCGCTTCCAATCCTGCACCCCACCCCACAATTTTCAAGATTGTGGTGTGTGCCCCAATATGGCAACCAAATATCAGGGATGGGGTATTGATTTGGTTTTGTGTTTTACGGCACATCAACACAAGTAGGTTATTAAGTGCCGAGGAAACTGGAGTAAAGTGCCTTGCCCAAGAACACACCAAGGCTCACCCAAGCTGATCCGTAGTAGGATTCGAACCCACGCCGTTCGGTTGTGAGTCAGGCACGCTAACCACTGAGCCACCGCTGCACCTGGATTGGAGGTGGAAGAAGGGATAGCTTGACTGGGACTAGAACAGGAGCCTTATCTCCATCCAGGTGTTATATATTCTTGAATAATCGCGGCATCGGCAATATACAATTAACAAAATCCATTTTGATGCGGGGGGGGGGGGGGGGCGGTTTGGAGGGTGCAGAAACATTCATCATTCCTTTTGACTGCAATTATTATTTTGTTTTTTAATCTGACAGAAAACTATTAGCAACAGGTTTATTCAGGACCATATTATTTCATTTCTAAGAAAGGTCACATCCTGGTGTAGCGTACTATTACGTCATTGATCTGATGATATTCTATTAGTTTGTGTCAATTTCCCAGAAAAGCTGTTCGTGTCAATAACTATGCCATTTTGAATAATTCTCTAACTTAAGCATGCTATTGATTGGATGTGATATCCTTATCATTATAAAAAAAGTTACAAAGACTATCCCTTTCGAGCATCGTTTACTGATTTGTGCTCGTTTTTATAATTTTACTAATAGGTGGGGCCCTAATAGAGGAACAAACAGATTTATTGTCTGAAAATGACACAACGTACATAAATAATACAACCATTCTTATAGGTAAAGTCAAGGAATGGGTAGTGTATATTGACTTATTCAAAGCGATATAGATGAGCATGGCAGGCACGATTTACAAATTATATTTACTTTTTTTGCGATAATAATAAAGAGCAAACATGTTGCATTCAACCAGCATCTCTTTATTCACCTTTTTGAGTCCTAAGTCAGTATTCTGTCCGATTACAAATAATAAGGTTACTGTAGACAAAATAGTTTAGAATGCACGTGCATTTTGACAGAGATTTTTTTTCCCCCTACAACTAGTACAAAAAATCTCACCGATCCAGGAGGATAAAGCCGATAATAGCATAAGCATGACTGTTTAAGTCCACTATTAACATAATACGGATTTGGAAGAGCGTCTTCTCCCCCCCCCCCCCCCTCCTCTATATACAAGAATAAAAGTGCAAGGTTTTTTTGTTGTTAATTTAACACCATACAGCAAAAGCAAAATAGTTTCGTAGATACCTAAACTGCGTTTTGTACGGTAACTCTTCAAATCTTTGACAGCGCCCCATCAGTCAATTAAACTTTGACCTGCATTATCATTTGATTGATGATGTGATCGCATTTCAGAGTTAATATCGTTAAATTTAATTACTGACGTCGAAAATCTATTTAGTATAGCTGTCGCTCATTTTACTTTCCAGGTAAATTTCAGAGTTCTAGTTCAACAAGAGACGGCGTATTTTAGTCCATTGTAAAAGGAAGAACACCCTGTTCTTTTTTGGCGTTATGACAATAATCAATTAAATCATCTCTCTCTCTCTCTCTCTCTCTCTCTCTCTCTCTCTCTCTCTCTCTCTCTCTCTCTCTCTCTCTCTCTCTCTCACACACACACACACACACACACATACACCCACACACAGACACACACACACACGCTTGATACTAGATAAACTTTTTAAAAAAAACAAGTGCCGATGGGAATTATTATATACAGTGTAAATGTCTCAATTATTGAGGTCCTGGCGAGTAATTCGTTCTTCGTGGTTCATCATCCGTTATATGCCTTTGAACAAGAAAGATCATTTATCGGTTGTATATTTTCGGTAATCTTACATCAGCGATGGGGCCGTTATAAAACTGAGGACATGGTTTCTTTTCAGAAGGGGTCTAATTGGCCCTGAATGGTTATCTGGTGAATCAGACATCCAACATGGCTGCTATTGCTAAGGAGACAATCTTGAGAAACTCCTGTCATTTGTATGTCTAATAGGACGTTGACTGGCCGACCACTACGATAAGGGGGCTGTAATTTAAGAAGGTATAAGTAACAGTCTTTACCTATACACCGGAGCCTAGAAAGATGGTATTTGTCAGACTGGATTTGAAACATTTGATGCAGCAAGGTGCAACGACCGGTGTGGTGTATCTAGCCTAGCCTTAGTGTTTTCGAGATTTACTGTTCAATATGTCAAAAACGAACTGAATCTTGTGGCACGATGACATCTGACGTAGAACCTGTGTATAATGTATAGGTAGATCGCGAATATTACATCACTTAGTCTGCATATTGGTTTGCGTTACCGAATGTTTAATGACATGACAAATTAGCATATGTAGGATCAACACGTCTGAAGGATTTTTCATGAGCTGACGTACAATCCCAAGATCATGTCATTGTGGATTGACAACTCCAAGACCATGTCATTGTGGATTGACAACTCCAAGATCATGTCATTGTGGATTATGTTTGTGGGGGTGTCGGATGTTTACTTGCACTACTCCATGATACAGACTGACAGAGATATTGTTTCTTTTTCCACTCTGTCAACGAGATGTAATGAGGTTTGCCACAAAGAATGCAGACAGCTGTATTCGCGTCTACTCCACTATTCCAAGTTTTACGTATATCTGATCTTGTTAAAACGGATGTTCCACGTATTATCAAAAAGGAAATGTATCTTCTGAAGTTATTCGAAACTCCAAAACCAACGCTTTAAAGAAACATGAACATTTGTGTCTTTGTGGGAGAGGGAGGGGGTACATTTTTCTACTGCTTTCAAGCAGGTATTGTTGCGATGTTTCGTCCTAAAAGCACATTTTAAGTTAAGGAGAAAATGGTGATTTATTTGACCCAGATATCTGTACATATATGTTCTAAGATAGAGTTTGAAACTTACCCATTTACCCCTCCCCCCACCGCCCACCGCCAAAAAAAAGAAAAAAAAAAAAAACGGATATCTTGAAAACGTCCTTGTAACCGTGAAGCTCGTTTCAACTTTGATAAATATATATGCATACATATTAAGTAATTCATGGTGAAACAGCTTTATTATTTTTTATATTTTGGTCGATTTTTCTTTAGAATTTAGATGGGCAGAACGATTGAAATAGTTTTTATGTCAGTTTTCACTGCGGGGAAGTTGAGCATGAATAGTAACGCAGGAAAATGTTTAGTGTGTACTACATAGTACATCATTTATCAGTGTCCACGATTTAATGATATTTCTGCCTAAATTCTTCAAAATGTTGCATGCATGATTCTGTCCAGCTTTGGGTTTGGTTTGGTTTGGTTTGGCGCTTTACGACACAGCAACACAAGTAGGTTATTTAGTGCCGAGGCAATTGGAGTAAAGTGCCTTGACTGTAGCTGACCCAGGCTGGTCCGATGGAAGGATTCGAACCCGCACCCTTTCGGTCGTGAGTCCGGCACGATAACCACTGCCAGCTTTGGATGAAATTGTTACAATTTATGCTAATTTATGTTTAATTTAATCAATGAATGAACAACTTCTAATGAAGAAATGTAGTAAAATTATATTTATTCCAGGAGTTACGCTTGGTTTGTACTCTGGTTACTAACACCAAGGTGATATGTGACACAAATTGCAGATTGTATGTAGTAAGATCTTGTTAAATCGGATAATTTTGTTGAAATGCCGTAGCATAATACATTTTACATGGTTCATAAAGGTGAGGGGTTTTTTCAACAAATTTAAGAAGTCATGAAATTTTTAAGAAACTTTTTATACAGTATGTTGACTTCTGAACATTACTTTTCTGGTTCATTGTCGAGAAAAATTAAATGTACAGCAAAACTCAGTTAGAACGAACACGGATACAACCATAGACAAATTTTTTCTAAGAGGTTCAAGTTTAAAAGGAGTGGTTCATTTTGCAAAAATTTACAAAGTTTCTTTGTTTTTACACGGAAAAGTACACTATTTTTACATGGAAAGGGGGTGTTCGACTGATTCCGCCACCCCACCCCGGCCTCCCAGCCTCACTTCTAAATCCACCTCTGTGCTACGAATTTACGGTTATTACAAAGTGAATTCGCGTAACTGTTTAATCTTGTATTAATACATATGGTAATAGCTATGAACGTTTAAGGGACAAGAGATTCTTTATAAACGAAATGATTCTGGTTCAAGTGCACATAGAATGTCTTCTATCAATCTGAAATTAACATTGAATAATTGTTGGGAAGTAGATTCCTTTGCATGTCTCAGATCCTGGGTTTGATCTCTGGTGTTTCCGTCCAAATGAAGTAATCGCCTATCAAATAAGTGATGATTTTTCTTGCTTATCCCGACTTTTAAATCTGGCGCCAAGCTATCTAAGAGAATAATTGTGTCTTTTCAGAACTTGTTGTACACTTTAATTGAAAGTAGTGAACCCCATTTTGGAACTCGACTTAATACTGACGACACAGTGCATTTTAAATATCTCTCTCTCTCTCTCTCTCTCTCTCTCTCTCTCTCTCTCTCTCTCTCTCTCTCTCTCTCTCTCTCTCTCTCTCTCTCTCTCTTGTATTCATGTGTATTTGGCTATTATGCGTAACAGCATTTTGGTCGCTGCTCGTAAATCTCTAGTAGACATCAGTTAAATAGTGACAACACCGCACATCTCAGCATAAGTAACATACACGACCCACCTGTGATTTTTACCTGTAAATATTTTCAGTTGGAGCCAGGGGTAATGTCAGGGCTTCGTTTGTTTCTTGGTAGGTCTTACTTTAGTTTTGATATAGATGTGTTTAATTACACACCGAAGATTATCCATATAGCCAGCTGAAACCCTTGTTAATTACATACTTTTAATCGAACGGCCTATCTGTCTACCCCAGCCCGGATGCCGCTTTGTACTTCTTTTAGGTATTACATTTCAAGCTGATAATTATCTCCCCTGCGTTTTGAAATGGCCCTTGGCCAGTGTCTTTTCGAGCAGAAGATTCAGTGGTCTGTGTAAAGTAATAATTTACGACAGCCATTTGTCCATACTGGGGCCATTCCTCTCATTAAATGTGACCAGTCATAAATTTTATCTCGTCGCCAAGAGTTAAATATAGGGAGAGGCCACATGACCGTAATCTTGTCATACTTTTCTTTTCCATACACGTAAAATTTGATGAAGTATGGGTGACCTCGAAATTCAACACCGATATGATATTGTTTGGCATTTTTATCTTCTTCTTATTATTATGGCATATTGACAGAAACATGAGACTAGAATTAGGGACTCGAATTATTCATTCTGGGACTAAAATGACTAATTCTAGTCCCAGTAAATACATATAATTGCTCTTTAAATAATCATCTTCTTGGCCTTTAAAATAGTTTCCTTCTTCATGAAAAACTTGATTATAGTTGATATAATTTTTGTCAACAAGGGCGCTCTGGGATTGTCACAGTCAAGATTTATTTGGCTGTGAATTTATTCAGAGTGGATTTAAAAACACATGGTCAACCTTTCACTTGAGAAAATGGATCAGATGTACATACAATTACCTGACAAATTATGAACTAGATTCAAATCGTGATTGCCAGAGTCAAACAGTGAACCTTTTTTTGTACTATGTTTATTCTTCGCTTTGTTTCATTTCGGGATGGGGTAGGCTGGGTTGGGTGGGGAATGATCGATTTGTCGATCATTTTCAGCATCTAAGTCTCAGTATTCGATTCTTTTCTTCCTGTTGAAATATTATCAAAGCAGGACAACAGTACAACAACAACTGGAAACAATGCAATACTTTTACAACTGATACTGCGACGTATGTCATAGTATAAAATAGTTTCATGTTATAGGCGTTCATAATTTCTTTCCTTTAACTCACTGTCCATCTTATTTTGGAGTCGCGGTTACTCAGTGGCTAGCGTGTTGGACTCGCGAAAAGACGGGTACGTTTTCGAATCCTGCCCACACCAGGTCCAGTCGGCAGCCGTGGTGTGTCTTTGAGCACATGTGTTGATATGCAATTAAAAACCAATCAATCAATCAGTCTCTTAACAACGGTATCGGAGAAATTGACAAAAATAACTGTTGTACAAGAAATTGATCCCATTAAAAATTGAATTATATAAAGTAGTCAATGTATTTTGAACTAACAGCATAAATTGTACAAGTGTTTAATCAAAATTTTAATCTCATATCCTTCAGATTGTTAGAAATTAATACACCTGTCGCTATTAATTCCGAACAAGATTGACCCTGATTATATTTTCAAGGGAGGCAAATCTAAGCAGAGCTGAAATATGTCCCTACTGGTCTTTCTGTTGCTCTTTCATCAGCGATTTCTGTAGTGCACATGGTTCAACTATTTATGTGCAATATGCGCCCTGATATACAGGTCTGAACTGCGTTTTCATGAAGTAGGTAATATTGACGTGTATTAAATAGTGTCCAAATGTCGATATTATACGATTTCATATATTATTTTCAAGTTAAGTTCTAAATTTAAATTTATTTATCATTATTATACTGTATTACTCTTGGAAATTATATAACGCGTGCTTTTCCTATGCTAGACATATAAAATATATTCAGATAATTCCTAATAAATTACGTGATTGTATTTGGCAAACAAGCCGTGAGAAATCTGATTCAGTCTACTTGAATATATGCCACATACAATAGCCATTTAGCACGTCACATAAACAAATCAATATTAATTATCAGAAGCTAGTACATTATTCCTTTTAAAATGGATATAAGCAGGTTTTTATTTACAGAATGTATGCCAAATACGAAGGCTGGCATAAATTTATGAGGAAATTGGGAATTCTAACCTGTTTTCTGGTGTTCATCATGGCTACCAGACCCAACTCATTATAAAAGTCAAGGAAATTCAAGTATTGGTATCTTCTTCCTAGAGGCCATTATTCAGATGTAATTTGCATCATGCAAATGAAATTTTACTGCTTTAATCAAACGGTTTTGGCAACAACGGTACGGCAATTTATCTCGCTTGCCCGAATCCCGCAGGCTCAGAAACAAGTTCGGAAGCGGAATGACAAGTACAAATGATGTAATTTATATGTTACTACGCAAATATTTTAATGAAAATGCCTAAATCATGTTATGGATACTTCCCACTAGTCAATTAGATTGAGAATAAATTTGACAGGGCTGTCAGTAAAGAGAGAGCTTTTGAGACACAAGGATAGTGATATATTAGGAATTAGCAGGCTATTGCGGCTTTGCCCAGACTTGTAGGCCTCGTTTAAAGCATTTTCCAAGACTTATAGCCCACCACTGGCGGCTGCTGAATGTAAAATAGATTGAACACACACGAAAGATTGCAATGATTTTCGCTTGTGTATTAATCCGCTATTAGAACTTGATTGAATTGTTACCTAGAACTGGCTTCCGCGACCTCCTCTCGATGTATCACTGCAGAAGATGAAGACATATGAGCGTTTGTCGATTGCAGCGTATGAAGTTTTGCAATATAACCCCACATCAACACTGACTTCCACGATAATTATATAGCTTGATTTATGAATCCATATGGCAGAAAAGGGAGGTCACATGATTATGAAAAAGCGAGCAGCGTCGAGAGGCCATGATCCCTTTCGCTCAAGCACCCTAACATGTGGAGAAAGGTCATCCCCGGTAGTGGGGACAATTACGAGTTTCTATCTAAATATGGATTTAATGAGGATATTCGAATGTCCCCTTATTGAAGATAACTCCAAAAGCCTTATATCGGTCAGCAGTTCACTGGGTATTCATTAATTCTGACAAGCTTAAAAGCTTGTGTTTGCGATGCTAGTGTGAAAATCTTATTGATCACGATGTACGTAGTTACGTCTGTACGTATGTGTGTGTGTATCATAGATTGTGATTATATTAAATCTCTGATCATGATTACTCGTGGTCGGAAATATTTTCACATAGACTTGTAAATGAATGACATACCACATTTTAGTTTCATTTTAGTTTATTTTTCTGTATATTAAATCTGTATTCATTAAATTATGTTCTGATTTTGCACACTTTCCCTCATAGAATTTGGCCAAATAGATATAACTCAGAGAAAATTTTCTTACTTTTGTCTGATTTTCGAGGACAGAAATAATGCAAAATTTCGAAATCAGGGAATTTGTAACACATATAGAATAAAGGGAACCGCGTTTGCCTTTGTATGTATTCTTTATACACTAAATAAAAAGAAAAAAAAAATAGGACAGAAAACAATTGTAACGTGTTCCCACTAAAAGAAAACATTAGCCTTGCCCCATAGAAAAGTGATGCCAATGTTGATAAAGTACTAAAAAATTTGCAAGTTTGAAAAAAGTCAAACATTTCCAGGAACTATTTTCATCGATTCCTAAGTGGCATTGAAACTTTACTGTACACAGGCCTGCTCTGCCAAGTTTTTGTCTTCGTAGGGTCTGTCCAATTGAAGACTCGTAAAAGTAATTTTATTGGGTGAAAAATTATTGGAAATACAAAGATAAGCCTGGATCCAATAAATTATGGGTGTAACACACACAAAAAAAAGAAAAAAAAGGGGGGGGGCAAAAAGAAAATGTCACTCTTCTTCACCTCTTCAGCATATAAAATTCGCTGAGGTCTGAGTGAAGGAAAGTCAAAGAATAAATTTATAAGAAATTTAAGATTTTCTAGTACCCGAATCCGATCTTCATCACTTTCACTGATAGACCTGATAGACCTGCATTGTATGCATTATTACAAAAAATATCTCATGACGATTATAATCTCACGTTGAAAGCAAAAAGGTTTCTGAAATAGATTTTTTGTTAAAAAAGAGGAGATTATCCAGGATCTTAACCTAAAACAAGGATTCATGTCCAGTGCAACCAATGAAGATTTATCTTGTGTGTATTGGTGCGAAAGCAATCAGAAATCAGGTAGGACGAGATATCAGTATTATAGCAAAGGCAAGTCGAATTGTATTCATTAGAAGGTTGTAAGTCTCACGAGGTTTAAAGAGGCAAGGACCAATACAATCAAAGGTGTATGTATGTATGTATGTATGTATGTATGTATGTATGTATGTATGTATGTATGTATGTATGTATGTATGTATGTATGTATGTATGTATGTATGTATGTGGTGGGTGGGTGGGTAGTTAAGTAGTTTGATGTGCATAAGATTAAATAATAAGCGTAGCATATTTTACTCTGTAAAAAGAAATTGCCAAATTCACACTTGAAAATTGCAACTTCCGGAAAACATGCGCTGTCGTTACTACAAAGTTCAAGTTATATTGAAAAGAGAAATAGAAACGATGCACATTTAGTGACCGTTAGAAACGTTTATTAAATTCTTGTTTGAATCATCCGTTTGACACAAATGAAACCATACAGTATTTTTTAAACAAAATGATTACCCGGATTATCGTCCTGTGAATTGTTTTTCTTTTCTTAAAATTAATAAATACCGGTGTTTTATCGAGAGAGAGAGAGAGAGAGAGAGCGAGAGCGATTGGCTACAGAGTGCTATTAGTTCACACTGCATGGTTCTTTTATTTTTTTTATTTTTGATACTTTCCTTGTGATATAAAGACATAAGTTCGAAGTTGGTCGGTAGCTGGTAAGGGGCAGGTAACATATGCTAAGTAAAATTATGATTGGTTCAGCTCGTGGAACATAGTTAAATAATCGCGTCAAACAAGGTGTAATATGAAAACACCTCGTTGTGTCCTGAATAGTAGGCAAATTAGCTTCCCTATATAGCCAGTTACCATTTACAGGTGATTTACCTGTCTATCACTGTGTCGGGTAGCTTCCAATGTCTAACAGTCAATCAGATCAAGATAAGGAACCAGTTTTTAAGAAAGTATGTATGTATGTATGTGGCACGAGGTAACTCCGCCCCCTTTTATAGTGGGGGAGGAGACCTCGGCCGAAAAAAAAAAAAATTCGAAAGTCGATGTTGGTTGCTTGGTTTTAACTGCAATTTAAAAACATTATTTGTTTTACTATATCATGCAGAGGAAATGGGAGCTAAGTGCATCTTCCAGGACACATTGAGACAGCCGACCCGGGCTGCCCTGGGCGGGTTTCGAACTCGTGACCTTTGGATTATTAGTCCAATACTCTACCAACTGAGCTTGCGGCTCACAGAAACGCCTCTGTATAAACTTTATTCTAACGAAAAAATATAAAAGCTTGCTAAATAGCTCAAAGGCGTCACAGAAAATTTGTGGCAAAACAATCTTCTAAAAAAATCTGATTGCCTTTTCATATTAATGACAAAAGATACATTTATGATCAATCAAGTGTAGTTTGAGGGGTGGTCAAATAAATGCCGCGTTTAGGTTGCGGTAAAAGAACTAGAAACGGAGGGGGAGGTGTGAAAAGGTACACATAGTTGTATTACATAGATTTCAAGTTGAACGTCTTTCTTAGACAACCAGTCCCTGTATGAAGAAAGATAGATACAAAATGAGCAAAAAAGAGCGGGGGGGGGGGGTGTGAAATAAAAGAAATAAAATAAAACAAAGTGGTATTGGAAACAGTTTCACCTGTACAACACAAATTGCTGTAAACCTATCTTAAAGTAGATTTTCCCGTGATACACACCAGAAATATGCGTTATGACTACAGTTGCAAAGCCTCCGGTATCTTGTATCCAGTCATTGGTATAGAGATGATTGGTGCCATTTTTATAGGGGAATTTATTTATTGCATTATTTTTACATCCTCCAGAAGCAAATTACTGTGTAAGTTTGTCATTATGAATTTTCAGCCACACGTTTTCGTTCTTGCGGTAATCTAATTTGTCTATTTGGTGGATATATATATATATATATATATATATATATATATATATATATATATATATATATATATATATATATATATATATATATATATATATCTTTAAAGTAAATTCAGATGGTCGGTTTAAACTATCCTTGATATTTTTTGTCTGTTTTTAAATTTTTGAAGGTCGGAAAGAAGGTTTTTTAAATTTATTTTTTGTGAGTTATTCATAAATAAATCAATAGCAACATCTGTGATTTACATGTAAATATGGTTCGTAGACACACTGACATCAATCAATATGTTAACGCACAGCTGTGGTTGAAGGGTATAATATTACTTTTAGGTCATGGACAAGACAACTCGATCCTCTATCAGGTATTATGTGGTTCAAAGGAACAATTTATTAATTAAGTAGCCAAAGTAGATGATAGCTTTAATTTTAGAAATAGTATAATAACATCCAATTTATGAGTATTTAGTCAGTGATAGGATTTCAAATTGCAAAATGATCAATCATTCATAAAATAAGTAGTAAATCTGATAAAGCATTGTTTGAAAATATGAGAAACCCAACTTAGGAGCTGTTGTCCATCCGTCAGAATGAACTGTATTTGTCACGCGATGAGCAATCTTTGTTTGCACAGGTCAGTTAAATACAAAACCAATTCAAAATCCGTGGAAAAAATCTTAAACAAACTGATTGTATTTTAAAATTATAAAAGATGTTTGAATAATAGTTATAATCATTGTTATCATATCTGCTATGTCATTATTAAAATTTTTCTGTAAATTGTGCGTCTGGGGTTCCCGAACCTTGGTACTGCATTGAGTCCGAACCAAAAACAACTGGAAAAATAAAGATTCAAAATCTAATATAAATAAATGTTCTATCCATGAAAGAAAATAAGCCACTACATAAAGCTTTGATGTTTACGTTCCATTTTCTTAAATATTTGAATAGCCGTGTTAACAGATATCTGAGGTCAAACGGCAAAAATCTTACTGACATCGCGTTAAATATCATGGATGACCTTT
Source organism: Margaritifera margaritifera (assembly GCA_029931535.1). NCBI lineage: Eukaryota > Metazoa > Mollusca > Bivalvia > Unionida > Margaritiferidae > Margaritifera > Margaritifera margaritifera. The sequence goes on from JAQPZY010001504.1 coordinate 1,522,922, forward strand.
GATAGTTCCACTATGTAAATCAAACTTAGCGCCCATTAATATCAAGAACTGTGAGAAATAGTGGGTCTAGGCATCTGTTGCCTAGTGTGAGTAATTGCATAGTATTATGGGAATACAGAGTTAAACTGACAAGCTGCACTTCAAATTACACAATATATGCTAGTTTTCGGCTTTGCTAAACTAAAAAATTAGTTTTTTGAAAGAAAAAGTCAGAACATTTTGACGGTATTTGTGAAATTAGAGATTTCTTCGCAAATCACGATTGGCACGGCAAACAGGGAACTTTTAATCATCTCAAAAGAGGCTAAACATGACGATATGACGAGCTAACACGTCGGAGAGAATTAACCAGTTCTCGAAAATTTACGAAGAGTACACAAAGACCATTTTTGGAAGTCCTCTGCAAAAAGTGCGATTCTCAAGAATGGGTATGGAGCCATTCTGGACAAAGTTGTATAATATTTACCTGTTCAAAAGGTAAAAACATTGTTGTTGTTTGTTTGTTCTTTTTTTTCTGCTTTTTTTTTTTTTTTTTTTTTTTTGAACCTCTTGTCCACTTATGGGATAAACCATCCCTAGTTGTTTATGTCAGTGTGATGTCGGCGTCTTGTCCTGTATGTCTCAGTGGGAGAGGAATGTAATAGAAATGAATGACAGCCATATCTTCAAATGTGTAATGTGATTGCCGTTCATAAATACTGTTTAGATTCATCCATAAATGATCTGTAAACCCAAATTTATACTTCCTGGAAAAGTACAACTGTGAATTATCAACAGCTTATATGGCCTTATAACAGAAAGTAATCGTGCTGATTTAGGTCAGTTAGTTGTAAAACTAAAATCTGTTTAAACATTTTTTGACTCGTTTTTCGGCAATAACTTATATATATATATATATATATATATATATATATATATATATATATATATATACAGTTTTAATCATTCTTGTTTGAGCCAAGCTTCGCTAAGGGATTTTCACAATTTAAATCTCCTGGACCAGATACGAATAGCTAATTTAGTAGTGAAATAAGATACGATGATTACGGTGTCTAATTAGGTCATTGTCCACAAATACTTGGCACCGTCATTTAAAATGTTGTGGTCAACGGACTTCCTATCCCATTCATTATAATAAATAATATTTAAATAGAAAGGAAATGATAGAATACAACTTCCTTATAAACTTGTACATCCATCCATCCTTGCTTTTGAATCAAATGAAGACTGGAGATTTCTAAAAAGTTGTTTATGTTAACATAACTTAGTTTTAATTACATATATTCATCAGATGTGTCAAATGGCTATGATAATTTGACCCGAAATTCAACAGACTCTTCTGTCAACGTAAAAAGTCTCCATAAAAATGACACATTTCTGGGTTTGAAGTTAGGACATTGCGCCATAAAAATTTTCCACTTCACCTTATTTGTGTTGCCCTCATCTCTGTCGAGTTTTATTCCAACTTTCATCAAAAATAGCCAATTTAATTTGCTGCTGTCAAATAAATTCTATGTTTTAATCAGGGCATTGACAGTTCTCTGCAATGCAAAATGGCAGCTATGACTTCTGGTTTTCTTCAAGCATGCTGATACAGAGTGACAAGGTCAAAATGGGTCGCTAGAGGGCGCTATGGGCACCGCAATGTCTCTTTAATCCAGGAAGAATACTACCTATCTTCAGCAGAGACCGTAAATCGACATTTATTTTATTGGAGGTGACAGTAATGGACCTAGCCTGAAATATTAGTATGGACTGCATTGCGACTTTAACTCGCAGTTTCTTAATAAAAATGGAAACGAGGATATTGTGAACTAAATAAAAGCATTCAAGAGTAGGCTGGGAAAAAGGTTAAGCTTTATTGAAGGGAAATTCCATGCGCATGAGCAAAAGATGAAACCAATTATCATACAATAAAGCCTCTATGTACACAAAACCTAGCCGCTGCGATGATATGCTATGCTATACACACACCATGCACTTTTCCATTGTTCAAGGTCCCACACTGTCGGAACCAGTGCGCTTGCGTTGTCTTATTTACGTTTACATTTATGCGACTTTCTACCGGTTTCTAGAAACTCACGAGAATTTAATACCACCTTTTTAAGAAAACGAACAGAAAAGTCGCACAAAATAATCTAACGGAAACAGGCAAACAAAGGAAGGGAAATAAGATAAAATCGCACTCGGCCGATCCTGAGTCGTTCAGTCTATTTACCAGAAAATATCATCTAATCTCAGTCCGCTGGTGCGACCTGGGCTTAAGTATTAAAAAAGAAATACAATATTTTAAGGAAGAAAAAAAAAATAAGGTTTCTTGCTACAGGGGATAATTTGAAGCATAATCATCCTGCATATATCCACCATACCTGGTACCCAGATATGACCCACGTTTATTTCAAAGAATGCTTGTTTTTCTCGATCTGGTCAAGTAGTCTTTCGGCTTGCATTAAGCTTCAGAGATAAAAGTGCCAATGTTGGCAAGTTGGGGATGTAAACTCATGTAGATCCGTTCTTTTATTCGTCAGGATAAGCAAGAGAACTCCCAGAACAAATTGTTAACGACGATTTACGAGATGAGGTGCCAAGTTCGACGCGTTCAGTACTGATAGCTCTTGACAAGTCCGACTAAGCGATATCTGTTGCTGATAGCTTCAGTCATGGGCGACTATCTGCGCACTGTCAGACAACGGCCAAACGGAGAGCTTCAAACGTATTTCTCGCAGATTGCAGTTGATTGAAGCGGCTTGTTTGTCAGGGGAACGTCTGCCATTTATCATCACCAACGACATAGATCATTTCAATTAGCGGAGCAATGAAGACAGACTCGATAGTGAATGATGTAGTTTCTTGCTCCCTCGCAGGTTGATTACGGTTCCAGTTACTTCAACTACCAGTCCGATCCCTACAAAAGCTGGGAAAGTGCAAGCCACGAAAAAAAAATACGCATGCGTATGTGTACAGCAGGTTGCAGGAGGAAAATTAGAAAGTTTAAAAGAAAAATTCAATCAGGGAATTGCAGCAGCTGGCTTACTTCTCATTATGATTCTTAAGCGACGACCAAGGAAATTTGATGTTGTTTCCCTGCAAAGGCTGGTAATAGGAGACATAACATATGGTTGCAGTTCCTCTCTAATAAGGTTCAAAATGTTTTATTATATATAATGATTTAGAGGTCTTTTTATACCACAGTTTACTAAGATACATGTACACAGAGTCATATTTTGATTACATTCGTGATCTACTCTAATAATATACCACGCCTGTTATTCATGCAGATGGCACACTATAGTACGTGTTTAACACACGCGTAACCCGTGCCAAACGAGACGATAGCCGCAAGCATCAACCAGAGCAACTTCCAGGGTTCATTCTATCCTCACTTCACCTCTCCTCCCATTCCCTCCTCCCCGGCCCGGTCATAACCTCAAATCCGTTACATATATTTCCTGTTGTGACGGTATATATACACTAATTTATTATTGCACATTGGAACTTTGGACCCCCACTTCCAAAGGAAGGAAGCCAAAAACAATTCCCCTCTTGCGCATGGCTACCATATGGGCAAGCCAATTACCAAGTTTGATCAAGCTACATCCTGTGCCTTAGGAGGGGATATGGTAAGAGACAGATTGATTAACATGCAGATGGTGTCATAATATGCCCGACGCTAAAGTGTGGTGATAATTATAATAAAGAAAACGTCGATAATAGTGTAACATGTGATACTTGGTAAGATACGAGTACATATGCAGATAATGACATTCGAATACTCTCGCGTTGACTTGATATACAAATTGTAAAGTATAAAATCTTCAAAAATCTACCGAGACCATAACAAAATGGATATTTTTACTGCCTCCGAAATAAACGTCATAATGGATGAATTATAGCCTTGTAGCTTGCCAAAAAATTGTATAAGCCATTAAGAAGGGCCTTTGGCTAACGCTAGTAATAAATATAGTACATGCATTCCATCTGTATTATTTTACCCGAGAAATATACAACTGACGTGTCTGCATGATTTAGATCATTCATGGTGATATACATTATTTATATTGAAAACTAAATCTCGTGGCAGTTTGATTAAGTACCTTGAGTTTATCTTCCAACCAAGGCCATGAATGTAAAATCTTACTGGATGCTATCTGATTCTTACCAATTATATCGTTAACACGTGATCTTGAAGCTAAAAGCAAAGAGCATGCATTTGAAGGAAGCATATACTATATAATGTGAACATTCGATATGCAACAGTGTCTTAGGAATCGCTTTAATACTGGTACTATCAATTCAGATTGAGCGTAGGGTCTGCTGCTCATTTTAAAGGTGACAAGTGTAAGAACCCGTCGACCAGACTTTTGCGCATTTTAAAGAGAACAGTAACTATAAAGCACTTTAGAAGAGAAAGAGAAATGTTAGACGAACAGTTAAGTTTAATTGTATGGTGAATTCTCGGGAGGACACCGTTAAATGTGTACTGCTGTATGGTCTGCCACATAAATCGGTTACGTTCTTTTTAATATAAAACTCAGATATTTCAGGGGGCGCTCTACAGATATTACGTTCTTCTGAGAGAGTGACAGGTGTAAGATGAAGTTGCTTGCATTTGCAACATGCACAACGGAGACAATGTTGGCATACCTCTATGCTACTTTCATGTACTGTGGCTGACATTTCTTTACATATTGTACTTTTGAAAATTGGACATGATCTAAGCACACAGCAGACAGAAATGGCAGCTCCAAAGTACTCGAAAAATCAGACTAAGTCAGTCAAAAGTACACTATTTCCAGCAGTTATTAAAATAAGGAAACGAATTTGGACAGAATAGGCAATACCAGCCTCTGAAAGTACAATGAATGAATTGTAAAATATATAAAAAGTAACACATGTTATCGGCTCTTTTTTTAAAAAAATTTACCTTGGAAGTCCAGGAATTGAAAATGACCAAGCGGAGCTAGCAGTTTTTTGCGAGGTGCACATCTTAAGTAAGACCAAGCTGTATACTCTATAACCCAAATTGCACCCATCAATCATACACCAAAATAAAGGGAATTAAAAGTTATTTTTTTACAATACCTAAGATATACAAGGTCTTTTTTAAATAGCCAGGAGAACCAGTGAGGAAAACCTGGGTAATTATTTTTCTTTAAAAATCTAACCCTATGCAAAATATGAAACTGTAGAACGCCACCTCAATCATTCCTTGGTTTCCGGCTGTTAGAGAGAAAGGTTTTCCAGCAAAAGGAACAATCCCATGACGCTCTAGTAAATTGGCAACAGAACGCTACTATTTTCCGCCACTTTAATACAGGCTGAGAGTATTTCTTCCCGGTTCTACCTAATAGATCCTCTTGTGTCCAAGCGGTTATGGCAAGCACGTCATTCAACTGTTATGTAATGGGAAATTGATTCAGAGGCAACGTTAAACGAAACATCCATCAATATCTATCAAGGCAAATATGTCGTAAATCATTTATCCAATTACCTTATGAGTTGCGTCGGCAAGTCATATTTTATAAGTGCTTATAAATAATAGGGATCAATACGACCTGTCGTATTCTCATTAAGTGAATTGTTACTTTATACTCCGACTTTTTAGTTGGATTTGCATTCTGTGGTATGTGTGTACATGGGCGGAGGGGGTAGTGGTATGGGGAGGGGGATTATTGTCTGAAGAGTGTTAGTCTTTCTGACAGATGGTTGGCTGCTTCATCTTCAGTAAAACAAAATGGCCCATCAGCTGAAGGCATTTTGTGCAGTGTGAATTCAGCTTGAAAGAGTCTGAAGTTTGAAAGGCTTTTTGAGACGTTGTGTATGTTATACTTGCAGTGAGAGAAAACAAGCATGTCATATTAATGAGTTGGGTGTATATGGGTGCAGCGAATAAGGTATTGCACTCGATTCACATTTTGCATATTAGAAACAACTTGCCAATATGTGCAATGTGTCCTGATATGTGTTTTCATCATCTGTTAATTACTGATTTAATTGATCACGTAACCATCCACATCTCAGAATGATCGCAAACAAACAATAAAACTTTGAAACGGCACTATTGTATTTGACAAAGGGCACGATACAAAAAAAGTGGATAGTTTAGAGAAAACTCACACTTGCAACAAAAATCGATTCACATGTAAATATTTCAACATTGAAACACTTGCTGCTTTCTCTCTCTCTCTCTCTCTCTCTCTCTCTCTCTCTCTCTCTCTCTCTCTCTCTCTCTCTCTCTCTCCGTAACTTTAACGAACTGGTCCGAACTATGTTTCCTCTTGGTGAAAACATTTGGTTAACTCTGACTTTATCCACCTTCCAGTATTTTAAAATTCTTAATATCAGTTATTTCAATTTATGTGAAGTTTAGTCATTATTTAAGAATTTTAAAATAAAACACACACACAGGAATAAAGAAAAGAATATATATTAGGGAATTAAAACACCGTCAGAATATTTTGTGTCGTTCATATCTTCCAAGAATAGGTCTACACAAGTGTATGTTTGGCGTGTAAACTCAATGCTGATTGGTTTAATGCGTGCATAGATCAACTTTGCTGATACTGATGCAATGCTAAAATTTAAGAATACTCGCCTTGTATTTCAGTTCACCTGAAAAATATCTTTTCTCGCACCCTTACTAATCAAATATGTAAACATGCTATTATTAAATCTGAATAAATTTTCTTTAAAGTAAATTTATGGGTCGACCTGAACAGAATTTGCATTAAAAATTGAATTAGGGTTGACGTTGACAGATTATGTAGTTGCAACGATAAGGTGAAAAGGCAAAGTCACACTGAAATATCTCCTACCCCCATGTTTCAAATTTGAACAAGGAGCCTTTGCCTGAGATGTTAAGTAGTCTCGTTGAAAGAGGAGGCCTTTCCTAACAAATTACCAGCATGTTGGTGGAAATAGATGCTGACAGTCATGACAATAACAAATGATGGTTCTTCCCAATCACTTCTGTCATTCATCAGGAAATTCCTCTTGGGAGAGATTGTAAATCGAAAGCACGCGGAGTAATACTGGAATGCGCGAGAAATATCCTCCGCTTCGCAACATAGAACCAAAGATAAAGGGTAAGATGCTACGCAAAACAAATTACAAGTCATGTTGTTAATGTTTGAAGATAAGAGAATAAGTAAAACATCTACAGGAAACTGGCAACGGAACTAATTTAGCAATTCTTCGGGTTCTTTTCTGACCTTCTTGCAACATAAATCTTTTTGCATGCTATTAAGTTTTGCTTTTGTTCTCCCAATATCATGTCAAAGAGACAGCACTACCATTAAAACATGGACAAATATTGCAGGAAAAAGTTAGTGTTTTCGTCAGAAAAAAAATCATAAAAAGCATTTCACATGTCTAACTGACATGCTCCATGTCAAAAGGCATTTCACATGTGGAACTGACATACTCCATGTCAAAAGGCATTTCACATGTGGAACTGACATGCTCCATGTCAAAAGGCATTTCATATGTGCAACTGACATGCACCATATCAAAAGAATGTATCCTCACCTTCTTTCTGTAGAAATCGCCCTATGAACTACATGTGACTTCATTGAGTTTGCCCATGTGGATACTTCTCAGACTTCAAGCATGTACTACATGTATCTCTTTTTAATACTCCAGATATGAACCCTAAACTATTTCTATTTAAGTCGGACATTTTTTAAGCAAAGTAAGCAAGTATACTTTTTAAATTGTCAACAACACTTGCTTTGTGTCATTATATAGCACAGAACAAGTTTTGCTAATAGAAACCGAAAAGAATGACTTTGATGTGTCGTATTTATACAGTATATTCAGGTTGTCAGGCCGAGATATACATCCTGAGCCATCATAAACGAATCGATTATTCCGTTTCGGAACAAAATGCGTGCGTTGGTTTCTATTTATTACATACTCCTTTGTACACTTCCGGCAAATTGTAAAATATATGGATTTAAAGCAGGTCAATCGAGCACCAATAAAGATCTACGCGAAGACATTAGTGAAAACATTTCTACAGCTTCCTTGTTCCAATGTGAACCACATGCTGTTAAATAGAACATACCGTTGATACTCGCGTATAAATCGGGTCCAAATGCAAACAACATATACCCTGATCTGCCGTCGCATAATGCGCCGGCAGATCAGGGTCTATGTTTTTGTTCTACTAATTAGTCATTACAAACTGCATAAACCTAGATCTGCCGGCTCATTATGCGACGGCAGATCCGTGTCTATGCAGTTTGCAGTTGGTATTGGCCTATACGTGAGTATAGACGGTATACAATTGGTAAATATTTTCAGTTTGTGTGTGTACTATACAACAATAAAATTTGAACATCTGTATCGAATGTTTGTAAAAGCTCTAAGATTATGTGTAATAAAGGTGAATTATTCAATATTGAAATAAAATTACACCATAATGACTATAACTAAATTTACACCACCAACCCATATCCGACGTAAATGGCCGAATGGCCGCACACGTCGTTAATTTAACAACCAACCAACCAACCCATACTGTATATGCTCGCATATACTCAGGTCCAACTGCAAACAACATAGACTATGATCAGTCGTCACATAATGCGCTGGTAGATCAGGGTCTATATTGTTGGGGGGGGGGTCTTCTTTTTTTCTTCTTCTTTTCTATTGATATACAGTACTTATCAGCAGCATTTGCATTAAGTGAGGCATTTCATCATGTCAATAACTAAACCAGGTGTGTTCTTAAAGATACTACTCCTACGTGTTATTAAATCTAGATAAGACATGTTCATCCTGTATTTTCATAATTTTCATAATTCATTGTTGTTGATGTAACCGATTGGTGGTGAGATATGTGATCGATATGTTACACTGTTCGACACTCTAGCGGAGCCGGTACAATTAGCAAGATTTAGAATTTCTGTTTTCTTTTTCTTCTTCATATAAATATTATCAGCGTGCATAGTGTTCGAGGAATCCAACGAGAAAGGTTTCTTCCATGACATACTGTTATTTTATATGCAAGTATTCGCATTTATTAATAAAAATCGGAACGCTACTGTATTTGACCTTTTGAGCACCTGTTCAGCGGGAATCTGGAGTTTTCTCAGAGTAGACGCCCCTTCCTGTCGCTCTTTTTATAGGTGAGGAATTAAAGCTAACATTAATGGTTTATTTAAACCGCGAAGACAGATTCAATGGCAGACATCAAAGGGTCTATACTCTTTTGAAAAGAAGTAGTTATGAGCTAGTTTACACGAACTAGCGTTGAATTTCATCGGCGCTTAGAGATGTGTGTGGTTGGTCATAGGCATATCAAAGTGTTTTTAATCCAGATGGTTACACCATGACAGTGATGCTATATAGCATGGCTTTTAAGAAAATTGTAAGAGTTAAGTGCCATATTGGTTGTATTTGTTGGATGGTGCTAGGAGATTGTTCAGTTTTGATGTTGGGAAAGAGCGCGTAACACGTAAATATGAAGCAAGGGATCCGTTTAATTCGTATTTGCTGGACATTTTAAATTGACTTGAAATTCCGCTTAAAAATTTTGATGGTTTTTATTTGCACCTAGCACGATTAATCCAATGTACAGATGATTTTATTTTTTCGTAAAAAGGAAAAAAGCTGGTTCCATTTTATATGAATAATATTAGAATATTTGCAATAACAATAACAAATAGCACTTCAGATCAAAGTTATTTACTTGCATAAAGTTTTATGTCAAGATACGTTTTTTGCATTATTCAAGTGCCACATTTTTAAGTAACAAGGAGGCAAAGAAATATTATTCACATTGATTAAAAACTTAAAGCTGCTCAAATTATCATTTCCAAAAGAAGATGATGCATTATTGAACACACCCACATTATTGAAACCTTTTTCAAAAATATCTTTCTATAAATGTTTGGGCATCTAATACAACTAATTTAGCACTCAGCTCCTAAAGTTTTCTAACTGGGACACTTAACTTTTATGGATAAGTTTTCAGCACATTGGGCAACAGTAACACATACATTAATTTTACTTAATATGTATAGGACTTCTAACAAAAGTAAATGAGAACAATGTATTTCTTCTGAAATAAGTTGATTTTGAATTGTGATTCCTGGAGTGCAAAGGAGGCATAAAATTATACTAAAAGTACATGCTAATTGTTAATAATAATAATAATAATAATAATAATAATAATAATAATAATAATAATAATAATAATAATAATAATAATAATATTATTATTATTATTATTATTATTATTATTATTATTATTGTTGTTGTTGTTGTTGTTGTTATAATAATAACAATTATTATTATTATTATTAGTAGTAGTAGTAGTAGTATTATTATTGACAATTTACTTTATTTATTCCCTATGGATGGTTGAGCTGTACAGTATTCACATTATGTACAATAAAATACACGAACCACATCAGACATGTATTATCACAGACTGGAGGCAATAATATACAGAAGGTTCATAACAAAACTATAAAATTCTGTTTTTGAATAAAATTAATGTTTTCATTTGTGTTTAAAAGTAGCAATGGCTGTATCAGATTTAATATCATTCGATAAGATATTCCATATTAAAACACCACTGTATGCAAAACTCCTTTTAAACATTTTAGTCTGGTGTTTTGGGATACTTCATACTTAGTTGATGTTCAGTAGAATAGCGCGTGATTCAACTTTGAACTTCTGAGACTGGAGTAAAAGTATTCAGATAATTTGGTACCAGGTTGTGTTTTAAACTGTGTACATAAGAACTGATTCGTTTGAATTGTACTCCATTATAAACTGTGTACATAAGGACTGATTCGAATGAATTGTACTCTATTATAAACTGTGTACATAAGGACTGATTCGTTTGAATTGTACTCTATTATAAACTGTGTACATAAGGACTGATTCGTATGAATTGTACTCTATTATAAACTGTGTACATAAGGACTGATTCGTATGAATTGTACTCTGTCTTTAAAAGGCAACATTTTGAATTTTTCAAATAAGTTTTCACTGGGTGTTGAATATTTTTCATTGAAAAGAATTCTAGCCACATGCTTATGTGGGCGTTCAGTGCGTTTAGAAAGATAGGACGAACAATGTCCCCAAATATTGGAACAATAATCAAAATGATGTAACATGTAACAATTGTAAAAAGTGATTTTTGCTTTGGGTGTTTAAATAAGATGAATTCTTTTCAAATGAAATAATTTGATGGAAATGTTGCTACATACAGAGTTGATTTGTTTATTTCATGATAGAGTGTCATCAACTGTGACTGCTAACAGTTTTTCATGAGCGACACATTGAAGTTTATCATCTCTGGAGTAAATAGAAAGATCCTTTTGCATTCTACTTTTCTTTTGAGCAGAAGCAATTAGTAATACCTTGGTATTTTGAGAATTTATGTACATTGCATTGTTTGGTACATCAAGTTGAAAAGTTGACATGTCAGTATTTAGCTTACTTTCAATTTCATCAATATTTGTACTTACAGTTTGAGCAGCTTTGTCATCTGCATACATAAATATATCAGTATGGTGAGATATATGTACCAAAGCGAGGTTATTGATAAACAGTAAAAGGAAAAGTGGTTTTAAAACTGACCCTTGAGGAACTTCAAAAGTAGCATGGGATGGATCACTTACAATATATACTAGTATTTATGAAAGGAAAGAAAAGAATATACGCATATGACCTATGCAGGCAAAAAAAAAAAAAAAAAAAAAAATGAAAAAATCGATACCATGTAAAATCTGGAGATTCATTTATTTTGATTTCTTGCGTATTAAGGTCACAGTGCAAGATCAGTTTCGTGTACAGACCCCACCAAAAAAAAAAAATTCCATTCCGGATGAAATCACGGCTCAACTGCTAAAATTTAAATGGTTCTACATTATAAAACCATTAACTATGCTATTTAATAAATGGCTGCAACAGTGAAGAAAAAAAAAAATAAATAAAAGAAAAGAAAAAATAATCCCATATATTTGGCGCGTTCCAGTGTAACACCTTAACACTTTTACATAAGGGAAAAGGGGATCCTGATTACCCAAGTAACTATAGACCAATTTCATTAACTGCTGTTGTCTCGAAGTTGATAAAAAAAATAGTTTGTAAGTATTTTTTTAAACTTCTTAAAGCAATATGGCTTTATAAGTAAACACTAGTATGTTTTCTTCCAGGAGATTCAACTGCTAATCATCTTCTAATTTGCTATACAATCTCTTGCTAAAAAAAGAGATCCAATTTGCCTTCTTTAATTTAAGTAAAGCGTTCTATAAAGTTTAGTATAAACAATTACAAGTCGCAGATAACGAAAATTAGCGGTAGATTGTTAAGGTTATTTGAAAAATATCGATCTGCTAGGGAACAGAGAGTAACTTGCGAGGGTTACTCTTCGTCATGGGAAAATATTTTTCCTGGAGTGCCACAGGGTTCTGTGCTTGGTCCATGTCTTTTCTTGCTATAAATACATGATAGAAGCAACCAAAACCACACTAATATCAAACTATTTGCCGATTATTCATGTCTATTTGTTATTGTTGATGACGATCTTGTTACTGAGTTAAAACAGCTTAATGAGGATCTTTTAATGAGTTACAACAGCTTAATGTTGATCTTGTTACCGAGTCACAACAGCTTAATGATGATCTTGTTACCGAGTCACAACAGCTTAATGATGATCTTGTTACAGAGTAACAACAGCTTAATGACGATCTTGTTACCGAGTTACAACATCTTAATGACGATCTTGTTACCGAGTTACAACAGCTTAATGACGATCTTGCATCAATCTCCCACTGGGCAAAACAAGGTGCATGAACTTTAATACCTCTAAAACAAAATCCATCTTTTTTTTTACATGAAAATAGCATGATCGTATATCCCCAATATGTCTTTTAGATGAATACTTAGTAAATGTAAATTCGCATAAACACTTGGACTGATATTTCAATCTAATGCTAATGAGGGATTCAGAAAAATAAACTCTTTCAAAAGGCAACTAAAAGTATACATGTTTGTAGATTACTAACGTATAACACAAGCAGGGACTCTGTCATTGGAAATGTACTGTATTTATACGACCTAGTGTAGAATATGCTGACATGGTTTTTTGACTAATTTATACTGAGCTGAAAATACTTTTATTTGAAAGTGTTCGAACTGAAGCAGCAAAAATTATTACATAATCTCGTTGAGACATACCTATGTATATAATGAACTAGGCTGAATATCACTGGGAAAAAATGTAGACAAAATCATAAACTGCTGTTTATGTATAAAATTCTAAATAATAAATCATGTGAAAACTAGTATGAGGTGATAGCTGGTTATAATACTTTTTGTAGTTTCTATAATACAAGGCAAAATTACTTGAATTATAGTATAACAAGGACTCATTCATATAAAGATCACTTTTCCTCGTCAACGAATGAGCTATAGAATAATTAGGGAGATGAGATTCTAAATTTTACTTCATTCAATACTTTTAAAAAATATCTTCAAAACTTGTATGAAACCAATTACAATATTATCGTATAGAGGCATGAAATTTTCCATTTTCCATTGTCAATTGCATACATCAGACAGTAACTTCAATTATGACTTATTTCGTGATTATCTATTAAACTTTTCTCAGTGCTCTTGTTGTGCTTCGGCTGAAACTTTTTTTTCTTCACTTCTTCTTTGATTGTCGTAATTATACTAGGATCAGGGTGACATTGTTTCTGAATCTTCAAGATTAAGAAGACTCGCTGTGCGGTAAAGACAGACTTCATAATTTGCAAAGGTATATGGAAATCTGTGCACAAATTTATTTCTGATTCAGGTAGAATACATGTTTTTTGAAATTTTCAATTAAAAAAATATTCATGCCTACAGATTAAAATATTATCTTTTTTAAGACTACCAATATCATACCAAATCTCTCTCTCTCTCTCTTATTACCTGTACTAATCAATTAAAAAATTATTCCATTGATATGTTCTTTTCAAAAAAAAAAAAAAAAAAACAGCTCCGTAGATAAATCGGAGAGGGTCCGTGCGATGGCTGGTGCGGGGAGTGGAAGAAAGAAGTAACGCTATTGTTCCTTTTTCTGTTTCTGTATTTTTAAAAGAGGAATATATTAGTTTGGGGTATCTGCGCAGCTGAATCTCAAACTAGATCAATGTGACCAAGCAAAAAAGAGCTTGTTTATACCTGGATTAAATTTCCTCTGTCTTGGAAATAAATTAATTGTTTGTTTTTTTACTCTCCATTACCAAGAGAAAGCGTGATACACATAAATCATATGCGGGGACTAATTAAATTTGCCAGTGTTTTGTGGCAGGTGTTTTCAAGGACTTACCTGCAAACAGGAAGAATAATTTTAAATTCGTGGTTAGCCTGATCATCAATCTTCTCTTCCAAACACCTATATGTGAATTTTTTATCCAAACCGCCTATTTTAGTAAGTTTTCAAACATTTTTATATCTCGCGCCTGCCCTCTTCCCCCGAGATCTTAGGCCAAACTTGTCAACATATGACACAGTTGCTCCGCGTCATTTTTATTTTAAATTGCGTGATAATCAAAAAAAAAAAAAAAAAAAATATGTGAACTAACATAGTCTTTTTATCAGTCCAGACCCTTGAGTCCTTGTATCATTTCTGTAACATAATGACAATTAAATGATGAAGTAGCTTGTGCTCTAACATGGGGAAAACATTTTTACTGTCAGTTAAAATCACAGGATTTTTTCGAGGGGAGTGGGGGTGTTCAAGATTGAATTTGAAAGGGTTAGTTTGTTTTACTCAATTCAAAATGGGCACAGTTAAACAATTTTTATTATCAAAAGTAAATCACTTCCAAAGATTTACAACTGAATCGTACAAAAGATCATCATCATCATCATCATCATCATCATATTATTATTATTATTATTATTATTATTATTATTATTATTATTATTATTATTTATCCTCATATATCTTTGCATGGTCAAACAACGCACAGAGGCAGGAAATAGTCAGTCCATTTCCATAACAATAGTGTGTCACAACCATTATTTAACAGACCCCTTAGGCAACACACAAAGTTATCACTTAGAAAAAGATTAAAACAACAATAAGGTCTACTGAAAAGCGCAATGCCTTGTGGGTAAATGACATCATATCATATTTATAGAACAACGCTATTGTTCCTTTTTCAGTTTCTGTATTTTTAAAAGAGGAATTTATTAGTTTGGGGTATCTGCGCAGCATAATCTCAAACTAGGTCAATGTGACCAAGCAAACGGTTGTATAAGTGCCATATATGGACTGAGCGACCGCGACTGTGACGTATGGGACCAAATTTGGTCTAAGATGGAGCTGGAGGTGGGGGGGGGGGGGGGGGGAGACGCAAGTTTTAAAAATGTTTTCAAATTCATTGGATTAAACGGCGATTTGGTGAAAATTCACACTGGATTGAAACGATAGCTGTCTGGAAGAGAAGATGGAGGATTAGGTTAACCACGTATTTAATATTTTACTGCCTAAATAGAGGCAACCCATTGAAAGCACCTACCATAATAAATGGTTGCAAATTTAGTTTTCTCCACAAAATGAGTTATGTGTATCACGCACTGTCTAGTAATAGTCAAGTACAACACGACTTTCTAGACAGAGGAAACTCGGTCTAATATCCACCTACCTCATGGCCTGCCACATTAGGAGAGGGATCGAAGAGACGACGACGACGGCAAAAAAGAAAAAGACGAGGGCGGATGAGAAGGAGAATGGAAAGAAATATTTTTTAAACGTTGGAATGTCTTTAGATTTCAATGGTATATCATATTCCTTCATTAATGGAAAATGTTCTGCAAGGGCATGGCAGTGACGCAGTGAATCCTAACTATTTCCTAATGAAACTTAATATCTATCAAAATACAGCTTTCTGAATAAATTCTTTCTAGATTTGAACTTAATATTGAATGTAACGAAGTTCTATTGCAGTGCAGTTTGTCCATCGTAGGCTTTTTTTTAAAAATATTTTTAACTCATTCTTTTTTTATTGCTCTTGATGAGTATGCAAAAAAAATTTTTTTTTTAAATTGTGCGTTTGTAAAATCGTATATGCCTCAGAAATAGCGTAAGAATGCCATTTAAAAACCAGTTCCAGCAAGGATATATTGATTAAGACAGTCTTAAGACTATGCACAAGGAATTTGATGTTTATCTCTTTACAATAGAAAATATCCCTGACTCTATGCATAGTTAAGAACATCAGATTTGACTTGAAATAAATAATTGTTTCCTTTTCAATCAAAAGCCCATATCAAATGTAATCTTCTAAAAATGTTACAAATTCTTCCTGAAATACAAAGCAAAATAAACACTAAAAATTGCATTGCTAGATACATGTGTTTTGCAATTCCAATATCAAAGACCTTGAAGGAAAAGAAAAGAATGGTCCCAATATTTTATTTCAAAAAAAGAAATAAGTTTATTTAGAGAAAAGTTGGGTACTAAGCTGATGTAGCCATAGGAAAGAATACATGTCTTTTTTAAATATTCTTTTTTGGTTAAATGCACTTATTTATACATTGGCTGAAGTATCCCGTGTTGTTTGTTAATTAAGAGGTACATCTTCCAATAGTCTGCACATCACCGAAGTTTTGTAATAAATTGTATTGAATTGAAAACTGCAGCTTTGCTTCGCAGTGTTGATTTTATAATTATTTTACTCTCATTTTAGTGTGTTGACTAATTGCAGAATACATGTACTTGTCTGAAGTAAATACTTGTTTCCATGTACTCTATGGTCGCTTAGTGTTCTTTACTGTGTACTCATGTGCTACTTTAAACAGCAATTTCAACCATTAATTGGCTTTTAATGTAAAGGAAGTTGCTTGAGGTTCATGATGTGTGCACGTGACTGTGTTGTATTTCAATGCGTCAGTGTTTATTTATTAGAATGGTTCTTTATTTACATATGTGTGAAATGCAGATGTATGTCCGGATGTGCTTGAGTGTTCTTTAAGCGAATTCATTGCTGTGTTGGTTTTACTGATTTATAAAATTTTCAAAGAAACATCAAAACCTACACAGGTAGGTTGAATGTATCGTCATTACACATGAGTATGATCAATACCATGTAAATTGTAGGAGTGATACCAAGAAAATACGAAAATCAATAAAGAAATAATAAATGAAAGCGTTTTCTGTGATACATAGATGATAGATTTACAGGTAGTCAGAAAGATGGATAAAGAGGGATAGAATTATAAAATAAAATTCATGTAATTTTTCCGTTGTAAACAGATGGAAAAGATGGATAAAAAGAGAAAGATGGATAGAGAGATAAAATTTCAAAATAAAGTGCATGTACTTTTTCTGCGGCTTAAAGATGGAAAGACGGAGAAACAAAAGATTGATAAAGTAATCGTGAGAAGGAAAAGAAGAAAAATACCGTTTTTATTATTATTATTATTATTATTATTATTATCAATGCTACTAACATCGTTGATGTTGTTTCCAGCAATAATATCAGTTTACAAATCACTTTGTGTTGTTCTCAGTGTAATTGCTTTCATCAGATATTCTGAATAACAAAATCTAGCTTATGTAAAATTAATTTGATTCATATTAAATTGACGCATGGTGACAGTGGAGAATTTTGGTTCATATTAAATTGACGCATGGTGACAGTGGAGAATTTTGGTTCATATTAAATTGACGCATGGTGACAGTGGAGAATTTTGGTTCATATTAAATTGACGCATGGTGACAGTGGAGAACTTCGGTTCGTAATTAGATTCAGTGTTATCGAAAAATTAATAACGCTTGCGATAATTTAGAACATATCAAACGATGTGAAAAAGAAGTAAAATGAAGTCAAAAGGCAGAAAAAATGAATGTCAACAAAAGAATACAAAGCTGAAAGAAAGTTCTGTCATTTAGGCAATAGGAATCGGACATAACCTGTAGTCAAACGCATGACGTATTGCATCCACGGAAGAAAAAAATACACGAGAACTTTATTTTTGTGACATTCTCTTAATTATGCGAATTTATACGTTCATTTGACGAGATAATAGTTAACGGCATAATTATGACGTTTACACAAGAAAATTTACCCCTTTTAAAATAGAATCAAGACCGGACAAGTTTTGAAAAGTCATTTTCAAAAACTTTGCCAAAAACCTAATGAATTTCATCCTTGTCGTTGCATTCATTCCAAAAGTTACGTAAGAAGTATGTTAGCTAGAAATATCCTGTTAGATTCAGATGTTGATTGGAAATATCACTCTGGTAAAATTAAAACAAATTTATAAGTCGATAGTAAATATTATCTTAAGGTAAGGTTTGATCCGATGATAATTAAACACAACAATGAATAACTTTGTTTGCAGTTAGTAAATATCAACAGTTTTAAAATTATCTTTCATCGTAAAATTAATTTATTTTTAGCAATGTATCATTAAGATGGCTACAAACCTTTTCTTAAAAAAATAATAATAATTTCATCATTTTAAGTTTTAAATGTTATGCCCCCTTTTTGGTAATACTTGATAATTTAGCGAAGAAATATTTGGTTCTTTCGTGTGACATTCTTCCGATTTATTTTAATTCATAATAAAAGATTAATTTCGATACTTCAAGTCTGAACATAAATCCGAACAATCTCAACTCCGCTAAATATATCCTCACATTAAAAAAGAGGAAGTGCCCGTGACTAATACGTTTGAAACATTTTAAATGGTGACTTTGATGAAGGTAACTACTACCTTTAAATAATGATAGACGAGGAGACTTCTATTTGAATAAGTAAATTGTCTGATAAAGGTAAATTTGCATCTTTTTTTTCTCTCGAGTATGTGTATTATACATTTGAAAATAAAACAACATGCCTTGCATATTCTGTTTGATATTTCAATAGTTTCATGAATTCAAAACTTGAATGTGTAATAATAAGAGCTTTATTATTAGCAGCAATACTGGTGCTCACTGTCATTGAATCAGTCTTTTTTTTTTAAATTTCTTTTTAAATTTTGCAAGTAATCATAATCTATAATTTTACCATACAGGTCCAAGTCCCGTTTCCGGTAGGCTAAATCATTTGGTTTGCTTAAATCTTATCCGAAGTCTTGAATTAAAATTCTAAACAATAATTTCCTATTTTTAAAAATCAAATTAGGAAAATCTGGGAAATGAATAAAAGAATGCTTATCATGACAAGGATTTCTCCAAAAACAAGAAATCAACAGTTTCCAAATTTTACTATTTAAATTTGCGGGGCCATAAAGATAAGTACCGAGACAGTTAACACTTCAGATGAGATAATATCGACTTCTGATTGGTTAATGAAATAGATGACGTAGATTATAAAATTATGGATTATGATTCTTGGCTAAGTCAAACTAATGTTTCCTAAGCTAAATTGACTGATGTGTCAGTCTCATAGATTTCTAGCATTTAACATTTCATGTGACTCGTTTTAAAATGTTAGTCGATGAACCTCATGTAAACATGCTACCTTAACTTTTCTGAAACACAGAAAATCAAATATCCATCGATTCAACGTAAGAAATTTTATTTGTAGATCCTCTTTCACTACAATAAAAGTTTCGATATATATTAAAACTTTTCAGCCCCCCAACACTAATTCTGCCATACTTGAAGGACACATTTATAAAATGAAAAACGCAGTTTTTACTAATGAATTATGCATGTCTTCCATGTACAATCATCTATAACAATGTTTTTTAAACATCAATAATTGTTGTATGTTTGATACAGAATTTAAATTCACGTCACATAGAGCGTCTTATTCGCAGTGAACAGTCTGATTTTTCTCAAACCCCTTAACCTCTTTTGAAACTCATGAGAGCTATCATGGTATCTAGGATACAAAATCGAATTTATACTCCTCGAATCAAGAGTGTAAATGTTACATTTGCACGAAAAAAGCGAACATCAGCATGTGACTGACAAGCTTTCAGCATGAAAGACAAGTCTGATGGGAGAAGATCCAATTCATGAGATCAGAATGTTTTTATCTTGCATCAATCTAATCAACATAATTCTCAAACCGGTAACTCAGAGGGACTATTCAGCAAGCACTTTCACTCCATTACATAGATCTATCCAGTACATTCTGTTTAATGTTTCATTCAGTTCTGACTGTTACAAATCCACCAGTTCACTTATATCAATAACATAAGTACCTCGTAAAATATCAATGACTGTGTTTTCTAGAATTTCTATCGATCCATACTTTTAATACTAAAGCACATAAATAAACAGTTGAGAAAGTCATGGGGAAAATGTAAGTCAAGGAACAGCAGCAGCCCCCAGTCGTTGGCTATACAGAGAATATGGTGAGTAATAAGGTCCCAGGGACGACAGGGGCTGGCCAGGTTGAAGTCCTGAGGAAGCACTAGCAAGGGGTGATTTGTATGGATGATATCTACTTCCACCCAATATACTGCTGTTAAGTGGACTTGGAATTGTTGGATATGCCCTTCTTAGAGAATTTGGACTTAACCCACCCGCAGAGACTAAATGTCCTCCGTATCCAGAAAGCCCCATATGGGGAAGTCCAAGAGCACTGTACCCGGCAAACGACGCATCAACGCTGGATGTGTGAGTCCGAAGATGTTGTAGTAGCTCCTCTGAGGATGTGAAACGTTTTCCGCAATAGTCACTTCCAGAAACCCAGTTACATACATAGGGCAGTCCTTGATGTGACCCAAGAAGATTGTGAGCATACAGAGATGATGGCAGTCCATGAAGAGATGACAAGCCTGGGGTTGTGGAGGAGAATCCATTCGATACCGAGAATTGTGGAAGAAGTGGGAGAGATGATCCTGCAAGTCCCAAAGCACTTAAACTTTGGAGGGATTTCTCGTGAGCACACTGAGCACAACCTGGCGATGTGCATGTTGAACTGATATGGCAGTTCTGGAGTGACAATTGGCAATTTGTGCAATAAGGGTCCCGACATACAGGAACTAAAGTTGTAGCCCCGGATGGGGTTCGAACACGTGCATACGAAACGTATGGAGATAGTCCTGCTGATAGTCCGGGTTTGAGTGCAGCATTTTGCGCAGCCAAAGCAGCGGCTGCTGATGAAGACAAATTTAACCCTGAGTGTGCTGCGAGAGATGAGGCATAAGCTGAACTGACAGTGGGGTCTAGATGCAGTCCATGGCCTAAGTATGGAAGTCCATGATGTGAGAGTGAGCTTGAGCTTAGTCCGTAGAAGGAGGAATGAGAGAGAGTAGACTGAGGTTTGCCGGACTCGGGTGCAGAGTGACTAGAAATTCGGCTGGCTGAAGTGGATACGTCTTTGTGGCTATCACTGTCCTTGAGTCCAGCACTGGTCGTTCTTCCTCCATTGGAACCAATACTAGGCGCAGTAGATGACACTGGTCGAGAAACCGATGACGTCACGGTTGTATTTTCATTGTTTTTGCTTGTTTTTGCCGATCCTGGTTCGGGGCTAGATTTGTTGATACCTGGGCTTGAAATAGGGACTAATGGTGGAATATCCTTGGGTGGAACTGACCTGGAACCCGATTTATCCATAGAGTCTCGGTCTGATTCGGAATTTTCCTTAGAGGGACTCTTGTTGGGTTCCTTCGGGCTCGATTTGTCGCTTGATTTTTCAGTGTCCTTCTTCTCTATTGGAGGGATGATCGATTTAGAGTTAGGACTGTCTCTCCCTATACTGCTGCATGTCTGCGCAAGCATGGCCAGCGGACTCTTCTTTGCGTCCAACTGTAAGTAACAAATAAACTACATCAGTATCGTTCTATATTGAAAAGTATTCGTGATTACGTTTGTTATTCTCTTCCGTTATGCTGATACAATCGAACTCTGGTTCATATTAAACAAATTGTGTGACAATACCATATCATTTTCGTGCCTGCATTTTAAGATATTACCGGATATTATGCGAATTGCTGAAGGTGATATAAACTTCTTTCCTCCGTATAATAAAACTACATTTTTAAAAAATGATTTTGAGACATGCGTTTCACGAAAAACAACAAAATTAAGTGTATGTAGATTCACTCTTACATTTTAATAAACAAGCCTCTCCAAATAAAACAATTTATACGAAGGGCAAAGAATGAATATACACTTCGTTTTACAAGGATAAAACAAAGCCTTTATCTAAGTGAAAATTCGAACTGTCAGTTGATTGATACATCCACATAGTTAATCGAGTATTATCTTAGCCTATAGATCTGGTTAGCGCAAGAAAACTATTCCGAACACAAAGGATATTCGTCCATCGGTCAATAAATATCAGTTCATTTGCGATTCTGTATGGCAAATTCGGGCTTTTAACTTCTACGTGCAAACATTTGTGACAAATGCTAGTCTACCGACCAGTCAGCAATGGGAAACAGCTACAATCTTAAAGGGAGGACGACGGGAAGAGAGAGCGAGAACCCCGATTTTGCAACAACTAGCTTAGAAACATGCATGCTCTTCAGAACTTCAACAACAAAACAAAACCAGTCAAATGTAATAAGTGTTTACATCTAGGAAGAATCCGGTACACAATGATACTTCAGACTTCACTGACCAAATTTCTGGATAAATTACAATTTGTCGTGATTAAATGAAACAAGAGAATGTAATTTATGTTCGTGACTTTGAAACTTAGGAATCAGTGGAAGCAGACGATAAAGAATATTGTACTTACCGTAGTGGGTAATGGTTGAAGGTAATCCGGATGTAGATATTGGGAGGCAGAAGACGAGAGCATATTTGAAACATTCATTTGTAACTTCGAGTGAAATTCCCTTCCAGGTTGTTAAATTCCGGTAATCCACAACAATATAATAAAGTTCTTAAAATCCGAAACAATGTTTGCAAATCCAACGGTGATTTATCACTATTAGTAGAGTTAAAGATGATTTGCTATTGAAATCATGTTGGATCCTTCAGACTAAGACGCTGTTAGTTGTAAATTGAAAGACTGTCAATCATGAACTACTGCTCTTTACTCATCTCACTTATTTGAAGTTATGTTTCATACCGCCTACAGAGTCGACGTAGAAACACTATGCTATACTGCAACCTATGTATGTAGGGATGAAACAGAGCCATTCTGACCAATAAGAACGAAGAGCTTGTGAGATCTGTCAAGTGATTGACATAACGCCCCGCCCCGTTGTCACATATAATTAATGTATCATTTGATACATGATCTAAGCCGACGGCTCGTCCAATAGGAAATAAGAACAGTAATTGCTTTGGCTGTAGGCCAGCCGTAAAGCCACGTCCGCCATCCATCAATTTGATAGCCTTTTAGACCTGACTGCTTTATGTCAGCTCTTGTTGTTAATGTATACACCCAGAAGGGCAAATAAAAAGATTAAACTACATCGAAGTGCTAGGGCAAATATCTGCTAATAAATTTTGTTTATTCTTACCCAAAGCACTTGGCCGTGGATCCATTATACTTTTGTTTGGAATAAGAATTTCGTTGGGCCAATTTTTCCCAGAGCAGATTGTAAAGTAGCCTGAGCACAGAGTATGAATTCTGACATTGAATACGTTATGCGGGAAAGATCAAAGACGGCTCCACATCAAGCTGGAACGCATACATCAATCTAGCGGAAGAAGGGGTGTCCGATAACAGCATTTGACTGACGTGTTGAGAACCGGTTTGTCCAAATGCTAACATATTGAGCAACACCGCCTAGAGAACCACACACGCACACCTTCGTGAATAGGTAGATTTTGTAGATGACCTAAGGGTTAATGTAGCTTATGAATATGGGCAATAACATGGGTATAGATGTAAACTATTTTTCTATAAAAGCTTCAGATGAAAAGTTTGAACACCAGTATAGTATGATTATTTTGCTTCTGGCAATATGTGATAGATTAATATATACTATGAAAATTCAAAAAATGGCAAAGCGAGTCACGGACTGATTGTTTGCCCGATCTATCTATCTACTATTCTTAGTAATAAATACTTTTCTATTCCTAAAATCCATGATTTTTTGTCAAGTGGATTGGACGCGATAAGGCAACTGGGACTACATTTAGAAGTCCATATGCTAGAGTGCTCCGTTGGATCCTGGTCAATGTGGAATATATATATATATATATATATATATATATATATATATATATATATATATATATATATATATATAATGGATATGAAATGTGTATTTTATTCGACTTTCATTACTAAATATCATATGTTGTTTCTTTTCTAAAACCCAGGATCCGCCCCATACATATACGCATATATGTCTCTCTCTCTCTCTCTCTCTCTCTCTCTCTCTCTCTCTCTCTCTCTATATATATATATATATATATATATATATATATATATATATATATATATATATATATATATATAATCAATCAGTCAAAACATACTTATCTCTGAGGTGTATTTTCCTACAATACTCTCACCCATACTTCAACTTATGCAAACATTAGTTTTGCCAGATGAGCCCAGCGTGGTTTGAAATTTGTACATGAATTGCTGGGAGCATTAAGCACAGGTACAAAATTTACAGAGGAATCCAAATGAGATTGCAAGGTGTAAAATATATACTTGGGGCAGTACAATAGGAGTCAAACTGGTTGTTACTTGACCTATGTAACTATCCTTTGATATGTATTTTATCAAGGGGCTGTATCAAATATGAAAAGGATCAGATTAGTTGTACTTGTTACAACTTGTCAGTTGTGCATGGACCTTTAAATGGTACGTCTTACAAAAATTACATTCATATGTGCATAGAAAGCGGTATTTTTGTTGATCCTCAATTACTGATTGAAATCTTCAGACTATGTTTTCGATGTATTAGTTTTAAAAAGAAAATATAAGTCAAATAGCTGACAATGTTGTAATTTGACAGTATTGCAGATGTCACAGGAAACTATATAGTCAGGATTGTGCTCATGTGCCGTTATACGCATACTCAAACGCTGTGTAAGGATTTTAGACTGATAAGGCATTGTTAACTTCGTGTTGCTCTCTCTCTCTCTCTCTCTCTCTCTCTCTCTCTCTCTCTCTCTCTCTCTCTCTCTCTCACACACATACACACACACACACTTGATAAGTGAGCATAAGGATATTAAATGAGTGTTTCCTCGAACAGCATCGTCAAGAATATGTACTCCAAGTTAAACAATATCATCATCATCATGAGCAGCAACAACAACAACAATAATAATAACCATCATCACCACCACCACCACCACCACCACCACCATCATCATCACTAGAACAAGAATACTGGAGACTGTCCTTGAGATTGAAAGCTAGAGGAAACTACCCAACTTCAGGGGAAAACAAACCCACAACACCGTAAGGAACAGTGGAAGAGAGTAATAATATTAATAATAATAATAATATTAATAATAATAATAATAATAATATCACCAACAACAAGAAAAAACCCCAGCTGCAAGTAATATTTATTTGTAGTAATATTAGTGGGCAATAATAGTATCATCATCAGTAGTAGTAGCAGTAACAGTATCATCATCAGAAGTAGTAGCAGTAGCAGTAATAGTATCATCATCATTATCATCATCAGTAGTAGTAGCAGTAATAGTATCATCATCAGTAGTAGTAGCAGTAATAGTATCATCATCAGTAGTAGTAACAGTAGCAGTAATACTATCATCATTATCATCATCAGTAGTAGTAGCAGTAATAGTATCATTATCATTATCATCATTAGTAGTAGTAGCAGTAGCAGTAATAGTATCATCATCAGTAGTAGTAGCAGTAGCAGTAATAGTATCATCATCAGTAGTAGTAGCAGTAGCAGTAATAGTATCATCATCAGTAGTAGTAGCAGTAATAGTATCATCATCAGTAGTAGTAGCAGTAATAGTATCATCATCAGTAGTAGTAGCAGTAATAGTATCATCATCATTATCATCATTAGTAACAGTAGCAGTAATAGTATCATTATCATCATCATTATCATCATTAGTAGTAGTAGCAGTAATAGTATCATCATCATTATCATCATCAGTAGTAGTAGCAGTAGCAGTAATAGTATCATTATCATCATCATTATCATCATTAGTAGTAGTAGCAGTAGCAGTAATAGAATCATCATCATTATCATTATCATCATTAGTAGCAGTAGCAGTAATAGTGTCATTATCATCATCATTATCATCATTAGTAGTAGTAGCAGTAGCAGTAATGGAATCATCATCATTATCAGCATCATCATTAGTAGTAGTAGCAGTAGCAGTAATAGAATCATCATCATTATCATCATTAGTAGCAGTAGCAGTAATAGTATCATTATCATCATCATTATCATCATCATCATTAGTAGTAGTAGCAGTAGTAGTAATAGTATCATTATCATCATCATTATCATCATTAGTAGTAGTAGCAGTAGCAGTAATAGAATCATCATCATTATCATCATTAGTAGCAGTAGCAGTAATAGTATCATTATCATCATCATTATCATCATTAGTAGTAGTAGCAGTAGCAGTAATAGTATCATCATCATCATTAGCAGTAGCAGTAATAGAATCATCATCATTATCATCATCATCATTAGTAGCAGTAGCAGTAATAGTATCATTATCATCATCATTATCATCATTAGTAGTAGTAGCAGTAATAGTATCATTATCATCATCATCATCATTAGTAGTAGTAGTAGCAGTAGCAGTAATAGAATCATCATCATTATCATTATTAGTAGTAGTAGCAGTAGCAGTAATAGTATCATCATCATTATCATCATCATCATCATTAGTAGTAGTAGTAGCGGCAGTAGTAGTGGTGGTAGCGGCAGTTGTAGCGGCAGTAGTAGTGGCAACAGTCTCATGATATTCATAAAGCTGGAAGAATACTTCGGAACTTTTCTTTTTCTAAGATAGTGAACAGGATGAAAATGTTGATAAATCCTCTTATCTGAGTTCAGTGTTGATCAGGATCTTTTCTGAGACACGAAAAACACTTTCTAGTCAAACCTAGCCAAACACATATTATGCTTTTTCTAGGAACGTCAGCTATGCGTTTTTCTTTAAATGCTACGTCCTATAAATGTGTGCTTGAAAATTTTGGTTTTGTTGACTCTCAACAACCGCCGATTTACATGCTCCGACTATGTTTTCGATATGTATCCTGTGTACGTATGTATGAATGTACGCATGCATGCATGTATGGTTATATGTATCCTGTGTACGTATATATATGAATGTACGCATGCATGCATGTATGGTTATATGTATCCTGTGTACGTATGTATGAATGTACGCATGCATGCATGTATGGTTATATGTATCCTGTGTACGTATGTATGAATGTACGCATGCATGCATGTATGGTTATATGTATGTGTATACTACTACTACTACTACTAATAATAATAATAATAATAATTATAATACTAATTATAATAATAATCTGACAATGGTGGAATTTCATTGTTAAGCAAAATGTCAAAGGACATATTCGATCAGTAATCATGTCAGTCTTATTCAACATCTAATCTCAGCTTATGAGTTTCTGTGTAGTTTTACAGCCATAATGAGACTGTAGTGAATGATCACACCACCTGCTTACTCAAAGTAAGTTGATATCCTCCGACTTACTGCATTTTTGTAGTTGCAAGATCAGCGCGTTTCATTAAATTTCGTTGTACTCCATCTCTCTCTCTCTCTCTCTCACACACACACACACACACACTGAAAACACACGCACACACACACACAGGTATACATTCACACACATACAGATTTATACGTACACATTATGTGATAATAGCAGTACCATTTTACAAATTCGTGACAAAATGAACTGTAATAAAGCATACATTTTTGATCGTCTTTGCAGCTATTTCGTCGGTTTCATAATTTGTTTTGATTATAGTGAAATAGTATCATCAACAACGACAACAGTGACAACAGGAAACCGATTGTACCCATGAAATTACTCATGTTTACACATGTGTCAACAACATGGATGACAGGCACGGTCATGTCGTACTAAGACAGCTATCGATTAGAGCGATGATGGAGGGCGATAAATCACTCAAATCTCGATTTTATATTGCCTTTAATGAACCGATATCTTTTAATGTCTAAAGAGATTTAAAGACAAGAAAAAAGCAAAAAAAAAAAAAAAAAAAAAGAAACGATATTACAAATCGTAATACACAATGGCAGATGAATAGCATTTGACTTCATTCTGTTCAAACAAGTTATTTGATAAACTGTGATATAATTCCGCGGGGAAATGTGCACTTTACAGCACTAACAGCACACTGAAGTATAATAAAATATTCCAATAGTTCTATAGACTCAGACACTGATAGATAGATAGATAGATAGATAGACATGCAGGCAAACATACATACATACATACATACATACATACATACATACATACATACATACATACATACATACATACATACATACATACATACATACATACATACATACATACATGCATACATATATAAACCATACATGGATGCAAGGAAATAAGGTCATACATACATACATACATACATACATACATACATACATACATACATACATACATACATACATACATACATACATACATACATACATACATACATACATACATACATACATATGCTAAAAGGCATGTTCCCAGCTCCAAAAATCTTACCATCTTCTGTACATGTTAACATATTGAAAAGGGCTCTCAAACTTTAAAAAAAATTCCGTGTGGTTAAATTACTGTTCAACCTTTTGAATATATATATATATATATATATATATATATATATATATATATATATATATATATATATATATATATATATATATATATATATATATTATACATTCATTATACAACTCATTATAAAGGCTACTTTTACCAAGTCTGATTTGAAACCTTGTATCAAATGCGCATCTGATAAAAATTTAGAATTTTCGCTATCAAGGATGAGATCACCTAACAACGGTCGCTTGACGTTGAATCAAATTAAAAACATTAAGAACGTAAAATATTGTCTTTTTGTTGTGAAATAAATCTTTAGGGTATATAATAAACACATCATCAGAACAATAACTTCATCTGGTTGCTTATATCGCGTCGTGTTTGATAGCGGAAATACACCAGATCACGCTGGACCCTTCGGGTCTCGCGAGATCTGATGTCCTACCGATATCAAACTCGACGTGATACAAGCACCCAGATCAAGTTATTGAATTGATAACTTGTACCTATCAACATTTTTTGTTCCTCTTTGCTATCAAAGAAATTGTCAAGTTCTGAATTATATTTCCAGTCTTCCTAAATATGATGCTGCTGCTGCTACTACTATTGCACTACTGCTATTACTGCTACTACTACCACTGCTACTACTACTACTACTACGACAACTACTTGCAGCTGCTGTTGTTCGTGTTATTAAATATTATTATTATTATTATTATTATTATTATCCTTTTTCACTGACTCTTCAGGGTATTGCGGACTTCCTTTCCCCTGAAGTCCGATAAATTCCCCTGCCTTTCGATCTCAAGGGTACTCAGCAGTTTCTTGTTGTAGTTATTATTAGTTGTAATATTATAATTGTTGTTGCTTTTGTTGATGATGTTGTTTCTAAACTTGAGTAAATGTTGTTGTTGATGATGCTGTTCGTGTAATAACTAGTTTTAAATCCTTTAGCTCACATGTTAGGTGATTGAGAGAGGACCCAGAAGTTATGAGTGTCTTATCAGAGTCTGAAATCCCTATATGAGTAGTATATACGTATGAGTAGGGCTTAACGGCACATCAGCACAAACCTGGCTATATAGTGCCGAGTAAGTTTACATATCGATGCAAGTTTTGTCATTTGGGTTTAAAATTCTTTGCAAGGCATGTGTGAGAGTATGACATATGACAAGTGCAAGGGGATATGTGGGTATTTAAGGCGTTATTATAAATGCTCTTGTTTTCATCAACATTCACTGACAGTGCGAGTAATAGCACTGTTACAAACTGTTAGTGAATGTTCGGATAACAAAGACGTATATAATAACGCTCTGGATGCCAACAGATTCTGTTACGTGATGAGTACACTCAGATAGTCTTGACTGAAACTTGCCAATAAATACTTTTTTATTTAAAAAATAAATTGCCAACACTTGCATCTAAGCGGGTAAAAAAGTCTATCTGTGTGCTATCCCGGTTGTGACATAGCTTGCTGGTTCTTATCGAAAATCTGACAGGTCAAGAAACGAGCTCTCTGATTGGTAAATTGACTTTGCATGCTATGGACAGCAACTTTTCATCTGCAAGAGTATGCTTGTTCAAAACGCTGTTCTGGCTAGCTACATATGCCAAAGCCGATGTGAAACGATATGGATCGACGACCCTTGCCTAGCGACGATGGACAATATCCTTAAATAATTATAAATTTGTATTGGTTTTTATTCCTTGAAAAGAAAATTCTATAAAGTCTAATAAACCCATAAAGTGGTGGTACATACATGGTCCTAAATTTTCGCAAGCTCCATTTGCTTAAAATAAGTTTTTGCCATTATTGTAAAAGAACGGTTACTTTTCCAGGACTCCCTCAATGACAAGCATGGTTTTATGCAAAATAAAACAATCAAGATTTAATGATTCTATATCGTAAATAAGAATCATAGATATTTCTTCCCCATAAAACAATTCCAGATTTACCAGGACCGCATATAAAACAGGTGTATCCACTCTGGAGTTGGTGGCAAGTCCATACTCAGCAGATTCCGTCCATACTCTCACACCACTCACCCCATCCTTTTAAAAAAATGAAAGAAGAAAAGAATGAAGATAGATTGGTGGAAGGCTGACGTACTTTGCACTACTAAGGCCCGAAATAGAAGTTATGATGAGCAAAGATATATATATATATATATATATATATATATATATATATATATATATATATATATATATATATATATATATATATATATATATATATATCAGAGAACGTAGCGTTAAAGAATATGCTTATTTGTGTCCTGAATTTTATGATTTTCTTCTGGATCCATCAAAAGAATGAGTTTCGATTTACCCCCTGCTGTGGTGTGCAAAACGGAATAAAACAAAAGTAAGACAACATGATATGATTGACGAAGACCAGATGACATGCCTCCACGTCAGGTTTTTGTCAGCGTGACAGTCAGGGTGACGACCAAGGCACATCTGTGGCAATGTTAATGATAGATCCCACACAGATTATTGTAACCAACCTAGGGTTGACGGAACCCACACCAAGGGCGACAGTACCCTACAAGAGGTCTAAGAAACTCAGGCTGAAACTGACAAACCGCCACTGTCTACAGATCCCTGCCACCACCAGCACCAGGACTGACAGATCCTACAAAATGCTCGATAAGCCCCAGAGACTGTGAGGAACGGGTCCAAAACTGAGAACGACGAGCCCCACAAAGAGTTAGACAATGACCACAGGTGGATCCACTCCGGGGCCGATTGTAACCACAGAGGGGGATAGATGATACCTACCCCGGGGACGATTGTAACCGCAGCGGGGTCAACGATACCTACTCTGGGAACGATATTACCGTAACGACTCAACAGGTGCAGCATATGTCATGGCTGTCACAAAGGTCTAGCTCATAACTTCCTTAAATTTACTTGTAAGTTTTCCTAATTTAAAAAAAAAAAAAAAAAAAATATTCTTTGCTTAGAGCTTTTCGGAAGAACTAGCCACAAGGCATCAAGTATGTTACATTTTTCTGGTCTATGTGAATGAAAGGAGTAATCTATAATACGTGCTTGACTGGCCTGGGTAGTATTAATGGTCTCTGATATCAAATGGCAATTTGAATTGAACACTAAATATTATTCCGTAAATATCAACGTGCAAAAGTAACAGCGAATCGAACACATTATAATACATTCCTTCATTCCCACGTCTGAAGAAACAGGGTTGGAAAGAATAAGATTTTATTGAAAAATACATATACTGTGATAAGTATATATAAAATGTATTCTACTATCTCACACTGTTAGAATGAAGCTGTTGATCGGGTAAATCTAAAGATTAATTAATTTATTCAACATTAAAGGCTTTTGAGGCGGGGAAGTGCTAATCGCTTTTAATCTCGGGATTATGCGACAAAGAGCTTCCCGGAACAAAGGAGAAGTGCTAACAAATTTTTAAGTGTTTTCTCCAAGACTTAACATGGCAAATTATGGTGCGTGATTATTGATCTTGCATGCCAACGATCGAATCTTCCAAAACTGCGAAACTGTCTACGCCAATCCTATGTAGTACTTTGGTCGTGCGTAATCCCTCTTTACTTCTGAATTGAACCTCTTCGGTAACTGTCACAGTAATGTTATAATTTATACAATACTTCTGTTGAAACAATGCACGTTATGGTGAAACACTATAATCAAAAGCGGACATTTTTAGTGTCTTCACCTGTCCAGCTACTGATATAACCAGCTGCTAGGAACAAGAGACAGGGGTCGACTCTTATCGAGATGGCTAAGCCTTCCACCAGTCTGTTCTTCAGCGAAAACTAATGACGTTCTCCAATCGAGCATTCTCTTTATTATATTTGATTTATTAGATACGGGTAATTGGGGTTGTTATTGTTATGCCTTATTGGATTGTCTTTCTCAGCTCAAACAACAACAACAACAATAACACACAAAAAAAAAAAATAAAAAGTTTGAATGTAATAGGAGAATGACGCACGATGAAGAGTATTCCCGACAATATTGGACTGTCAGTGTTAGATTAATGCAAGTGAAAGGTTGACTATAATAGGAGAATGGTGTATCTGGCACGAAGGATGCTAGGAGATTAGTGTACCCAACAAGAATTTATTTTTACTCTGCATGCGGAGTTAATGGGGTAGGAATTGATCGATCGAATCATGCAAAATTTACAGTTTGAAAAAGAAATGCGTGATCTATAAAGATAATAATAATTTGTTTCAAATAATTCATCTTATCTTCTCCTTGAACATCCTTCTCAGTCACACATCAAATGTACAGTGCCTGCGCAGATTCATCGCAGACAACTTCAAACTTTTGATTGGAAATTTGTGGAAATTTGAATGTCAGCAGCTAAGTTTAGAGGTGATACGTAAGCAAAAGCGGGTTTTCAAACATACTGCAGTTAGATTTAACCAGCGAACATGATTACTTGGTAGCAGGGGGGCTGATGGTTTCGTAAATTGGCCCCCGTCAAATTTCTTAACTTAAGGCTATGATGTGACTTTTTCAGCTATTATTGTTTAATAATTAAAGATATGGATATATTTGCGAATTAGGTGTTTCGGCCTTGTGTTGTTCTTGAAATTGATGTGAGGCATGTACACCTCCCATAGTTACTTCACAGTGTCTAAACAGTGAAATACCAATAGTCGGCTAGGAAGCAGAGCTAGCCACCCATAACAGTAGACACTTTGGGTTCAAAGCAAGTAGAATATATCAAAACGGCCTGGATGGCAACTATTTTGAATTGCATCGTGTTGCTTAGTACACAATGTTTTTCAAAATTATCACACAGGGACAGGGCTTGTATTTGCACTGTGAGCATCACTGTGTGTTCAAAAATTACCTTCGCACATGAAAAATGCATGTGTGAATGTGGGGCTGGGGTGCATACACTTCTTTTGTTATGAGCTGCCATTGAAATGTCATTGCAAATGAATGATGTTCTTACGTTTTGATTTATTATAGCTAATAAAAATTATTTGACCTTTTTGACCTCACTGGTATACTGTATTTTATATGAATTTTTATATTAAGCAAGTGGATGCGGTATCCAATTTGCGGATAAAAACTGTCCCTTGCACCCTTTGGTAAAGTACGCCAGAAACTTTCACGTGTGCAGATACATCGGACTGAATTGTATCGCATGTGAAAAATTCCAAAAAATTCCAAGTGCCGCTCACCAATCCTATCGAGTTATCGCTAAATGGTACGTTGTCCTTGAAGGGTACTGCAAAGTATAGACAAACGTACGTCGCCGTGATCACAGACACTTGTTGTATTAACAGTCATGGAATTTAATGGGTATGTTCACATTTCACCACAGGCAGAAGGTGCATGTAGGCAGAAGCTCATGCCATTGAAATTTTACCAATAGCATCTGAAAAACTTGTGAAAATTTTATAAGAATAAAAAAACACATAGAAAATGTGTTTTTCTCAAATATGTGCTTTCATACTCAGTTTGATAACATTTACTTCGTACTTCGATAAAATTTCATAAGCTGATGATAAAAGTTACATACATGTATTTTTCATGCTCCACTGAATAGTTTCTTTTATTTTTGTTATATATTTTGTTTTGGCATTTACATGTAGCACAGTTTCCGAGACATCGTTTTATGTAACGTCATGAAACTCGATGTGTGCATTCACCTTTGTCACTTATGATAGACAGATAGAAAGAGCGATATATTGACTGACTGATTGAGTGAGTGACTGAGGATGGATGGATTTCACGACTGATAAATATATACCCTATATACTCGCGTATAATTCATGTCCAAAAGAAAACAACATAGACCGTGATCTGCGTCGCATAATGCGCCGGCAGATCAGGGTCTATGTTGTTTGTTCTACTGATTGGACTAATCAAACTGCATAGACCCAGATCTGCCTGCGCATTATGCGACGGCAGATCTGGGTCTATGCAGTTTGCAGTTGGTATCGGTTTATACGCGAGTAAATACGGTAATTGATTGTACGCGAGTGAGGTTGAGTAATGCAAATAATTGCATGGGCGTGCTTTGCTGCATATTTTTTTAAAAAAAAAATTTTAAAGTCTTATGGAGACGGTTGAAAGTTAACTATATAGCTAGGCATTCATAATCATAACAATCGAAGGCCCTGACATTGTTCGAACGAAGAAGATCTTGTTGCCATGGAATCGAAACATTTTATTTTTTGTTTCTTCACCACCTACGGTCATCACCTGAATGTAAAGCGCGCCCAAATGCAAACAGCACAGATTCGGATCTGTTGTCGTACAATCTGCCGACAAATCAAGGTCTACACTGTTCGAATTAATTACTATTAGAGCAAACGTCGTAGACACTAAGATTCCAGCGCATTATGCAACGGCAGATCTGGGTCTACGCAGTTTACAGTTAAGGGAAAGTTATACTTACCGTCGATACTCGCGTATAAGCTAGTTCAAATGCAAACAACATAGACCTTGATCTGCTGTCGCAATGGCGCCTGCAGATCAGGGTCTATGTTGTTTGTTCTAATGATCAGTCCTTACAAACTGCATAGACCCTGATCTGCCGGCGCATTATGCGACGGCAGATCTGGGTCTATGCAGTTTGCAGTTGGTATTAGGTTATACGCGAGTATATACGGTAGACAAATTTAAATTCAACTGTCGTGACATCAGTGTTATAATTCGTAATACACGTATAACTTCGGGAAAGTCGTGCTGTTTTAAGCATTCAACGTGTATTATTTCAGAAGGTTTCCACGTCTATCATTCGAGTTGTCGGTTCTGCATTCTTTAGGATATCATCTTTAGGAAACTGCCTAGAGATATTTTGACATTTGTTTGTCAGCCTGTCACTTAATGTAATTAGTTGCAAGAAAATCCTTTTTGATTGACACTCTCGGTCCAATAGATTGACAGCGGGGTGTGGATCTACTTATTCTAAGAACACCGAAATGACAGCCATTATAGTTAAGAAAACGTCACAACGCATCATGAATAATCTCCATTGCGTATATTGGAGACTTACTTCTTTAACTTTCTTTATAATATGTAAAACTGCAGAATACGGTATTTGGATTTTTGCTGTCGGCGATATCCAGCCGAGACGTATTAGTTTGCTTGTATCATAATCCCCAAATGTTGATTGCATTATTTGCAAAGCCGATCCAAAATCGTGTCATATCATATGGGAATAAAAGAAGAAATTGAAAAAGTTGGAGAGATTATTCTGTTAAAATTATCTAGGTCAAATTATCCAGGAGCGAGACAGCTCATCAGGTAGATCGTCTGACTTGTAGCCGGTCACGCTCCTCACAACTCATACCCTTTCAGAATGTATCACTGCCGTATGGCCAGTGGCGGCGCGAGGGTTCGAGGCGCCCGGGGGAAATAATCTTTAGTGGCGCTCTTACCGAGGCGCCCGGGGGCAATGTTCTTTAGTGGCGCCCCTACTTTGCCACAGAGAACAGTTTTTATGTCAGTTGCCAACCTCCAACCCCCCTCTACAGCTATAAAAAGGTCCCGATGGCGCCCACCTCGCCCGGCGCCAGGGGGCAATTGCCCCCTCCCCCTCCACTCCACACCCTCCTCCCCCGTCGCGTCGCCACTGCGTAAGTCTGTTCCCTGGGTCATCTAAACCTTAGTATGCTCCATCACTGCAAGTAAAGAACTCCTGACATTTTCATCCCACGTGTTTGGTAAATTCTTACCATTCTGCACTAAAGCCATTGTAGAGAAAGATCGCAGTAAATGCAGTATAAATTGAATGTGATGCAGCTATCAAAGCAAACGGTTTTCTCCAGGTGGCATTTTATAACCAAATTACAATCGATGTGGCAGTGATAGTGTCCTAACTAAGGGAGGTAACTAACTTTGAGGCGTGTGGTAGCCAGTGACTCGTGACATCGAGCCTCAGATGCGTTTGGTTGTTTCGAGTACCCTGGAGCAAGGTACTTTTCTCCTCCTTTTAACATGTTTGGTTTGCTGTGTGTTTCATCAGAAATAGCTGTTAATATAACATTTTTCTTATTATTACTGGAATAAAACGCAATGTTAACAAGTATTGTGAAGACTGAAATGGATAAAACATACCCGATTATCGTCTACACTAATTGGCAAACTTTATATATCAAGCATTTAAAGTTATACACAATATTACGCATTATCAAACTCTGACAAATTAATTCTGTCAAATCTAATCTTAAATGTATCCCGAGTGACAGCTATACCAATAATATCGTTTCCTTGAAGTTATTATCAAACCTTTTCAATTTTTCAGTTGGTACATATGCAGAGATACGACATAATGTGTGTGTGTGTGTGTGTGTGTGTGTGTGTGTGTGTGTGTGTGATAACGTTTTGCTTTGATATTATGCACTTATGTATTTGTTTGATTCACCTCTTTGCTACAATACTTTAGTTTTGTAATGACAAGAAGCATGTATTATATGCTTATGTCATTAAGGATAACAGAGGTAAGCGCGGATATATACATGTATGTGTTTCTGCAGATTTGCAGATGTCTAGTTGACCATAGTGATCTTTTAACTGAAAATGAAGAAAAAGTACAAACATCCATAATTTTGCCCCCAGAATGAATAACAACATTCCTTGACAAAAACAAAGACTTAAATCAAAATTGTAATATTCAATTATATGAATTGCTTGAAATGAATCTTTGAAAAAACAAAATGTTAATTTTTAAGCTTTTCTATTTTTTTTATATAAGGAATATAAACATATCATTTGACTTTCATTACATCTTCGGCATTATTAGCATGTAACGTTTTGAACAGTTGTTTTCTTTTAACATCAAAATGAACGAGCTCTCTACTTAACAACATTTCTTAGGAATCTTCACATAAAAAGTACTGACCATCCCCACCTATATGGATGTCAATCGGAATCTTCACATAAAAAGTACTGACCATCCCCACCTATGTGGACGTCAATCGGAATCTTCACATTAAAAAGTGCTGACCATCACCACCTATATGGATGTCAACGCTTTTTAACGGAATCGTCACGTAAAAGTACTGACCATCCCCACCTATATGGATGTCAATTAGAATCTTCACAAAAAAGATGTAAATCGGATCTTCACATAAAAGGTACTCGCCATCCGCACCTATATGGATATCAACGCTTTTTAACGGAATCTTCATATAAAAAGTGCTGACCATCCCCACCTATATGGATGTCAACGCTTTTTAAAGAGAGTTACCTATGTGAATCATACTTAAAAACTTTAAGAGCGAATCCCTTCCATTTTTCATCGTCAAAATATTTCTTAGTTCCAGATTACTTTTCTCGCCGTACATTCATTTGCAGAGATTTATAGTATGAGCTAGGGCCTTTAAATTTATCATGTCCCGTATTGTTAGGGTCGTCTCCAGGCGGCAATAAAGCTTTCCGCGACTGACAGAGTATCGTAACTCTTTCAGGACTCTAGGCTTTGCCATCAAATTGCAATCTGTTACGTCGACCAAATAGCAGGTGAGAATACAAGGAGTACATTCTCACTGCATGTCTTCCTCTCTCACGTCCAATGATTTACCGCTCACGGGCCCCGACAACTGTTGTTATTTATCTTGTCACTCAGAATGATTTAAAACATGCTTAAGATAGCCATTATACCGGTTCCCCAGAGAAGAGGGGGGGCATGCTTAAGTCCTTTCAAAACATACATAATTAGACTTTTGAGTAATGCCATAAGTTTGGTGGTGATGACTGATGAACTATACACAATAAATCAGTCACTCTTACGGGGCATGGGTAGCTTAAAGAGGCACTTATCATCCGGTGAATTTATTATTTTACACATTTTTTTCTCCAGAAGATGCATATGCTAGGCAGTCACTTGCCCCTTTGGATGCCTAAAGCTGGCTTTTGTTTTTACCAGATTGTTCAGATGTATAGTTTGAAAATGTACCTTCTGAGAATAACATACAGGTGGATTGGAAACATAGCCCACCAAATATCACCCGTTCTCTATTGTTATGCAAATGAGATTCTCAGTGCACTGTAAGAACATACGGTGGATTTATTGATGGGGCCAATGAAGTCCATCCATACCACGTATATGTCAACCACACTGCTCAAATATGTAATTATTAACATGATAAACAAATGTATAATTTTATTGGCAAAAGATGTGCAAATGCTTTGGTGTAAACGTTTTGGACATTTAAGCAAAATATTTGGAAAAATGAGAGGTAAACGATGAATTTTGATTTGCATAGAAGATTTGCAGCATGGCTTTTCGCAAGCCACTTGCAAGATTTGCGAGATACATGAACAAAACGAATTTTGTTACCCTTAGTACATTGAAAAATGGATTGCTACTGATATTAAGTCAATAATTTATATAATTTACCCATTTTTATACTTTAAAATTGAAAATCAAGGATTTAAAATAGATCTTTTCACTGATATTACCTTTGTCGCTTTCCATTATAAAATGACCAAAAAAAGATCAGAATGGAGGGGAAAAGTTGATGCTTCTTTTATTACTGATATTAAATCATAATTTTAAATAGGAAAGGTAGAAAAAATCAAATTGCTTTAAAACAAAATACTGAGAACCTCAATTGCATATCAAAAGGAGAACGGCTGATAGCTGGCAGCTGGCTGGAGTTTTCAATCTCTGTGTTGTATGCTGTTCCTGATAGTATTAAAGGTCTCCACTCCGAGATGACACTGCACCATGTTTTATTAGGAGTTTGCGCATGCTTCTTCGGCTTTTTAATTGATTTTCCAATCGCTCAAAGATCATATATATATATATATATATATATATATATATATATATATATATATATATATATATACCTAAATCAAAGAGAATTCTGAGTATCTGTACCAATGAAGAGCTCGTATGAATAAATATTCCCAAACTTTAAGTGGACAGGACCTTAAAAATACCTTTTACTCGGGTTGTTGACTAGAATTGTCCTCAAGGCAAATTGAAATGGTTCTCTCAAGAGGTGAAAGTCAGCATTATAAT
Source organism: Margaritifera margaritifera (assembly GCA_029931535.1). Classification (NCBI taxonomy): domain Eukaryota; kingdom Metazoa; phylum Mollusca; class Bivalvia; order Unionida; family Margaritiferidae; genus Margaritifera; species Margaritifera margaritifera. The sequence goes on from JAQPZY010001504.1 coordinate 1,562,606, forward strand.
TTATAGCTCATCATATATTAAACATAAAACACAATAAATATTGTACTTCACTATCAAAGTGTGCGCAAGAACTTGACGCATTTAAAAGCTGTCCCGACAAAGATCATCACCAGTTTAACCTGATGTCCTTTGTCTTGATTGATATGTGCGATATATGTTAGTTCAAAAAAAATTTCACCTTCAATGTGATAATTTTTGTATTAATTAAAACTTTCATTTCAGATCTAGTTATGCAATCTCCCCTGTAATGTGACTTGGTAGAATATTTTGATTTAGGTTGTATTTGACATCTCTTTGAATCCCAAGTCCGCCACTGATGAACTCCTACTTCAGTTATGTTACATTAAGAGTTGCACGTACGTATGCTACCTCTCTCTCTCTCTCTCTCTCTCTCTCTCTCTCTCTCTCTCTATATATATATATATATATATATATATATATATATATATATATATATATATATATATATATATATATGCACGCACATACATCCATACCTACACACTGCTGAACCTGACAAAACGTATTTAGAAGCTTAACACTGTATGTTATCACACCATCTTATTTAAACTTGATTCACAATCTGCATGGCGCAGAGATGACGAGTGGAAACATGCTAATTTTTCATGCACATTAAAGTAAATTGTTTACTTGCTGTGCAGGAACTGCGCCGCGTGTAAGGTTCAATTGTTTGCGATTATTTGCTCATTTAAAATTTGTATATATAGCCATGTCACTTTACAGCCAAAGCTGCTACAGCCATTAATTGCTTCAAAGTTCAATAGGTCCCGTTCATACATAAATCCATACATATTTATCATGCATATAACGACCATCTGTTAATAATTAGCACCTTTAGCAGACATCTAAGGTGTTCTGACACACAGTTTCAACAATATTTCTTCCCTTTCCCAATAGCTTAAGAGGAAGGGAGCTGCGAAGGGTCGGATGGGGGGAGGTGGGTCTGCTGTCAGAAAACGTTAGGCCACACGTTGTTCAGAGAGAGTGATAAAGAATTTTACAAACTAATTCCTTTGTTGTCTCGCTGTGTTTACTCTTAAAAGAAACAATGTTTAGTGCCACACTGAAAGACTGCATACTTATAAATAAAATATACTATTCTTTTACAGTATTATTCCTGCCATAAACCCAGACGATCTTGCTGGTAATCCTTTTTAAGGGTTGGGATGGTGTGTGTGTGTGTGTGTGTGTGTGTGTAATAAGTAACTGGCATTCCTCTATAAATATTTGCCAGAATGTATACCAGTAGTTTCATCAAGCATGGGCTTATCATGGGCCAATTACGGATTATTTTGCATATCAAACAAGATCAAGGAGCTGCTTGACCAGGAATCCATAACAGTGATGTGGGCTACACATCAAAATATAGATAAAATTCAACACGAATGGTACACAATTATGTATGCCCAAACAACAGAAGAGCAATAGCATCAAGTTTTGAAGAAGTTTATCTGCTCGCAAACAGTTCAAGAAAACTCTAAGAATCATACAGCACATTTTCAGAGAAACAATACTTAGATTCTTAAATTTGATGAGTATAATTACTATACAAAACGTTTTTACTTCTCCAGATAGTTTTCCACATAAATACAGACATTGACAGTTTTAGTTCAAGTCGGTTAACATTTTACAATAAATAACATCAGCTCGATTTACGACTTGAGCAATAAAAGAACAATTACTTTAACAAAGAACAGATGACGTAATTAAAATTGATTCCACTAATATGTTAGTAAAGGTGACATAAATGGAAACAATTCTAATATAAAATTTCTGATAAAAAATTACACGAAACCCCCCCCCCCCCAAAAAAAAACCTCACTAAAGCCTATAACAAAAATAAAATAAAATACAAACAAGAGTAAGAATGGTTAGATTGCCCTGTCTCTGGCTACACAATTTGTTAAGAAGAAGAAAAAAAAACCCAGAAAAAAAAAAAAAAAAGCTGCCGAAGGAAAACACGGTGATATAGAAAGGTACTGGAGGAACAAAAGACAACAGAATACCTGACGTGCAGATCAGAAAAGAATGAGCCGGAGTTTGAAATTGATGTTGTATTTCCAGCCAATCAAACGTGACATTAGAAATGTAAAGTTCTTTGTGATTGCCTGACACAAAATCTCAAGTTCAAACTCAGTCTCAGAAGTTTTATGATTTCCAGCCCTAGAGAAAATCTTCAGTCATGGATGGGCGAGAAATAACAAAAACAGAAGAGGTGAAGGCGAGTGTTCTAGCAACAGCACGAACACGATCGTTGGGTTAATGGTATACATCAGAAACTCACAAACAATACTCTGACACTGGATTTTCTCTTTTACTACCACAGTCATTGTTGGTGTCGCAATACGAATCAATTATAGTCAATTCAGTGGTGCATGTAGTCTGATTGCCACCAACTTGGACTTTCTGGGGGTAGGAATGGGATGGGGTGAGGGAAGGTAAAGCAAAATTCTCAACCTGTATTATAAAATTATCCAGTCATAGATTGGCCAGAAGAACGCATTAAGGATAATGATTTTAGTTACTGTAGTAATGGAGAAATTGACTTTTTACATTTTTAATTCCTACTAGGCAAGCACACTTTAGATGATTTATAACTCTTAAATACCACAGGATGAAGTTTAATCTAAGCGATAGATATGTGGGTAGCCAATCGAAAAAGGCTTTAACTTTTAATTTAGGACTTTATTATGCGCACTCGTATTGGAGAGTAGTGTATTACAATCATTTTTCATTCCCTATATAGCCGGCCTGTCAAGCCTCGTGTATCCAAACACTTGAGTGTGACACTTAAAAGCTGTAATATATTGGTTTTCCATCAATCAAACTGTACAATTTCCAAGGGTCGCCTTTGAGGTTGATAAAAATTGTTAGAAACCTAAATAATGGGATAACTATTTATCAAGAGCCTATTAAAGAACTTGTTTTGTACATAGTGAAAAAGGCATGACACTTTTAAGGCACAGTCGCTTATATGAACTAAGTGTTTTCAAAGACGTGGTTAACATACACACAATCTACTAAAAGCAAGATCTGCGATCGCCATAATCAAGAAGTTATATATCATATAGGTAAGCGTAAACAGCAGGATCAAACAAATTCCTGATCAAGCGAGCAGTGCGCGTCCTTATAGGATTATTTACATTAAAAGTCGACAGTTTGTACACCTTATTGACAATTCTATATTCGATACATATGGGTGAGTGATTTCTAAGGCATGAGCAAACGACCATCACAACCATGGTCAAACCACTGAGTCTGTCTGTCTGTCTGTCTGTCTGTCTGTCTGTCTGTCTGTCTCTCTCTCTCTCTCTCTCTCTCTCTCTCTCTCTCTCTCTCTCTCTCTCTCAACTCCCACCATCACCATCGGTTCGCCGCCTGAAATCATCAAAATTCTTGCACTCTCACTGGCTCAAATAGCGTCACATTAATGTAAAAGAGCAGCTAAGGGGCCGACCATTTAATTTTCGGGTGGGGGCCGGATTTTTTTTATTTCATTTTTAATTCAGGCCCTCAATTAGTTTGAAAAAAATATTCTTGCTCCGATTTATATTGAAAAAGAACGTATTATATCCATTATCATACTTGAAAAAATAAATTATCTTGAGCTAAAAGAAAACAAAAAATATCCAGCCTAGAAAGAAAATCCGGCCCCCACCCGAAAATTAAATGGTCGGCCCCTTAGCTGCTCCCCCTTCCCACTCCCTCCAACCTCCCCCCCCCAAAAAAAAAAAAAAAAAAAAATTAAATGGTTGGTCCCTAAATGCCCTGATCCTGTTAGGTGGCGCCTGAATCGCGTGTAAGGTGCCAGCGTTGGAGACTTCAATTTGAGAATTTACTCACCGGTGACGTCACGTCCTAGGTATGTTGTCTGATACAATGGAAGGGGGTGGGGGTGATCAAGAAGAGGCTGTGCAGAGGAGGTGTCTAAGTTCTAACGAGCAAAGTCAATCGAAATTTGCTATAAGTTAAAGTGAACACTTGATTTAATTATATTATTTATATTAGTAGCAGTAGATGAATATGAATCATCATTATTAACAATGACATCAACGATAAGAATGTCATCATTCAGCCACACATTTATCTTACATATATCAATTTGGTATTAATTATCAACTACATGCTTTATATACAAAACATAATTTTATCTACAGATGGAAGTAATTCATAAAACCTATCACGAGCAATATATTTTAGCACAGCATTCCCGATGTTCCCCTTTCAGGTTAAAGGTGACACAAGAAAACCATTAAGGACAAAAATTCCGTCATATTCGACAGATTTGGGGAAGCATTTGCCTTGTTATGGCTCACGGCAAACCATTTAGTTCTCGCTGATAAACTTTCGCTCCCAGGTATTAGATTTATACGATATCCGCAGTTTGCTTCAAAAAGATTTGTGTTTCTAGCTGGCCTGTATCAGTTGTTCAGAAGTAGCCCAAGGTCTACCTGTGACTGATTTATGTCTTTTTTCCGCTCGTTCGAGGCCAATTCGTTATCAAAGTCGTTTGAAACCTTAGGGCTCCTCGTTGATAAAGCGGGTAAATGATGATGAATTTGATGGGAACCGCTGTCACTGTGTGTGTTGGTGGCCTGGACCTGATTGCAGATTGATGTATATCCCGGATGATTAATTGCGCGGCGCGACTCATCAGCCACAATGCTAAGGACAACATTATCGCCTTTGTAATAGTTATCTAGGCGTGTAGTTATTGTCTGTTATCAATCAAATTGATGGCTTTAACGTCAATCAAACTCTGATTAATATCACTAGAAGCTGTTAGTGTATACTGAGAGAGAGCGAGAGAGACGCCAAATAATGGCGCAGGGGAAAAGCTGAAAAGGAGTTTTCTAACTCACAAATGAACGAGTAATGGTTCGGAAAAACCGGTATAAATGATGTTTAGTAATGTGTTATTGAGAAAGCTGCAGTAGTTAGTTGGTATAGAATTTAACATTGCTTGGGTCTTTTTTCATGAAGAAATAAACACAACCTCGAAGCGAGCCTTAAAGACCAGTTTACACGGTATGGAAAATCACATTTGATGCAGCACATATGGTAAAACAGACCAAATAAACCTTTAATGTCAGTCACATATGTCACACAGACGGAACAGAACGAATCTGTGGGGCCGTGGGCTACATTTTTCCAGTCTCTGCAACTCATGTTTACGATCAAAACAACCACAACGTGCTCAGTGAAGAGCCAATAGGAATTCAAACAGACATAAGAACAAACAGAAAGACTTAGTGAATAACAGCAGCGATGTTCATCCTTACAAACTTTTTTAAGGCCGTGTAATCTTCATGGATCAACTTGGCCTTCATGGCATGGCATACTCCATGTTGTTGCCTCCGTTTAATCTATGGTCGCACCTTAGCTGTACGGGGTCTGTATCTGTTGTGATAAATGTGATGATACCCAGCGACAATGTATACAAAAAGGTACACAAAATTAAGTCTTCTTCTATTGCTCAACGATAGACAATCTTTTAGAACTCTTGTTCATAATAGTTTTGTTCCCGTACAAGACTCTGAGTCTGAATTACCTTTATTTCCTTCTATACAAATATAAAGTGAGTTAAATTAAAAACAGAAAAAGAATCAAGAAGCTGACAAGGCTATAAAGTTGTCACTTTTCCATATAGCGTTTTCCGTTTAATGTACGACAAAATACAATCGATAAATATAAAAATGTAAATGATAATTTGCTGAAGGGTTAAAAGCAGACCCATTATCTAACTTGTTCACAATCCATTTATGTGTACTTGAAAGGGTGCGTCATAGTGATAATAAAAGATAAAAAGAACTGGCGCATTCAAATTCATATCAAATGTAATTTCATCATGTATAAAGGGAACTTCTCTATGTACAGGTTTGCCCTCTAAGCGGGTGAAATTGTACAAGGCAAAATATATATATATATATATATATATATATATATATATATATATATATATATATATATATAGTTCCTATTATGTAGACAAAATGTGTTCATTAGATCCAACGAATCCCGAGACCAGCAAACTAAAGACCTGTTAAAAAATGACTCGTAACTCCAAGGTAGGAGGACCTGAAGCAATTTCAAAAGCTCCCCCCCCCCCGATTTCACTGCCCCCGACGGGCGGGGGCCTTGGAGCAACTGCGGAATTTGCCCCGCCTTTAATCGGGCCTTAGGTAACTCCATCAGGTATTTACTACCCTTGATTTTACCCACAACGCATTTTATATCACACCAATGAATACGTGTATATATATATATATATATATATATATATATATATATATATATATATATATATATATATATATAAACAATAAATTGTCAACATTGACAAGGCCATATAAATTATCAATTATTAAAACTACATGTTCTGCTGCGGCATCTACAACAATTTCAAATGAACCTTTTATGTTCAATTTTTGTTAAAGTCTTTGAAAACTTTCAAAATTCATATTGAATAGGTAAGTTAATTGAAGAAGTATCCAACATTATTCTATAATCAGTGCTTAAAAAAATATCAGCTTATAAGAGTTTGGATAAATTTACGCACTGATTCATTCAATCAATCATTCATTCATTTATTTAGCAATAACATTAATTAAACCTATTAATTCATTATTAATTAACAAATACCATGAATCCCGAGGCCACAATGAAATGCCTCTCAAAATACAGAATGATTCTTTCTCCATTATTCCACAGTAAAAATCAATTTTTGTTCATGAATATTTCATAATGAAAGGCACAGTCAAACAAAATCTCTAAATTTAGATACGAACTACTTAACTGGGTACTCAAACGGAAGCATTTTATCCTGGTCTGACTCCAAAAGTGGGCTCTTGACAATTTATTTAATTTTTTTGCACGTTATAGTTTGAGAAGGGAAATAATATTCAGGGGAGGTAACAACACTTATTGAACAGGCCTATGGCAAGTACGCGTCAAGGTGGACTGACCGCAATTTAATAAATATATAAAATATTCTTCCCCAATATACAATATTCAAATGCATTTCAGATTTCTTGGTTGTCAACAATTAAGTTTCTACTCAAAATTCTGCTGGCATAACTGAGAAATATCATAAAAACAGTCTTGTTTGATATATATAACCAAGTGAAAATTTCCTCAAATTGAAGAAATACCCAAAACTCTTGCTCATATTATGGTCTAGCATAGAGTTCTAAAACTTCAAGAAGCTATTTATACCCTTTTTCCTCTGTCTGCTTTTTACAAAAATAGATTGTCGGAAGTATCATAAGTTAGATGATGTAATGTCTCAATTTGAGAAGGAATGTTGATAAATTGACAGAAACCGGGTTAGACTTCCATACTGACGTCAGAAAGAGTATACATTTATAAGAAATGCACAGGTGATTCTTGTTCCAGATGTTTCCTTTTCGATGTGTCAGAGATATGGTACTGGTAATCCTTATAGCAATGATAGATGAGAAATGATTAAAGCTAGCGACAAATGATATATCTCCCTGTCCTTTCACCTTGACCTTGGCTATCATGACACGAATCAATATCACCACCCTCCCCCCCCCCCCCCCAAAAAAAAACCCCCCAACAAAAAAACAAAAAAACAAACAACAAAACAAATACAATACATCAGAGATATGTTTTGTAAGTCATGGAATCAAAACCAAACAAGATAATGTGACATCGCATACAATGGGGGCGCGAGGGTTCGAGGCGCCAGGGGCGCCAGGGGGCAATCTTCTTTACTGGCGCCCCTACTTTGCCACAGAGAACAGTTTTTATGTCAGTTGCCAATCTCCAATCCTCCACTCCCCCCCCCCCCCCATCTACGCCCCGGTTACAGATGGAAAAAAAAGCTCTAAACGGCCCCCCCCCTCCTCGACCGGAGTCCCGATCCCCCTCGCGCCGCGACTGATCGCATATTCTTTTATTCGTTCTTATTGATGCTATATCGAAAAAAGGTTGTTTAGATCGTATTAAAAAGCGTAGATGTCTATCACAGTCTTTGAATTTCAGTTTTTTATCCTTTTTTTCAGAACAGTATTGGATCCGCAATTCCAAGAGTGATCCACCATGTCGGACGTCCACGGTATATGGCACATAGGAACATAGGAATATGAGGGTTAATTTATAAGTAACAGAATTACAATTTTTCACCTTAATTAACTGAAATATCTGGCTTGATGTAAGTTATATTCACGCTTTCACCATTATGTGTTAAAAAAAGAAAATGTAACCATCTTTGTATCCAACCAGCAAACCGAAGAAGGAAAAGACGGTGAAAGATTGTCATTTGTACAGTAACTATCGTGTGCTATTACTTATAAACTTAAGTTCCGACAACAATTAGATTGGCGGGTAAGGGGTGTGGAAGAGCTGATGTTTATTTAGGTTGTTATTGTTGTTGTTTTTATTTTATTTTGCTTTTTTGCTTTTGTTTTTGTTTTTAAAGTCTGGATGCCCATTTGCTGCAAAACTAGTTTGCTTTGAGCTACCCCGCTATCCTTTTCATATGTCCTGTATAAACTGTCAGCGCCTTCTCTATTCTATACGACATCCGCTCATTTGTGTTTAATTGCCATCAGTTTACATTGGTAATTACTTCATTCTAAGTGTCTGCTTTTTTCCCCCCTTTTATTTCTTACTTTTCAATCCTTCTTCCAACTTCAGTCGACCTTTTTATTCTCTCTCTCTCTCTCTCTCTCTCTCTCTCTCTCTCATTCCTGGGATCCCGATATTATTGGTTCACGATAACTTTACCCATTTCGATCTCCAGAAAGTTAATAGTTATATTCATATAGCTAAGGGGATAGAAATGGCGAGCACCACTTACGTGTAAATTTTCCTGTACATAATTTGAAGAAGCTCTTCCTCTTTTTATTGAATTTTGGGGTCTGAATTTTAACGGATTCGCACACATCCATCCACCTACACGCCTTTTGGGGGGACTTACCGGATACACCACTCAAATTAGGTTCGTTTATAATCTTTGGCCAACACGGAATTTCCTTGCCTTAGTAATTCCAAAGGCAAGTTGATATATTCCTGTTGAGTTATGTGTACCCATGTACTGGTTTTTATCAATCCCTTTCAACATTCTTCTCAGGTGAATTTCTCACTCAAGCTACATAAATCAATATCTATTAGTTATGCAACTGCCTGCAACGTAATTAATCAGCTGTCAGGGGTTCGGCGTGGTGATGAAGTACCTGTCGAACTGAAAGATAATTTGCATACATTATTTAACAAGGCGTCAATTTCTTATCAATTTTGCACAATCTGTCGTGAAGCGATAGATTGTTATGATGCTGCCATGTTTCCTGTTAACTTACAGAAAATTGAATTCCTGTCAGCATTTATTGTTATTAGTTAGATTTGATAATCAATCGACATGCATAGATTGATAGATCAGGGATGTAAGTTTCCGTGGAAACATTTTTAGGAAGTCATTGTGAACTCGGCATATCTCAGAAGTCTGGTCGACATACATTTTGATAAGAGCAATAATTGTGTAATTTAACATTTTATTGTCTTCCCGGTATATTATGCAGATGTCTAACAGTAGCGATTGACTCAACTGGATATGAATGCTATCAAACAGCGGCTTTATCTAACATACAGTTAAATATTTTTTAAAAAAATTATCAAATGCTTCTTTATTCAGTTTTGTGCACGAAATGCGATAATTTATTATTTTACATCGGTCTGCGTTTGCAGTTTGTGTGTGTGTGTGTGTGTGTTTAATGACGCTGTGTGTGTAATGACGCTCTGTGTGTGTGTGTGTGTGTGTGTGTGTAATGAAACTTGCTCACTTTATCCATTTTTTTTTTACCATACAGTAGATTCAGTCTTGTGTACAAAATCCTGCCTGAAGACCCTATTATTTTTCAGTGAAGGTAGTGGCATATCAGATAAAAGGGATGGTATCAGCATTGACGAATTACTGGAGGCGCTCTCACTGTTGAAATGACGATGACTCAGTATATATCCAGAATGGGAGGTCTTTAAGTTCCAGTTTTGCGACACTATTTTTGAGAAAGAAAAGATGAAAAACTGCTAAATTTCAAGGATTAATTGCATGGAGTGCATCTAAATCTTGGGTCATTTTCAATAATTACACCCTTCCATAGATTTATATGCAATAGTCCTCCTCATGATCATCATCATCGTCGTAATTGTTGTCATCATTATCATAATCATCATCATCACACCCCAACCACCATCATCATACATTCGTACCATCATTATGACCTTTATAATAATAATAATAATAATAATAATAATAATAATTATTATTATTATTATTATTATTATTATTATTAATATTATTATTTTTATTGCTTACGGTCATGGTAGCAATGTGTGTTCCTGATGTCGCACATCTACAAAAACAGTGGTATGACATCATGGTGCGAGACGTAAAACCAATGCTACTACCATAAAAGTTAAATGTATGCATGCAACTCTCATGTTCAAACATTCGGTTTCGCAAGGACTATTGGCAAGCTCCTCTTTCTAAGGGCAAATACACGAATAAACGCTCATAAAATATGAATTTTAATGCCAGCCAAGTGGGGTCATTTTAAGATGTACGTAATTTTCTTGTGATAAAAGTCGGTGAATCACAACCTTTTTCCACGATAATGTTTCCGATCATAAATTATTAATATATATTGCGGTTAATGCTCCCTCATAGAAAGATAAGGCATTCTCTAATCAAGAGTGTTCCCAGCTTCTATTGCATTAAAGTATAATTCCCACACCTCTTCAAAGTGAATTGCATGCTCGCTTCTAATAGATGGCGTTTTACCGGCGGGCACATGCAATGGTGGATCGACATCCGTCAAAATCTGCCACTATCTGTCACATCAGTTGCATTAGATTAGACAAACGTCAGCTCAAGGCTTGCAAGGTGATAGAAAGTAACGCCGAGTTGTTATAAAACTTCTGCTAAATGAAGCAATTTTGTCACATGCCTGGACCCTTCCACACCTAAGTTCATTTAATGTCGGAGAGGTGGTTCTGTGACCAGATTCGTCTGGAACCGATGTGACAAAAGCCCTGGAAGACAATGGACAACTTTAATTTCTTTCTCGATTCCTAATACAGACCTGTTAAAATGAAGTAGACATTTCATGATGCTAATTACCGGTCATGTCATCGGGGCGTGAAACGACGTCGTAAATTCATTTATATATAGAAAATGTATTCGTTTAATGATATACATGTTCATGCTGGAATACGAATACATGTACATGTAATTTACCCACAAGTCATACTGCGCAAGCAATTTATATTCCTCATTCGGACCACCTCAGCTATTTTTGCGACACAAAAACGTGTATCAGATGTATGTCGGCGCAGAAATTTGCAGAAAAAATCATACATTTTCTTCGCCGGAAATTTCTTCGCGAAAAAGAAACCGAAATTTGTTCCGATCACTTTGGCTATTTCCACAATTGGATTGACCGAGAAGTTGTGAATGAAAAAAAAGTTGGACGCATTCGCAGTTTCTCGGGCAATTGTTTTTAAATAGCAGCTATTGGCATACATTCGCGGTATGAGCCGTGTGATTGACTTCAAAGTTGCGAATGTATTATTAATATTATGCAGCTATATTTATGTAAGTTATGAATATAATCGGGTGTTCTTATACAGCACAGCACATTTGAGACCGCTGAATCAAGTATTACTTTATACAAAGAAAAAATTAAAAGAAAAGGCACTATAATTTTTGTCCTCCGACCTGACATTTTACATTGAAATGAAAACTGTCCAACAAGTTATCTTACTCAGATACAATGAAAGAATGAAGAGAAACATTTCATGAGCTTGAAGGTAGTAATTGCATTGATAGTGGCCTTTAAGTCATAAATACTATATATATATATATATATATATATATATATATATATATATATATATATATATATATATATATATATATATATATATTAGTCTGCACAATAGCTTCAACGAGCTAATGTTTCTTATTATGTAAATGCAATTCCGACTCTAAATAAAATTTCTACATTCCTGTATGCATATTTTTTTTCCTAATTCTTAATCTTCCGTAACCATTTAACTATAATATGTGTCTAGTTATGTACAACACAGAATATAAGGTTTTAGGTCTTTTCACCAGTCGACAATGTGAACTTTCCAGGTCAGTGACAAATTATGTTCTCTTTTATAGAAGCATACAGTACCAGGATAGCGAAGTGGATGATAACTAGCTTTTTACATATGGGGTCCCTTGTTCGTATCTCTAAAGAGCCGCAGTGCTCAGTGGTTAAAGTGCCGGACTCGCAACCGAAAGGGTGCTGGTTTTACCCTATCAGCGGATCAGCCTGGGTCGGCTATCGTAGTGTACCTTTGGGTAGGGCACTTGACTCTAATAGCCTGTGCAATAATTAACCTACTGGTGTTGCTGTGTCGTAAAGCACCAAACCATTGTTCGTACCTCATCATTCATGAGAGTAAATTGTCACACATCCATGCTCATTTGGTTCCTTTGAATATTTAATTTTGAACGCCACTTTCTCTATATCATCGCAGAGCTTATCTGAATACCTAATTCATTAGTTTTTTTTTTGTTTTTGGTTTGTTTGTTGTTTTCCAATTGTCGTGAAAAAGTACATTTTCCTTGCAACTTGTAAATTGAATTGGATGCATACAACGATATTAAAAAAATCCCGTCGAATTAAGCTAACTGATTACATGAATGAATAGCTATAAAGTGCGCATATTGTAGCCTCACTGTACCTGTAAATCATGGATCGAGCGTTTGAACGTTTTGTAAATGCATCGTGCGTAGTATTTATACGAAACAGTGGCATACCAAGGGTAAATAGCGCCCGAGGCGACAATGATGGCCCAAAGGGCCAGAATACGAGGCCCGAATTTTTATCAGCTGTTTTCGCGCCCCAAGACCTCTGGCGCCAGGGGCAACCGCCCCGTCCGCCACCCCCCCCCCCGCCCTCACACACACACGTTAGCACGCAACTGATACGAAACTATCATGATTTTACATAATTTATAAGTGAAATATTGATTTTACATATAAAAAAAACCGGTTTTGTCACGAATGAGAACTGGGTTCACAAAACAGAATGGAGCAGTAAATAGAGAAGACACTATATACTTTACACTTGATGTGATTCACTACACAGATTGGAGCAGTAAATAGAGAAGACACTATATATTGAACACTGGATGTAATTCTTAGACAATCAAATCTGGACGGGTCTTTTGCTGAGAAGTAATTTGTTGTGCTATTTTTAAAACTACTGCAAGAAGAAATAGCAAACTTCACAAGTTCCGGTTTCAAAACCGATCATTTCCATTTAGGCATTATGGAATTGCGGACTACATGCAAGATATACTGGCCTCCTAAATTGAAGAGTGTGAGAACGTGCAAAAACTACGCACCTCCGAACTGTAGATTTAGCAACGGAAGTGCTCCAATGAGCAGGGGCATTTTAAATTTTGCAAAAGCACAAGTTAACACATTTTTACGAAGAATTTTACTTAGTTCAAGTTACAGTCAAGACATATATCAGAGTCACTTTAGCAGTTCGCCACAACAAAATACGTAATGGGGCCAAATGTTTGGAACTATTTTTTTAGACTCTTAACATACATACGTTTTCGCCGAGCTGGTCGGCGTAGGGATAAAATCCAAAATTGGGTAGTAAATCGCCAGATAGCAGCGGCGCTTATTTAGCGGAAATGGTGCAGAGTGGAAGAAATAGCGACAGCTAGATAGAATCAGAGGAGACAATCAGGCTTGCTTTTCGGTTCCACTATGTCATTCTGGCAAATGGTCCTATCATTTAAATGCGCATGTCTCTGAGAACTGAGATGGAAGCCACCAAGTAATGCAACAATTTGCTTGTGTTGATAATCAAATAAAATATCAATATATCAGTATTGGCATGGTGGACTGGTAGGACAAAATTAATTTTCTGTCAAGTTATCTCACAAACGCAATGACAGAATACAAGCGACCAATAATTTGCGTTTGAACAGGAAAATAAACCTTTGATAAAATTCTTTTTGACAATAATGAACGCCCGTAAAAGTCGACGGACATAAATCTTCAGTACAAGCGAATGAAGATTGCCAGTCCCGCTAATAGACAGAGACAGAGCACGCGGTCTGGGACCTATGATATGTCAGCTCTCAGTGACGGCTCGCAATACATCAACTGTTTACTGCAAACCGTTCAGAACCCGCAGCTTAAATAAAAGGAAAAGAACAAACATCATAGATGGCGACAAGTAGCCTTTCTCTAGATCATGTGGTTATAACCTTTTTCTTCTACCGTGTGTATTCAGATTCATGATGCCTTCTTTTGCCACAAACTGAACCTGCCCTTCTAGCACTCTTAGTGGAATAGCTTCTTACTTCTAACCGTCCGTATCCATATTATGTAAGCATACCCTGCTAATAATTTCTAACCGTCCGTATCCATATTATGTAAGCATACCCTGCTAATAATTTCTAACCGTCCGTATCCATATTATGTAAGCATACCCTGCTAATAATTTCTAACCGTCCGTATCCATATTATGTAAGCATACCCTGCTAATAATTTCTAACCGTCCGTATCCATATTATGTAAGCATACCCTGCTAATAATTTCTAACCGTCCGTATCCATATTATGTAAGCATACCCTGCTAATAATTCTAACCGTCCGTATCCATATTATGTAAGCATACCCTGCTAATAATTTCTAACCGTCCGTATCCATATTATGTAAGCATACCCTTGTAATAATTTCTAACCGTCCGTATCCATATTATGTAAGCATACCCTTGTAATAATTTCTAACCGTCCGTATCCATATTAAAGGTATGAACCAAAGTACCACCTCTGCAATATAAGTACAGACCAAGGTGATTTTAAAGAATGAATAAATTGTTATATTTTCAGTAATTTCTATCAGAAACTTGCAAATATTTGCCTAAAGTTTAGCGTGCACGGAAATATAGGCAATTCCCCATTATTTTAATGAAGAAAGTTATATAGTGACCGTATTATTAGGCAGTCCATGCCACAAAATTACTTTGTAGCCACTGTCACATTCAAATATTTTCGTGACTAATGGAAATGATTACAAGCAGTTTGAAGACTTCAATATACTCAAGAGATAACAGTGGTCACTTAAAATTCAAATAAAATATTTTGTTTTCTATCTTTCAAAATAGCAACATATTTTCATTTCTACACTTCAAGAATTTATGAAGGTGTAAAGCTTTCATACAAAATCCAATTTGAAGTTTCTTTCGAGCATTTAAAAAGAGCAGTGATTGATGCATATAAACTTTGCGTCCCACTAACATTCCAGCAAAATTTTCAATGATTGACAAATACAACATTTTAAGTCGCACTACCACAGCTCTGCTTATTGTATGTTATATTTCCAAATGTCTCATAAATTTTCAATCTAAACTATATAGATTTTACTATTTTCATCGCGTTTGGTTTCATTTACATAGTCATTAAGAAGCTGAAAGTTGGAATGGACATATACCCCCCGCATCCAAAACTAATTTTCCCATTGTGTCTCTGGTGTTTCTTGTAATCTCTCCCTCTCTTTTTCTGAGTTGAGAGCAAATTACTTCTCTGCCTTTTGGCATTGGAGAATGCTACCCTTCAGCTTTCACAGAACCGTGCTTAAGTTTCCAAACCAACCCAGCAACCTCTATAACAACAAGTCCACAGCAGCAACATCAATCGGCGAGGGAATGGTTTATCAAACAAATTCAACATGAAGTTATCGCCTTCATGATCAAAAGAGAGAAGACATTAAAATACATCCCAGATCTGAGAGTTTGTTCTGGAGTCTGTCAACTGAGGAATTAAATTCATTCCGACAGGGCAGGAACGTTTGGGAGGTCTTAAAAGGTAGATCTATGCATGCGCAGAGCGAATTTGAAATGCCATATCAGCCCGAGTAGATTAAATTTGTTTGGTCGTCTGCTACCAACTTCAATCTACACAAACGCAAATGTTATTTAAGGATGATATAGGTCATGTATGTTATAAGTTGTTTGTCAGTATCTTCCTCTTTTCCTTTCTTTTCTTTTTCTTTTTTGACGGCACGTCATGGTCTGCTTCCTTAGAATACGGACAGTAAGTTTCTGTATTCTCTATTTGCGCCCTGATGGAGATGAACGTTCTTGTTATTATTCTATACCCGTATATAAAAAAAATATTGAATTAAGGTTTAGTACAACATGTGAATACTACCTAATTATTATATAAACACACGAAACATAAGCTGATATACAAATTGGAACACTTACACATTTTTTGAGAATTGTTAAAAAATCTTATTGAATATATCAGTGATAATACTATAAAACTGAAGAAGAAAAAAATTAATAATTACATTTTTCTTTTTTTATTACGGTTTTCAGCAATCTGATTGGCCAGACCCTTTTGAATTTCTTTGGTTCACACCTGTACTAACCGAAAAATAATTAATTTCATTTGGCCCCTCTCACTGGTACTACTTTTCGGACCATTCGCAGAGAATCAGGGTCAAAATAAATTGCAAGTTAATGTTTGTTTACATTGACTACGAATGCAGTCCCAGTCCCAGTGTACAGTGTAAAAAAATAAACGCTGTGAATGACAATAATTAATTTAACATTTAAAAAAATGAAACTTTGAAATAATAAAACTAAAATTTTGATCGTTAAAAATTTTAATACTATGGTCTGAGAGAGAGAGAGAGAGAGAGAGAGAGAGAGAGAGAGAGAGAGAGAGAGAGAGAGAGAGAGAGAGAGAGAGAGAGAGAGAGAGAGGGAGGGAGAGAGAAAGAGAGTCCAGACATTCCACAATTCTCCCCCGAGTAACATTTTAATAAGTAGACATACATTTTTAGCATTTTTAGAAACATCTGGCAAGGTCACTGTGAGCCGGTTATTCAAGCGGTACGGAATAGACGGACTTTGCCTCGCGTTTATACAAGGCGGCCATATTTTAAGTTTTCCACCACACTTTCTTTGCCTCTCTCTATAATTTAAGAGCCATTTGAGATTAAAAGATGAAACTTGGTATGTTTCTATATCATGAGTAGTAGGTGTGTCGCATACCGAATAGGGGGTCCTATCTTTAAGGTCAAGGTAATTGGTCAATGTTGTCAGTTTTCTTTCTACTTTCCTTTTTATTCTATAACATCAGCGCCATTTCAGATTTAGGTATGCAACGTGCTATTTTTGCCATGCAACACAGTGGGGTCCTATCTTTAAGGACAAGGTCATAGCCCGATTTCATCATTGTACAATTTTGGTGACCTCACCACAGTAGGCTGGGGACACAAATTCATTGCATTTGTCTGTTTCTTGTGGTCCAGAAAGGACATTAGAATTTATCACATGTGGTTCTGTAAATGTTCTTGCTTGGAAGTCAGTGCCGAGCCCAATCAGGCTGAAAAACCACGGATATAAAAACTGAGCAGACAAGGTGCCTGGAATGTGTTACGGATTATGTGCATGCATGCATGCAAAAATGCTTTCATTTTTAACTTAAATTCTACCTAATTAAATCGATCGATCGATCGATCGAGAGAGAATGTAGTCTTTTACGGCACATCAGTACAATAATGGCTATATGGTGCCAACTAAAGATAAAGTTAGTAAATGTAAAAATAAACTGCATAAAATTTTAGGAAGATAAATCCTTCCAAATAAATGTAAACATCAAGTACAACAAGATAAAATGTAACTCGTAAAGATGTTAAAATTATGTAAAATGTATATAAAATACAAGATAAGGGTAACACATATAAGAGAGAGAGAGAAAGAGAGAGAGAGAGAGAGGTCGCATACTAGTAATTAAACTCTAAACTTTAAATGATATACATAGCTAATGAACCCACTTGATCTTAATTAAACTGTCCAATCAAGCTGATAATTAATTTATTGTCTTTTTACTGGCGTCAAATACTATATTTTTAAACACAAGATGTAAAATATCAAATCGATTTGGATTATGACATGCACATAGGGTACCTGCTAGTTGAGTGATACTGAGGGAGCTTTTGTGTTGTCCTTATGGAGATCTTAACTACTGTCATACAACTAGGGTATGTGCTATTTGTATTTAGTCTCCCTTTATAGTTTTGTTAGATTTTAGTGATTAATTGTTGATTATGGGGAGTCGGTGTTGGGAAGATATTTCTCAAACCGAGTAATTAGCCAATTACTAGGCGCAAACGTCATAATATACAGTATTCACGAGACTTTATAATAACATGGATTAGTTTCATAAAATGGACCCTCCCTAATTTCTTCACATAAGGGAAGTCTCGGGATATTTTAATGTTTACGTGTTTAGTAATTTGAAATAGAAATAATTCTTTATCTTAGGTGTTTTGGTCGTGTTTTGTGATGCATGGCGTGAAGTGCAAATATTCGGCTTCGAAAGGCGTACTGATGAGTCATACAAACGTGAAACAAGAAAAACCATGCAAGTGTGGAATTATTAGAGCTTCGTGACGTGTGGTCATTAGGTGATTAGAGGAAAATTATTGTAGTATTTGCGCGTTTAAGAACCCTTCAGTTGACAACGACTGTTGTCTTGAGGTCTTTGGAAATAGGGGAAATATCAACCTCAAGCTAGGCTTAAGCAGAAGCTGTTTGATTCTCTCGATAGTGAGCCCCCTTGTATGTAACAATACCATTCAAAAGAAGAGACAGACTTTGAACGGTCAGTTTTTAATCCAAAAAAGCTTAGCTTAATTGTTAAAATATATATATATATATATATATATATATATATATATATATATATATATATATATATATATATATATATATATATATATATATATATATATACAACGTTTTGGCGTACGCTATCGCAAGTTGAATTTTGTATTTTCCAAATTTTACTTACGGATTTCTCTTAGTTAACTTTGGTTCAACATTTCATTTTTCAAATAGATCTGGCAATTCTCAATAACTCCCAAGTATGCAAAGTTTCGTTGTCTGTTCTGTAAGTTCACAAACTCACAAGTAGCAATGGACACAACTAGGACAGACTTTGACAGCTTAGTCGTTGTCTGTTCTGTAAGTTCACAAACTCACAAGAAACAATGGACACAACTAGGACAGACTTTGCCAGCTTCTCATTCCGACCATTCATCATTTAAAATTATTTAAAGACGGAGAGCCACCAAAAATGATATTTTTTTATTTTTTTATTTTGCTGGTTTTGACCACTTTTAACACATTATTGGCTATATCATGCCGATGAAATGGGAGCTAAGTGCCTTTCCCAAGGACACACCGAGGATGCCAACCCGGAATTGGGAATCAGAGAAAATGAACGTCACCTCCATAACTTCATTCGGCCTTGTAAGCCCATTGCCTCCATACTTTGGGAACTAGGAAAAGCGTAAAACATTTGGTCGACTTCAGTTCAAAACTGTATGAGAAAGCACTATAAAAATTTGATATCTTAGGTCTTGGGTGAAATTAGTATTTTAGAAAGCCCAACAATAGGTCAGAAAACAGTACAAACACATTTCGACAGATACATTTTCGGAAGCGATGACCCTCGTTACACAAACTCTCCGTAAAGACTTGCATGCACTCTGGAAGTGACAAAGGTTTGTCTCCTCCTCAATAGTACTAGCAGGTTCCGAAACAAAGACGTTGTAACGAATGCTCTCGCACCCCACCCCATCCCTCACCAATCACGCTTACTAACAGGTTTACGCCAATTTCCTCTAACGACACCCCCCCCCTTTCACCCACCCCCACCCAGTGCATTGCTTACAACTAACAAAATTAGTTTCTAACTACTCAGGCAGGCGGACAAGTGGAAGTATCTCGTCTCTAAAAGCTGGTCCGTCTATCATTATTACCTCCCCTAACTCGCTTCCACTTACAGCACCGACACCTAGTACTTTGAATTCCCCAACATCTGACAAGTCCTTTGCAGATTGTGTACGCACCCAATCACCCGTTTCGACTAACGTACGACCTTTCATTGGATTAACCCCTTCAGCCACTAGAAATTGAGTATTAAGGACGCACACGAGAACGAAACGGAAATACTATGACTGGTCCCTTCCTAAATTCTGTAAAGAAGTGGTTGTAATTGACACTTCAAATTTATCACGTAATCGGCAAGACAAATGCCACCTCGGGAACGCCAAGATAGAATCTTTTCCTGGTGCCTGACACATTTGGCCAAGAAATCTGAGCTGCTAATAAAGTAACTGTAGACATCGGAATGAATGATAGTCAAAAGAGTTGTGCTCAGGATTTCCCAATGCAAAATCTACTCTCAGCTGGTGAATTCTCTCCGAAACTTTCTTTTAATGAACGCAGGACCTTGGACATGCTATTTTTTGTAATCTTCAAAAGCGTCGATTTTATCCATTATAACTCGAAGTCTCCATGTTCCGTACAGGGACTGACAACATACACTGGAACGACTGAGACTGCGGATACTTACACTCACATTTTTATGGGTTTTGATCCGGACTCGGAACTTGAGTGGTAAATCTTTCCAAACGCCATGGTCCAGAGCATGGTTTATTTTCAAAAAGTCTAAATTTTATACCGACATCGGACAATATAAAAACTCTAAAAAAATTTAAAAAGTGTTTGTCGGTAAAATTTTATTTCACGCATTGGGCAACTCAGAAAAGAAATAAGTAGCCTTGTGAATCAAAGTTCAATAACAGATCCAGTTGGTAGCTGGCGTATGTGCCGAAAGATGTAAGGAATTGCATTTTTGACATTAGAAACAAAAGCATATCTGACATTTGTATGCAGAATTCGAACCTCAGAAATTAAACAATTAAGGCGCTGCAAAATTTATTCCCCCTCCTCGCCCAAATCCTTGGCAATGAAGAAGGCAGATACGGGAAATGCCACCGTTGTCATGAACCCAGATCCGTATATTTTGGAAGCAGTGCGACAATCAAATGACTTGGAATATTGTTAGCCTCTTTCAAAACCAGTTTATCATGATATAGCATTGGAAGTCAAACGTGAATTTGAAAAGTTACGCGATAGCCGCGTTTTGGGACAAATATGAATTCGACTATTTGATTCCGAATAATTAAAGACCAAGGCATTTTTATCTTCTTCCGAAAATTGATAAACCTGTGGTAGACTGAAATATACAAAGGGCAGTTCCGCCGGGTAGGTCCATTGTTTCAGATTGTTCAGGTTAGTCGGAGCGTATTGACGTATGGACAGATTTTATTTAAACCCTTTGGCACAGAAACAGTTAAAAGATACAAAGGATTTCCTTGAAAAACTGAGTAAAATGAAACCCCCTAAAAACTGTGGTTGCAGTAGACATTTATAGCCTTTATACTAACATCGAGCATGATCATGGTTTGGCTGCTTGTAGAAAGGTCACGCTTGATAATCCGGATCCAAATCGACCAGATGAGGAAATTTTAAATTTACTTTAAAAGAAATCGTCTTAAAAAGAACGCATTTATTCTTAAAATAAAAAATAAAAACTGTATCTCCAAAGAAGAATTACAACTTGGTTATACCAGCTTATGCAAACATTTATATAGCTGCATGGGAGAAAGAAATATTTGCTTAGACCCAAAAGCTATCATTGTTCTATGTTAGGTTTATTTATGATATTTTCCTCATTGGACCCATTTTGGAAGAAGAACTAAATGAGTTTCTTAACTCGATGAATAATTACTATTCATCAATTAAAATTAAAACAAAACAAATTAGTAAGGTAATTGTTGACTTCTTAAATGTAACAATATTCAAGGGAAATAACTTTGCAAAGGGGGATAATCTGGATACTAAGGTATATTTCAAGGAAACTGACACTCATCAGTTGGTACATACAAATAGTTTTCATCCAAGGCATACGTTCAGAAACCCACGTGTGGTCGATTCCGTTCCCACTCCATTCATCACGTGCTTACGCTCATGACCATTGTTAAATCCCAAATACGAAGGTGAATAAGACTTTCATGACGTTTATTCATTGCTTTTCGCACGACTACGCAGTGGTGGCGCGAGGATTTGAGGATCCCGGGGGCAATGTTCTTTAGTGGCGCCCCCTACTTCGCCACAGAGAACAGTTTTTATGTAAGTTGCCAACCTCCAACATCCCCGCTTCTAAGCCCTGAAACCGGAGGCTTAGATACGGTAGGGGGTGTAAAAAAAAAAGCTCCCGACCTCCCGACGGCGCCACCCCCCTCACTTGATGCTCGGGGACAATTGTCCCCCCTCCCCGGCCCCCCTCGCGCCGCCACTGCGACTACAAGAAAGAGGTTGCAAAATCAGGGTACTTAGGAGAATGAAATCTGAGGCATTAAGAAAAATAAATATTCACAGCAAAACACTAGAAATAATTCCGTTCGTGATTCATTTTAGTAGACGTTCAGCCTCTCCATCCATGTAATTTACGAATTAGGATGGAGGGACATTTTTCAGACATACGGCTGCAAAAAAAATATATAAAAAATTAGAACATCTGTCTAAACATTTTAATCCAAGCTGCAGTATAGATGTGCTCATCTGCTGGTCAAAAACGGATAGAGGAAAACAAAGAACAATTTCGGGTTAGCCGTTAGTAGCTGAAATTAATTTTGAAATTCCACCGACGGTGCAACCTCGCTGGAGCGGATGCAGAAACATCGTTTAGAAGGGCGTAAACAAGTAGGCGAGGGGTCTGTGGGATGGAACCCCAGTAAGCTTCTGCATTTTTAGCGTTTCCAGGGCATAATTTGAACGATCTAACTGTAAAGAAAACTTACTATAGAAAATGTTGCGGTTGTTTCTATCGATTTCTTTTTTGGTGGTGGCGGGGGTGGCGGGGGCGGCGCCAACTCCGCGGCTCCCCCGCCCCCATCCGTCCCTATCTGGAGTTTAGTCCTCTGCTGTATTAGGCTTTATTTTTCTTGTCAAACGCTTCTTTTTTTTAAAAAAAACTAAGCATTGTGCGGGGCCATTGAGATAGATAGATTCAATCGCATCCACCTATCTATCAATCTGTTTATCTATCTATATATGTTTTACATTAAGTTGTCATCCGAACATTCGTTTTAAGTAACAACTGGAAAAAGAAGGGGGAAAAAAAACCCCCGTATTGATGCATGCTTATAGTGCCAGGTGTCTGTCTGTCTGTCTGTCAATCTGATTTGCGTGCCTCTCTATTTATCCAAGTCTAATTAGTTCAAACCTTCTGAGTATACACAACAACAACATTTTCTGAAATAAAGAAGAAAACTAAACTAACTGGTACATTTTTCTTTCATAAACTGTTTTTGTAAACAACGATAAAGTTCTGAAAGTAATCTCCCCTTTTCCCAAGAGTAAAATTCCTTTCATGTGCCACGTGATGAATCTCTGTTTATACGAAAGTGGTTCCGGACGGTAGCAAATGATTTCCAGAAACGCAAAAGGCTTATTCATCAGTGTTAAAATCATTCTTGATTGACAGGGCATCTTCTGGGCCCGGTAATAAAGCGCAAATTATGGCTAACATCAATCAGGGATTCTTGCGCTGGTTGATCTGTCTTCACAAAGAAAGCCCTGAGATGATGTTTTAAGCATCTTCTTCGCGTAATTGCTATGTTAATTATTTTACCTTTTTGTACAATATACTGCAAATGAACCTTTCTGTGTGCTTTGATATACAGTGTAAACAGAAAGGAAATGTTTTGAGCTTAACTTGATGGCTTTTATATCCTTTGGTCGTTGGCTAAATTACGCGCAACTCCATCCGTATTTGTCCTAGTCTAAGACCAGGGTCTAATACACATCGTCAATATAAACTAGTTTTTGAGACTGGTATACAGAATTTTATTTTCGTTCAGTTTGAAAAATTCTATTTCAGTCTCATGCTAAAGATTAATTTCTTTCACTCTGAAAACACCAGTCATATTCACAGTTCCTTTGATGGATATACATGAAGAATTGAACAAAAATATTTTCATTTGCATTTTAAATTCTATAAATTGAAATTGATTATTTCAAATAAATTAGAGATTTTTTTTAAAAAGTATCGAATTACCATTAAATTTCCTCTATCCCCAAAGTTAAGTATATCGTTACTTACTTCCACTTTAGGACTGTCATTGGTGGTATCTCCTCTCTTTCAAAATATTCATCAACAGTACATGTCTCTCTTAAACATACCGGATGATTCAAACGAATTATTATTTTTTAATATTGCTGTTAAAGATAAAAATGGGGATATGTCAAAAGCTCTTTCAACTTAAAAATGTGCATCCCTTATAAAGAATTCTTACCAATATAAGAAAAAGATGGCTTGCATGCATACAAAATGACATAATATTAATTGTCAAATATAATAAAACGTCACTAAACATGATGTATGAGTTGACGTTTACTCAGAATCACGTATGAGTTGACGTTTACTCAGAATCACGTATGAGTTGACGTTTACTCAGAATCACCTATCATCTTATAATGTTATCTCAGAGGTTAAACAATTACAATTTGTTTTAAGCAGGAATCGAACCCATGCCGCGAGTAATAATTTCTCCTAGACTGAAAACAGTCTTATTTTATATACACAAATTTATTTTCAACCGTCACTCATTACCGGAATACGTTTTTCTTTTCTACAACATGGAGTTCGAATAAACAATATTGCGGCTGTTGACGTCTAATCGCCATACCAGCCAGGATTTGTTGATAGACCTGGTTTAGTTCTGACATGGAAGAAATTTTGTTATGAATGATGCCAATCATCTTCTTTGTCCTGCGCGAGATAAGCTCTTGCACATAAACTATCAATTATCAACTGCCGAACGAAGTTTCTGGAGTCCATATGCTGTCTGTTCAAAGCAAACAAATCTTTCTTTCTTCTAAGCGAAGTTAAGCACCGGAATAGTCTCAATCAAGGAATGAGTATGTGTAACTTAGATAGTTAAATAGGTCAAAGCAAAGCAGGAAAATGTACAATTGTGATATTACTTCAAAGAGAATTATAACACACTTTTATCTAAAAATTAATTTGTGCAAAAATAAATACAGATGCCAAAGAGATTGTAGGTTTAGTTATGTGATTCATGGATGTATATAATGTAAAAAAGAAAATGAATTGTGTCTTGCTTCAGGTATGGGGCAGATAATATATGGATCAAGCAAATATATTTTAGGCGACATTCAAAGCTGTAAATCTTATTGCCTTTTAAATAGTCCCTCTCTTTCAAATGCTAATATCTGAGTGACAGGTTTAATTTATCACCTTGAGAACGTCCCCACAACAACGCACGTGCTTGCATTTTCTTAATTAGAAACTGGACTGTATGTAGCGAGTAGACAACAACGTGCATTATTGATAATTATTTCATACATTACTGATTGTCGTGCATTATTCTTAATTCATCGGTCCTTAACAAGCTGAACAGAAATCGAATAGCTTCCTGATCGACAACAAAGATCTCCACTCTGGTTTCAATTAAAACTATTTTTAGGTAGATTTATGACAATTACTTGTCCTAGAAAACGGCTTGTAAATTATGATTGTTAAATTGAAATGGTAATTGTATAGTGTCATACGTGTAGTAACTGTCTCTGGAGTGCCATTCCCGCTTGATTTATCTTCACATACACTGCATATCAGCTTTATTGAACTGTCATTGAGAAATATGATAAAACGATACCACTGTCATAAACATCTCGTATAGACTAGCCTAGGTGATATGTTTATCCATGGAACAATACACTAATCAAACAGGCTGTCAGTTGTTTCTGTATCAGTTGACAAACACAACAACCGCATAAACGCAATAACAATCACATCAACTGGGTACATTGACGTTAAGAGCCGTGTTACAGCGTTCTCAAGGGAGCATCCGCGCGCGGATGAATAAATGCTCCGTGTGTGAGAATATCTACTTTTAAGTAAAGAAATCCCAAGGTGTGGTTGTAAAATGTGACAATTTGCGCAAACACGGATCAATAGGTAGAATAAAGAGAGAATGTTGTGTATTAACTTTTTGCAAGGCTTTAAGTAACAAACCACGAACCTTTCGGATCCTAATCTGTGTTTTTAGTGTGACAAATGGTGGAAAGATGGTAATCACGTAGATTGCACATATGAATCACGCTTCCATTTTATTTAACCTAAAGTATATTGGCGTTTTTGTCATGGCTTAACGAGGCAATGTCATTTGAAAGATCATTGTGATAGTATGGAAAAGAATCGCACATGTTCCACCTAAGAAAAATCAAAACAGTGATCATCCCAGCTATTATACACATGTTTGGCCCAACGTTGGATCGAATTGTTAGCTGTTTGTTGGCGTTGGCTTTATTAATATTGGCCCAACGTTGGTGAATTGTTGTAACGCCAACAGTATTGTTTTTAAAACAATGGCACAACATTTGTGGATTGTTGTAATGCCAACAGCATTTTGAACAACAATTGCTGAACGTAGGTGTATTGTTTTAACGACAACTGTATTATTTACAATGACGGTCCAACCTTAGCGGATTGTTTAAACGCCAACGGTATTTCTTACAACAGTGGCCCAACGTTGGCCCATTTTTTCTAATGTCAACAGCTTTTTGTTTACAGCAATGCAACATTATTTTTTTACAACAATGCGCAACGTTGACGGATTGTTATAACGCCAACATTATTTCTTGCAACAAATGGCCCAACGATGGCAAATTGTTGTATCGCTAACATTATTTTTACAACAATGGCCCAGTGTCAGCGGATTGTTGTGAAACATAACAGTTGAATGCCTGTCGCAAATTTTTCACATACTTAGCCTGAGGCTGGGGCAAGGAACAATCTTTGGTGAGCTAGATAAACAAATAACACAAGATGAAATTACAAATGGGACAAAAATTCTCAAAACTTCGAAGCAACATGGGAATCATTATCTTTAGAATTAATATTTCAAAAACGTATTGAACATATGTATGCCCTGTATAAGTAAAATATTTAATGCAATATTCGATAGTGGTTATTTTCCTACGCAATAGAAGAAGGGAGTAATCGTACCTATATTTAAGTCTGGTGATGCTTGCAATACAGGAAATCGTTAAGGTATTACTCTACTAAATTGTTTTTAAAAATTATTTATCAGTATTTTTAAATGAAAGATTTTTGAACTGGTCGAAGGAAAATGACAAACTGTTGGATGCATAATTTGGTTTCAAGAAAGGAGTGGGGACTACTGAGGCTATTTTTGTTTTTACACTGTTTAATTGATAAATATTTAATTCAAGGTAAAATGTTTTCATTTGATAGTTTTCACAGAAATGGTTTGTGGTTGAAAGTTTTTAATCTTGTAAATGGCAAAATTTGAAATGTTCTTCGTTCTATGTACAGTGTAGTTAAATCATATGTTTCACATTGGCAGACTTATAGTGTTTTTTGTTTTGAGTATGCAGTAGGTTTGATACAAGGTGAAGTTTGTCACCGATAATATTTTCATCGTTTATTGAAGATCTGGAAATAACATTGCAATCTACAGGATATACTTATATAGAGGTAGACGAGTTGTCTTTGTTTTTGTTACTGTTTGCTGACTATTTAGTTTTATTTCCAGCAAACATTGAGTATTTATAACGAATTTTTTTTTTAAATATGCATAATTTGCACGATTATTGTATTTTAAATTTAATATGAATATTAACCTTGATGTGCAGATGATAGGCCTTGAATCCTTGCATACTATAAGCTCCGTGGTCTTAAAAATGTATAAGCATTACACACAAGAATCAAATGCGTTGGAAATAGTAGCGACGCAAATTTGCCCGGGAGCTTGGGAAATAGGCATAAGTTTGAGAAACTTAACTCGGTCTACAGTCCCCCCCCCCCCCCTCACTAATTTGCTCTGCAACTTCGCACTAATTCGCTCTACAACTTCGCACTAATTCGCTCTGCAACTTCGTTGCTAGGATCGACCTTTAGTTACAAGTCACGTGACTTAAGCACCATGAGACTATTTAAAATGGCTGTGCTGACAATTTATTCAAGGTGAGCGACAAAGATAGCACAAAAAGTATTTTACCTACAGACAAAAATTTGTGTAGGCATATATAGATGATCTGATTAGATTTTCAGGCTGCTTTGGCCATAATGGTAAATTTTCTATTTTTTGTTAATACAGTATTGAATATTTGGGACTTAGACGTTTTTAATGAAAACATGGTTACCAGGGTTACACCAAAATCACTCACTATAGACAAATGAAATTTGGTAGGAATGTTTGTGTGCATATACAGCTGACCCTATTAGTTTTTCAGCCCATTGTAGCAAATCTTCCATTTTTCAAATATTTTTGAACATTCTGGACTAGACCTTTGCTATGGAAACCTTGTTGATACAATAAAGCGAAAACCACTCAATGACATTTTTTTTAGCCATGTATGTACGAATAAGTTCAAGTATTTAATCTCAGTTATTGCAAAGTGCACATACGTTTCTATAATTACTGTTAGCCTGGCTATTATGTTGCCGGCTTTTGTTGTTGTTGTTGTTGTTGTTGCTCCAGAAGAAATAAATGAATAAATGTCTTTGTAAGAACACATGTCACACTGAGATACCGAGAAGTAGAAGTTCATATCCATATCGTAAAATTTTATAAAATCAATAAATATACTAGATAGATATATACTTTATACTCAAAACTATCGCTGCCTATGAACATTAATCAACTGTTTTTTCGGTGAAGCTATTACTCTAATTTTGTTAAATAAAGATCTCTTTGCACTCATGTGATAAAAACCTCTTTTGTATCAGTTATCAAATCCGAGTGTGGAGAACCTAGTTTCGTGGGATTACTGATCAAATCTGAATTTTGGAGATTGGTAAAACCCCACATATTTAAACCCCGGCTGTAATTATGCATATTTGTAGAGAATAGGATACTATTCCCCCTCAGATGCGCAATGATATTTGTAGAGAATAGGATACTATTCCCCCTCAGATGCACAATGATATTTGTAGAGAATAGGATACTATTCCCCCCTCAGATGCACAATGATCTTTGTAGAGAATAGGATACTATTCCCCCCTCAGATGCACAATGATATTTGTAGAGAATAGGATACTATTCCCCCCTCAGATGCACAATGATATTTGTAGAGAATAGGATAGTATTCCCCCCTCAGATGCACAGTGATATTTGTAGAGAATAGGATACTATTCCCCCTCAGATGCACAATGATATTTGTAGAGAATAGGATACTATTCCCCCCTCAGATGCACAATGATATTTGTAAAGAATAGGATAGTATTTCGCCTCAGATGCACAATGATATCTCAGGATTTAAATAATAATGAAAATGAGATTTATTGCAAAAACAAAAGTGACAGTCACACAATTTTTTAAATACATTTAAAGTATTACAATTTCACGTATGGTGTGAGGAAAATCGGGAAATCGTTGACAATATCAGGTCTTGGTGTTCCCCTAAAAAAATCTACCGGTATCCTGGCAGTGGACCACTTTTGCTGATGTGAGAGAGAGAGAGAGAGAGAGAGAGAGAGAGAGAGAGAAATCAGAAACAAATGATGATGCCGAGTGTCAGACTGGCGGCTTTTGCGGGTCCCCCCCCCCCATTCCCACAAAAATGTACATGTATATGTGAGGACTAGTCCGACCCTGATGATGACCAATAGAACAACTGGAACAACTGTTTAAAACTTTAAATCAGTGATATACAAAACACTCTAAAGACACGTGTATATATATATATATATATATATATATATATATATATATATATATATATATATATATATATATATATATATATATATATATATATATATTACTAGGGTAAATATTTACCTAGCCATGCCATGTTATTGTTTCTTTTTGTAAATTTTTAATCGCATTCTTAGAGTGATTTTCAATGCTATGGACTGATATTTTTTTTCATATGCTCTGCTTTTCTATGGAGGCCAAGATTTAAGATACATTCATCTTTGTAGTCCATTCAGTGTGTAAACATTGTATATTCTCTGTCTTAACAAAACTAAACAAGCTGAATTGCTGTACTGACCAGCGTGATTCAAATGTATACATTTTTATTGTTATTAATTACAGTGTCATTAATTCAGTTTAATATCTATGTTCAAATTAAAAAATTGTTTCGGATGTTTCAATAATTTATCTGATAGACATTCAGTAAATATATTTCTCAAATACATATTGATGTTTTACTTTTAAATAAAATGTCACCAATATCCACTGCCTTTTGTTGAAATATATAAACGTACATTCTTTATATGCATATATATTTTGTAACAAGCTAGATACATGTATTGCTACTGAGTTCATGCTTACCTAGGTACCTGGGAACAAATTGTTTTATTGACTAAATTAATGTAAATTATGAAGGTTTACTTTAGAACTATGTTTTTGTAGCTGAACCCGACTTCTACTTCAGTACATACGGTATGTAAAGACGCCACAAAATGGTTACAAAATAATGTCTACAACAGTGAAATATACGAATCATAACATACAAGTATATCGATCCGCACAAGCTCCAGCTTAAATTACACAACAGAAAAGAGCAGAAACTTATTCGGACTTAAACTATATAATTTCTCATCCATCTATAAAAAATAAATAAATGAAACACGTGAAGAGTGAAACGTCTAAATACCAGTCAACATAATCGTATATAGGATATGCATATGAGTACTCCTATACTATGTTCGATGTATGAAGTATTATGTGAGTACTCTTATACTATGCTCAATGTATGGATTATTATGTGAGTACTCCTATACTATGTTCGATGTATGGAGTATTATGTGAGTACTCCTATACTATGTTCCATGTATGGAGTATTATGTGAGTACTCCTATACTATGTTCCATGTATGGAGTATTATGTGAGGTTGAACTTTACAAAGAATTGAAGTAGATACATGTAATGAGTTTGCAGTATAACAGATTTCAGACCTATATAAACTATAAAAAAGTCTTTCTTAAGTCAAATGTTTCATAGACATATTTTTAGCACAATATTTCTTTGTTTAACTTGCAGGAGTTCTATAAATTTGAAAACACTAGGTCTTGCGTAATAATATGAACATATATATTTCCTACGAAGATGGTGGTACACAGGACCAACTAATAAAAAGCGAGACTCATCTTGTAAATTATTAGTGTTACAAAGGATACACTAGGGATGCTCTCGCTCAATTATATTTAGAACATTGCGTCCCGTTTCAATTCGCATATGGTGAGATGATAACCACAATTTATCAAAAGTAATTTTAAGTTTAGAAGGCAAAGTGTTTACATTATCTTCAAATTCAAATAATTGCTTAAAATTTTTATATGAACTCGAAGACATCTGATGATGTCATTAACCAATTTATGAATGAATACATTTAAAACTAATTGATTCAATAATAAACGAAAATTCTTCGCATCGACAACCGATGGGTCATTCCAAACATATAAAAAGCCATATTCGTCTAATAAGCCTTTAACATTACTAGCCCAATTTGTATACCCGTTATTATAATCATCTACTAAGCCGTTGTGTAAATATTTAACAATAATCTTACTAGTGTTTAAAATAGAACATAAATCCCTAATAATTCGTGCATATCGTGATACATAAAGAGGTTATCATCCTAATTCCCCATATATTCCTTTATTACATGTGGAAGACTTAACACGTGACATGTTTTTTAAAAATATTTAATGTACACGTTTAGTCTCTTTTGATTTTGAGAATCCCCAAATTTCACGTGCATAACTTAGTACAGACCGAACAAATGCATCAAACAGTTGACATATACATTTTTGTGTGTATTGGCAATTAAGGTATTGAGTGCTTTAAACCCTTTACTGGCTAATCATATTGATTCAATTATACTTATAATTATATACGCTACCTAAATAGTTCAAGTCATTTACGACTTGTGGCTGTTTACCATTATAGGTCCATTTCTCAGATGCTCTGACAGGTCTTCGGTCTATATATTTGTTTTGAAAAGAATGAACGTTTCTAAAAGACCAATTTTTTTTAAGCGAGAACCGTATACTCGCTTATAAGTCGAGTCAAACAGCAAACAACATGTTGTTCCTTCTACTGATTAATCATAACAAACTGCACCCAGATCTGCTGGCGCAATTTACTACAGTTTTCATAATAATTCAGTAAATTCTTTTCCAGTTGGAGACTGGCCCATTTATCAATTTGGATATCCACATTAGATGGACAAAAAAATGTGCAGGTCCCCCCTAATATAATCATTTATCAACCTCCAGTCTCAATGCTACTGCAGGAAATATTTCGTTTGACTTTTTAGAATTGTGTCTTAGTTTTCTTAATCCTTTTTTCCCCATATAAATCTGAATGTTTTAAACTTAATTTCGTTTAAAACAGTCCCCTTATTGCAAAAATATTGCATTAAATACACAATACACTGTGATGTTAAAAATACCTTTGCTATTTTAATTTTTCCTAATATGCTTAGATAACACTTTTTCCACAAATTCTAATTGTTTAAATTTTTTAAAATTCTTCCGACCCAATTATTTGATATGTCTTATGCGGAAGTTATTCCTGAAATATATAAATATTATTTGAATTTCTGTTTTTGGTGATATATTCCATCTAACCGCCCCATATTTTGCATTTTAAAATTTCTTGTTAGATAACCACACTGATGCTGTCTTTTGATAATTAATGTACATACATTCCACTGAAGACTGAAATTTTTTAAAAATATATTGAGTGCATTTTTAAAATCCCCTAGCCCATCTAAATATATTCAGTGCAATTTTAAAATCCCCATGCCCATCTAAAGAAGCGAATCAGCATATGTATATTGTTGTATTTTAAGCTCATCTTTCTTTCCCCAAAACATACGTGGAAGCTTTATACCTTTAGAGGTTTTGATTTGCCTGATTTTTAATGACAATATTATAAATGGCTAGTAAAAGGGACACCCATGTATAATTTCAGATTCTAAATTAAACAACTCTGTCATCCATCCACAATTTTGAACGCTACCTTCAGCATTACTTATCACAACTATGATCAATTGACACAGTAGCTGTCAAATCCAAAATATTTTAATGCTTCTATCATAAACTCTTTTTGATATTGAGTCGAATGCCTTTTTGTATTCTACTGTCACTATAATGCCTTTTTGTATTCTATTGAAACTATAATTTCTTTTTGTACTCTACTGCCACTATATTGCCTTTTTGTACTCTACTGCCACGATAATGCCCTTTTGTACTCTACTGCCACTATATTGCCTTTTTGTACTCTACTGCCACTATATTGCCTTTTTGTACCCTACTGCCACTATAATGCCTTTTTGTATTCTATTGCCACTATAATTTCTTTTTGTACTCTACTGCCACTATATTGCCCTTTTGTACTCTACTGCCACGATAATGCCCTTTTGTACTCTACTGCCACTATATTGCCTTTTTGTACTCTACTGCCATTATAATGCCTTTTTGTAGTCTACTGCCACTATAATGCCTTTTTGTAGTCTACTGCCACTATAATGCCTTTTTGTAGTCTACTGCAACTATAATGCCTTTTTGTAGTCTACTGCCATTATAATGCCTTTTGTAGTCTACTGCCACTATATTGTCTTTTTGTACTCTACTGCCACTATATTGACTTTTTGTAGTCTACTGCCACTATATTGCCTTTTTGTGGTCTACTGCAATTATAATGCCTTTTTGTAGTCTACTGCCATTATAATGCCTTTTTGTACTCTACTGCCACGATAATGCCCTTTTGTACTTTACTGCCACTATATTGCCTTTTTGTACTCTACTGAAACTATATTGCCTTTTTGAACTCTACTGCCACTATATTGCCATTTTGTAATCTACTGCCATTATAATGACTTTTTGTAGTGTACTGCCATTATAATGTCTAATCGCTTATTGAAGGTATTAAATAGCGTCATCAATCGTCATAATTATGAAACTGATACTGCCCCTTTGATATAACCAACTTGCTTTTCATGTACGAGTTTGGATATGACATTTTGAAGTCTATTTGCTGAAACATTTGCTAAAATTGTGTAATCAGTGTTTGCTAAAAATATAGGTCTCCATTTAGTGAACTCGTCCCTAGTTTATCCTTTACCTTTGTGTAGTAGCGTCAAGACCACACCCACACCCACCCCTTCTCTGGCTAACAATTTACTGCAAGCAGTTATGCACAAATAAAAAAAGTATATGTTTCATTTTCCCCTAAAGAATGTATTAAACTTGAACGTGAGACCATCCACTCCCAGGAAAGAACAATTAATTAATATGGCCAAGGAAGCACTAAACTCTTCAATAGTTCACTCACGATCAAAATGGACTATCTCCTTTCACTCACTTTTGGTATAATCTAGACACTTGCAGAAAGCCTAACCATCATCTTTTATTTGCGAAATTCCCACTCTTTGACTGGATATTTTTTGATATTATAATTTTTGTCCATTCAAGATTTGACACTGATCCGTAAGAACCTTAATTTTTTTAATTGGTTTTACCTTTTTCTAGATTAAGAAAAAAGTTGTGTATTTTGTTCGCCTTTCTGTATCCATCTTTTCTCGCGAACGTATCTGCGCAGATTTAGCTTGATGGGGTGTTAAAATATTATGCCATCTATTTAAATCCACGAGGTTCTTTTCTCGAGACTCAGAATAATTATTAGCTATCTCCGAGTCACATGTTTTGATTAATTCCTTCAAATCACAGATTCCAGAGTAACGGTTTTTAGATGACTCTTTACTAAATTCTCTGGTAAATTCCTGTATTTTAATTTTTAACAAATCCCATTTATTTGATTATAAAAACAATTATATGTTTCCCGAAAATTTTTCTAGAAGATCATTCATAACCGAAACATACCTAGCGTCTGTTAAAAGAGGTATTG
This sequence comes from Margaritifera margaritifera, assembly GCA_029931535.1. Classification (NCBI taxonomy): domain Eukaryota; kingdom Metazoa; phylum Mollusca; class Bivalvia; order Unionida; family Margaritiferidae; genus Margaritifera; species Margaritifera margaritifera. The sequence goes on from JAQPZY010001504.1 coordinate 1,597,508, forward strand.
AATTTCCTGTATGATGGTCCTACATTAATTTTATAAAGTTCAAGATCTACATACACATCTTTATGATCTGAACAAGGTACAATATCAATATCGGATGAAACTGGGTTGTTGTTGTTGTTGCAAAGATTGAGTCTGAAGTCAATATATAGCCTAATAATCGGGCCACGAAAGGGTCAGATCGAGACCATGTTGCTATTCTTTCAATCAGGATGAAAAACGCTTCAAATGTCATTCAGCTTCAAGTCAGCTATACGTTTATTTAAAGAATTTTTACTTCATGTTTATCATCTTTATTACCAAAAATTATATGATACTGCATCGAAGTTTTTTCATTAAATACATGTGTTCGATGTCTAAGACTTGCCTTAACAATTGAGGAAGACTATTTAAAAACTCATTGTTTGATTTTGCATTGTTTTGGTACATATACGTTAACTAATATTTAGTTAGTATCACAACAAAGTACTTTAATTGCAAACATTTCTTCCTCCCTATGAATAATTTCACTCTTTTCAGTGTCTGAATTTATATTTATAAGAATTATCTGTTCCTTGCTTAGGGTTGTACCCGGATAGCTAAGGATGATACCATCCGATTCTGGTGTCCAAACATCTAAACATTCTTAGTTATATATGTCTCCTGCAATTACTAATTATCGTATTGATTTATCTTTAAATATTTGAAGATACCTCGCCGTTTGGATTTATTTCTCAGACTATTACAGTTACCTGTAGTTATTCTCAGCGTCACCGTTAACGGAAACATTATCGACATTGATTACAAACTGTTTCATTAGTCTCAATAACATTATGCCGAATCCATGTAAACATAACCTGTGTCGATAACCAAGAAACACGAAGCGATCGTGCACTGTCTAGTTATCCATGCTGTCCTCGTTCAATAATTAACAACGGGTCCGGGTCCGAGCATTATGCGGGCGAGATTGTTTACGGTCTGGCTCAGAGGGTTGGGTAGGGGGCTTTTCGTCCCTTCTTGACACTGTGGAGAAACGTATGGATCAGCATCTACATTCTGAGTATGTCAGGGCATTCGGAACTACCTCTGCGATTTATGCGAGACGAAAATATGCCTCACATGTACGTCGGCGCAGCAATTTACAGAAAAATCATATATTTTATTCGCCGGAAATTCCTCCGCAAAACAAAATAAAATAAATAAATAAACCCAATCTATTCGCACCAGCTCGACTATTTCTACAATCGGATTGACTGTAGGATTCACCGAGAAGTTACGAATCGGTCAATCCTTGTTTCGCAAGTAGACAAAGTGATATGAATGGCAGCTATGGGCATACATTCGAGGTATGATCCGATGGATCGACCTCAAAGTTGCGAATGTGTTTCAGGGGACGATACTATGACAACAACCGGCTTGTGAGAAATAGACTTGCTACGAATTTTCTGTTTGTTTAGCATTTTCCTCAGTGAAGTAATTTCATATCCACCTGGACCTGGCATCTTAAAGTGAGGACTCATCAACACTGCCGACGATTACACCTGCAATAACACTGTTCTCCTCGAATTTTGGGCGATCCGGATCACCTTGTGTGTGTCCAGCAAGACTACAGGCTCTGCAAACAATCTGATTTTGGCAATTGCGGGACTCATTACCGTTACTGAAATACCTATTACATTCCAGGTTCGCATTTGAAATTATTTGTTGCCACTTTTGGTACAATTTGGCTTCAAATTGCCGATCTGCAGAGAATTTGGCAATGGCTGATTAGGTAATGCGATGTATACAAATCTCCTTCTTCTTTGTCTTTGAGTGTTAAGAATACTGTTTGTCTTTGAATGTCAAGCATACTGTTTGTCTTTGAATGTCTTTGAGTGTCAAGAATACTGTTTGTCTTTGAATGTGAAGCATACTGTTTGTCTTTGAATGTGAAGCATACTGTTTGTCTTTGAATGTCAATCATACTGTTTGTCTTTGAATGTCAAGTATACTGTTTGTCTTTGAATGTCAAGCATACTGTTTGTCTTTGAATGTCAAGCATACTGTTTGTCTTTGAATGTCAAGCACACTGTTTGTCTTTGAATGTCAAACATACTGTTTGTCTTTGAATGTCAAGCATACTGTTTGTCTTTGAACGTCAAGTATACTGTTTGTCTTTGAATGTAAAGTATACTGTTTGTCTTTGAATGTGAAGCATACTGTTTGTCTTTGAATGTGAAGCATACTGTTTGTCTTTGAATGTCAAGCATACTGTTTGTCTTTGAATGTCAAGCATACTGTTTGTCTTTGAATGTCAAGCATACTGTTTGTCTTTGAATGTCATGTATACTGTTTGTCTTTGAATGTCAATCATACTGTTTGTCTTTGAATGTCAATCATACTGTTTGTCTTTGAATGTCAAGCATACTGTTTGTCTTTGAATGTCAAGCATACTGTTTGTCTTTGAATGTCAAGCATACTGTTTCTTTTTGAATGTCAAGCATACTGTTTGTCTTTGAATGTCAAGCATACTGTTTGTCTTTGAATGTCAAGCATACTGTTTGTCTTTGAATGTCAAGCATACTGTTTGTCTTTGAATGTCAAGCATACTGTTTGTCTTTGAATGTCAAGCATACTGTTTGTCTTTGAATGTCAAGCATACTGTTTGTCTTTGAATGTCAAGCATACTGTTTGTCTTTGAATGTCAAGCATACTGTTTGTCTTTGAATGTCAAACATACTGTTTGTCTTTGAATGTCAAGCATACTGTTTGTCTTTGAACATCAAGTATACTGTTTGTCTTTGAATGTCAAGTATACTGTTTGTCTTTGAATGTCAAGCATACTGTTTGTCTTTGAATGTCAAGCATACTGTTTGTCTTTGAATGTCAAGCATACTGTTTGTCTTTAAATGTCAAGCATGTTTGTCTTTGAATGTCAAGCATACTGTTTGTCTTTAAATATCATGTATACTGTTTGTCTTTGAATGTCAAGCATACTGTTTGTCTTTGAATGTCAATCATACTGTTTGTCTTTGAATGTCAAGCATACTGTTTGTCTTTGAATGTCAATCATAATGTTTGTCTTTGAATGTCAAGCATACTGTTTGTCTTTGAATGACAAGCATACTGTTTGTTTTTGAATGTCAAGTATACTGTTTGTCTTTGAATGTCAAGTATACTGTTTGTCTTTGAATGTCAAGCATACTGTTTGTCTTTGAATGTCAAGCATACTGTTTGTCTTTGAATGTCAAGTATACTGTTGTCTTTGAATGTCAAGCATACTGTTTGTCTTTGAATGTCAAGCATACTGTTTGTCTTTGAATGTCAAGTATACTGTTTGTCTTTGAATGTCAAGTATACTGTTTGTCTTTGAATGTCAAGTATACTGTTTGTCTTTGAATGTCAAGTATACTGATTGTCTTTGAATGTCAAGCATACTGTTTGTCTTTGAATGTCAAGCATACTGTTTGTCTTTGAATGTCAAGCATACTGTTTGTCTTTGAATGTTAAGCATACTGTTTGTCTTTGAATGTCATACATACTGTTTGTCTTTGAATGTCAAGCATACTGTTTGTCTTTGAATACCAAGCATAATGTTTGTCTTTGAATGCCAAGCATACTGTTTGTCTTTGAATGTCAAGTATACTGTTTGTCTTTGAATGTCAAGCATACTGTTTGTCTTTGAATACCAAGCATACTGTTTGTCTTTTAATACCAAGCATTCTGTTGGCTCAAAATAGTTGTGAAGAGTTACTAAATAATGACATACGAATGTTGTTGTTGTTTTGTTTGTTTGTTTTTTTTTTTTGTTTTTTTTTTGTGTTTATGTTTTTTAGATGTGCGCAAGTGATTTTTTCAACAGTTGGTTACCAGAAAGGCTTGTAGCCTACATGCTACATTTTTATTTTCTTTACCAGTGCCATAGTGACCTGTGCAGGAAACTAAAATTTAGTACATATTGCAATTAAAATGAATATGTACTCGACGACAACATAACAATCGAGGATTGTAAACTTAATAACGTTTATTCCAGCAAAGCGTGTCAAGCACTTCTAAATGTGGAGTAGAAGCCATGGTAATTCAGTTGGATGAGTGCCAGACTCGTAAATCAAGGGTCGTGGGTTCAACACCCGCTACAAGCTTGGTTCAACTGTCTTTGGGAAAGACAGCACACAGCTCCCATTTCCTTGGCATGACATAACCAGTAATGTGTTCATTGTGCCTAGAGGAATAAAATACCAACCGAACAACCAACCATTTTCAATGAGGAGATTGAGTTAATGCAAACAAGAAAATGGTTGTCATTTAGCGATTGCTGATTAAATAGAATTATTACTCTCAAATATTCACCATAAGAGAATGAACGACATATACTGACGACGAGACTAAATTATTCAACAGCCGCGGCAGGACTAAATTATTCATTCGCAGAAGTCGTTTGCCTGAACTGCATGGGTACTTTTATTGATCATGTTATATCGACAGCTCATCAAAATGATGTCCTGGAAAAAAAGCTTTACAATATAAGGAACGAATCGTCCTCATGTTGATTGCGTCAATAACTTTGCTCGAAACAATTTTGAAATCCGTTAATACTTGTTGGCAATCGGTGGCACACGGGGGCGCTCCGTTTAGCTCTATATGTCAGGATTTCACACACAACAACGTGTAATCCATACTGTAACATTTTAGGGTACAAATTACGTGTCATCACTCAAAGTATATTATGCGATCTTTGTCCGAACCAGAATTCTTTTTTTTTTTTTTGCACAATAATCCAGAAACTACCCAATTCCTATACCATGTTTTTCTTGCAAACAATGATAAGTATGATTTCTTTTCCACCCAAGAAAGACAAAATATATTAATTTTATGGAAATAAAACCTTTTTCTGTCGCACGATTTTTGGGTATTAATTATATATTAATATTGATGCTCACTTGTATTCAGTTAAACGATAGAGTTTAGTATACGTTTTAAAGACATAGATCTGTGGATGGGTCGCTTATATCGTTAAAAATCTGCCGCTAGTAAACTGTAAACACAACAGACTAACGTCTTAGAATGACTGCATGAAATTAGTTTTGTGTTTAATGAGTTTTCTGGCATAAAATTATAGCATATGGAGTTACATCGCAGTTTACACTGGCGGGATATATTTTGTGGTATAACAAATTAAAATTAGTATTAGATAGAAAGTCTACAATTATCGCTTTCACTGCTACATAACATGTTTTGTAGTTTTTAGCAGAAATAGGTCATGTAGGAAGTATTTTGCTGAAAACAATGAACGAGAAAGCACGATATTATTAACTGATGTAATTATTCCGTAACTGATTCAAATTCTAATGACCTACGCACACATCATTTTATCCTCGCTTGTGTGTGTGTGTGTGTGTGTGTGTGTGTGTGTGTGTGTGTGTGTGTGTGTGTGTGTGTGTGTGTGTGTGTAGAAGGGGGTGTAGGTGGGGTGCGGGTATTTTCCTTTGTTTCTCATTGTTAAAGTCAGAACTTTTTTCATCACATAACAAGGTATGCGTGAACAATTAATTATAAAAAGAGGAAAACTATTTTGTCCAGCAAATGGGGGACAAGATTTTTCTTGAAAAAATGAAAAGCAAACTCACTCCACCCTCTCCCAAGATAAAATGCAGTGGCGGTGCGAGGGGGGTCGGGGTATTAATTGCCCCCGGGCGCCAGGCGAGGGGGGGGGGCGCCGTCGAGAACTTTTTAAAAAATTTTGCAGCTGTAACCGGAGAGTAGAATGGGGGGGGGAGGTTGGAGGTTGGCAACTGATATAAACACTGTTCTCTGTGGCAAAGGAGGGGCGCCACTAAAGAACATTGCCCCTGGGCGCCTCGAACCCTCGCGCCGCCACTGATAAAATGGTCGGTATTTTGCATATGACAAGCTTTTCTGTGTGATTGATGAAATTCAAATGGATACACTGTTGATGATAATTTATTATCCGTCAGACTAATACAAAGTATATGTCGTCTGCTATAATAAGGGACCCGTACAGGCAATGACTACACAAATGTCATTTTTAATTTCCACAGATCGACGTTCTGATACGCCACTGACGCGACTTTAAAGTGATATTGAAATGGAAACACTATCTCAGAATCTCCTAATTTACGCTTTAAGGCCCCTTTGATCATCGAATTACTTATTTAATGAGTTTGGATATTTACGTTGGTGGTCGTTAAGGATTATCAAGGGAAGTCCTTGTATTTCGCAGTTGTATCCAACTGATCAACCCTCAAAGATAAAGGGAAACTCAAACTGTTATGCCAGTCTGCCAATACACCGAATTCCTCATTTTCCCTGTCAAAAATCTAAATCTCTTTTCTAGATCGGCTTTCAGAGGGATTTCACTTGAAATATTTATAGACTTTCGAATGATTGATCTATATTTCAATCTACAATAATGAATAATGAACAATTCACCGCTGCAAATGATATAAAAGAGAATACATTGGTTTGATTTATGACAACTAATAAAGTAATAAATCTTCTGAGACCTATGTATAAGGTCTTTTTCGATATTCTGTATCGTTTTATTATTTTTAAGTTTCTAAAACAAAGAATAAAAGGATTAAATGAAATGTGTGGAAGGTAACACAAGGGTCAAATATATTTCATTCTATACAAATGAAGAGAAACGGTTTTGTATGCAACTGAACATAGGCAACAGCGAATTCCGGAACGGACTCGGGCACAGAGAGGAGAATGCTGATAAAAATTTATCTCGTGTTTACCATTTGGAAAAATGACGACATTAATAAGATAAGAAGGACTGATTTATCTAATTGTGAAATATTAGGCAAAATCCAGGATCATTTTTCACATTTATCAAAATATTCTGCTAGCAAAATTGTTTCTTTGATCTGTCAGATGGCCTCTTCTTTTAACTTTGATAATGCGTTATTTTTTTTCTTTTTAAAGTAAAGTACATTCTGCTTGTAAAGTGGGGGCAATATATCCGCATTTATTTGCCTATTTCAGCGCGAATTCACCTGAATATTTGAATTAAAAATTTAAAACCCGTCAACCAGGGCCGTCGTAAGGGGCGGGCGACACGGACCACCGCCCGGGGTGCCAAGTCCGGGGGGTGGGGGGAGTTTCGCGGAGTTTGCGATATTTTTTTTTCAAAATTTGGGTGAGGTGGGGTGCAAAAAGGCGACGCTCGCCCGGGGCGCCGTTTCGTCCAGCGGAAACTTGCAACGGCCATGCCGTCAACTTGCTTCCTTGTTAAAGATTTAGACCGAGTCTGATGATATTACGTCCATAAGTAGCATCCAGTTTATTCTTGACCACATCCTTATATTCAGCTTAGGTCAAGCAGCTTTGCTTGGGCTTTATTGTGAAGCGATTTCCACTTACATGATAGTGCAGTTGTATTGTGCAAATTTCAAAGTTTTTTTAGATAAAGAACAGATGTATTATGCACAATTGTTTTATTTAATTCTATAATTTGTGTTATGCTCCAACACAGAACCTTGTTTAAAGAATATCTGACTGGCGTCAGATGTCAATTTTTAGTCTATGCCAGATCCTGAGTCGGGTTTCACATCAAGGTGGCGCTATCGTAGTCTCATCTTTCCGTGGTAATAGGATTTCCGACACCGGGGTTTTAATCACATTTTAGATATAATTGGCTAGCTCAAACTAGCCTTAATTATTTGATTGGCAGACTTGGCTTAAAGTCTGTCAGAACTTGTGCATGCACTTATCTCGACAAATTGAGATAAACTTCATCCCTATCTGTTCCTGTAACTAGCTGTTCGAATGTCGGTGACCTTAGAAGTAAACCAAATAAAAGGCCAGATTTGAACCAAACACATTTTTTTGAAACTATGTTGATATACATATTGGTACATTTCATCGAGTTATTGTCAATTGAAATTCGCATTAAAGAACGCAAGCTAACTATGCTGTTTAATATTGGTACCCAAAAGATGAATATTAGAGAAACCTGGGCAGTGGAAGAGAAAGGGACCCAATCAAGGGAGCAATATTATCTTGATATGAGGTTAGAGTACCAGTCGCGAAGAGATATGGCCCAGAAAGGGTCTGTGGCATCCCTTATGTGCAGACGTGTTATCGGCCCCCTGGCCGATAACTTCCCAAATCTATTGCGAGAAGTTACAAAGGTTAAGTTCTACTAATGCAGAAACACGATTCGAATCTCAACAAGTGTACTTGAAAGGAGTGGAGGATATTGCGCGTAAAATGGTTGTAGGGGTCAAACTCTTAATAGATTTCCCGGTGACAAATGGTGCTAAGGTTTTCTTTTTACAATATTAATAGTAGTTTTACTGTGAAAAAAATATAAACGCAGCATGATGTCAATACATTTAGAGAGAAATTGGAGGGATTTAAGGAAACGATATTGTTAAGAATGAGACATTTGCATTATTTTCTTTATCAGGCGTGCAAGAGATCTATCTATCTGACTCGCTGGCTGGTTGGTTGATTGGTTCTCTATTCACCAATTTGCTTTTTTAAGCCATGATCTATTTAGTTTAAATATACAGGGCAAGATTTTAAAAAATTCTTGACCAGTAAAGTAAGAGTTCTGCACCTTTGTATAAATACATATACGTTTAATTTGTGTTTGGATAATCGACTGGTAAGACACAGTGACGAAAAATTTAGAATCTCTGTTTATGTTCGACCCTAACTATGTAAAAGCAGATAAATCAAGTAATCCTCCATTTCCATCAAGAAAAGATTCACAGCGAACTCTTGAAATGATCGCACGTTAATTGAAATCACATCTCATTGACACAATGTTATGAAAAACACCATATTCCTTCGATTTTCTGGCGCCACTCACATTTTTGTGTTACAAGCATGTGCTAATGGATAAACACTTGTTCGTGGTTCCTAAATCAACTCGTATTGGAGTTGTCAAAACCAGAGAATTTCAATTTTGGTAGCAGGAAGGATGATATGAGTGTGTTATTTTACCTAATTTGATCATATGTTTTAACTGCTTGTTTCAATCTAAGGTTTTCAGGAAACGAAGCTTATCCCTGGGGACGATTAAGATCAACCTAGAACAATTCACCGAAGTGTCGTATGTCTTTTTCTTATTTTCGGATTCATTCCTAGTCGTCCACAATGAGGAGTATTGTTATGAAAGCTTAAAGAAAATAAAATCATAGAAGAGCACCATTAAATTGATTTTGAAAGAATTATGACACGTTGTTAAAATAAAGGTGTTGGCCACCATGCTCTCTCTCTCTCTCTCTCTCTCTCTCTCTCTCTCTCTCTCTCTCTCTCTCTCTCTCTCTCTCAAATTATTATATAAAGCCAAACAAAAGACAGAAAGATAGACTTACGACTGTAACATGCATAATGGATTATTTTCAAAGCAATTAGACATATCGATGCCTTTAAAACATGTCATAGATGCAATACTATGGACACTCAGGCCATATGCTGACATTATTGGGCCCGCAACTCGGTGCCCTTGTGATTGGCGTCGTGGGTGCGGACAAAAACATATCATATTCTAAAAGGCCGTTGAAAATCTGTGTCACATCTCCCACCTATTGGTAGCTGAGCAGCTAAAGTCTGCTGTTAGTTTAAAATCATTGACGAGGAGCTCAGTAAACGAAAAAAGAATGGAAGGCTTCGCAAAATCTAGCTTCGTAAAATAAATAATCATAAGAATCATCCTATGAGAAAACCTTGCATCCCATACTACTTTTCCACTTAACTCTATTACTGAAATCGTTTTATTTTGCAGGTGAGAGTCTTGTAATTGAATTCCTTTTAGTTTCTTAGGAAAATAAATAAAAAAGGTTAAAAAAACTACAGTTGGTCATACTACTACAATTCTATTCTTAGTTTCACTGACTTAAAAATGTCATTCTAAAAGTGGGTGAGAAATATTTGGCGTTTGTCCAAGATAAGTATGGTCATTAACTATTTGTTTCAGCAGTGAGCTTGACATACTTGAATAAAATCAGCTATTTAATTTATTCGTAAAGTAGTAACTTGTAAAAACTAGACTTGAAAGGATTACACAACATGTCTGATATTCTACAAGAAAACAATGATGATGGATCGCATCCAATTTTGGACGAATTGATAAGCAAAGCGGTGTTCTGGTTGCAATGGACTTATTCTAATTATGGATCACTATCTCATATAGAGGCCATTACATTGGAAAATACTAACAATTAAGGTTTGTACCATTAATTTACAAACTGGACTTATGGTTTTCGAAAAACCAAAAAAGCTTAAACAAACACACATAAAAGCGAACAAAAAACAAAAAACAAAAAAAACAAAAAAACGCTGGTATAAGCTTTTTTTTTTAGCATACTGGCGTACTGTAATAAATTGTCACAATACAATATAAAACTGATTATGGTGATATTGTATACTGTGATTATGGTGATATTGTGTACTGTGATTATGGTGATATTGTATACTGTGATTATGGTGATTATGTATACTGTGATTATGGTGATATTGTATACTGTAAACATATTAATATAATTTTTGTGATACTTTTGTCGACAAGGTGGAAACAAAATATCTATTAAGAAAGGAGTGATATTCAACATGTTCGCGAAATCTAAAATCTATGAACTTTATATGGATCCCATGTGGCTCATATATCAGATGTAGGAGAGTCCAAATAAAGAACATATGCTCTAAAACAACAAGACAATTAACGTGTGTTTAACATAGATTACTGGATTAATGTTGCATATGACGTGTGTTTAACATAGATTACTGGATTAATGGTGCATATGACGTTCATAGAAACTTGGTATTAAATGGGATATGCGTGTTTGTTTATGGTTCACATGAAAGAATCTCCATTCAAATGTTTTGATGCGATTTGTGCAGCGGAGAGCCTCCATATGTGTTGTGGTCTGATCGATTTGCTCTTCCGGAAGTATGGGACATCGACTGGCTATTTGATTAAGCGCCTCCGTTTTTCATGAGTGCTCCCATCATACTCCTCCTCATTCTTATCTATTTTCATTATTAATAATAGATAAATTATGCCAGTTTCTACTTCCACGTATTTGAGTAGTGCATGAGAAATAGATCACTTCCACTTTGAGTTGATATGAGAGTGTTCGATTTGAAAGTTCTTCTTCAAATCTCTCAAAATAGACCTACTTCTAAACTCCACAAGCACAGGTAACAAACAGTGGATAAACTGTCTTTGCACTTTTGACAGATGTAGTAGTTATTGGACCAGTACTCAATTAAGCCTCTTTTCTCGTCTGTAAATTTCAAAAGATACTTTGTTTTTATCATAGATTTAAATTAATAAATCAAAAAAATTCATCAGTGCAGTTCGATAGTGACTTCATATAGTACTGACCTTAAACATTTATTTTTGTTTGTCTTTTTTTTAAATTAATTTTTTTATTGTTGTTGCAAACCCAGCTGTAAATATGTTGGCAGCGTAAGAAATATTCACTGTCAATAAATGTCGTAATATATAAACGAAAATGATACAGGTTACCATACCAAATAAGAAAAGTCTGGTATTAAATTTGTTGGTGAAAACTAAACAGATTATGAGTTTGTGTCCTTTAAAGAATTGTAAACCACTTTAATAGTAATTATAATTTCTTACATATTATGGATCATAATTTTAATAATAATAATAATATTAATAATAATAATAATATGTAAGACTATCAGCCTTTTTCAGCCACTTAAATTTATTGCAACTCGTAAAAATAAAACAAATCTATTTTATTTGATTGAGTAAAAAGATTTCCTGGCATGAAAAGCTCCAGTTAAAATTCATAAATTTTTAAAGATATATTTCTACAAATTATTGACAAAATAATTTACTTTGAATAAAACCCAACAGCAATACAAAGTAAGAAATTTTACTTCAATTTTTAGCACTGAATTTTATTCAATAATAAAGTTTATATGACATATTAAGGGCGCATATCAACATGTTTAGTTTTTGAAGATCAAATTAATTATATTTTTGAAAATGTTCTGCACTGATTAGTTTCTTGAAAACATATATTAAAAACCTAAAGAATTGGAAAAATTTCTTGGGCTTAATTACACACACAATCATTGCAACTCATATAGATATGGAATTTTTTATTGACCCTCCCCCCACCCCCCACCCCAAAAAAAATAAAAAAAATAAAATAAAATAAAAAAAATAAGTGAACTGATAAGGAAATGATGGTGGAAAGTTTTGAAATGTTGGACATTTTGGTTCTTTAATTTGTTTTTAAAAAAATGATTTCGAACATTTCAGTAATAAAAAGCTAAAATAGTGAATATGTAAAATCATTAAGAAAGACAAATTTCCAGCCTATGTGGAGAAATGGGAAGATTTATATCCATGATTCAGGTTTTAAGAAAGAAGCAATACGAGACAGGCTAAAATTCATTATTCAATTCGAGCTCCAATTTTGTATAATTACAGCTTCTCTTTCTTCTTGGAATATTCCAAATTTATCTATTAGCCGTTTACTCAACAATAATGTTTTATTTTACTAAACAGTGGTGTGAATAAGTGAATGCAAGTACAGTGCTATGTGCATGCATTTTCAGTGTCGTTAGCCTAGAAAAGCAAATGTGTCATGGTCTCCCTTGTACCCCTGAGGCTGCTGAATTTGGCATACGGTCTTCTGTCTCTTCCATTACTGAGGAGGCATTCACCACGACATTAGTCAGACATGGGGGACCTTTCGTGTGAATTATCTAGCCACGACTAATTAAGGCCTTTTAGTATTCTACTATTCCAAATTTTCTTATTTATGTAGTGTTTAGAGTTCTTGTAGTCTCAAAGAAACAAATGATGACGATAACAACACTATTATGAGGCTTTCAACTGTTCAACATTTAGCTTTGGTTGTTGATTTCGTCATTAATATTTCAAATGGGTAATTATTGTTTCTATTATTTCACAACTGAATCAGAACAAACACGATGCTTCATCCCAAATATACATTCATTCAGAAACATGTGAATTATATTCTTCAATTTTTTGAAAAATCTATTATAGCGACACACTTATTTTGAAAGTGAACGTCCTGCACATAAAAGCTAACGTAGAAGTTTGCCTCGCGATTTTCTAAACTGTACAATACGAAAAAAAAGAAAAAAAAAAAATTGGGCCTGGTGAAGACGGATATAATCTATGGAGTGTGTGTGTAATGCTAACCACCTATCTCAGTGTCACATTACTTTTTACCTAAATTTTGTGGTCTTGTGAACAGTAAACAACCCCGAAAGGGAAAGACCTGACCACCGAGAAAAGAGAATTAATTTTAAAATTATGTCATAAAGGATTTAGTAGCAACAAAATTAGCCATTTGACATTGGTAAATCGGTGAACCATCTACAAATTGACCAAAACGATGTGAGGGAAGCGACCCTGTAAAAAGCAAGCCGAGAACTAGGCGTTGGAGAAAAAAATGACAAAAGGACAGGTCGTCTGCTGATTCGCAGGATGAAGAAAAATAGGAGACAAACTCTTGGTGACTTGACAACCCGTTTCAACACTAATTCACCATAGAAAATTTATTCCAGAACGGTGCAAGGAAGAGTGCATTGTGAAGAATTTGAAAGATTAGTCATTGTTAAGACCATCACCAGTTGCAGTGTAAATTGTTGAAAACGACGAGCGTTTTGTAGAGAAAAATGTCACTGAATGTAACAAATCAATGGTCCAATGTAATATTTAATGGTGAAACACAAATATATCTAGAGACAAATAAAATAGTGTTTCGTTTGGAGGAGAGACAACGAGAATTATTGCCTGAGTGTATAAGCAAATATGAAGACAGAGAAAGGAGTTCTGTGGTATCTGTTATGTTGTGGGGCTGTTGGAGAAATAATCTATGTTGAGAGAACATTATATTCTGAAATAAATATATTAATATTTTAGACCGTTGCCTATGGCCTGTTGTTGCCAACATTTTCTCAACAAGTTAGTGGATTTGTTAGTGGATTTTTTCAAGATGAAGCAGGACAACTTAGTGAAAAGGGAAAACCAAATCCCCACCTTGAAATTTCATCCACAAAGTCCAAATCCCCACCTTGAAATTTCATCCACAAAGTCCAGATTTGAATATAATCGTAAGCATATGGAGAAGTTGAAAATCTGTATTCAGAAGAGAGTAAGTGATATTATCTCCAAGGATGATATAACAGCTGTGGTGAAGGAAGTCTGGCATGGTCTCCCTTTAATTTTCAGTCAGAGCCAGTATTCGGAGAATTATTCACAGTATTCAGAGCCGTATTCACAGTATTTGGAGCCTTTATTACAGTATTCGGAGCCTTATTCACAGTATTTGGAGCCTTATATTACAGTATTCAGAGCCTTATTCATAGTATTCAGAACCTTATTCACAGTATTTAGAGCCTATTCACAGTATTTAGAGCGTTATTTACAGTATTTAGAGCGTTATTTACAGTATTTAGAGCCTTATTCACAGTATTTAGAGCCTTATTCACAGTATTTAGAGCCTTATTTACAGTATTTAGAGCCTTATTTACAGTATTTAGAGCCTTATTCACAGTATTTAGAGCCTTATTCACAGTATTTAGAGCCTTATTTACAGTATTTAGAGCGTTATTTACAGTATTTAGAGCCTTATTCACAGTATTTAGAGCCTTATTTACAGTATTTAGAGCGTTATTTACAGTATTTAGAGCCTTATTCACAGTATTTAGAGCCTTATTCACAGTATTTAGAGCATTATTCACAGTATTCAAAGCCTTTTCTCAGTATTCAGAGCCTTATTCACAGTATTTAGAGCGTTATTCACAGTATTTAGAGCCTTATTTACAGTATTTAGAGCGTTATTTACAGTATTTAGAGCCTTATTCACAGTATTTAGAGCCTTATTCACAGTATTTAGAGCCTTATTTACAGTATTTAGAGCGTTATTTACAGTATTTGGAGCCTTATTCACAGTATTTAGAGCCTTATTCACAGTATTTAGAGCCTTATTCACAGTATTTAGAGCCTTATTTACAGTATTTAGAGCGTTATTTACAGTATTTAGAGCCTTATTCACAGTATTTAGAGCCTTATTCACAGTATTCAAAGCCTTTTCTCAGTATTCAGAGCCTTATTCACAGTATTTAGAGCGTTATTCACAGTATTTAGAGCCTTATTCACAGTATTCAAAGCCTTTTCTCAGTATTCAGAGCCTTATTCACAGTATTCAGAGCCTTATTCACGTTATTCGGATCCTTATTCACATTATTCGGAGCCTTATTCACATTATTCGGAGCCTTATTCACAGTATTCAGAGCCTAGCCTTATTCACAGTAGTCAGAGCCTTATTCACAGTATTCAAAGCCTTTATCACAGTAGTCAAAGCCTTTATCAGAGTATTCAGAGCCTTATTCACAGTAGTCAGAGCCTTATTCACCGTATTCAAAGCCTTTATCACAGTATTCAGAGCCTTTATCACAGTATTCAGGGGTTTATTCACAGTATTCAAGCCTTTATCACAGTAGTCAGATCCTTTATCAGAGTATTCAAAACCTTTATCACAGTAGTCAGAGCCTTTATCAGAGTATTCAGAGCCTTATTCACAGTAGTCAGAGCCTTATTCACCGTATTCAAAGCCTTTATCACAGTATTCAGAGCCTTTATCAGAGTATTCAGAGCCTTATTCACGTAGTCAGAGCCTTTATCAGAGTATTCAAAGCCTTTATCACAGTATTCAGAGCCTTTATCACAGTATTCAGAGCCTTTATCAGAGTATTGAGAGGTTTATTCACAGTATTCAAAGCTTTTATCACAGTAGTCAGAACCTTTATCAGAGTATTCAAAACCTTTATCACAGTAGTCAGAGCGTTATTCACAGTATTCAGAGCCTTATTCACAGTAGTCAGAGCCTTATTCACAGTATTCAGAGCCTAGCCTTATTCACAGTATTCAGAGCCTAGCCTTTTTCACTGTATTCAGAGCCTTATTCACAGTATTCAGAGCCTTATTCACAGTATTCGGAGGAGATTATGTGCAGTTTTGAGAGAGGGAAGGGGCAAATAACTAAATATTGAACATCCTTCGTGAGTAACTTGCTTCTATATTTTATTTCATGTCATGCTTAAGTTACATATTATATTTACTCAAGACAACATGTCAGCCATTTTGGAAACTTTAACATGGCATGCTAGTGTATATCTTAGTGAAGATTATGCATACTGAATGTGTTTTTTTATTCAAACAAGAAACGCCGTCCAGAAGAATTAAGAATATATATATATATATATATATATATATATATATATATATATATATATATATATATATATCTATATATATGTATATATACACTTTTATTTTATGATTTCCGCTGAATCACAAAAAGTTTAATTTTGGTTAAGGACACTAGTTTTAATTGGACAATCTCCCAGCATTATGTCAGCCTCGTTGCGTCCAATGACAAACTGATATAATTCCGGGCTAATAACCATAATGTGAAATGAAAATAAAAACCATTGGATATATAGTAAAGTTGTCTGACGTCACTTCCAGCAGCCAATGGGAATGAATAAAACATTGTTGGAAAAAATTGCAAAGCCTCGAGGTTTGACATTTCTGACACGTGGATTTTCCTAGATGTGAAGCAATTAATTGTCTTCATTATCGCTGATAAACGGAGAAATGACGTTAAGTGGATATTTTTTTAACAACAGCGACAGCGGAAACCACTGAAAACTAATTAAAAGTGACAGTGATTCAGTCTTGCTGTTCTATCTGCCTATTTCAATTACTCCTAATAAATAGACTTCGCCGTGACTTTCAATTGGAAAGATTCGACATGAAGCAGATCAAAGCCTAGGTCAGTTAAAGATACAGATGGCCCAGTAGCCTAATATATCATCGAAGACCCTGATAACGAAAAATAAATGTTACCCCCATCTTTACTGACTTGAGTTATCGCACGATCCTGCAAAAAAGCTTTTCCTAGTTATTTTTTGTCAGAAAGTACTGATATAAATGCGGGAACCTATATCTTAAAGCTGTAAACGAGGAAATATCACACGAATATTTAGTTAGTATGTCGCGACTCAAAGGTGATTCAAAGAATAGAATATATGACCTAACTCAGAGTCCTAACACTAGTTTGTTCCTTACGACTGTCAGTGTAGGGAAGATTTGTTTGAGGTTTAATTACTATCAGTAAAAGTATTACATTAAATGTGAGAGATATTGAAGAATTTCGACTTCTTTATTTCAATTTTTTTTATTTTTTTTATTTTTTTATTTTACATTAATTTATTTAGAATCAACTGGTAAATTAACTCTGTCGTTAACAGTGTCGTTCATTGATTATGTGTAGAAAAACTGACTTACATGAGTTCTAACGAAGAGAGAGAGAGAGAGATGTTATTCGGATATATTTTAATTATAAGACAGCCTAAGGTGATATAGCAATAGCTAGCGATGCTACTACGTTCGAGTGAAACACGTTCGACGGTTTTGGAAACGAAACTGTCAGAGGTAATAAACTGTACACGAACCACAACTAGTCTTAATTCAATTTTTAAATTGCATGTAAATCTATAGCATGTAGTCAAATAATGTATTTTGGAAAATTTCTGCCGAAGTAAACATATAGTTCTGTAAGATTTGCAGAAATAATGCTCACATATAAGACGATACCAACTGCAAACTGCATGGGCCCAAATCTGCCGTCGCATAGCGCCGGCAGATCTGGATCTATGCAGTTTGTAAGGACTAATCAGTAGAACAAACAACATAGACCCTGATCTGCCGGCGCACTATGCGACGCCAGATCATGGTCTATGTTGTTTGCATTTGGAGCGGAATTATTCGCGAGTATATACGTTATTCAGAACAATAATGTGGAATTTACATGCAGAGAATTCATCATTAGCTTAGGAATGATGTTATGCAGCAGATGTATCAGAACCTCAATGTTCAAATCTTTTTTAAGTATGCCATCAATTCTCGCATAAGATAATATCTATTACGCATGATTTGATGCACATTTATATCTTATTTAAAGAAGCAATAGATTGTCTTTGATTAATATATATGCATACTTTACAACCATGTTTTCATAGGTATAGTCAAAGTTCTCTAAATATACTGTCCCACATACATTAAAAAGATAAAAGAAAAAAAAATATTTCAGACAAAGGTATTATGCTATGTTTTCCTATCTGTGATCATTTATAAAGTTTATCCATCATCATAAAATGGAAACATATCTTTACTTCTGCGCAGAACGAAAACAAAATTAGTTGTGTTCTATTTCTTGGATTCAAAACAAAAATTTTATGAAGATATTACATCGAAAGTAACAATGAATTTATATCACCGCAGACTGAGGAGATCAAGGCTCGCTTCTCGACTTTGAAGATCACACTAAGTCTTTTAAGCATCACATCATTTAATAAGACAATCAAATTTTATTGCGTCCTTTTGTAGCTTCTAAATACAATATATAACATCCACCCCCACCCGCCATTTTTCCACGAGACCTAATGATCAGTGAATAATACAACGCGTGTTCTTCAAGGTAGCATCAAACCCTTGACAGAAGATAAATAGTTGCTCAGCCTCTATACTTTTGCGGAGAATGAAGTAGCGGATAGGTGTCATATGGCTCGTTCCAGAAAAGAAACAAAAAAAGAAAAATTAAATTTTTTTTTTACTCAAGACAAAAATGGTCATTTCATTAAAATGCAATTATTTTACAAAGTATGAAGTACTGGCTTAGAAAGAGAATGGTCACGGTTTAATAAAATATAAGATACAACTGTGTTAAAAGGAAATGAGAAAATAAGCTACATATAAAGAAAAAATATTGAGTGTCAGCATGCTGTAAACAATATGACAACGCATTACTGTTTTGCTCATGTGGAATGGAATTCCCCAGCACTATACTCTACTTTTCCCAGTTTAATTCCGGGATACGTACCCATTATAATATTGCACAGATTCTTCTAATAGTAACACCAGTACAAATCAGATGTTTAGTGGAGGTCATGACACGAACAATAATGTCTTAATATATTTGCTTTATCGACTGTCCCAAATAATACTGAACAATTCAGAAAACATCTGAAAATATAGAAATTAATTTTTGGAGGGAGTAAATAAAATATTCTTCAAATTTGCAAACAAAAACTTTGCAGTTGAAATTAGCCAAGCCTGTAAATTAAAAATGAGTGTTCTTGTTGTTTTTATTTTTTTGTTTGTTTGTTTGTGTGTGTGTGTGTGTGTGTTTGTGTGTGTGTGTGTTAAAAAAAACAGCATTATTACCTTCAGAATCGGACTGGCAATATTAAAATAGGCTCATCGTGTAATCGCATGAATCGTGTCTGTTTACATGAAATGCAAGAAAAGAAAGAAAGAAAGACATGCGACTTGAGATGTCGAGACGAGTTATCTTTTTTTAGTTCCTATGAAAAAGCAACATCTTTCTATACCACTGGTTCTTAATAAAAATGATGGTGTTCATTTTTGGCCTATACAAACTGTCTTACTCTGTATTAAGACTGAGCAAAATATTACACAACAAACAGCAATAATCAGAAAGATCTAGTTGCTTTGCAAAGTCTCCATTTTATTTTAGGAAAAGTTTACAAGCTACAAAAGTAAAAGTTTTTAAAGTTAACACACAGAAACAAGTCTTGATGCAGTAATTTTATCCCTCTGACACTAACACCGATAAGACGGGAAGCAAAGTAATTTTATCTTTCTGACACTAACACCGATACGATGGGGGGGGGGGGGGGGGCAAAATAATGATTGTTAGAAATAAGTCGACGCAACATTACATATTTAAAGCAATTTCACTACAAACAACAATTCAGTTTAAAGCAAAAATGTGACAGGTAATTTTGAAGACAGGCGACCGTGGTCATATTTATTTATGATCAGTGTGACAACAACAAGAGTAATAATAATAATAATAATAATAATAATAATAATAATAATAATAATAATAATAACAATAATGTTATTCAAATTCAGATCTTTACACCTCAAATAAAAGACCTTTCTACTATTGCACGTGTTCATGATTTTGTCTGTGTGCTTTGTTGCATAAATCTCATTCAATCCGTATTCACTATTCATGAAAACTCTACAGTACGGTGTGGTGACACTTCTGTCTACCGTATTCACTATGCATGAAAAAACTCAACAGTACGGTGCAATCAATACATTAATGCTAAATGCTATTCCCACAAGCCCACGTTTCTTTTTCTTCCTGAAGGTTGATCGAGATATATGAATCCAACGATCTGAGTTCAGTGTGAACAATTAGAAAACTCTATTGATATGACCAGTTTTTATTTTGTAATATTGAATAAAAGATAGAATTAGTTTCCAATACCGAATGGCGGAAACGGCTATGGGATGGTCCACATAAATGTAAACAAAGTCTTAAGCACATGTCATAGATGACACACGTGCTGGTTTCCTTGCCACTAATGAAATACGTGATATTTACATTCGCACTTTTATATTTCTTAGAAGTCTTATCAAATTTTACGGACAAGATATTCTGATTTAATGCAAACACTCCTGTTCCTTCTTCGACTTCCTTGTGGTGATCGTCAGCCTTAGAAGGCTTCTGAGATTAATAATTTTGTACTTAGCCGGACTGAAAAGCTTTCATAGGTTCAAAGTATCTGAAAAACATGCAAATATGTTGAACAAATATAACAAATGAACATCTTGCATGAAGGGTTAAGTACACTGAACCCATGGACGCCAATGGAGGGTGGGAGTTAAAGTCGAGGGGAGATATAGAAATCTTTGATTACATGTATAAATGTGTTTTTTCCCCAAGAGTTGTAATTCAATGAAAGCACTAGACGCCTGCCCCCTTTCACTTCATTATTTGTAAAGACATAAAAATTTACATAAATGGCACTTGTAAAAAGCGAAATAGAATTTATACGAGAGATCAAAAGAACATGTACCCCGCCGATCAAAGGAAGACGTGATTTAATTTACACATCTTGGTATTGAATTCCGACTTTAATGGAAGGTTTTCGTGGTGGTCTTGGCGTATCTAGTCCCATCTGAAGGCTAGAGTTTATCATCGGGCGGGAATCGGGCTTCAGACTATTCATCAAATATATTGGCATGTCAGAAGGGAGGCCATATTGATAGTTTATGCCAAAACACATGCTGAGCCTGTCTGTCAAACAAGCTGATAAAACAAATTTATGCATACTAAACGTCTTCAATGATAATTATAAAATGGATTTATATGTTTATGGCCGACTCTTTAGAATATACGCAAATAACATGTTTTTATCTGGTAAGGAAAATGAACCCTGTCATTTCAGATTTCATTTCATTGCCTCGTATTTTACTGGAGAAAGACTGTGTTTTTATTGGCCTTGTTGTACCTTTGGAAGTACAATGTAGTTGTAAACCTGTGGGGTCTTGAGCAAGGAAAGGATATACTACCCCTATCATTGAAAAAGAAACATGAACATTCCAGGCATCATGCCAAGTAAAGACCGAAATATTATTATTAATTAATCCTTTATAATTGCCATGTAATAGTTCTTCATTCTAGGTTTGTTTCTTTTTCTTTCTCATACCTAATGCTTTTGCAAATGTTCCTCTTTGGTTGACACATTTGACTATTATTATCTGATATCATGGTGTTCTCTCGCGGCTAACAAGGATCCCCTTCACTGTGATCGACATGAAGATAAAATGTTGGGTGGCTAACATAATATATCCCGGGTCACTCATGCTATGCCACTACACTGTCAGCGACAGTATGGTATGTATATATATATATATATATATATATATATATATATATATATATATATATATATATATATATATATATATATATATATATATATATATATATATATATATATATACATATATATATATATATGTGGGTGGTTTATCAGCACATAAGCAAAATATTGTCTATATAGTGCCCTGCAAAAGCTTGGTAGCAAAACTGGTTAAGGGAAAATCCTTCCCAAAATCCATAAAAGACAGACCTATTCAATCAAAAGTAAATATAGAGAGAGACAGACAGACAGAGACAGACAGACAGACAGACTGAGACAGAGTCCACGACCCTTTCAACGGAAACAGCATACGGGACACATCTCACGGCATACGGGTTGCATCCATTAGACGCATCTTACGTGAGTATAGAATTTGACTGTAAAAGTACCAATGAAATAAACCAGTTCATTCCAGTTCATTCTCTCTCCTTTGTTTTAAACCATAACTAAAAGCATTTGTGTGCTTTCTAATATATTTGACAAAAAATACGTATCTAAATAAACCACATACAATTGAAAAATTAAGGGTGACAAGAACAGTATATTATGAATTAAGATTTTTATATAACTGACCACACCCACTTCCTCTCGTCGAATCATCGTCAAGTATTACTAAATGACTTCAGTCAGAGTGAGTATGACGTCAAAACACATCCCAGGGTATGAGTTGACATTACGTGAGATTACAGATGAAGTGAAATTTTGGTGCATGTTATATCTCTTGACAACAACTTTAATTACTTCCTAGTCTTTCGGTTCGATCTAGGGGCTCCAGCGGGAGTTAAAGTCAAGGGTGTAATTGAAGCCATTCAGCGACCTCCCGGCTGATTTGACAAGGGAGGCAACCTCTCAATTCACCATAAGAAAAAGTAATGAATCTTGTCTCTAAGGGCCGTTAGGTGCACTAAAAACTCCAGCGATGGCGGCCTCCAGGGATTGACAGATCAGAGAGAGCAGATGGGTCTTAGCTAATATATATTACTAAAGTTCAAAGCTTAAAAGTAAACGATCACACACACATATATTTACCTAGTCTAGCGCAACCTTCAGTAAAATGGCTGATCGAACACAAAATAATAATTTCATTTTAAATAAATAATACAATAAAGCTAAATTGTATTGAATTAAATTTTTTTTTAGATAGATTATATTTCCAGAGTTTATTACGAAAGCATCAATTTCGATATCTAGAGATAATGCCTATTTGTTTGCAAGTGTGGACGGAATAAAAGTTCGGTCAAAACTAGTTGTGTTGAACAATTACATTCAAAAGAACAGAACTAATAACTTGTTGATTTTAAATATAAAAAATACGATGCTCAAATGTTTCAGAAAAGATGCAAACTTGCATATTACTTTCAGTGATTGAACATTGAAATAAGTAGCATCAGACCTCATAGCAAGATGGTTTAAATAGTGCAGCATGAAGAAGGAATAAATTATATATTTGATGTGAGTAAATACATAAATTTGTATTCTATTAAATGTACAGTATAATTTGAAGATCTGTACAAGATCAGTCTGCAATGATTAAAAAAATCGAGATAGAATTTATGGAGAACAATGTTAGATTTAAAATCACACACGGTGATTCAATATATTAAATACCGGAAAGCAGAGTCGACCATGTGAATAGACAAATTTGACAAAAATATGGAATCATTCATGCGTTTGAAAGAATTGAATAACCGTTACGAACTGCTGAAAATTAATGTATCTGTGTTAGACGGTCGAGCTGTTGCCTTGCCGATAAAGCATAATGGTAATTTTTCAAGCGTAAAGTATTCTCTGGATGTTTTAGTACCGTTTAAATGACTGACAAAGAACAGTATTTCAAACCTCTTTACTACTATCCCGACAAGAAAATGAAACGTACTTAAACAAAGAATGACAAAACCAACAATCTACCTACACATTGCACAAGTGAGTTAGAAAAGATTTCGGTACAAATGAGTTTATGTCAGTCACTTGGATGACTAGTGGCAAGCAGATATTGTTAACATGCAATCATACAAAAATACAACGATGGAAATCAATACATTTTGACAGTGATAGAAATACGGTTGGGCTACAAGCAAAACGAGAGATGTCATACTCGATGCTTTTAGAGAAACATTTAAATTGAGAAAACCCTAAGAAGGTACAGTTTGATCAGAGAAAAGAGTTTTTAAGTAGGAAAGTTATGGATTTGCTGGAAAAAGACATGTTGTGGAAGTATTTTGCTCAAAATCAAACCAGAAAATGGATTGGCGTTTTACCAAAATTTGATTGAAGTATACAGCGACACGACACCACTCCACTTAAAGCAGCAAGGAGGAAGAAAACAGATGGATCAACCTATTCGGTTTGTTGACAACTGATACAACTTTTGGAACACTGAAATTTAAAAGTGGTGAAAAAGTCAGAAATTTAAAATAAAAGCATTTTTTGAAAGATCTACTTTCACAACTTTATCGCGAAAATATTCAAAATCAGGCAATTAGTTCCATGTGATCCTGTCGTTTATAAACTGGAAGACCTGAGAGCATGTTTTAGGAAAATGTGCTTACTCTGTATAGCATACAAGATGACATGTGCAAAGAGTAAACGTTTTTAAAAGCAAAACTGTTGAATGGTCAAAGGCCTGTACTTATGAATAGGAAAAGAATACGATGAATACTTTAACAGTTGGAAATCAACTGAAAGCATTATGCCAGTAAAATACACGAAGAAAGCACACTTTTTACATAGGAGCATTGAGGGGCATGAAACTGTTAGGTTTCTAAAGATAACGAATTTTAGAATGTAACAGATGTAAAAATAAAAGCGCATTAGAACTTGAGTGAATGAAAACACGAATGATATGTACATGTAATAAAGTCTATAAAAGGCATCCCTAGTAATTAACAAAATGGTACATATGAAAAACTAGATACGGCGACTACAATCTACATAATGTCCCAGCAGGGTAATAAATGACATTACTGAAGAAATTTTAAAAATGCATTCAAAGTTATAAATATGATTTCAACCACGTCTAATAAAGCTATAAAAAGACAGATATACTGTAAAAGACTACAAGATGGTCTATGATATTTTGAAATAAATAAGGCGTAATGAAAATCACGTAAATGTTGATGCAATCATGACAACATTTAAACTTCTTTAAAGTTTCATTAAATAAAGGTATATCAATCCTACTACCAGGACGTGTGCTTTGCACAACTTCTGAACTACTGAATCAACTATGCACATTTTCCAGACAAGATTTTTACAACTTATTATTTTGATAAATCCATAATGCCGTGTGTTACAGTGAATTACCGCAAACTCAGCCAAAGAAGCTGATGTGGGAAGAATGTTTATACCACGATTAAGTAAAAACCAGAGCACCTTTCACAGCGTGTAGATATACAGATGTTTACGAAACATGTTTTGTTCAGAAATTTCATTTGATATCTAGTAGTAATTAAACTTAAACTCCACAAATAAATGGAAAAATCAATTTTGGAGATATAATCCTGTTGGTACCAATTTGTGACCCAGAGGTACACTCGTGCCGAAGGCAGTGTGTATTGGAGATACAATCAGTTGTAAAATGTTACAAATGCAGGAGATAAAATCAGAAAGGGGAAATGGAAAAACGAAAGAAGATTAACAGAGATGTAAAGGGTATGCAAAATCATTAAGATAAGATAGTATTACAGTAGATGAAGTGTAAAGAATAGACAGAGAAATACAAAATAAATTACGTACGAATATGAAAAAGAAAAGAAAGAAAAAAAACCAATAAGACTCACTGTATTTGTAAAAGAAAAGTCAATTTCAAATAAATATATCTTAAAATCTAAATACTGGACATTAGGTTCAGACATACTTGCAATACTGTTTTTGAGACCCTAGATAAGCATTGTAGGACTCCAGTCCAAAACTAATAAACTTTAGTCCAAAAGCAACATAATCTATTCCTAAGGTTCTAATCCTAAAGTAATAAATGGGACTTCTAGAGTAGTAGACGACTTATAATGCAACGGACTTCAGATTAATAAAACAAATTGGTGCATCACCTTACCCTTGTCCTGAGATTCAATTTAATACAACAGCTCACCTTAACCAAGCTAACATTTCAGATAAATTTAACTGGGGAAAAAAAACATTACACCGTAACTCATTTTTTTTTATACATACAAACCATTAAACATTTTTGATAACTACACTTTAAATTTGATAATGATGACTTTTTTAAAGATTCAGAGCACAGTATAGCATGAGATTTTGACAGAATCAGTTATAATGGGAAGTGTGGATGATAACAGCTGGTTGTCGAATTTCGGTAATGCATTTCATAAAGAAAAATGTGGAGCAGTTATCAAGAAAAGTCAGTATACACATTTCCTAGAATAACCCCCCCCCCAGGTCATCTGATTATAAAATACCTTTATATATTGATGAAGCATCCAAATCGCATAATGATAAAGCATTGAAACTGACACAAAGATTCTAATTTTATAGCACTGAATAACACCATGGCAACATATTAGGTACTTAGTAACGTTTATAATATATTAGATATGGCATATTCATGTTCTGCTTTAAGAAAACAATTTTCGGACTTATATTGGAAAATCTGCAACTGTCAGAGAACAAAACAATAACAAACCATTATTTTGCAGCATATCGCAAATTATATAGTTAGTCATTATTGACCGTGCTAAAAGGCTTCAAGTTGTAGTGTATGGTCATAATCGTGTGTAACAATATGTTCATGGGGGGGGGGGATTTAAATAAAAAACGATTCTCTTATGCTTCCTCAAAAGAATACTGCACTTGATAAAATAACGTTCAGCAGCAGTCTTATATTGGTGTCAGACATTTCATTAACAATTATTTAAAAATGCTCCCGTTACATCACTTTAGATACAATGTCTGTGTTACTAAGAAAGTGTTAAAGTACATTAAAATATCTAAAGATGGTGCTGATGCTGAACCGTTACAAAACTGTACATTTATTTTTAAAGATCAAACTGTAACAAAAGTATACAATTATGTTTCAAATATTACACACATATTTATTATTCAATATTATGGTAATGGCACTTTCATGAAAGCAAATTGTGAATTACTGGAATTATTGTTTTGATATAACGAAATGATTAATAGTAATATCGAAGATTTTACTGTTAGAGAACAATTAATCTTCTAATACTTTTTTAATGTTTCAAAGTTTCAGATTTGTTTTAAAACCAAACATTTTTCGAGTACTTAAAAATTCTTGTTCAATTTAGGAAAGATAGAAGTATTTGATGGCGTGTCCTTCTTTCCACTTATTACTAGGATGCTGAGACAAATGTTGTCAACGACATTCTCACATTTGAGAAAAGAAATGGGTGGTTTTGGAGAAAACAAAATCCATGTTACCCAACAGCTACCCCTCTCTACCAAGGATGATTTGGGACTTGTGAACATTGTTGCACCATTCTTTTAGTGCCCCAAGGTGTGGAGCCAAAATTAGTTTTCCTGAAGTACTATATCACTACGTGGGAAAGTATAATACCAACTTTTGTGTGTGATTCCGCCCGATGATGTAGGAGAAGTAGGCATGATGGGTCAATACACCTGCAAACATATGCACAGACAGGATGACAGATCATTGGAGTGACAGATGTGTTCAAAATACTCTTATAATCTCATCATGAAATAATCAACTATCATCACAAATAGCATACCATTTATTCCTTACTTTCAGACAAGAATTATATTCTAAGAAAACATTAAATTTTAAGAAAAATCGACTATTTTCTGACAAGCTTTCTTGATTGTTTTGGGAGGGAACAAGAGCGTTTCATTGTGTGGGGAAGGGTACTAACATGTACATGGAGAGTAAATGTCTTAATGCTAATGGATAATTTATAAGTATGTCGATTGCAATAAGTTTTTGTTTTAATAAACAAATATAATGTACCTATAGAACCAAACATTGTACAAATCATACTATTTTGGTTCATGGATTATCTTTGTTTGTCATTCCAAGTCATATTAGTCTTAAATGGACCCCTGACCTACTGGGTTCAAACGAAACCAAAAAGATATATTTCGGCAAGGAAATGGCGGCCATCTACTGACAATTGCGCCACTGGACTTTTAGTGTGTGGATGGTTGCAATAGTCAAGCCTTATCGTCAAATCGCGTGAAATACGCCATAGAAAGAGCATGTATCATAGAGTCATAGAGAGTGCATACGTCACAATGTAAGTATGCGAAACTGCATGCGACGTAAGCAAGTGGAATGTCCCATGCAGGCAGAATAATCTAAACATGACTTCGCATAGTAGCATTATTTCTCCCACACAGAATTACGATGTGATAGATGAACATAATAATAGGCATCCTCTACCCAATTACTTTTCAGAATAATTCCAAAAATGATTCTTTTTTTAAATCTATAAAATATGTAATACTAACTTCTTAAATGGTTTACCAATAACATAATAATTTGTAAAAACGCTGAATAATCTCAGTGTAATTTACAGTTTATATAATTATTATTTATATTATTATAACGTTGTTGATATTCCTAGCCATGCGAATATCTCGTCCAGTTTAACTTTGTTTAATAACAAATATAAGCTGCAAATAAAGTTTACAATAACGCTAAAACCAATAGAAAATAATTAGAAGCGTTTTCACTTAATTCCTATTGAAAACAAATTTGGATAAGGAATGAACTGAATGCAAAACAAACATATAAGTACATAACAAAAGTACAAAAGATTCCAATAAAACAAAATGGAAACAACAAAACAGAGGCTGCTAATTAATTGCTTCACCTTGTTATTATTATAGGATAAAGAGTGGTATATATATAATGCCTGATGCAGCAAAGGAGAGCAGGTTTGATCTGTTCTGGATGGCCAAGATTTGGTGAACAACTTATTCAAAGCCTTGATTACTTGAGTTCATAAAATTATTTGAAGATGACAAATAACAATGCACACATACCTCGAGGTCTAAAAGTAATCAACCGTATCCTGCCACTTTGAGGTAGCCAAAAAGGTACAGTAATTCCAGGACTTTGAATAATTTGCTCACTGAACGAATCATCGTTATCTCGTGATGGAACAGAATCCTCTCCATCACCACTTCCAGCATATCTCACATTGTTAGCAATAGATAGAACACCACACTTACAGCACCTCTCACAGTGTTAGCAATAGGCAGAATACCACACTTACAGCACCTCTCACAGCGTTAGCAATAGACAGAACACCACACTTACAGCACCTCTCACTGTGTTAGCAATAGACAGAACACCACACTTACAGCACTTCTCACAGTGTTAGTAATAGACAGAACACCACACTTACAGCACTTATCACAGTATTAGCAATAGCCAGAACACCAGTTGATATAGTTATACCTATTGCAGTAGCTATAACAACAATTGCAACACCCGTTTCTCTGGCTAATAATTTTAGTCTTTCTTCGAGAGGAATTTTTCTTCTTATCATTTCTTTAATTTTTCCGTGTTGAACTTGAAAATATTTTGACATTTTTCAATATTTCCAACTAGCTCTGATCTCGTAATTTTAACTTTGTCAAGTTCATTGTTCTTTTTCTTTTCTCTTCACTATCATTAGTTTCTACAAAATTCTTTCTACAAGTTTTTTTACCTGTTCGTCCCGATGTTCGAGT
The DNA here is from genome assembly GCA_029931535.1 of Margaritifera margaritifera. Classification (NCBI taxonomy): domain Eukaryota; kingdom Metazoa; phylum Mollusca; class Bivalvia; order Unionida; family Margaritiferidae; genus Margaritifera; species Margaritifera margaritifera. The sequence goes on from JAQPZY010001504.1 coordinate 1,626,935, forward strand.
CCCTTTAAGCGTCTCCGGCTTTATCACCGGAAGACACTTTACTGGAAGCTTCGTTTAATTTGTTTAAATAATTCACTCAGACGTGTATTTCTTTTTGCGAACCCACTAGTAAATTCGTTTGCGTCAATCGAACTTGTGTCTTTCATTGGTATATCTCCAGTATGTTTTAGTAGATTCTTGATACAACAGTAGGTTTTATTGGGTATTTAGGTTGTGTAGTGCTTTGCAATTGCTCTGTTCAGTCTATCATGAAATCTACCTGTTATGGTGGCAGTCGAAACAGTTTGTCTGTTTGCTGATTCCTCAGCTTTAATTTTTTGTTGTCTTAAATTTAGATCACCCAGTGTTTTGCTCTGTTGAACAGGGTTTTAAACGTTTTGTACAGCCATCTCTGATGCTCATATATCTCTATACATACTTCGGAAGTTTAAGCCTAATTTTATATTCAGAGTTTCGAAATAGTTCATCCAATCTAATTTCATTTTACTCTTGTTCAAACTGTATACATGTTACTTGATCGCAACCACTGACAAGATTTTCAGTATCATCAAGTTACATTTGATCTTGTGTTTCTACTATATCATCTTCAGGTGCGAGTTTTTAATTTTTTTTTCCATTTTAAAACCTTCACGACAGTCTGCGATAGTTGCGTTCTTTAAATAGCAGAGATTGTGCCTTCGACATGGTTATATGAAAATGGGATTTTTTTTATGAAAAAAAAATAAATTGTTCATTTGGCACACATGCATAAATGACTGTACCAACGGCATCTGGCATGGTCAGTAAACAGCAGAATCTGAAGAGTACAAACAGGAACTGATCATAGCTGTTGTAAATGGAATATGCAAAGAGATATTGGATATTATTAAGTAAACAAAAGTTGGCAAAAATAGACGATTAACAAATCAGGAAGACATATGAAATATTTGTCAGTTCAAGAGCTTCTATGATTTCCAGATCATTATCGGTTGTTGTTATTTATAGTATGGCATTATTGATTACCAGAGTTTTGCAAATCGATTTGAGTTGAAAGATGATTACTTGATTTCAAATGGAATTAAATACTTCACTGGAATTTTGTCATTCAAGTTGATATATCTCTATCTGCCTTGAGTGCTAGTTTGATTAAATCTAAAGATATCGATTTCGAATGGTCAGTAGAAAATAAGGAAAACTAAAATACTAAACAAATGCTTGATAAATAATTGTATACTGGTTTCGTTGTTGTTTTGGGGTTTATACCTCTGACGGGCATTGTTATGGCAAATCTATGTTTAGCAATGTCTGTCTATCATGCAATGAAGTCGATAATTAATATCATACCAGACAATACTGTTTCAAGATTTCATCAATGATAAAGCTTGCCATTCCAAATGATTCAAATTTGTATATTGTGTTCTTCAATCTCCTTCTGGATGGTATCTTAGCATGTTTTTATCTGTTTTCTCTGGCTTTCATATATTCATATATCTAGCATTTGAAAACTCTCTCTTTCTCTCTCTCTCTCTCTCTCTCTCTCTCTGGATATGATAGGTCAAAAGATGAACATGGCATAACATGATCGAAGTCAACTTCTTCAATACTGACAGATTCAGGTGTAGTGAAGTTTAACTACGTACGAAATATGTCAATAGATTGAACCCCTATTATTTTTTAATGTTGTATCTGATTTATTGTTTTTTATGGCTTGTGAAATTCTGTTTATTGTTAAGTGTGATATCCTGTAATTTTCATCATTGTAGTATCTTTGACAGTGGCATTTGTTTTATTTTTTCTGTTTTCTTCTCTCCAGTCGGTTACATTTTCTTTGTATTCTCTCTGCGACTTTTTCATGGATTTTTTTTACACTATATTTATTTTGTGTTTGGTTACGTTTAGTTATGTCTCATGCGTTTCTCACTGAGAACATATCCTGAAATTCATCTCGTTTATTTAACGAATAAATTTGAAATTAATTTTCGCTTCTTTTTAGTAACATTGAAAGAGGGCATGGAATTAACATTTATTCCGATTTAGATTTATACTAGTTAACTTTCCAAATTCCATTGCATTGCAAATACATGAAAAATGAACACAAAATAAAATAGAAAAACATACAAGACTGGCAAGTCATTAGAGAAAGTAACTTGAAAAGAGCCAAAACATCCATGTTGAGTTGAACTCAGAAGCTGAAGATGAATGTTTGAAGACAAACCAAGAAGACTCTAAAACATCGCAAGATGTAATAAATTATACAAATTCACAAAACTGACACAAAATCTATTATTTGATAGGTGGTGGTATAGGTGCTTTATGTATTTTGTTAATTTGGTCAAAAGCAATTAACAGAGTAAGCAAAATCAATTTGTAAAATATGTTGGAATTACCAGTGGACAATCAGTTAAATCGCAGCAATAAGCTAAAAACCCTGTATATATCTTACAACCTAATCCCAGAAATGCTTGAACCTTTTTCAGATAATAAATAACATAGATTTACCACTAGACAAATGTAGAGTGAAACAAAAACAATAATCAGTACTAATTACGATGCAGCATTAAACTCCGTTATCAGAACTTTATACACATTTTGAAGAAATCGTTTAAGATGTACATAGATCCATCATCGAGAATGGATATTGATGAAATTGGAAAACTAATTGTATTCTATTTTCACACAGTTGACAATTGAATACCTGACAACAGAAAGAATTTTATCGAACAAAATTGTTAACAAAAGAAATGTAAAATCAAACTTGTATTGCCAAATGCTTTAACGCTTTTCCCTAATAAATATCATGGCTTTTACTGCTGAAAAATCTCGACTGAAATAATAATCATTATCAGGACACATGCAACATTAAACTCTGCTCTTACTGCTGCCTACGGCATGCTTTTGAACAAGATATCGAAGTTTACAACTGGTCCGCTGTAAAACATGGAGATTACAGAAATTGTTAATCTAATTATTCAGTTTCTTTCAGCCAATTTATAATAGATTACCTAATAACACATGGGTAACAACCAGATAAAAATTTTAGCGAATAAAAGAGTGCACGTACTCTGCATGATTACATTTTTATCTTGAAAACCAGCCAAATGAAAATGTTAAATCAAAAGAACAACTGTACAGTCTGAAAACATCTGCAGTCACTAATATCAGTTACCACTCGCGAAATTACAAAGCCTTTACACGGAGTGATAGCCCAGACGCACAGCGATACTCCAAAGGTTTTACTGTCTCTTTCCTATACATAAATAGCGCGTGTAAAGCGCAGCCATTATCATTAGATAAATGAGTGAAAAAGCACCTAATACCAAGTGCACCCCATTGATATCTTACAATGCCAATTGACGCTGGAAATAATTTCAGGTTGCAAAATTTGAATGAGATTAAAAATTTTTTAGTCAGACAGATCAAATAGATGTATAAGAAAGAAATAAAGTCTTGAATTGGGTAGAGGTAAAGCAAGGTATAAGTATCAGATGGTATGGGTGTGACAGCGTTGGATTGTTGTTGTTTAATTAGCTGGTTTGGTGCAACTTGATTAGGATTGTTGCAAAAGTTTTGAAGGAAATATCTGTCTACAATAAAGTTTCAGAACATGCCACTAGTAAGGTAGACGGTATTGACGACATGATCAGCCAATCTATAGCTGACAGTGGATTCAACCATAAAGAGTTTATTGTAATCATCAGTGGGTCCACAGATACAAAGAGATTTAAAATGTGCAATCAAGGACAAAATAAATAACAATTACATCCAAGACTTAAAATAATTAAAAACAAATTTGGAGGGAAGAAATTGAAAATCGTTGCAACACGGGAGGCATGTGAGGTTGTCCTAAGAAGCAACACAGATTGACTCTAAGCATCAAGGCTAGGCCGCTACCCGAGGGTATAAGTATAAGTACAAATTAAACAGAAAAACTTTCACACTTTGCTGTTTTAATTTATCCTACACAAATGAAACTCCCTGAAATCCTAAGGAAAAAATGTCAATCTCAATAATCTAATTGACAACAGAAATGTTGACCCATCGATATCGTTTGCAGAGAATAGATTTTATTGTTTGTTACCACTCTATTTTCTAGAAACTGAGAAAAAATAAACAACATCAATGACAAGAATGAAACCATGACTGTTTCAATATCTCATGTTTTTTTTTACAACCATGAGATGTACAAGAATAAAGTCAAATACGAAATGACCGCAAATTTTGACGAGGGGAGAAATGACTTTAATGTTTAATATTTGAAACACAAATAAAAAGATAACATCACTAGAGTAATACAATTACACGGTGTATATAACCAACTAAAATGCGATACAGGCCTTCCAAACAGTAAGATCAAGAGCAGCCGAAATACAAAATTTACATCATTATTTACAACCAACGGAACAGAGGATAAACGGTGAGACAGCGCTTTGGAGAGGACTTGTAAAAGATAACAAACATCTGGAAGATTATGAAACTTTACAATCACAGCTACAACAATTACTGAAAGACTTGAACAACGAATTAAACAAAACAATCTAGAAAATAAAAAGCTAATAAATAAGTTTAGCAACAATTACTGACTTAAATAACAAGATAAACTGCAAACCATAGCCCCTATCTGAGGTGCAGAAAAAGAATGATTTAACAGAGACAACTAAAAAGGTCGTGGAGAACAAAAACGTAATAAACATGAATAAGAGTATAATTTTATCTGCGAAAACAAATTACTATTCATATGATACATACTTACGTGAGAAGATCAAAACGAGAAAAGATGTTACATTTCAAACGCTTTACAAGTTACATGCTCAGGTTGAACAATGAAAAACAGATGCGAAGAAAAATATGTTGATATAGAACTGGTTAATAATATAGGGGTGCGGTACAAATTAGAATTGACAAAGCAGACAAAAAGATGAAACACGTGAAAAAAGACGTAAGTAACTTAAAACAAGAGTTTACGATGAAAATATATGCAGTTAAAACCGAAATAGATTATACAACTAATTCTGAGTTAAAACAAAGAAAAAAAATATATAGAGTCATTCAAAACTGAACTAAAAAATAAAATAGGTAATAACTAAAATGAGATTGCTTGAAGTATCCGGACGGTATTTGATTTAGGTGTGTATTTGAAAGATATAGTTACAACAGCTAAAGGGGTATAACACCCCACGGGCCTTCTATTAGTTAATTACAAATGTTTAGAGTTGTACGACGTATTTAAGTCTGAAACTACGACCCATACATTAGTTAACAGTTGTTGATTTAAGTATGCTTATTCAACATTGCTGAATACAAGTTACTCGAAATACAACCAGTTGAGCAATATGCAAAAGGAAAAAAAAAAACAAAAAAAAAAAAAAACATCTATCAGTCTGACATTTACAGGAAGCAACTACCTCTTTCAATTATTTGATCCAGATGGATCCGATTATTTGATCCAGATGGATCCGATTATTTGATCCAGATGGATCCGATTATTTGATCCAGATGGATCCGATTATTTGATCCAGATGGATCCGATTATTTGATCCAGATAGATCCGATTATTTGATCCAGATGGATCCGATTCAAGAGAGAATATACACGATAAATCATAAAAGAATGTTCGAGAACAACTGCAGAGTTAAATGAAAACAAAGCAGACCCACCGGATTACTTGAATGAAAGATTGATTGAACAAGTTTTGGTGGCTCAGCATTTAAACATCTTGGATGAATCTTTTGATCTATATGCATATACTCATATTGGCGTAGACACATGTGCATCTACGTATCCGGATCCCTCTACCTACCAAGCAAATAAGATAAAAAGTGAAAAACCAAGACTGCCAAAATAGAACGATCTACATTAGCATTCTACTAAACAGGTAAAGTACGAGTATATAAATTACACTGGCGATAGGTGTAAGTGGGAATGTTGGATAGACTATTTTCTAACATAAAGACTCATAGGTAGTTTCTACTTAGAAATAAATAACAAAAATGACAACATAAGGAAATATATAACACCAGGAAAAGATTAAACAAAGAGTTAAACACTTCAACACATCACACCATTGTATCACATATACTCCAGATAATATTAAATCCGAACAAACGTTACAGATAGCAATTCCAAAACTAAGGCAAAATATATTGATTGTATCGGTAGGCTTTTTCGCATCGTTTGAAATGAAGGTTAAAGGAGCTGCTAATTATGCAGTTGTAACGATCAAGGAAAAATATTGGTTAAAGACGTAACTATTACTCATGGTAGTGGTGATCTTTTCAAGCTGAATGATTACAACAACTTCATGACATACAAATATTTGTGGTTACCTAATTCAATTATAACATACGTGAAATGTTGAGAAAGTTGGTATCACAGGAAGGCAATGTATACTGAAACTGGTACTGAAACTGAAACGTTTACGATGAAGGAAACAGTTTAGAGAACAATTAGCCTTTCAGATTCTAACAGCTCATTGTCCAGTGTATCCTTATGCTCTTCCAAAGGATTTCAGAATTAACATAACACTTACAAAAGCCTCTAAAGTTATAGATTATAGAAAGTGTAAATCAAGACTATCAACTGGAAACAGTTGTCCACAGTACGATACGATTACACCGGAATCATTTGCTCAATCAACTGCTCAATCGACTGGGTTTTTTACGATTACTTCATCAGGGAGAGAATTATTGATAAAGCAGTGAATACTGCTTTAACGAATCTCACACTTGATTCACTTAAAATACGTTTAAAGGGTACTTTGATACTGTGCAAAAAAAAATCAAGAAAGTAATCTAGAACATTTTCCAAACAAGCAATAGAACAAATCTCAGTGACCATAAAAAGTCTGCCAAATATAGTGTATTCTCAGTGTTTTTGCAATTGAGACTACAGTTTGCAAAGTATTTTTGATGAACAACAAAAGCATACAGAAATTATTTACTCAAGTGTTAGCAATTTGTAAACTGAAAATCGTTGTATCTGGCTTGATCTACGAAGTACACATGATAACAAATTGCATGGAAGTCGACATAAAGTATACAATATGCAGTGAGGTATCCACATACAGATCGACAGAAAACAAAATATAGACGCTCACAAAATGTATATTTATTTCGTGTCTGAGACTCAGGTAAACATTAAAAATGTCAGTAAGAATAAATTGTACTAAGGCATGAATAAATGTATTGAAAGAGCTTCATAATATGATACCTTGTGGAGCGACTAAGTTTTTAGAAACCAGAGTTGCGTTAGATTTCATACAGACTGAACACAAAAACTTGTTCGATTACATCGTTATCTCGGTCTCACTTTTCAGTTCAATACGATCTCCAATAGTAAGAGGTAACTCTAAGATGAAAAGATATTTGTGATAGATCCTGAAGATAAATTAGGTAATTGGTTAGAATTACTGGTTGATGCTTACCAAGGAACAAATACCTTGCGTCTGATTGATGGCTGTGGCTACATTGATGATAAATGAAAGCCACTAAACTTAACTAAACTAACATTAGCGGTAGCCATTTCGAAATATCTATTTAGATGATTGTAGCAAGGTACTACTCTGTTATAAAGAATATGAGCGAGGATACCCCTTTTTGTTTGGGTTGTGTTTTACAGTAAGTATAAAAAGGCAATGGATACTGTGTTTGAGGAGAATAATGTTATTAAAGACGAAAGGAAAAGATAAATTCAAGAAAGTCTCAAGTAGAACAAAAGCAACAAACCTTTAATGAGACCAGAGGATCCGTTTGACTATAGACTAGTGCTGCAAACAATATGTACCATACGTACAGTGATTATGTGTCCGTAAGGTAATGTAACAATGTTGTCAACCAAAAAACGCTTGTCATCATGCATAGGCAACGCAACTTAGTCCATTTTGATGTTATCATTGTATGATCTGAGTACATTCATTTTCTGGTAATTATCCCTGTAGCTAAAAAAAACATACTTTGTTCATTTCGAATTTCATATTTTTTTTAACACACATTTTGCAAAATTACTCCACGTACTTTCTTTTCTCTTTTGGTCCTTTTACAGGAGTAGAGTCTACTGCGAAGAAGATAGAACTCTCTAACTGGAACACTGTTCAACTCATCCTTGAAAATTTCGTGAACCTTTTATTCATTTGTGGTAAACCAAATATATTATCCTTTTGGTAGCCAATAGTATCATAAAATGTATGCTTCATGTCACTGTAAGAGTTTCAAAGTGAATGAATAAAGATACAGTTTCAGCCATTAATTGTCTAATTCTATTATCATGTTTTTTTTTCAACTTGCAGTAAAATTCGTACATTACCACCTTAGATAACTCCTAACACTGTAAATCCATTGTAAATTGGTTTTGTTAGTTCGATTTTCTTCTTTTTAAATCTGACGAAAACTAAGTCATAGTCAATAATTGTTCTCCATGCAAATGATAAATCTTTCTAACAATTGAAAAATTTTGTTTTCATCTGCAGATATTTTAAATGTTGTTCTTTTTCAGAGATTGTCCATCTGTTTACTGTATATAACGTTCATTAATTTGAAAAAGGTTTTCTCGACATCATTTATTCCTTTTAGTCTCAAATTTGTGTTTAGTTCTCTGCAGGATTTTAACCAATGTTCATGATTAAACAAAACAACACTGTGTATCTTTGTCAGTTTTAAACCCAAGTTTTTATGTGAATTTTTGAGGTTCTATAGTTAATTAATACTTTTCTTTGTTTTTCAATCTATATAATATGTGTGTACTGTTGGTATTGTACCCTTTTAATCATTTATCATCTTCTTTTGTAACTCAGGTAAACATTTTCATGTGGAATTAATTGATCGAGGACTAATTTGTAGTAATTTAAATAGTGATGCAAGTATATTGGAATGTCCAAGTCAGCTTCTAAAATGCAACTATTACCATAGTCGTATGATATTTCGAACACATTTTTCATCTATTATTTTCTTCCCCAATTGACCATCTACAGTCATTTTACAACATGTATTAGCCTATGGCCCATCCATAGATGTTGTTAGATCCTAGGTACATTACCTTAACCTTGGCCTTTCGGACTCACCATCATACATTTTCTGTCCATATTTCTCAAAATATTATTTATTGTATGCTTTGGGGTATCTATGTTGTATAGCGCTAATTCCACCTGTTATTACACTCTCAATCATCCGGAACATATAAAAGTCTGTCAACAAGTCAAGTTTTACACATAATATCTTTTAATTTGTATCATGTGCGAATCCGGGAACACTGTAATGTTGATCGTGGTCTAGTTTGCAATTTTTCATTCAGACAGTAATAAACTCTGAAAAAATCTTACACAACATTAAAGTATCTTTCTCTACATAGTAGTCGTGCCGATCTCCAAGTGTTTTCGGGTTTAAATGTTCCATGACATCATGTATATACTGGTAATCGTCAATGTATATGTTTGAATCATTTGGACTTGAATATAACTTTTCTTTGGAGAGTATAGCTGTTTCATTTAATCGTTTAAACCTGTCCACGTCTTCATTGGGTAATGGTTTTTCCTCAAATATTTAGACTGCACGTTTTATAACTTTTTACAGTGTGTCTGTAAATTGTCAACAGTTTAATTTTCAGGCAACTGTTCTATATAAAGCTATCTACAAACCTGATTGTCCCTTTAACTGTCATTTATTTTCTTTCTTTCATGAACCTATCAACTATGAAATCCTTACTAAATGAAATACATCTTACAGAGTTGTTTGGAATGATTTTGACTTCTTGGCCTTTATCATTTTATTTTTATGAGCAATGTGATATCCAGACAAGTTACGAATGAACACCTGCATGTGAATGATGTGTATACTTGCTTTTTAAGAGATTGTTGTCGTGAACTTTGTCTTTAATTATTTCCCTATCGCGTATATGGGATATATTTACTGAGGAAATTTTTTTATTCTTTACCAATAGATTTTGTGGCCCTTAATTCTTCGTATATTAGTTTAGCGATTTTACTCAGCGCTTTGTAAAATGCTTAAATAGAGTCTCTTCCTCCGTAAAATATTGGCTTGTATTTCTTGTGAATTGATGTAACATACAAACAGAACTTTGATCCTGATGGAATGTATTTGCCTGTTATGATTATACATGATATTTCATTTTGTTGATTCTACCTTCGGTACCCACTGCCTTCGGTAAGATTGCAACTCTGGTGAACGTTGTCTCAGACGATTACAACTGTGTGCCTGTGTTGCAATGATACTTTGAGAATCACAATATATAACATAAGGAACTATAACTTTTTAAATATTTTACAACTGAGGATTCTTCAGGTATTATATCTCTCGAATTATCTACATTATAACAAAGCCTTTCGTGTTCTCATATTTTTTTCTAATTACAACCAACAGTATTTACTCTTTTCATATCCATTTATCTGTAATGACATCAATCTTCAAAAAACGTTTTTTTTCCAACATGATGGTACCATCCATATTTATAGTCACTTGGGCCACCATATTGAAATGTGATTAACACGTACTTAAGTTCATGTCACATCGTCGAAACAATCATGTGTTATCTGTACTTTGTTACGTTAACACAAGCTTTTTCTGTTCTTAACCCATTCAGACAATTATATGTATGAGCTTCCTTTGAGCGGTGGATACCCATGTGCAATGTTAAATATTAAATCCTGTGAAATAGCCATCTTGTAATTTTCGCTTTTTGTCTGTCCTCTGTTCATTAAATTAATAGGTTTGCTTCTATGCTTAAAAGTTTATACTCAGCTTGTTCACCTTCTTGAATGGGTCTTAAGTTTAATCGTTAAATCTAATTGAGCTTTCACATAACCAAATTTTCCAATTTATCTAGTGATAACGTACTTCAAATATGGCTCAAAATCATAAGAAGATTATTACGAATCTTGATTGTTGCCACCGCAAAAATCTGTACTCATTCAACAATTTACAAAACGAGCCTCATAGTCTTTTCAAATTCATACATCTTAATTCTTTTCTAGTTTTAACACGTATTATAGGGTGCTTTGAATTTCTTTTTATTTCTATGTCAAGTATCGAAGTTTTTATTTTGATTTATTAACGAAATTTCAATATATATTTAACTATTTTTGTGTGTGTGTGCTTTAACAAAATTCTGCTCTCTTTGGTCTGTCAGTCTCTGGGGAAAGCCCCCTCTGTAGTTTTGGGAACCCCTAACCGCTCCCGATCCCATCCCACCACTACACACCACACCCAGGGAGATTCATCGCTTTTTTCTTATGTTGAATTAGGAAGGTTATCGCCATTGGCTTCTCGTCAACCGGGGTGTCTCTGAAATACTTTAATTACACCGTTGATTTTCACCCCAATGGAGCACCCAGGTTGAAACGAAATGGAAGGAGCTCCAGAAGTAATTCACTCTGTGGGTACAATAAAACCGTCTCGTGAGATTTAAAGTGTACCACGGTTAAGCATGCTCTGTAATCTGAAGTAATGTCCGCTCATACCTGTGACACTGATTTGATGTTATACTACCTTTAACTGAAGCCATTCAGTCCAATTAAACTTTCGTACTTGACGATGAAAAGTCGAGAGGAAGCAGTTGTGCTCAGTTAACAAAGGTGCTAATTTCCCTTTAAACTGTCCATTTGATCATTAATTTTTCAATGGCATGTGGTTCATTTAAGGACGTGTTCTTTCAAATAACTTAAAAAACACGCACACACTTTTTAGATTCTTTAAAACCAATAATATACGTTTAAATATTTATTATTTTTTATGTTTCAAATTTCCTTATTAGATTTTTTTTTTGGATTTTTTTATCCAGAAAAAATAACCTAAGGTCGGCTGTGCTAGAATAGAAAATATGGATACTAATCTTGATCACAAACCTTGACCAGAGTACAGGATGGCTCGCGTAAAGCGATAGGGAAAAAAATCCTACTTATTCTGGAATTAAATAGTCAAAGGAGGTCGTTGTGACTGAAAGTAATAAAATTGTCTCCACATAATATAACTTTTGTTCTAGACCATGTATCTTCATCAAAATCTTTAGGTAGCTTGCAGTTGGAGGAAGCAAAGAGCATGTCGATTTGGAGATCAGAAGGTCAAAAGTCAAGAAATAAAACTGGTTTCTGCACAATAACTTTAGTTCTATACAACATACTTTGTACTTAGTGGATGACTTGCACACTGAGTAAGAGAAAAACTAATCGATTTGGAATCAAAAGGTTGCAAGTCAAAGTTCATGTGAATAAAGATGAAAAGTGGTTTCCGTCTTGTAGCGTTAGTTGTATGTAATGTACCTTTACCAAACCTTGTGAATAGTTTACACTTGGGGTAATAAAGAAACTCATTTTAGGTTCAAACGGTCATAGTTACCATGACTGAAAAAACAACTTAAATTCTAGACCATGTACTTTGACTAAACTAAGTGAGTGGCTTCCACATGGGGTTAAAATGAAGTCTTATTATTTTGAGCTCAAACGATCAACGGTAAGGGTCTCGGTGAGTCAAAGAATACAAAAAATAAAATTCTGCATAATAATTTTCGTTCTAGACTAAGTTCCCCGACCATATTTGTGGATTGCTTACACTTGTGGTAAATAAGAAACTTATGGATTTTTGTAGTCGAATGGTCAAAGGTCAAGGCAGCGGTAAGTCTAACAAAAACAATGGTTTCCGTACTGTAAGTTTACTTTAGACATACCTTAACTAAGCCTGTTAATGTCTTCCTGATGTCGGAAGGAAATGTTCCACAGATGTTGGGTTACACAGCGTAAAAGTCAAGGTCGCGATGACCCCAATAAAGGCAGCTGGTGTTATAACAACCTTCTTTCAACAAATGGTTTGCTTTTGGCCAAGGAATAACCCTATCGATTGTAGGTTTAAAAAAGTAATTTCAAGGTCACTGAGATTCGTTGGTCAATACTATCAAGAATCACGCATGTCCTACTAGTGCCTACATACATGACTATTTAATAAGGGGCAGGCGTATAATGTACCGTTTACAGTACTCATGTTAATAAAAATATGGTTAATTAGTATACAACAATGGAAGTTACGAGAAGCAGCCGGACGTTTCTTACTTGTGATTATTTACATATTATATTTACATTTTTATATGGATATGTCTAATCTATATTTACGCCAAATTTGAAAAATACTGTCATTCCTCAGCTTTAATTCTGAGATGTTTGTTTTTAATTCTTAAAAAAAATGGTGTCTATTCGACGTAAAATGTCTGGATTGGTGACAGATAACGCTTATAAGTATATAAGTACCCATTTGCAAGAACTCCCCCCCCCCCCCAAAAAAAAAGATTTATTAATAGATGGTACATTCAAATTGCAGAAAAATGTATATATCATGACAATATTAGCGTGCGAGAAATCATGAATCAGCATTTATTACATTACTATGGTTTTGAGTAACAACAGGAAAAAAGGTAAAACAAAATAACAATTAGAAAAAACAAGTAAAAATATGCCCTCAGATTTATGGGGAATATATATATATATATATATATATATATATATATATATATATATATATATATATATATATATATATATATATATATATACACAGTGGCGGCGCGAGGGGGGTTGGAGAGGTCAATTGCCCCCGGGCGAGAGGCGAAGGGGGACGCAGTCGGGAGCAACTGACATAAAAACTATTGTCTGTGGCAAACTAGGGGTGCCACTAAAGAACATTGCCCCCTCGCGCCGCCACTGTAAACTGACATCCCAATGCTACCTATACGAGACACCAGTTAACCAGCAGGGTACATGCGGGATATCTTTGGGGTAAAAAAAAAAAAAAAAAAACAGAAGAAATTATTTCGGAGATTTTTTTTCTGCCTATTTCATATCTTGTTCACATTATCCCGGATATAAAGTTTCCTTGTGTCCTATTGTCGGCAAAATTATCAGAGTCTTCGGTTAAATTTTTAAAAAATACTACTCGAGCAAGGCAATGTGTTTTGTCGGTCAGGTACAAGCATGCTTGAATCCTATCATTTTACATTACCTCTTTATTAATTACCACTCGTGAAACACTAGCATCGTTGACAGAAAATAATTATAATGCCGAACTGCACGTATTTCGTATTTTGCTGTTTTAAATTTTTTTGTACAATAAATTTTTAGATAGTAATTATTATTATTATTATTATTATTATTATTATTATTATTATTATTATTATTAAGCTAATGATGATGATTATTATTATTAGTACTACTATTACAGTTATTAACTTATTATTATATTATTATTATGATAATTATGATTATTATTATTATGATTATGATTATGATTATGATGATGATGATGATTATTATTATTATTATTATTATTATTATTATTATTTTGAAATATGCGTCCGAAATATGTGGCTTCCATGCAGCACCTGATATAGAAAAAGTACTGGGTCTATCAATCAACACACCACATGCTTTTGTTTATCATGCACTTGAAAAACGTTCGATATATTCGAAATTCTTAAGTATTGGTTTCGTATTTTAATATGCCAAATAGTAGATTAGACAAACAATGTTACAATCTCCAGTTGAAATGGGACAAAAGCTGTAAATGTTAGGCAAATGATGTGAAAAAAGGTTTTATTAAAATATGGATATGGTAATGTTTGGTTAAGACTGCTGAGCGACTGTTTATAGAAATGTTTACACGTCAATGTAAAAATATCTTCATGCAAGAACTGACTGATGAGATCAATGAAATGGATAGAATATGTTTTTATAAGTGTATTCAATGTAATTTTAGATGATGTAGGTGAGACGTAATTAGGGAACTTAATTTGTTGGCCAAGAACAGGATATTTACCAATTAGAGCAAATACAGGAAGATATGAATGTATTCGCTATGAAGATAGAAGGTCTGATTTGTAACACAGAAATAGAAAACGAGTATCACTTTATTGTGTCATGTCCTATTTATGCTGAACTGATGAGAAAGTATTTACTATCGAATACTGAACGAAATCCAAACAGCCAAAAATTCTAGTCATATATACATATTAGTAATAAGAGTATCATAATGTCAAAATTAGCTAAGTTTATATATAAAGCTATGAAAGTTAGAAAAAACTTGTCTTAATAGATAACTAGGCATGCATTAAACTATACAGCTATAAGAACTGATGCCATTTTAAGACTCTTTATGAATATCAACATGCATGAAGATTTATCAATAGCAAAGTCTAAAATACATGTTCACAGTATACCAAGTATATATATCTACCATGAAATGATGTACTTCATATTAAGCTATATGTATTTTTGGGCCGGTGGCCTACATTACGAATAAAGATTATTATTATTATTATTATTATTTCTGCTAAGTATAACGACACATTGTGTACTTATAACGTTTTGGAAACACAAGACCTGGTGATCAACGGAGATTTATGAATATGTAGTCTTCATGTTTTTTGGGGTTTTTTTTGTTTTGTTTTTTTTTTTTGTCGTTTTTTTTCTTCTTATTTTTATACTAAATTATTGAACCAAAAAGAAACAGAGGAGTCTGATAAAGTTCACACAGCAATCAATACAAAGTTTTCATTTGACATGTAAATGACCAAAAAATGAACTTTGAGGGAGACTGCAGAAAAAGCTGAGAGGTATGTTTTGATTTAACATAGCACTTGAAAACTGAGGCAAGTTGCATTCTCAAATAGCTTTAGAACCTTGGGTCTCTCTTTTTATCAAAATGAAATGAGTTACGTATAACATTTGCACGAAAAGAATCAGACCCTAAAAGACAGAGATCCAAAATCTTGGACAAGTCGACTGTTTAAGTTTGCTTAATACATCCTATGAGAAGTTTTATTTTCCTATAATGATTGTCATTTCACTTCGTTAAAATATTTAATTTCATTTTTTTAATATTTTTATTCAGACAGTCTGTTCTATTATATCTCCTTGTCATGTTGTTGATATTAATATTGATTCCAGATTTATGTACTTGAAAAATTAGAGGTAACAGAGGGTAACTGATACATGTGTCGTATGCAGTTAGGAATCATTTATATTTGTCCGTTATTTTCCTTAAACATTTTAATTTGTTTCTTTAAATAAGCTTTTACGAGCAACTTTCCTCACCGACTTTCTCTGAGTTTAAAATCTGAAGCAGGCGCTCTTATTTTGAAAGAATGTGTACCAACAACTGAGCAGCAGAAGCTAGTTTTTACTTCTTTCCAGGATACAAAGAGGATAAAGGTTATTGATTTTGCAGAAAATATTGAAACCGTCTTCATCCGAAGTTGTGTGTGTGTGTGTGTTTGTGTGTGTGTGTGTGTTACGGCTCAGCAACACATGAGCGTTTTTCACTACGAGGCAATTGGAGTAGATTATGTTGCCAAGCAGGGCCGGATTAAGACCTTAGAGGCCCTAAGCACTGAAAAGATTATGGTGTCCCACCATAGGTAATAGCACTGTTGCCAAGGGACACACCACAGTAGCCGGCTCGGGTTTATCCAGTGGTAGGATTCCAACCCCTCCCTTCCAGTCTGACGCGAAAACCACTGAGCCCATCACTTTCAGAGATAGGATCTGTGTTTTCACGACTTTTTTAGATATTGCTTACAGTTACGGCTTTAATGTATTAAAGAAAGAACAGTAGTGGTGCATTCTGCAATAAAACCTCTTTGCCGAACTTTCGGGAAATTTCCGACACACAGATTTGTGTTTTTGTAGTCTCAGGTATAAAATAAAGTGAAATAATTAGTAGTTCTACTATTTGCTCTGAGTTTCCTCTCATCCTCATTTGCATAAGAAAATCTTACGTGGTTGAACAAAAAATTTAATTTTACAGACATACTGTTGGGTATAATAAGCCAACTTCAACAATTGAGCTAAATCCTAGAAATACTTTTTGATTTATTTAAGATTAAAAGATACTTTATATTCTCAACTTTTAGCCTACTTTGTGGGGCCTTGTCAGTTTCGGCTTCCACTTGGTCACCTTTTTTATTTATGTAGTACTGAACAATCACTCACACCAAGTAACAGCTGATGGCGCGGCTATTAGTCATAGGTGAAGAGAGTGCTGAGTACTATTGATTGACATGGTGGAACTATTAACTGGATAGTTTGTCTTAAAGTTGAGAAAACAACAGTTGTAATCTTTACTTTTACCAAAGCACATGTTTCAATAATTACCAGCATTATACATATTCATTGTATGGATTTGCATTTTCAATCATCAGCTTCCGTCAAATTTTTTCTAATACATCTTAAGAATGTAAATGGGCCGCTAATATAAAATCTGTTCTGCACTCATATATGATTGAAATGATTCTTTTTGTTGTTGTTGTTGTTTTTATTATCTTTTTTTTTAATTTTTTTTTTAAAGATATACAATAAAATGAACATTTGGAATATCCAAGGTTACTACACCACTTGTTAATGGATGCAACAACAACAACAACAACGACAACAACAAAAAAGCTGCTATTTACTGCCTCATGCAAGAAAACAATGATTGTTTGGTAAACACCACACCTAATTTTGTGGACGCAAATTCTTATATGAAAGTGTGTTCTTACTTTGCAGCTTTTTTGAAGTAAAGGGGCCGTTGCTTCTAATATTACAAAACTAGACGACCGTGAAGTTTTTATCTGGCATCTGGTTGTATTCACGGCCTCTTAGTTGTCGAGTGTCCTCAAATTTCAACTTGGAAATATAAACAGCTATGATGACTAAGAATAGCCGCCCGCAGTGAAAAGGACGCAAAATCAAAACAACACTGCTTGTCAGTTATATGAAAAATAAACATAGCAACCGCCCACCAATCAGGTGTATATGCAAGGGCAGGTTTAGTGTGTGATTGGTTAATGGTCTAAACACGCTGTCTATTTTGATAAATCTCAAGGTTTGTATCACGTCTGTCTCGGCGCCGCTAAAATCCGGATAGTAGGTAATTACTTCGACAACTAACCAAGCGCGCAGCCGCGGTCACCTATCAATCATTTTGATGTTTATAATGTCAATCACGGCTGTTCTACGACTTCATACGATATGCTGATATTCGGTCTGAGAAAGAGCGATAAAGAGATAGGAGTGGAATGAGCGATAACGAAAAATACAGAGTGAAGATCGGCGCTGTTGTACAACACAGACACCCTTAGGGACTGTTTTTGTCAAAAGCAAAGTTATTTTGATTGTTCAGTGTATGCAAGATGATGGAAAATTCAGATACAAACGCAGGATGATTGACGGCAATATATGATGGGGTATTTCTGTTCTTTTTTTTTTGGGGGGGGGGGGGTAGGGTGACTTTTGGGTTGAGAAACTTAGAAATAAAAATCTACTGCAGAATGTGTTCAATGTGTGATGTTGTTAGGGGAGAGGGTATGGGGATTTGTGCAATCAGTTAGGTTATGAATGTGGAATATCCTTTGATGAATGCAACTGAGATGTACCGATGAAAGCTGAAGAAAAGGAAAAATTTTAGATGAAAAATCCAAATCTATTGAGCTTCACTGCGGTGAACGTTTTTGCCTTGAGCGTCTTATTGTAGTGGCGTAGCGCCAGCGTAATACCCCATGTTAACCTCTTACAAAACATACCTAGGTATAATCTGGCGTAGAACAGAATCTATCCTAGGACGTAGTCTGGCCAAGGCATAATTGTATCCTAGGTACATTATAGCCTAGCCCAGATTCTTCTTCCCCTTCCCAGATTATATCCCGTCTTCTTTGTCTCTAATAAATGATATCTTTTATTTTATATTACTTATCTTGCTGGTTACTCTCGTTTTATCAGGATGGATATTGCTACTTCCATCATAATCGTTGTTCCTTTTTTTTTTAGAAATATAGCTTCTTTCATTGTATTTTTATACATTAAACATGGCTTCTTCCATGGTTTTCCTTTTGTATAAGTATGGTTTCATTCATAATAATGGATTCAGTCAGTGAGCTCTTTTAGTGAATTACATTAAAGAATGGTAAATATGGCTTCTTTCATTGTGTTTCTATATCAATGAACACATGGCTCCTGCCATGGTTTCTCTTTTATATAATTATGTGAGCTATTCTAGTGAGCTATCTGAAGGGAACTGAACCCACAAAACAATTGATTTGCTGCATTAAATTGCACGTAAATATTTCCTAATTTAGAAAGGGTACGCATATTTGATAATAGCGTGTATTCATCTACCTGAAGAGAATGGAATCCACAAAGCAATTTAGTTTACTGCCTCAAGCTGCAATTATATATATATATATATATATATATATATATATATATATATATATATATATATATATATATATAATCGCCATTTACATGCTAATTAAATATGCCCAAAGACACCAAGCAGCCTTGCCATGTGTTTTGGTGCTATAAATATGACTATTCAAGTACAGGGCTTGATATTAAAAGACATTACCGTTGCATATAACTATGATGCTTAGATTAAAATAAAATGGCATTAAAACATATTTTCGAACAATATAAGTACCTTTTATATGAACGATGCGTAACATAATTATTTGTTAAAGTGATGCAAATGTTAAAATAAAGCAAATTTTGAAAACAAAATCAAAATCTATGAAACGTCACCGTGACGAAAATGTTTGCTTTGAAAGTCTTATTATAGTATCGTGTCAGCTCAAAAAAGAAAGACATGGTAGACATGTCTATGCTGTGCTATACACGTGTCTATGTTAGTACCAGGGCTTTGATATGAAAAACACGAGACTTGGATTTAATTACAATAGCGTTCTAACAATTTAAGTGTATTGAGAATATAGCTTTGTACACGAATTATTCTTTCATTATGCTTGCTTCCATTTAACCTCCATTTCCAGGAGGGTCATTCCTCAGCATACTTGACAGTTTTGGAGTTTCGATGTTCTCTTAAGCTTACATCAATAATGAATTTATGTAAGTCACAGTACAGCTTTGAAAACTGATAGCTCCTACATTTCTCTATCACGGGAGAAAGACCGTTATGGGCTGGAAGTAATGAAGTCTCACACTCTATAAATACCTGCAAAAAGTTTCAACATGCCAATACTTTTCGTTTGCTAGAGACACTGTGGTACTTAAGGTGGAAAAGTGAAAGAAACAGTAGATCCACCAAAGATCTTCAGCTATTAAACATTAGACTATCCATATCTCGTTATCTGAGACTGAAGGACTCACGGTACTAATATATGCGGAACAACTGTGAACCAGCCTAGAAATGGGTGAAGATACAATAGAGTATATACGGGTTTGGTGGTCCATAATTGGTTAATAATGAAAAGTAAAATTTTAGTAAAAAATTCTTTCGAGAGCTTATCTTATCTGTACCTATAAAAAAAATATAGACAAGATTCTATTAATGCAATTTTAGTATTTTTATAGACTTGACTTTGGAACAATCAATAACAACTGTAGCACCTGATTCATTAGGTGCAGAATGGATAACACATGTTTCTCGCACATCCAAAATATGCCGCGGCTCGTGTGGTTTTCTTTACACAGAAGCTTGAATCAAGGATGGGTCTATACTGATAAATATAGGTTTGATCATGAGCATTTAGAAATTTAAAGTTATTGCATTTTTTATATCATGGTGTTTCCATAGGTTTACTATGGGTTTTAAATTAGTACCTTGAGTCCTGATCAAGACTAGTACGGCCCATTAGTTATATTGTGTTGAATTTATTATAAATTTGTATTTTTAGTCTGGTATCCTCCTTTCCTCAGAACGTTCGTAACGTAGTGATGATGGTAGGGTACAAGACTAGAGATACTTTAGTACATCACGGGTGTACTGGGTCTACCCAGGTGTCCCCATACAGGCTAATTAAACATTTATAAGAAAACTTGATAACCTTAAAAGTTAACTTGTTATTTAAATGTTATTAAAATGTTATGATGTTTATAAGATTATCAAGACCCTCTGTATCTCTTGCTAAAAGATTATTAGGTTTTGGATATGTCACGTGTTTAACCTGAGTGTAACACTTGACACCAGCATGTGAGCTGTCGAGAGGGCGTTGGGTAAATAGTTAGAAATCATGTAATTAATCCAAATTGAAGATACTAAACCCCGAGTAGATTGTAAAGTATTTCATTTATACATATTCCACTCCCCACAGAAGCTGACAAACAGCCCATTGATATTTTGTTTATGTACAAAAAACAAACAAGAAACAAACTTACCGAAACTAATAATTTTTGTCTCTAAACTGAACAACCAGATTACTATCGATTTCACTATTTCGTAATTGGAAACATTTTATTGTAATCGTTCCAGTCAGACTTTTCATGAGGACTTCAACAATTCCTGATATCTTATTTCCATTGATGGGGAAGAATGTATGTAACTATTGCAGAAATATACCTGACCAGTTATCATTTAGAAGGATATTGTAGCATCAATTTTTTTTTAAATTATTATTATTATTTTTTTTACATATTGGTTATTCTTTTAGTACCATTTGTTTTAAAATACGCCAATGTATAACTATGACCAAATAGCTTACAGCACTAGTTAGAAGTATACACCAATGTATAACTATGACCAAATGGCTTGCACTACTAGTTAGAAGTATAGACCAATGTATAACTATGACCAAATGGCTTGCAATACTAGTTAGAAGTATACACCAATGTATAACTATGACCAAATGGCTTACAATACTAGTTAGAAGTATACACCAATGTATAACTATGACCAAATGGTTTACAATACTAGTCAGAAGTATACACCAATGTATAACTTTGACCAAATAGCTTACAGTACTAGTTAGAAGTATACACCAATGTATAACTATGACCAAATGGCTTGCACTACTAGTTAGAAGTATAGACCAATGTATAACTATGACCAAATGGCTTGCAATACTAGTAAGAAGTATACACCAATGTATAACTATGACCAAATGGCTTACAATACTAGTTAGAAGTATACACCAATGTATAACTATGACCAAATGGTTTACAATACTAGTCAGAAGTATACACCAATGTATAACTTTGACCAAATGGCTTACAGTACTAGTTAGAAGTATACACCAATGTATAACTATGACCAAATGGCTTACAATACTAGTTAGAAAAATACGCCGCTTGCTCTGACCCATTAGATTCTCCGTTGACAAATGTGAATTTCGATATAGAAGATTAGCACACCTGCATCAAAATGTTTTGATTGAAGGATACATGACGCAGTGGTGAATAGCTTTGAGAAGCTCTGTTTGACGTATATAAAAATAGTTTGTGAACCACTGAACTTTCCAAACGTAATTTCTTGACACTCTAAAATTGCTTTGAAACTAATTTTATGTATTACAGCGATATCGTTTTACATATTTCTCTGTTGGGGGTTGACATCCCCTGCATTTGAACGTGACGTTTTGCTTGTGATTCAGGACCGAAGGAAGAAGTGAGCTACACTAGTACTTCTTTACTTTTCATAGTTACTAATAAAAGTAACGGTTGTGGATAAATTCATAATTGTTTGATTAAATCATGCTTACAAAGCATAAATTTGTCGTTTGCTACAAAATCACAAGATACGGGATATGAAAATACTTGTGGAAAGGCCGAATTTGAGAACTTCAATATTCTACTAGTTGTCTTTATGCACTTATAGAAAGTAAGAGAGTATTAACATGCAGCTTGGTCAGTCTAGGATGTTGTTTGTGGCAAGTCGTCAGATATTTGGTAACTTTCAAGTTAAGACAAAATATGTATATTTGATAAAAGAAATTAAATCCTTGAGTTAAACATTATGTCGATAATTAAAGGTTCTGGAGACATTGTACTGAACATTACGGTCATTTATTACCGAAAACCCACTCTTGCGAAACCAAGCACTGTACATCCTGTCAGACATAAATAAACATGAAGCCAGGTGTGGTGAATTATATTTCCTCTGATTTTACAATTCCTTATCAGAACCAATGTTTTCCTCTTTCTGACCTTTTGCAACTTGGAATCATCTCCATCTCCCCTAGCATTCGTCACCATAAAGTGGGTGAAGACGTCGGAAATCTTCTGTGGGAAAAATGAATCTTCAGCGCAAGGAAGAAGATAGAATGTAAACAAGTGTTCCTCACAACCCGGTGTCCCACCTGCGTCCGTGTGTTAACGTATTGCCAGTTATCTGACTTGCAAAATCTTTAACATAAAACTTTATTGACGACGACGCCAGAAAAGTGACGACTATGCCTCGCCATGCTAACGCAGCTGTGACGACAACAATTTTTAAGAACTCGTAAACCACACTGTTGACTTAGATTTCATGTACATCTTAGTAAAGAACCGGCGTTAACTTGTCCTTGAATTTGCCATTATAAACACATAAACATGTATTGGATTAACAAAAAGCACATCACTTCAGTATCACAAATATGGTTACAAAATACTGTGTCAGTGATATTAGTCAGACAACGTCCAAATGGTTTCCTTGCCACCTAATTATGGCGTATTTTATTGCTGTTTACTTTTACTTTACTTCTTCGATCGCACAGGAAGATCGAACATCATATGTTCTATTGCAGAGCACAGGTGTTGGCGTAAAGGAGCTTCGAGATGGAGAGAACCAGATAACACCTTACACATACCCAGATAACACAGAGAAAGACACAGAACACGGATTTGTTGCCATTCACTCTTGAGTATACGATCATCTAGGATCGAAAACCAACCATAACTATATAGAGTGATTTAATTTCTTATATGTGAACCTTATGTAGATGTATTATTACTTTTTTTTACTGCATATCCAAGAGGCAGTTTGTTAAATGTGAACCATAATGCTTACTGATCAATACAGTAAACCCTTCGCTTTACCAGGCTTTGGATCTTAACGAGTCGCTCAATTGAACAAGGTGTACCTTACACAAAAATTATTCTATGTAAACCAGTGTCATTTGGATCCAAGGAGGACATTTTTCATGGCATGAGATTCCTAATGCCATTGTAGCTAATTTCAACGATGAAATGGTTAACTATAATGGCAATAATTCACTGGAAAAGTTATATTTTCAACGAGACACATTTATTATGTGCTCCTTGTACAAACTAATTCATACTACGTCGGTGATATTCGTACATTTCCTGTACATGATTCTGCACTTCAGTGTTAAAAAATGAACTGCTTTCCGATGGAATCTTTACAAATGATTACAATATAATGATTTTGTAAATATGCTTAAATCGCAATGTAATTCATTGCATAACTGACTACAACTTCCTTTTATCACAAAGACAGGCACTTTTTGTGAAGTGAACTTTTCTCGAAGAGCTATTACGATGTGTGTCGTGGTTATAAGCCTAAATGTCCAACACCCAGTTTTGTTCACGATTTATCAGCACAGCTAGCCGCCTCCTGTGAACAAATTTGTCTAATTGTTGTTTTTCGATTGTCCAAATCCATCTTCCATGTACGGCTACAAGTGTTTGGACCTCCCACGCCATGACAAGTCTGTCTCCGGCTACTCCACTCCAAATTACAAAGCACCTCCTCTTTCTCTTTATCAACAAAATCAACAAATCTCCACTGTCTGCTTTACGCTGGTCAAGATTTAGTGAGGTGACAGATCAAAGTGAAGGCTTGACTGCAGGTATTGGTTTTAAGATCCGACCTTGGCATGGGGAGTTGTAATAATACGCTGCAAGATCCCTTATCTTGTTCGTATAATTCAAATTGTCATTAGATTGTTTGCCTTTGTCTTTTACAGTCATGCAATGTGACAGAGTTGACTAGCCTCCTTTCAATATTTTGATCCGATTTGACAAAGGGATTATCCGTACATGTCTTGCGGAAAGGTTCTATAAAGAGGACGGCTCTGGGAGAGTATCGCTGTGTGTGTTCGTTACTTGTGTCTACCAGGATGCCGACTGATAATACGATTTCATCGAGTGATTGCTGGCCGTTTTGAAAAGCGGAAAGGAACAACACAGAACTAATTAATAGTCTAAGGAAAAAAGTAGCTTCGATGATTGAATGATTGATTACCGGCACAATTTAAAACTGTGTACGTTAAAATTGCCACATGTTTAAATTTACAGTCATTCTTTTAAAACCCTCTGATTCTTTTTTTCCTATCATTTGGTATATTCCATTTCTATTTAATCGACACTATTGAAATGAGTTATCTTAGTTGCATTAGTCTTTATGAATTAAAATTTGATTGATAAGTAATAAAGTAATCCAATCAGCTGGCACTGTGTACATTTTCACAGCTGCATTCATGAGAAGATATGAATAACTTGAGCAGGACACATTTGCATGTAATACAGGATAGACATACTTCCTTGAGACTAATCGGATACAAGTGTTTTAGAGTTAATTTCATATGTTCACGTACCTGACAATGGTAAATAGCATGAACTAATCTAAACTTGACGTCAAGACTTGAACCTAGACCCACTTGATTGCACGTCTACTGTCCAAGTCTTGACTTCCAGACTTGAAACTGGACATTCTTTATTCCATGCCTATTGTCCAAACCTTGACTTCCATACTTGAACCTGGATCCTCTTTATTCCATGTCTACTGTCCAAGTTTTGACTTCCATAATTTAACCTGGACCCTCTTTATTCCATGTCGTCGACTGTCCAAGTTTTGATATGTTCTTTTCAGTTGATATTGAAGAACCTGCAGTGCATCCAGTTTGGATACACAGGAAGAAAAAAAATACAATTATTTGGAATATAAAATGGTCATGAGAGCGATTCTATTTTTTAAACAATTTTTGGTTTGAAGGTGAAATTGAAATGTTCCTTTTTGCTTAGTACATTGGTAATGTTTGTGACTCGCTTAATATCCTATTTTTCATAGATAATGCTATATTTTTTCCACTTGCTATTCTTTCATTTTGTGTTCTCTCCCACTTCTTTTCATAAAAACAAAGGAACATGCACGGTAGAGGTGGAAAAGTTGTTATATGCCAGACTGAAAGTTTCAGCACAAATATTGTCTGATAACATCTGATTGATCATTTACATTTTAGTGTCTCCTTTTTTCATATCGGTTTCTTTGGCTTCATACCCATTTTTATCTACTTCTGAACGATCGAATCTAAGTCCTTTTACACATGTATCAAAATTATAATCGGGTATAAAAGTGGTTTTCACCGTGAGACCATAAGTTCCTGAATCGCAGCTGAATCATAATAAACCAGAAGATAGGAGTCGTTGCCGTCTATATTATTGATAATTTCAATACAGTTAGATACAGCATTATAGCATTAAGAAATATCTCGCTTGGTTTAGCATCTCTGCGATAAACCATGACAGTCATAAGCTGAAGTGGTTTGATCTAGTACGTTGATGAACCGTTGGAGAAGCATCGATATGTATGGATAATCAAATATATTATCATATCAAAGGATGTGCTTACGCATACAATGGATCCTCTGGCAAAGAAAGACATACATTATATTTCGCAATATTACTATAACAAAACAACATTACTGGTAAATGATGTCTTTGGTTTTTTTTTTTTTTTTTTGTTAATCAGAGAAAACTCATAAGATGTTTGACTTGTTGAAACTTCAGTTTCTTTTCGCCTGGATTTTCTGTTCAGGATGACGAGCAGTAAAGCTAGCCACCCGGAGCAGTAAGTTTTATCTACACATTGATAAGAAGCATTAAAAGCAAATCGCAATGAAAAAAAAATAAAAAAACCTGGACGATTTCGTTGATTTTATTGTTTCCAATGCTGCAACCACCGAAACACTTACAACAATTGTGACTGCAAGTACTGATTCTACTACTACTACTACTACTACTGACTACTACTACTACTACTACGACCACACCATCACCAGCATCGCCCGCACTTCTGCTGCCATTACTAATAGTAATTGCTTCTCGTCCGCTACTGCTGCCGATTCGATCTGTGCACTTCGTGGATAACATCACGACATTTGGATGGGATGAACCGCTAGTGGTCCCAAACCAGGACCCATATTGAACCGCTTTGGCGGTTATTTTCATACAAAGTACATGAACCTTCCATGTAGTATTTTATAATTAAACAACTGAACACATGTTATATAGTGGAGTTATCTAAAACAAAAATTCTAGATATATGAGGAGATTTTTTTATTTCTGTGTTTTGGATTGCAAGATGTAACAAGACTTGGGTTAGTCTTTCTGTTGATGCAATTATTACCTGTGCATCTAAAGAGAAATTTAACAACTATTGACCAAATCAAGTTCCACTGAACCATCCAATCAATCAATAAATAAATCAATCAATCGATCAATCAATTAATCAATCAACTTTAATTTTCCCTCAGACTACATAACATGTATTATCAGAATACATAAACAAAACAATCATGCATGGCATGGTGAATCAAAAACAAGTACAAAAATACCGGTTAAATACAAAAAATGAAATGATGACAGTTTTCCAGGAGGAACATATATGAAATAAATTCATTTTTAAAAATTATTTCGGATATAAATCGCATTACATGTCAAGTATCTACGAAATGAATTTACAGTTTTTAAAACTGAATTAAATTCGTAGTAATCATTAATTCTATACATTTTTGCATACTAGGATGTCTGTAGTAGTATTGTTTTACATACAATTTTCTAATATTACTTAATTATGTGCCTTCTAAAATATAATGATACTCATATCCCATGTCTAAGAGACACAAGAGACAAGCACGGTCTTTATGTTGAATATTTCTCCATCTCACATAAGAGACACAAGTGAAAAGCACGGACTTTATGTTGAATATTTCTCCATCTCACATAAGAGACACAAGTGACAAGCACGGTCTTTATGTTGAATATTTCTCCATCTCACATAAGAGACACAAATGTCAAGGATGTTCTTTATGTTGAATAGTTATCCATCTCATATAAGAGAGACAAGTGACAAGCGCGGTCTTTATGTTGAATATTTCTCCATCTCACATAAGAGACACAAGTGACAAGTACAGTCTTTATGTTGAATATATCTCCATCTCACATAAGAGACACAAGTGACAAGCACGGTCTTTATGTTGAATATATCTTCATCTCACATAAGAGACACAAGAGACAAGCACGGTCTTTATGTTGAATATATCTCCATCTCACATAAGAGACACAAGTGACAAGCACGGTCTTTATGTTCAATATTTCTCCATCTCCCAGTTTCAATTGGTAGTTTATGATTCCGAATTCGGATAATGTAGTTATGAAAGAATTACTAAGTTTTGGATGATATGAAATCAAGTATTTTTCAAATTGAAAATTTCCCTTCAAATATTTGTAAACGCAGGACCCACTGAAATTATTTAAACTACCAGACCAATCTTGAACAAGCTGATCCTTAAGTTACTGTACAACTGCAATTCTGGGCAATTTAGGATTATTACATGACTGTGCATCCCATATCCCTGAAAATCCAGCATTTACTAGTCTGTGTACGGACAACCGGGCAGACCCAGTACTTCCGTTATGTGTGTGTGTATATATATATATATATATATATATATATATATATATATATATATATATATATATATATATATATATATATATATATATATATATAAATTAGGAGTCTGGTACTCACCCTTCTTCAATATGTTACGAACGTAGTGAAGAAGATAGAGTACCAGACTACAAATCTATAATGAATTCCATATAATATGGCGGATGGGCCGTAATAGTCTCGTTCAGTCTGAGAGAACGAGATATGGATAGTCTATGCAATGCTTTGATTGCTTGAGTAATTAAATGCTTCTTTGTCTAATAAAATGAAGCTATTCTAGTAAAAAGAATACATAAATACTTAATTCAATCGGTATTTCTATTTCAGATCCCTTATAGAACAACTTTTAATCTTTTGATCTTTTTTTCTCTGAGAAAAAGCAAGCAAGTAAATAATATCTTTTATTTGTTTATATTTAGCGTCAGCTTCCAGTGTGGACAATACTCTTCAAACAAATGTAAGGTATTCTGTAAGTCACGTGATGTTTCTCTGCCAGAATAACAGTGTCATCAGCGTACAAATGTATAACAAAAAATTTAAGTGCACAAACATAGAACGTTCGTAATCATTTCCATCAAAAGTAATAGCTTTTATGTTATGTGTTCTATAAAGAAGTTAACAAATCATTCAGATATATAGAAAAAAGAAATGGAGAAATATTGTCACCTTTTCGAACACCCGAATTACAACTGAAATAAGAAATTGTAAGCATACTATTTATATTAACACACAACATTCCAGGTAGCTTTATTTAGAAAGATGCCCATTTTCCTATCACGTTACAACAGGGCTTCTGATTTCACCGCCTACACTACTTCGACTTTCTTTCCTGTTACATCAGATATGAAATTCTGTTTTCTACACGTTAAATATTCGTCTAGCATAGAACTTGATAAGGTTAGGAATTACTTCGTAATGTGCAACATTTCACATGCTGTCTACATCATTATTAATTTATCACCAAAAAACACTGGAAGAATTTGATACAATATTGAATTCCTTGGTTTCTATCACATACGTTTCAAGGACCTTTTTTAATCCCCCCTCCTCCCCCATCCCAACAGAAGGTGCTGGGGTCTATTCGTCTGGCTGTCCGTCCATCCTTAGACGATGTCGTTTCCGCAACATCACTTAAGTTTCCTGTGGTCATCTCAAATGCCACGTGCGCCTTACCCAAGCATAGAGGCAGAAGCATGTTGATTTGGGGGCTGGCAGGTTCAATGTCAATTTCAATGGAGCTAAACATGAGATTTTCCATTCTGCATGATAAAATAAATTTCCTTAGCTTAAATTTCAGCAAACTTCATAAACAGACTTCTCTTGGAGAGGGGTGGCTCCTTTATAATTCTGAGGCCGAGGTGAGAGGTCAAAGTCATTGGGGCTCGTTTCTGCTCAATAAGTCAAGATTCCTGGATCAAACGTAATAGGTAGTCTACACTTGGGCAGATGCATGTCCCTATTGATTATCGATCCCATAAGTCAAAGGTTTTGGTCAATGGAGCTAAAATTGTCATTTGGGTGTCACTTTCCTTAAGTTTCCTGTACCCAATTATTATCAACTTCATAGTTGCATTAAACTTGAGGATTGGCAGCTCCTTATTGAGTCAACCTTTGATAAATGAATGGTCAAAGGCACTGGATGTGAAATTGCAAAATTATGTTCATTTTACTTTTGTAATAGCTACGGTAGGTCAGGGTGATCAGCCATTCTTCTGATGGCTATTGTGTCTTTTAATGATGGTGCCAACTTCGATGGCTGTATACTTATTGTTTCTAAATGTTTTAATGCTTTATTGCTTTGTCATATTTTTGTAAACCAAAATTTAAGTAATTACTCATTAATTGTACTCGCATCATATCAGGCTGTAATTTTTTCCATTACAAATTCTTTAATTAATTTCGATGACTAACTCTTGTGGTATATTTCCATTCCCAGTTTTATCTGACTTCTTTCCACGCATACCCAGTCTGCTTGACAACCTATTTTATAGCAGCCAAATCGCAACCTGCAAGATAAAGTCCAATTTATTCTTGATTTATGTACTGAGGTCCCTAATAAGTTCTCTGTTTAAGATTGGGTTTCAAATTTGTCGTTCTTGTCTCCTGAGATAGTGATTTCCCTGTAATATATTTGATGTAGTTGCCACGAGATATCACGACCAAGTATTGTTCGGAAAAATATATGGCAGCTTCGATTTGTAGATAATGATACATGGCGATCAGTAAATCAAGGCACGGGAAGAAAGCAGCAATATTGAAACCTAATACCATGGGTGAAATGTCAGTCAATGCGACGGCAACTGTATTTATGGCTAACGCTATACAATCTAATGCATTAAATTTCGTTCCTCCAAAATTAAAATAGACCGGGAATTCTGATGAAAGGACTGAATTTATGGATCTCTGGAAGACAGAAAGAATATGTTGTTATTGAAAATGGAAATTTTTATCTCTCTTGGTGTTTGTAATTTGATTGTCTTGACAAACTAGATCGGTACCAAGTTCCTTTTATCGAAGCCTATTGCCGTCATTAATGAAAGCTACTTATTATCAGTATGTATTGGAAAAGGGGGATTGGGGTGGGGTTGGGTTGAAATCTTCATTATCAGAAGAAGACGTTTATTTCTTAATTGATTTTTTGGCAATAATTTTTTAAAAAATAAAATGGTATGCGTTACCTTAAAATCGATGTTTGATTTTTGATAACACCCTCAGTAATGTTTTCGCCTGCAGCTCGGGGTTAAGAAAGTTTGATTTGATTTGATATATGTATGTATGTATGTATGTATGTATGTATGTATGTATGTATGTATGTATGTATGTATGTATGTATGTATGTATGTATGCAGTAGCGTTTTATGACACATCAGCACAGTAGTGGCTATATGGTGCCAACTAAAGCTAAAGTTAAAAAAATGAGCTTGATTTGATGACTAAATGCTTAAACCCTGATTTTCTGGTCAACTGTTTAACGGCAAATCTGGATCTAAGTACGTACTTTGATGTTAGATTTTGTCCCTATCGACTCTGAACGCCAGAGTATCACGCTATAAGGGAAGTGAAAGTTTGCATTGCTTCGCCGTGGTATTCTATAAAAACCATCCAGAATTTCTCTATATAATTACCCAATCAAGTACGGCAGCAAATTTAAATTCATATACATATTCACTAGCTACATGTAGATAACTGTAACTCAACAAATTTGGCTGAACGTGAAGTGATAATTCTTATGTAAACAAATCCACGTCAAGGTAGATGTTCGATTCTCTAATCTTGCCATGTGGTGCTGATTAGATCACGATTTGAAGGTGATAAACCCGACGTGACTAATCACGGACCTATCAATGTGAGATAAAATAAATGTGTACGTATAAATGAAGGAAATTACATCAAATAGATATCCCGTCAGGCTCGGAAAATGACGGGGGGGGGGGGATACGAGGGGGGGGTAGGGGTAGGACTTTCTGTATGAAGAAACTGCCTGGTAATCATCAACCATCTGTCAATCTTGTAACTACTACCTTTGAGTGTTACTTCGGCTATTGTAAATTTAGTCTGGTAAATAAATGGCAACTGTAAACTGTTACATTTGTAAAATAGAGAAGAATACAGAAGAAATGGAAAAACTTGAAACAAAGATCAAAGGATATCCACAGTGTACATATACACATAAGGGTGATCGTGGATATTCGATGGCTCGTTATTCCATATCAGAAATAATTGATGACGAAAGGTTAAATTGCAAGTGTAGTAGGACGATAAAACATATATCTTTTGACAAACATTGCAAAACAAAAGTACACCAAAGGTATGTGAAAGAAAACTCAGAAGATATCGAAGAGGAAATTTATAATAACAGATAAGAAATATATTAAACAAGAGATAAAGAAGCTAGAGTGGAATTAAGCAAACGATTAGAAGTGGTATATAAAAAAAGCAAAGAAACAGCCAAACGAAAAATGAGAGTAAATAATTTATAGTTAATGATTTATTTATTGTTTGAAAATATGCGACAGTTAAATAATGGACTTCAGAGTTATAAAAAAAAAACCAACATAACTAACAAATACACCTTATCCTTGTTCTGAAACTCAGTTTGACTCTCTCGTTAACCGAGACATTGCCCCCCCCAAAAAAAAAATAAAAATAAAAAAAATAAAAATAAAAAATAAATACATGAGAACCTACTACACCGAAAACAACTATTTTACATCGAAGCGGCTACATGATTTTGACACTACATTTTAAGAAAATTGTTGTCTGAATGTGTGATAATTTTACTTGGTGAACAAACATTTATTTCGAGAAATAATAACATTGATCGAAACATTTTGACATAATCTCTAAGAGTAAATGTAATATTCCAAAAAGTCATGAATGGAAATACATAATGGGCAAAAATATATGAGCATTATATTAAAACAAGCCGTACTGGATTCCAGTAAAGCCTGAATAAGCTAGTGATGAGAGACACCAAAATGAGGGCAAGAAATTAAGTGGAATTACATGAGATTTTGAGAGGAGATAGTTAAATGACTTTTTACAACAGGTTGTTTATTACGAATGCGGAAGTAGGATTAGCACTGAGTGCTATCGTGATTACATTCAATTACATCAATTTAAAAAAAAGTCAACAGAGAATAAACAAAACAAAGAAAATAATGCTAAATAAATGTGCACTGGATACTTTGTAATGGATGCATTTTTCACTGAGAACACAATTGTAACAACAATTGTTTATACCGAAGTGTCTGTCTTATTACGTAATTAAGTCTTTTAAGATACGGATGAATGTGGATTGGAACAAAAGTATGATTAATGAGAAGAGCTGTAAAAGCCCCAACATCTTGGGAGCTCACCTCTACCTGGCTCGAAGGATGTGTGGCTCAAGTAAGGCAATTAAAATAATACAAGGAGCTCACACATACCATAGCATTTATTGTTGTGATGCCAGTTAATTTGATTTCCCAACTGAAAATCAAAAGATCATTAGAAACAGAATAAGAAAAAATTTTTAATGAAGAATTGCTACAAAATGGTATTCATACAATTCTATAAAGATATGTGATAAGAGGCTCATATTCCAACATAAAAATTAATTCGTAGAATATTTGGACGAGTGTATCAATGTGGCCGTATCCATATTCCGTATTGGATTTCATGCCCTGGTATGCTGTTATACTTATTCTTTTTCCGGGTCGCACCCAAAATAAATGACTCAGCACTGAGACTCTCATCCGTTTTATTAATTCATGCATTGATCCCAGTGTTGTCTATTTTCTTCTCCCACATTATTAAAGTAGTAATCATTCATACAGGGTTTGCACTAACCATAACCTTTTATTAAACCCAGTTATAACTTTTTCTATTTTGCATTTAGAGCATCTCTTAGTATCCATGATTTATATTTTACTACTTCATTTTAAATGAACTTTCGACTTACCCAAAAATTTACTACTTTTTGTAATAATTGCAAGACGAATTTAAGTCGATGTAAATGTTAGTTGAAATATGGTGTAGGTTAATTAGCATGCAACATTAAAATAGTACTTGCATTCACCTGGTAATTTCGTTTCAAATAATAGTAAATGGAAAGTGGAGACAAAAAGAAAAAGGCGAAGATTAACAAATCAACAGAGAAGGTAACATCGCAAAAGAAGAAGGACCCAGGTATAGTTGAACTAGGCAGACAACTTGTGAAACGTTCACAGGGATTTTAAAAGATTAAATGAGAGGCTGAAAAGAAATAACAATAATAATTGCAGCATCACAAGATGAAAGAAATAATACAAGTTCGCGTAGCTCAAACACAATGAATAACTGGATAGGTGGTGGTATTGTTGTCTTATGTCTTGTATTGATGTGTACAAAGAGCACAGTTGGTTATATTGTTTAGACCTGCTTCACCTCATACAACACTTCAAGAACAACAGTTTAATTTAGCAATTAACACTATTTACCATGCAAATGTTAATTCAGCTCTTGCAAAGGTTACAGCATGGTTTTGAAATAAAATACAAACAAACAAGCAAACCTAAAACTACAAGAAAACAAAAAGAAAAACAAAACAAAACAAAACACAAAAAAAACAAAACAACAAAACACTTAAGATATTTTCTTAAACAAACATGCAATTACATAAAGTTACAAAGTGATTATTACAATTTCATTAAACCAGAATAATATTGACTACTTAAATGCACACGGGATCCGACCAGATATATATAATTAAATAGCGCAAGCCACAAAAATGAATACTGGTGGACGAAATAATAGTCACATTTCAATGTTGAAAAAAAACCGGAGAAAACTGTTAAATTTAAACACATGCCCGAACCGCCAAAAAATGCCTGATAAATAAATATATTAAAAATCCTCTTTTACAGGTTGGATGGGTATTGCCGCTGCTGAAATATAAGTCGAAGTAACAACAACATGATTTATCATCCCTATGGAAAGGTTGATTTACATCAACGTTTTAAAGCACTATGCGATTGTGACCTTTTTCATTAGCAAGCTGGACAGTATCGACAACATTGTAAGCAAGGAAATAAGTAATAATGCGCCAAGTCACGAGCAGG
This sequence comes from Margaritifera margaritifera, assembly GCA_029931535.1. Classification (NCBI taxonomy): domain Eukaryota; kingdom Metazoa; phylum Mollusca; class Bivalvia; order Unionida; family Margaritiferidae; genus Margaritifera; species Margaritifera margaritifera. The sequence goes on from JAQPZY010001504.1 coordinate 1,661,925, forward strand.
TTAATTTGATAACTACTGAGTATAACAGATACAATGAAACATTATGCAATCAGAGTGACGATAGTGAAGAGCTAAAACATGGCTTTTTAAAGGGGCAGAAATTGAAGAGGAAAGACATTTTGGAGAAGCTGCTTGAAGCAAACAGGAAATCTGTAATTGTTACAACAAAAGATATAAATTGAAGAGCAAGGCTTTAACTCCTGACAGAATAAATGTCTCCTATATAAATGGAAAGTTATATTACAACAGAAGCATCACAAGAGAAAGAAATATATCTTACTAATTCTATTGATAACAAAAATGGTGAACAGTCCATTTCATTGGTGAGAATAGATTCTGTTGCTGGGTATTACAATATTTACAATGATCTGAGGAGCAACATATTTTATTACATCAGCGTCAGGAATGAAACATGACTGTTTTAATTTCTAATGGATCTTACAATCTTGAAATATCAGTTTTGATTCATTTCGAATTAGTTTAAAACGAGATTTGGGTCAGTGTAAGAGAGACAGATAAAATTATCAAGAAAAGTTTTCAATCTAGAAAAAGAAAATATATTGATTTCTATGGAAGGAATACCCTATATGCTTTGCTCATAGTTACAAACTAAGACCATAGTTTACAGAAGCGAAAAACCTTTTCTTTGACGAACAACAAAAACACACGGAACTCAGTAATGAAAGTTTTCAGTGTTTTAAAGGATCATCATTGTATTTGGCTTTATTTGAATAGTACACATGATAATGGATTGCATTGTAGTGGTCATACGTTAGGTAATAATTAACAAGCTATTCACCTGCAGATTAACAGAAAAGAAACTTTAGATGCTCACACAATGTGTATTGCTTTTCAAATGCTCATGTCAACTTTCAGAACAATCAAATCAAATCAATAATGTTTAAAAGAACTCTAGTTCAGATAAATGGATGAATTTATGATGAGAAATTAGACAAAAGGTTAGAGCTACATATTCATGACTTCCAGGGCACTAATACTCTGTTTCTGATAGACGACTGTGGTAACTTAGAATACGCAAACAAGAAGGCATTAAAAACAACAAAATTAGCATTCATGGATAGACATCACATACTATATGTTTGAGTAATCGTGCAGAAATACAATTTTGTCATAAAGGACCTGCATTAGAATATTAGGTTTAAGTGGTCTTTTACTCCAAAATAAGAAGTCGATGGAAGATGTGTTCGACAAAACAATGAGGTACCCTTGTTTATGAGAATAGAGGCAGCTGAAAATTCGAAACCAAAGAAAAGAAATAAACTTTTAATGAAGTTGGAATATCCCTTTGATGACAAGGTTGCAGAGTAACCATATGTACCACTAAATATCTCTTGTCATCATATGTAGTCAAAGTAACCTAATTTACCATAATATTCTATAACTGATGATGGTACGATGCCATTAGGTTCATTTCCTGATGATTTAAAGTTTGTTTACAAAGATAGTCCTTGTACATGTTAAATATGAGATTCTTTCTGATTACAAATGTATTTATACGTTTCAATTAATAAAGCCTACTTCCAAGACCACAGGCATTCTTGTACAGGCACATCACATAATTTATCTTTGAAGCGACCTCTAACTTCCTTATTCATTAAGGAACACCCAATATATTACATATCTTGTGTCGTAAAACTGGATATTATACTTTATGTCACAGTAAAAGTAATCAGTTTCAACATAAATACATAACAAATCTGTATGTGTCATTATCAACCTCATTTTATCACCATCAACTGGCTTGTTGTATTCAAATTTCATACATTAACGACTTGCTTAACTCTGTCACTGTACATTCTGCATATATAAGCTTCGTGTTCTTTATACAGGCTAACACCAAATCTTTATCTATGACCGATCAAATTGCAAGTGATAGCTCTTTTTTTTATAAGGAAAAGTGAGTTTCATCAACGCATATTACTACAGTGGATAACGTATCTCTTTTTCTTCTTTAACGTGCAAAACAACTTAGGTAAGATTTGGTACCCCATTTCTCCTTTATTAATTTCTTCTGCAATGGTCATAAATCACATTCTTGTGGATTTGTTTTTTGATGCGCTAATGGATAGTGTTTTAAATAGACGTGCAAATGTGTTGGTACCTCAAAATCTACTATTAAGATACCACCATAAGTCTTATAATCCTTCCAAGACAATATATAGAGGATATCAACGTTTTTTGAGTAGATATACGGAAATATTTCACGCTTGAAGTGGAAACATTGCATTGTTACGAGCGGCGAGGCCACGAGTGACAATGCAAAATGTTTCCACTCTACTAAAAAAAACCGTGGATTTTCTTTTTATTATATATTTTTTAAAAGCAAAAACCGTCGATTTCCATGGATTTTCTCCATTTTGTGCCAATGCGATTAACAGCTGCATTACTATATCGATAAAAAGAAGTTCCTAAATTATACATAAATTTTGGGACAGCGAAGTTTTACAAATTTAGTTTGTACATATCATGCTTCAAATTGTGTATTTTGTCAAAATAATGACTGTATTCGTACGGAAATGAAGAGATTTTTATTCTTGTTAAAACATTCCATGCGCGGATTGATACTGTTGGGGTGGGGTAATGCAGTAAGATCACAGAGCTTTTGTATCTGAGAGACTTCAGAGCGTAACATCTTCAGACAGATATAAATGATTGTAAGTTTACTTGTAAGGATTTTTATTCTTTTTTTTTTTTTCTTTGTACATTCTAACGTGAATTTTTGTGTGACCTGGGCAAGCTTGCAGTCTAGTTTGGTATCCAATTTTCGATCCTCACTTAATTTCGGTTTGCAATCAATTACTAAACAACGCCTTATCCGTCCTTTTCAAACACGATTGTGATGTGAGTTATAATTGCTACTGTAAAAAAGTTTATTACTATAATTAATTACGAGGGTTTTTTCTTAACAATGTGTACCGTTTGTCGTAGGCAGGTAAACAATATGGGTTTATTACTATATTTAATCACGAGGGGTTTTTTTTTCTTAAAATGTGTACCGTTTGTCGTAGACAGGTATACAATATGGGTGACATATAGCAACATGTCATGTAAATTCAGTCACTGACATTTGCATGACTCGCGTAGAAAACTAATTATTAAAAAAGAGTAATGTTTGAAGTCTACTTTTTGCTGTTTGGAGTTCATTTTCATTGATTGCATAAATGTACACAAGAGGGTCTTCAGTTGACACATTTTAAGATCTGTACATCCTGTTGTGGAGGGAGGGAGAGAGAGAAGGAGCAGAAGAAGAAAAATGAAATAGGCCTAAATATGGAAATACGGGTTTGAATAACATACATAAGATCAGAAATATTTCCTAAATGGTAAAAAAGTAGTTCCAAAAGTGATATTGCCACTGTAGCGATAAAAGCAATATAATTTTCTCCCACTAATATATTACTGTATCTCAGTATGAAATATATAATAAATATTGTGCATGATGTTTTTGATCTCTGTCTTGGCTACCCAGCTAAAGTTTCTAACTGGCACGAATTGCCTCATGGCCTTTCCATACACACTGTTAAAATGTGGGTACATAATGAGTGTCCTTGACCTTGACCTATCCTATTCTTCATCATCTTTAATTGTACCTTCATCATCGGCATCGTACTCATAATTAGCTTTGGTGTATCTACATGGTATCATGCTAATTCCTCCTGAATCTCTGATTCTGTCTTCAGGAATGTAGTCTGTAAATAATTATAATGTTACTTTACTTATTATCAAACTCACAGCATGAGTTAGTCCATGTGCAATATAATAATGTGCTGGATCTAGTTTGTAGTTATTCATGCAAACATTACTAAATTCTTCAAAAAATGTATCACAACATTCAAGTATCTTTTCCACATAGTAGTCATGCAGATTTGAATTTGAAATGTTGAATGACATCTTTGACATACTGTTAATAATCCTCTGTTATCCATAATCTTGGGCGGTGATAATTTAGTTTCCTGACACCTTAACAATCCATGTACTAAGTGAGGTTTTTCAGCATGCAGCTGCAATGCGGCATAACCCTGCTCAGGCATTATATTTATTGTGTTAATTGCTTGGTTACATAATCTTTTGTGTTCATGCAATTTTAATTCAGTGTTAAAATTATTTAAGCACTTCTTGCAAAAAATACCTTTTATGGGCGTGTTTGTTTATCTGAGACGGCACCTAGCTTGGCAAATCCTTTATTCCACAACAATATTATTTGTCACCCAAAAATACAAATACTTATAACGTGTCCGCGTGACTGTCTTTTACTATTTCGGTAGCTCTAACCGTTTTTATGTGTCTTTCCACGATTTCAAACACATTCAAAGATACGTTGAATTTATATTCTGAATTTATATTCAAGCATATCTGTGGTGTCTATTTTGATCGGGCATATATGAAAGCAGTGTCTATAACTGTCAAGATCAGATGCTGATGGTCTCTACAAATGATCTTTTGCTGGTTTTTTCCATAGATTCTACAGCATATAAAAACACCTGTTATTTTTTAACGTTAATACAAGCATTGTTGTCTTTCATCCACTTTTTAAATTCTATGTGTGATCTTCTTTTCACAAATATTCTATCCAACAAAAATATCAATTTGTATATTTACTTTTTTGCTGAACAAATTTTGTGTGCAACATTTCAATTAGATGATCAATTACCTTAACATCATTTCGTTTCTGTTTATGATGTTTAAAGCCCTTTTTATGTGACAACAATCACTTACACATAATTTGTCTTCCTTCTCATTACAAGTGTAGTCGCTAAATCTAGCTGGACTTTACGGAATCCAAATCTCTAATAGCTGTACTTATTATCTTATTCAAGTATGTTTCGACAACTTGGAATAAAAGGCAAATCCTGAACATATTCCCAGTCAAATCTGTACTCGTTTCAAGCTCTATTAAACGAGTCCTTGTGATAATCACATTTCTATTTTGTCTCTTTGTTCTATTAATTTCCCTTCAAGTTAGAGCACGGATTAAAGGGGGTTGTTATTTTCTTCCTTCTGTAATTGGTATCATTGTAATGTTTATTCAATACACAATTAGTTTGAAATTTACATTTTGCGATTGTACATGGGTCTTCTTGTTCCAGTTTCTCCACACTCGCATGTAAATCTTGTTTGACCTCATCTTTATATTTCCACCATTACGATACCAGTTTGATTTATTAAATTAAGGCACTTCCACCTTCGGCATTTTGTATTTCGTCCTTCTCACGGCCGATAGGCTTATAATATTGCATTTATAGCATCTCATAGTACTCATTTCTTCATCACTTGTTTTTTACAAACAAATTATATGTTGTTATTAATCTCTAAAATCATGTACAATACACATCATCAATGACTCTTTTTTTGTACTCTATTTATTTTGTTCTGTTCAAAATTAGTAAAGACATAAAATGGCAAGATATCTAAACTTATTTTCTTAAATTTGGCGACAGAATATTTTCAGTTGGTTCCCAGCTATTAAAAGAATCATTTTATTCTTTCTATTTCACCAGAGTTTTCTTTTCTCCATTCATTTTCTTCTTCTTCAAAATCTGTTCCACTTCGTACAAGTCATTCTTGTTTGTCATAAAGAGGTAACTCCACCTCGTAAAATATACCCTCGATATTATCTCCCTTTACGTTTTCCAATTTATATACAACCGGTTCACTTAATATCCGTCTAATTTTGAAAATTTCCTCTGTAAATTTATGTAGGTACTCTTTTGCAAACATTGATTCATATTTTACAATTACAACGCTCTAACTAATCTTAGATTTAGGAAATCCATATGTATCCGAGGTCAAATAACCGAATACGTTAATCTTTACTTTTGACAGACGTGATGTTTAAATCGCTAGCTGGAGTCATATCTATTGGCATGTGATAAGTGTTATTATATCTTTTGATCCGACTAGGCAATATATCAATCCTTGGTCTAATTGCCTTTTGTGTAGAATATTTCCACATTCTATTTCTTGTGTTTTAATAAACCTTTCTACCACAGAGTAAATTTAGATTTTAAAAAATTGTCAGCTGTCTTTATATTGCATCTTGAAGATCTTAAATTACATATCTCTCTACAACGGCTCGACAAAAAAACGGGAATTGAACTTACCGAAAGTACAGTTAGGTTTAAAAAGATATCTAGAACTTCGATTTGTGAACTGCTTTGTATTAATTCAAAGTTAAAAGGAGCTAAATGTGGCACAAACATGAAACCATTTATTATCCTGAAAGGACTGATGAAACAATGCAAGCTATTAAATGTTAAAATTTTAGTTGTAAGAGATTATCCTGTTGGTTTGTAATTATCACCTCAAGATGATATGTCAGATGTATAATATTCTTTTAATGCATTTATTGAATTTCATCTAATCTATTCTTTTTACACATCCATTTCACATATACCACCGTTTTGTGATCTTTATGCTTTATTTAAAATTTTAGGGAAAGCCCATCTCTTCTGTCTATTCTGACAATCCCCGGGGAAGACCATCTATGAGGATTTAGTGCAGATGACAGTCCGCGGTTATAGTCATCTCTGAGGACATAGTAAACATGGCTTTCCTCGGGGAATAGATTCATAGCTTTCCTACGGGAAATTTGGAGGTTTGTCGCTGTCCAATTAACTAGGATGTCCTTTTGATAATTTCACTTACAGACCCGAATTTAATCTCAATGTAGCCTCTAGGTTCCGGGCCAGGACAAACGTAAGTTATCCAAACTTTCATCATAACGACACTATCCCTCAGGGAATTATACTACACCAGTAATTTTGTATGACTTGCAATCTGAATCAATCCACACTCAAATTCATTGGCACCAATTCTGACATCATACTAGCCAATAGCCGATAGACCAAATAATCCAAGTACATGGTCATACTGACAATGAATCGACGAGAGTGAGCAGGAGTGCTCAATTAATAAAGAATGTTTTGCACGCATATGACGGAAGTCAGACCAACACTGTCAGAGTAGTTTATCCAGACGAAGCGTTTTACTGTTAGCCTATGGGAGCAACAAAAAAAAACTTCCATTCAAAGCTTAAGAAATAAGGCAGGGATTATATAGTACAGTCCGTCTGTGTTTGCGTGAGTGTGTGCATGGTTTTGTAAAGATATAAACTGCAAACCTTGTCGCATGATTGGGGCGGTCTGTAGACGTGCACAAGGGTTTTAAAATTGCGATACATTCTCTGGTGATGGGACCATAGATGTCTTGGTGTTTTTACATAAATTTAAAATAACTCCCAAAATATGAGACAAACAACTCAGGTGTCAACACGTATCAGGTAGAGAGTTACAATGAGGCCCCTGAGTAATGCCCTAACGGTTTACAGTTGTGGCCCCCAGTTCACAACTTTAGAAACCATTTAGAAACCCTGTAACTATGCATACACTTATTAGGCGTGAAAAGACGAGTTTAAATATACAACTGACTTTGGCCCCTGTGTCTGTTCTTACACACATGGATTTAGCCCCATGGGCATAACATATAAAGTATTGAAATCCCAACCCTTTAACCATAAACACACTTACTGTTCATGAAAATATAAATGTATACATGCAATTGACATTCGCCAAATGGTCTATCCTCATCCCCCATGAACTTAGTCCCTGGGTCATAACTTGGAAACTTTCAAGTTCCCCACCCAATAACTATATACACAATTACTGAGCTTGAAAGGCATGTTTATACTATGCCACTGACATTGACCCCGGTGTCCATCACTACCCTCATGGACTTAGACCCTGGTTCATAGCTTAAAAACTGTTGTGATCCCAACCCATAACAGTGTATATATTTACTCGGGATAAAAAGACGCATTCATATATGTAAATTTACCGCTGAGTCTATTCTTACTGCTCTGGAACTGGACCCTAGGGACACATTTGTAATTTGTTTTCATGTCAGATTCATACAGATATCATAAACTTATTTAATTTGTTGGGGTTTTTTTCATTTAAAATTTAAATATCCCAATCGAGAAATTGTAAACATAATGTAGTATGCATTGATTCATTATAACTCATTCAATCAAACGAAATGCGTAATTACCAAAATCAGCCACTGTATTGATCACTGAATTCCTGATATTTTCAAAACTTCTGAACCATAGAATAAAGATCATCTTTAATAAATGATTAAAATGCAATTATATTCTTGTAATTATTCTTCACTGTGTATAATATGCAAACAACAATAAAAGTATTATTTAATTTTGGATATTCTTTACATGTGTACATAGTTCATACTCTAGCTAAATATATATTTTCTCTTAGTTGTAAAGAAACTTATGGAAAATGCTTACATTCTTTATATCATAATAGCGTAAGCAATCTATCGAACGCTGATGTAAGACACTAACAAACATACATTAACAAAATAAAAAAAATTCATAATAAATTCAGGCTTTATGTATACGTCTATATCGCGCAGAAACCGGAAAAGGAAGAAAATTTAATCATAGATTGGTATCTGTCTCTTTTTATTACAACCCTTTACTTAATACCCATATTCTGCTTTTCGAAACTGTATTTATATAAACGCGTGCGTAACTAATTGTCCGGATCATACAATCTCTTATATTTTCTTATTTCTTTGTAACTGTTAACATTTACAGTTTCTATTATTTGCCAGACTAATCTTTACAACAGCCGAAGTAGCAGAAATAGGTAGTAGTTACAAGAGTTGTAAGATGTTTGATGATTATCACGCACTTCTTTTCTACTGGCATACATGTATATTTTTAGGACAGAAACCCTCGTTATAAAGCAGAATCCTATAGCTGAACGAAGTGGCTGGCAATCATAGGCCATCTTACTACCGTTGCATGATTAGGCTTTAATCATGTAATTAACTATTCGACTCTAATTGTTATCTTCCTGAATACCATAATGCAACGATGTCTACCTACATCACAAAAATATTAGAACATGACATTCCGGGAGCTTCTTTCACTCACGGTGAGATGTCTCTATTTACGTTTATTGTGCATTACTGCAATTCATGCCGTTCTTTACGAACTTTAAGATCACTTAGTATTGTTTCACAAAGAAAACGTACCCAGTCGCCCTTCTCAACAGTAACAAGAGAGCATATTGCCCACAAGAACGGGCGTTAATTAAAGATAATGCTTCCCGGTTTTCAAGACGTTAAGTTACCAAGTGTGCATAACAAGACACCAGTCTATCACAGGTACACACCACGCCCAGACACAAGGATGGTAGTACTCATTTAAGGCCGGGTAGACTGGAGCAAGCCATTTTAGGTGCTTAATTCAATTGATCACGGCAGGACTCTCACCCTGCTTAATTCAATTGATCACGGCAGGACTCTCACCCACGATCATATTGAACCTAGCTCTATCTTAAACGGCACTAATAGATCAATATGATCATCAAATAGCTATGCAATCTCTTTTTCATTTCTCTCGTCCCTGAACAATATCAGACCGCTAATTCAAAATAAACATAACAATGTAACTACTGCGGATGATTAAAAAAAAGCATTATCAATACATTCGTAAATCTACAAGAATGGGTAAGCTAGTTCGATATTAGTGATGTATTAACATTCAATTCTATATCAATGGTGTCTATTCCTCCTTGGTAATTCAGCGAAATAAATTCGCACATAATTGATTCAGCAAGTCAAATGGAATCCATTACGACCAACCTTGATGTCCCCTCTTTAAGGCAGGGAGTCATCTCTCTCTCCTGTATGGCTCGACAACTCAGTCTAATCAAACAATATGTATAGGGCTCATGAGGACCTAAATGGGGGAGGGGGGATATTGAGAGATTAACTTAGACTGAGTTATTGGTATTTAACGGCACATCAATACACATATGACTATTTACTGTCGAGGCAATGGAAGTAAAATGCCTTACCCACAAACACACCATGGTAGTAGACTCAGACTGGTCTGGGCAAGATTTTAACACAATAAGACACTAGATTATGAGTCCATAAAGCTAACCACTAATCCACCGAGTCACCACGTACATACCAAGGCAAAATTTATCATTACTGCAATATTGGAAAAATGAGTATATATAAGTATTTATTATACGCGTCTACAGTAATGTCTAATCATACACTTTTGACATATTGTAGCTATGGAATGTGTACTTTGTTTGTTAATACGATAAAACACCCTCTGTGAAGATCGTCTTGCTATATTAAAATACTGAACGTAAACAGATTGAATCTGGTGCCTTTTTTGAAGATTGTAAGCTCAATTTTTTGCGGGGCACAACTCTTGATCTAGCAGTGGCTTCTGTTTATTTCGCGTCGAGGTTCACCAAAAATTACATAAATATGACTCTTTCCGTGCAATGCGTCAAATCTAAGCCAGATTTGTACTTCTATCCAATCAAATGTCTTGATTTTGGATTTAAGTGTAGGCTCCGACTCACATATATTTGGTAAATTCCAGCGTGGTATCGATTAGCACTACTCTTGTATGCAAGGGTTGGTAGTCGCCCAAATGGGTCTTTGTTATTCGTTTTTTAGCGAATAATTTGATTTTATCTCAAAGACAAATCCACTCCACAGTCCATAGCTTTGATAATGTGTTTCCTTGATCTCTTTACAATTGCTACTTTTTCCCAAGCGTTGGTAACAAGCATTTGGACTGGTTGAAATTGATCATGTGACTCGGAAACCTAGTTTTTAGTTTATAACACCAGAAAAGAATCACTTTCAATACGGGTTTTTATGAATGTCTCAGCAAAGCTGTTCATGAAGTGTGCAATCCATTTTCAAGCTTCATTTCTTCATAAATCCTGTAAAATCCGAAATTCAGTTTATAAACACAATAAAGATGTATCATATACAGATGTTATAATTCTGCGGATTTATCTTCATGGCTTGTACAGTTGTATCTCTTTCTTACTTTGTTTCTCTCCTTTTGAGCATCCATAAAACCTCGAAAGACAGAAAATATGTTGATTTTCAGGGTTCTACTCAATTACTGAATGGTCTCTTTATATGTGACACACCAAAAAAGATGTGGTCGAAGCTGTCAATATTTATTTTGTTAGTAATTAAGATTCGGAATTTAGCTACGTTTGTTATTCGTTTAAGCTTAAGCTTGTTACAAATATTTTTATAATTATAATTGGTAATGATTAATTTAATGTTTAATATACAAAATCTATTAAAAACAGTCATTACATGACAGCTTCAATGAAATTTTCCTCTGTAAAAAGAGATTCGGATTTTATGTCACCAGTTTGACGCAAGGTTTCTAAGTGTATTTACGTCACAGTGTGGCATATGCAATTTGTACTCCCACTGCACATGGTTAATTTCACCTGGCGTCTCTTTGTGGTATTTAGCAGGAAGTGGTTACAGATGATATATCACCTTGTAATGTTTGTCAGCTTTCAGTCTCCTCCAAAAAACCACACTTTACATTATGTCGTAAATAACTCTATACTTAAAGGTGAGACCATTACACCATATTTGTCCGGCAAAGACTATTGGCTACTATCATTGGCGGCGAGAGGGGGGTGGGTCGGAGGGGGGGTGGAGGCAATTGCCCCCGGGCGCAAGGCGAAGGTGGGCGCCGTCAGGAGCTCTTTTGTTGTTGTTTTTAGCTGAAATCTACATAGTTTTTCACCTCACCTTTAGTGTAATGGGGGCAATTCTTAACAAACCTTATATTTATGAGGGATAGGGGGGAGGAGGGAGGTTGGCAAGATAAAAACTGTTATCTGTGGCAAAGTAGGGGCACCACTAAAGAACATTTCCCAGGGCGCCTCTGTAGATGCGCCACTAACTAACATTGCCCCCAGGCACCTCGAACCCTCGACCAGCCACTGGTCGCCATGGTTCAAAAAAAAAAAGTTTACCATTGTATTTTCAGTCTCTGTGTTTACATTTACAACTTTCGACGAATAATATACCATGATAAATTAACTTCTACTTTCGTATTGTGTCAATTTTAACAACAACAACTATTAACACGTAAATGGCCTTGACAGAAAATAGTTTCCTATAAACATGTATGTCTATGTGTCAAAGAGCAGACAATGAGATCATATTCCAGGAACTTATATTCTCTCCACATCTGCGGCAGTTTTGGTGTTCCTTTTGATGTAGATAAATATGTTATGGAAGCATACAATGAATCATAAGTGTTATATCAAAAAGCGACTTTTGGAAATAATAGGATATATCAGTTTTTAAGTTGTGGACTAACAAAATGTGAGCTCTAGCCATACGTCAGAAATTAATACACAGTGAAAAAGTAAATATTGATGCAGATGAAGGTAGGAGTTTACAATTTCTAATAATATAGGCGAACGTAAAATTTAGACTCTATTTTCTTATATTTTTTTTCCTTTTGTTTTGCCTTATTCAGCAGTGTACTATACAGAAAGTAATAATGATTGTGTGGAATCTTGTGAACTTCAATTCTAAGAAAAATGTCTTACAAGTAGCAGTTATAATGACTTTGGAATTATGTAATTGAATTTAGAAGATAGCATCTCATAATACAATGCTGCAGAAAGGGGTTACAAACAGCTCCAAATCAATGATGTCAGTTATTAGACAAAACAGCTTGAGTTGGTGCTAGGTGCCACTTGAAAAGCACATTTCCTGATAACGCCTTCGGAACTAATTAGTTTATAATCTTATGGGTAACCTTTGAAAAGTTATTTAATTAAGAAACTCTTTGATATGATCATGATATGTCTTCAGCTTGTGTTCTAACTGTCGATAAGTTCTTAATTAGTACTCACAATTCTTGCTTCTGTGAGAGATCATTATTCAGTACTTTTGTGATTTACAGATAAACGCTCCATAAATCCTTCATTTCTGAGGGTTCCCCTTCAAATATGCACATCCTTTCCCCATTGCATACTGTTTTGTAAGACTGTTCTCATCATAGCTATATTTTATGGCCTATGCATGCAGTCGAATACACGCTGAGAATGTGATAATTTCTGTTTGATGTCTCGAATGCTACGGGGAATGATCCTGACGCTTAATTGCAATATGATCCAATCTCAGTTTGAAGTAAATTTATATGCTGGAGAAGGAGGTAATAACTTCTAAACAGACATGTTTTCAACCGATGAAAGCATCAACCTACATGTATTATTCGCATGTAAACTGCAATCCCGCCTAATGGCCTAACAAATGTAGTGATCATGAAAAGCGAATAAATGCAAGTACCTGGGTGTTGTGGTCGTTGTTGCGTAATTGCTTTTGAAGGACTGTTAGTAAGTACGAGCTATATACAAGGCACACATATGTATAAGAGGAAACCGTCTGCTATTATTTAAGAGCTATATTATTTGAATACTTGTATATTGCTTGTGAAGCATTATTTGATACTGTCTTCTTTCAAATACGAGCAGAATCACAGTGTATTCTTCGAGGCTCCTAACGTGTATGTCAATGTGGTCATATAGGTGGATTTACTAAAATTAAATTAAATATTAATTGTCGTTCTAAGATTTAATACTAATTTAGTTTAACCAAAGTCTATTCAATCCTGATTATTGAATGTCATCAAAAATCTTCCAGACGAAAATTATTGATCACTATGTGGTTTTACAATGGTGGCCAGGTACCAAACTGAGCCAAGAAAAGAGGACGTCGGATCTATCATAACAAATAACAGGGTAGTACGAATTTATTTCAACACGCATCAGCTTTCATTGTGACATCACTGCGCGCGACATTCAATCCAGTTTGTGCTGGATCACACCTTTAGGTTGACCTTGTCCAAAAATGTCCACGTATTTTAACATTGATTTTGAGTATGTATTTCTCGGGGAGTGTAAATAATGATCTTCCAAAGGAATATGGATGTATGAGGATCGAAGTAAAGTGAATAATAAAGGTATGTGTAATCAAATTCTATAAAATGACACCCAGTACTGAAATAGTCAGTACTGAACGCCTACATGACCTGTATGACTTATAATATACACATGTCTTGGCTCCATAAGGAACGGACGAATATTAAACGTTTTCTCGCTTCCATTATTATAAGATTTAAGGAAGTTGACATCCAGACACGCTGGGATAATTCAACAGACAACAAGCTAGATTCATTTCATTTCATTTCTCCCGTAACCTTGCTGGTCTTAGGGGCACCACTGATGACTTTGCGACAATCTTTCTCCATTTTGCCCTGTTCTCCACTGCTCTTTGGGACTTTGCAAAGTCCATACCTGTCCACTCTTTGATATTGTCTTCCCATCTCTTCTTCTGTCTGCCTCGTTTTCTCCTTCCTCTGACTGTGCCCTGTAGGATTGTCTTTGACAGGCCAGTTGAGCGTGAGACGTGACCATACCATCTTAGTTTGCGTTTCTTTACAGTGGTGAGCAGATCTTCATAAGGTCCAATTACACATTGGATTTTAGTGCGGACCTCCGCATTAGAGACGTGGTCTAAGTATGAGATTTTCAGGATCCTTCGATAACATCTCATCTCTAAGGCATGGATTCTTCTCTCTAATTCTATTGTTAGGGTCCATGTCTCACATGCATATAGGAATATGGACATGACGAGGGAGCGCATAAGCTTGATCTTGGACCCAAGCTAGATGGTTACTCTTAAATTTTGAGACAGAAGACTATTTACAATAATTGTATATTTATATGAAAAGCATTTCTAAACGAATAAAATTAAACATTTAAGGGTAATCAGCTTTAAACACTTTACTATATAATTAATCCTCAATAGCACAAATGTCATTCAACTGCGTAGAATGAATCCAAAGCAAAAGCCACACCTAATTTATACCGACACAATCTAAAATTGTATTATTAACAAAGAAAGTATTCGCATTGGTCACAAAATAGAAATCAAACAAACAGCGCAAGTGTACAGAAAAATCATCCATAATTTTTGTTTTTGAAGCAATATCAAATCGTATTTAAATAATTTTTACATTATTTTGGATTTATAAAATCACGAACGTTTATTAAGATACGTTTTGCATGTGAAAGATATTATCTTTGTTTCGCTTTGATTTTTCTAAAATAATCCTTGGAGATATTTCTCAAAGTTATCGTCGATAATAATCAAACAACTTTAATTCACAGCAATAATACCCTTATCGTCGACAATAACCGAATAACTTTAATTTACAGCAATAATACCCTTATCGTCGACAATAACCGAATCACTTTAATTTACAGCAGTAATACCCTTATCGTCGACAATAACCGAATAACTTTAATTTACAGCAATAATACCCTTATCGTCGACAATAACCGAATAACTTTAATTTACAGCAAAAATACCCTTATCGTCGACAATAACCGAATAATTTTAATTTACAGCAGTAATACCCTTACTTTCACTAAATATGTTTTTATCAATAGCTACAAAGTCCCGTATTCAGAATATTGTATAATTACGACAAACTAATTCGTAGTGACAAAGGACAAATATTCAAGTCTGCATAAATAGTAAACTTCCCGTCTTTCATTTATGCTTAATTATTTGTCCGTGGCCTTCTTATACCCACAAGCTGACCAAATTCTCGTGTGCAAACAATTCCGTGTAGATTTTAAGAATTCCGAAATCCCTCACATTCTTAAATAGCTCAAGATTGATCCCAGAATCGCTCCTTGCAGTTTAAGAATTCCCATAGTATCCTGCGTTATGAGAATTCCCATATTGCACATGATATATATATATATATATATATATATATATATATATATATATATATATATATATATATATATATATATATATATTAATACTAATTAGAACATTCTTTTTACACTAAAACACCTTATGCAGGATACATATACTCAGACCAGAATAAAATCGCTATATTAATCAGTCAATAAATTGAAGAGACTTAGCTGCATACCTTAACAAGTTGGATATTTATATATATGTTTTCTTTCCAGCTGGCGGCTTTGTGCACAAGCTTTCAGTGAACCAAAACTACAGGAGGAGCCATTGCTTCAAATATGCGAAGTTATTTCTTTTATAGTCTGCTTCTGCATAAAGGCCGTTTTTGTGATTGGATCAATTAGTTCCTTATATACTGATAAAAAAAATCGAACCCTTTTATTCTAATGCTCAACACTACTGTCTAATTCTAAATAAATCACAAAAAAATTGCAAGCGATCCAACATATACGGTTGCCATCGCAACCTGTAAAATTCAGACCCTGTGGCACCAGATTGTGGGGCATATTGGGAAGACTGACTCTACATGACATGCTGGCACGATATTCAATCATGTACGCAGTTTCTTGAGCAAAAATGATCCAGTGTTGTGCAGGAATTGTGTTAATCCAGGAGCTTCTGGAAAATCAATTTCTGGAAACATGGAGACAATTTGATTTCATTCATTTCAATAAAGTTAAAGGAAATGCCTTGACATGAACAAATGACTGGAATTACACGTTACTTCCAGAAAGTCTAATGAACTTGTCAAAATCGAGTTACTGTGCCTTCAAAACAGTCAGTAATGTTTAAACAAATCGACATGCATGTCGCGGCTAATACCAGCCCAGAGAGTTTCTAATAGAAACCGATGAAAGTACCGTCAAAACCACTCAAATCACTTTTATCCACTTGAAAGCGCATCTCTTTTAGTTGTGCTTTTTGAGAGAAATTTTCAAAGAACTCGAAGTTCATTTCATTAAATTGAAAGTACAATTTGATATGTTTCATGGCATGGGAAATCTATTTGCACTCGATAAACATGCTGAAAGAAGATTCGTGGCGACTTCATAGTGTTATGTAGAATGTTTTAAGGGTTAAAATGGTGTCGGAGGGTGAAACAAAACTTTTGATATTTTCGAGTTAAGATACACAAATTATTATATTTCTTGCTGCACAATATACATTGTGTCACAATATTACACAATTGTACACCAAAAATAACCTCAAATGTTTTTTAAAAATATAGTCTTTTATTATACAAAATTTATCCTAAAATAACGTTCTATTAGTAAGATAGATTTAGGTTATTGTGTATGAAAACATTGTCACAATCCCATTTCGATGCCGGTTACTTTAACATCATTATATGGGAAGTCATATCCGATTTCTAACAAATAGTTTGAGATAACAGTTATAGGAGTGATGACACAACACTTTTGGACAACTTTCAGTTTTAATATTGAAATTATCTATTGACATAAGTTTTAATAAACTCTGGGGCGAAAGCCTCAATATGAAAGCTTTACATTTTAATTCTCGAAAAGGAGTTTATTATCCTCCAGAATATTTTTTGAAAAAAATATGCAGTCGATATATATATATATATATATATATATATATATATATATATATATATATATATATATATATATATATATAACATATATATATATACACACATACATACACACAATTGTATCAAACTGACAGCAAAAAGTGCAAAGAGAAAATTTAAAACTACTCTAAGCGCTATCGATTCATATTTACTCTGTGTCGCAGGCAATTGCAAACCAGAGACAAACTCGACAACAATAAACACACAAATAAAACGCTGCTTTTATAAAACTTTACGTGATTATGGATGTAATAGAAGTATTTTTTTCAAAACTGTGCATATCGCGAATTAATTGATATGAACTCCAATGATAAAATGGCAACCCTAGTTAATATTGACCTACAAAAGGAGTAGCAAGATCGCCATCTATTAATAAATATAAAGAGATGTAGCCGTAGATTATATCCGGTATGATTCATTGTCTGTTTTTAAATTAACAATAACGACCACTATAATAATATTGCCAACAAGAACTACAAAAAGTAGTAATTATAGATAAGCGAACGACTAATGAACTAAATATTTAATTAAAAAATATGGGTTCGAAAAGACGATTATTTTATTTTATTGTATTTGCATGCCGGTGCACTTTTAGCATGTTTTTCTTGTTAGGATACAAAATCTGAGCGTAATAATCAATTAATAGATCTTAAAAATTGTACAAGCTATAAGAAAGAATTCTAATATAAACCATAGTCATCTTAGTTTTCTTTTCAAGCTTTTAGTCAGTAGAATATCCGCGTTCAAGCTCATATATAATATCTTTTATGTAAAAGTTTAGTCTTTCTTTAAATTAAACCCCTAAAAAGTCACATACGAATCCAAGCACTAAATTGTACCAGTTTTATTTTACATTTAAATCCCTGTGAAGAACAATTATTCAAATGTAAAGACATTGGGATTTTTTATTCACACCTGACTGCCGTTGTACAGCCCAGTATTTTTTATAAAACTGAAAACCAATGATAATTGTGCTCTAACTAACGTATCGTCCTTAAAGTCCAATGTCTTGATCTTGCAGACTTCGTCTTTGAATGTTGTTGCCTCGAAGAGCTCAAATTCTGCTCACCATATTTGCGCAAACGAACTACTCAAATTCTGCTCATCATATTTGCGCAAACGAACTACTCAAATTCTGCTCACCATATTTGCGCAAACGAACTACTCAAATTCTGCTCTTCATATTTGCGCAAACGAGCTACCTTCCTTCATAACCATGGTTGGTTCATGTGATTTCACAATGGTTTTTATTCGTGATAGGCACTGACGCGTCAGAATGAGACCAAAAAATGTAAGAAAAGATTTCATTGTGTGCCATATTTCTTTTGTCTGTCTTGTAACTTTCTGCCTTGATTCAAAATCATTATAAGCATTGTATGACTTGCACAACTCTAAGAAAATCAAAGTCTCTGTACTTTTCTTCCTGTATAATAATGCTCCATGTTTCTGCGCATACAAAATATACTTTTTTCCGAACAATTTGCGCGAAAACAGGCGTAAACAAAAGTTAATTTAGAACACTGTCATCATGTTTATTTTGGATTAGGTTTTCCATTGATAATGTGTATTGGAAACATTATCTCTATACATGACTGTGATGTATTGCACACGTTTTTCGAGGTGTTAAATATTGAGAGTAATTTTAAAAAGGAATAATGAGGTAGGAAGGAAAGACGAAGAAGTAGCATGGTGTTTTATTTATTTGTTTGTATATTTTTACTTCTTAAGTTAGTTAGTGGATTCGTTAGTTTGTTCCTCAGTCATCTTCACGTTGTTACTTTGAGTAAATATGTTTGCTTTGTCTGGTAAAATGGTATTGCTTTCGGTGTTTCTTACATTATTCCCTGTGGACGAAAACAAACTCTTAAGGTTTTCGAATTTGATTAAAAAGAGACAAGGAGGGAATAACAGACTTTATCAAAGAAAAGAATCCCCAAATCACACATAAAGACCTCTCCGCCTTTGTAAACCCTAATAATCTTCATGCATATAGGCAATCCGATAGATAAATAGAAGATAATCTATCTACTAATCTTTCCCCAACGTCATATATAAGCCGTGACACGAGATAACGTCTCTTCAAACAACATGACGTCCTCGATAGGAAACTGATGTCGTATGAAGGAGTTTCTTACGTCAAAACGTTGTTTAATTTTAATTTTAATATTTGCGTGAGATAAACTGTATCATATTCAGACAAGATTGCTATTGTCGAAATGCACAAAATGTGTTAATGTAAATTGTATGTCCGTAGGAGACGGCGCAGGAGAAAACAGGGTTTCCCCTACATTTTCTACCTACACAAGGTCTTCCTCAGGGGACGAATATGGTCATATAAGAAAAATGCAAAGAACACTCAAGCATCGAACAATTTGAATACACAGAAGCAAAAGTACGCAAAACACAGATAAACTGAAAACAAAATTAAAAAGAGAAAACAACTAGTGAAACAAATTCTACCAGAGACAGACGTATATATATATATATATATATATATATATATATATATATATATATATATATATAGAGAGAGAGAGAGAGAGAGAGAGAGAGAGAGAGACAGACAGACAGACAGACAGAGACAGATATAAAGACAGGAAGAGAGAGAGAGAGAGAGAGAGAGAGAGAGAGAGAGAGAGAGAGAGAGAGAGAGAGAGACAGATGTTGCCTCTTCTGGTTTCTATAAATCCTTCAAATATTCGGTCGAACCCGCGAGTTATTTAGTTCGGACTATACTTTGACAAGATTCTGTTACAAAACTATCAACTCGTTGATATCTGTGGTGTCATTCACGCTGTGTGCCTTTTGCAGGCATTTTGACACTCGAGGAAATGGAATATCGCACTTTGAAAAGAAATAGGTCTCTAATGTCTTTGCCTAATGAATGAATTGACAAAAGGTGTTTTTGCCTAATGAATGAATTGACAAAAGGTGTTTTAAAAGGCGAACATTAGAACTCTGCTAAATTCACTCTTGGTCATATGCAAAGATTCTAGATTGGCCTAAATTGCACTTGCTTTTAACATGCATGGATTTAAATTAGTTTGGTCAAAAGCACATAGGCAATTGATTCTTTCGCTAATTGACTTGAGTAAAATAAATGTTCAACTTCGCCGCGCCTTGATTCTTGTTAAGGAAATTTATGGTTCTCGTTAAATTTCTTTACCTTGCTGTAGTTGAAGCTTTGAAAAACTGTCGGAAATTTAAGACGACTTCAAAGTGCCACTATAGACAACTACGCTCTATCATATTTTTAAAGGTCGCCAGAGTTCAAGACTTGATATTTATGATAGTGGTAGCCTCGGAGATCCACATCATATATTACCCCATGACAAAAGCTAAACTGTTCGAATCTTATCTAACGATCCTATAACAGCATATTCAATGGCAGCGACGTTCGCGTGAGGTAAGGATATATTTCAAGATGGCGCTCATTCGACTGCTTGTTTTCCCGCACCTGGGCCATCTTACATGACGATTAGAACGATTACGTATGGGTCTGGAATGTCGCCTGATTATGTGAGGAACTAATACGACAAAGCCAACAAATCGTGAAATGAAGATGCTTCCATCGTTTTGAATGATTTATGTTCTCGTCCTTTTCCCACGCAAAGCACATTTATATTGGTACTAATTAGATGAATGGCCAATTAGCGAGCAAAGAATCCGTAAAGACGAGAGACTCAAGTAAAGCAATCTGTCATTCAAGAGAGATAACAGCGTTTACTCATTTGCATATTTTCACATTTATTGACAGGCAGCTGTTAAAAAATGAAAGATGATTTTTTTTCGGGCGAGGTTGGGAGTGGGGGTGGGATTGGGGGTAACGGTCTATTTAATAATTACAGTATCTAAGCTGCTTAAAGGTAATTTCCAGACTGCATGCGGGATTTTTTAATTTTGGGATCTCTACTTTATTCCTATATTTTGTTGTTTTTTGATCCAAGAACGCGAACGAGATTTAAAATCAAGCCTGAAAAAAAATAAAAAATAATAATAATAAAAAACAACACGATAATCAATGACATCGAAAACAAAAATTCGGGATATTTTAAATTAGTTTCCTTTTCATACCCGCCTAATGTATACCATATTGATAACCTCAGAGTTTATTTTGATTCTGATGTTTTTAATCGCAGTTTTTTTGGTCAGATTCTATAAATGAAGAAAGTCAGAACGGCGATGAAATACAAGAACGAGAACAGCTCTTATTTAAAGCTTAAATCTCTCGTTATCTTCAAAAAATTTAGGCGCTCCAAAATCAAAAGAAACACGACAGCCCTTCAACTTACAGAAGAATAAAAAATTCCTATCTTTGTTCAGTGAAAATATAAACAAATGTGAACCTGCAGCTTTCCCTTTTAACGGTCAGCTAAAGACAGTCTTCGAAAAGAAAATAACCGTGTGTCTGCGAAGCTAATTACGGGAAAAGGACAAAGTGCAATGGTAAAAAAAATAAAGTATGTCATAATTTTAATGAAAATATTATTATCTTTTACCCAAAAGCTGTCTCATAAAGAAAAATCTAATTGAAAATTGGCTCTCGGAAATTCTTTCCACGGGAGTTTAATAAACTAAAGCCGGAGAATAAAGATATTGCCAACGACAGAAGCATTTTCGGATACGGATGAAATGATGGGCTGTTACCGGCCCGCCTGTTTTCTCCATTTGGGCTCAATACAAGTTGTGACTAGAATTGATGCCCATTGTAACTGATACAATCAGAATATATTGTGTGCGATGTGCATTTGCTGCGTGTTTCAATTTGTCATTACTAGGCTAGGTTTTGTATCTGACAGAATCTACAGTTAATTTCATTTCCCTTGACAGACAATCTCCTCGGTTTGGCAGGACTTCTCAACCCTTTCATCTTTTGGCGCCTGCATGACTTGATGTGCGAGCATCATTTTCTTGGTGCTATTTACTGAGAAAAGAAGATATATCTATTGTCTGATTCAGACACTTGATGATCTAATCTCTTGAACTTATCTTCTTCCAACAACAAAAAGTGACATTTTTTATTAACATTATCCATTCTAAAGGCCAAACGTGTGAAGAATTTGATGAATCGAAATTATAAAACAACACCTCACCAATAACATAGTTACTTTGAAGAGATGTGAATTATGAAACAGAACGTCAATGAATTCGTAATCTCTGCTATTTGGGGTTTTCATAATTTTATTTATTTATTTATTTGTATATCGCTCAAGGCTCAGCTAATATTTCACAGTTTAGTGATATTCGCATTATAAGGGGAAAACTGATATTTTACAAAGTTCTTTCTAATCTAATTGTTTTTTTCTTGTATGTGTGTATATTGATTTTTCTTTATTTCTCTCTTTAGTATTAATCCATTATTGTTTATATATTTTAAAAAAATTGTTTACTCATTCATTCGTTTATTTACTCGTCATTTCTTTCTTGCTTCATTTTTTTTCCAGACATACTATCTTGTCGTCATAGTGCTGGAAGTTCAAGGATCAGAAAACAGCATAATAAACATGCAATAAACATAATAAACTAGCGTAAATGTGATCTCTGCGAAATTTGTCAAAAAGACTACATTTTTATTTTACACTATAAACTCTACAATATGACTGGCCCTTTCTTTCTATTTGCACAAGATTGATACAAATCTTACCTTTTTCAAACAGTAAGCTTTAAGTTGTAAGGAACTTAACAATTTATCTTTTAGATAGAGAGAGAGAGAGAGAGAGAGAGAGAGAAAGAAAAAAAAACTTATCTGTTTAATTTTGAAAACAAAATAAATTACATGTTCCTTATTTTGTATTTGTTTTGTCTAATGTCAAACCATCATGAGCCATGACCAGCTTAAGAAAGTGTGATCACATATCATGCAAAAGTTTCCAATATAACGAACTAAAATTTAGAAAAGATGCCTTCAAGCTACTCTTTACATTTAAATGGAATTCTTTCCATTTAACCAGGCTTCCTAGAGAAGTCCTTTATGAATTATACATAATTTGTATCGAAGTTAGCTTTCCATTTAACCAGGCTTCCTAGAAAAGTCCTTTTATGAATTATACATAATTTGTATCGAAGTTAGCTTTCCATTTAACCAGGCTTCTTAGAGAAGTCCTTTATGAATTATACATAATTTGTATCGAAGTTAGCTTTCCATTTAACCAGGCTTCCTAGAAAAGTCCTTTTATGAATTATACATAATTTGTATGGAAGTTAGCTTCATCTATCTATTTAGCACACGTATGGTGGTAATTTTGTTCTGTAAGAATTGCTTCACGAGATCAAATACTTCCTAAAAAGAAGAAGAAGAAAGAAAAAAAAGAAAAAAAAAAAGCTCTGAATTAGAACTTTTTAAAATGTTAATCAATAATGAATGACTTAATGAATAATTTAAAAATTTGGTCTACTCACGACTTTTTTTTTACATTGATTTTGATGATACCGAATCCCGCATGATGATGATATTGATCTGGAATAGGTTTATATCTATCTATCTATCTATCTATCTATCTATCTATATATATATATATATATATATATATATATATATATATATATATATATATATATATATATATACATACATAGATACATACATACATACATACATAGGAATAAATAGTATTATCATACAGGTGAGAGAATTGTAATTCGTACTCTACCGAGATTCGGACCCGGATCCGCGGGTTAAAGCACCCATCTCCTTGCCTCTAAGCACCAACCCCTATACCATCTCGACCATGCACACATGTAGAGTACGAATTAAAATTCTCTAGCCTTTATAATAATAGTATTCATTCGTATTTAACAATTCTATTCTCATGTAGAATCCGTGGATAGCACTTTCCACTCTGTTTGGTGTGTATATCTCTCTCTCTCTCTCTCTCTCTCTCTCACTATATATATATATATATATATATATATATATATATATATATATATATATATATATATATATATATATATATATATATACATATATATATATATTAGTTTTCCTATTTATAATTTTTTTATAAGTGCATCCCTAGGCAGCACGGTGTAGCTTCCTTAAATGCAATAGAAGTAATGAAAATAAAGAAGTACATATGTAAATTATTATCCACTAAATATATAGGTAGTTAATTGTAAATATAAGTCCAATGCAAGACAAATATTGTCTTACGAGCGTTAATTAATTCTTGAAAACGGTGATATCAAGCCTAATATTAAATGTAAATACATGAAGTAACGACAAATTGTAGGATCCATTGTAACAACAGAAGTTTTATAATGTTTACGCATTTTTTCAAAAACAATTTACTCGTTCTTGAACACATTGTGGACAACACTTCTGTTTCGGATTAATTATTTCTGACACAGAGAATAGTAAATGTGTTTTTGTTTTTGTTCTTGTTTTAATTTTGTTGTTGTTTCTCAAAGAAGAAAACTTAGAAAGATTTAAAGATATCAAAAGAAAATATCACCAATCACGAACAAAACAATAATTTGCTCGCAAAATAAAGTAGAATAATTAATTTTTCTTCTAACATGAAAAATTTAACCTGTAAGTAGAACTACGAAAGTATCAATGTCGCTACAGTATTGTATCCTAAACAGCATAATTTAATTTTGCTTCGAACCACTGTCGATACAATTCTGTATATACACTTTTGTTGTTGTTGTTGTTGTTGTTGTTATAATATCATTCGCATCACGTTTGACAACTTAAAGAGTTAGGTTACATTATTTCATTAATTTATTACCAGTGTTTCCAAATGTCAATACGTAATCTCAAGTCGCGATAAATTATTGAGACACAAGTTAGCAATCCCAGACATAGGACTTTAATTTTATCACATAGAAAGTTATGGTCGTACTTTAATAGTAAAAATATATCTCCGTACACCCGAACAAAACTTGTGGTTGCTATGATACTAGATATGTAACAGTAAGTTGTATGCATAACTTTTTGTTTTGATATACCCTGGGGGAAATGGCTTGCAAGCTTGGAAACTTATTTTATGGCCATCCTGAGTGCAATAAAAATTATTTATTGTATTTGGAATGACATATATGGTGGCATATATTATAAATGCGACACTACACAAATCTCGCTTCAATCACTTATTTCACATTAAGTCAATATCGTACAAATACTTTCATTGGAGCATACCGTACAGGCGTAAATTAAGTCAATTAATACTAAATAAGAGACATTAAATTTTACCCAGCAAAAATATCAAGTAAATTTATCACCACTTCCTCTCAGCTAGATAATAAATATGTCACCACCGCCCGAAGAAAACTAAATACATATTTTTCGTCATCAGTATTGAACTAGTGTGTCCCGCTAAAGTTTATGCATTAGTTATGAATTTTCATTTCGGACGAATGTGCGCCTACCAAAACTTCAAGATAAAGTTTCATAAGACGTGCTTCAAATGAAATTAGTTTTATTCTGTGTGTAATTATTAGAAACGCTAAAACAAACTAAAAAAATGTTCAACGTTATCAAGTATATTTTGTGCACTAATATAGACGATGCCACCGAGTGTCCAAGTGCAGAAGATATAAACACATCACGCAAAACACGCATGTATTTTGAAATATAATTGCTGTAGATTATTGGGAAGTATAGTTCAAGTTTCAAGTTGTCATTAAAATGGAACAGGCTTTATAAACACAATTCTCTTCAATTCTCGTCGATATTTGAAGAAGAAATCGGTTAGATAGAAATAAAGATTATAATTATAGCATTTACACAATACTACTACTACGACTACTATTACTGCTACTACTACTACTACTACTAATAATAATACCAACAATAATAAGAACGACGGCATAAAAAGACAACCGTTTTTGACGGTTTCGTCAGCTTACGAGGGGTTATCTTATAATGAAATAAAGAATAATGTAGTCTTTAAGTCAGTTACTCATTGTAGGTCACTTGTCCAGGGTTTGATCCCAGTGCCGCACTAGCTAAAGTTTGTTTTCCGACCCATGGTCGGTAAGGTTTTCTGTGCGATACGGTTAATCGACTTGGAAGACCACTCAGTTCACGACGTTTAGAATACACTGCACTATTTGTTGGAACTTGCTATACAATAATTTAAGAGTTCCAACAACAGATAATACTTGAGATACACACATTTTATATACAGTCGAAGTACAAGGCAACAATGTAAACACTACCTAATACACCTATTTCCACATACTTTTATAACAGAACAATCATTCCATCCAAGCATGTTGAGCCTGCCACATGGGACACTATGAAAATGTTGATGTTATTTACACTTTGAACAACGCAAATGGCGACTTTAATATTACTTGCATATATACAGGATGGACCTATAAATATATACATTTATGGATACAGATCACATGTTATAACGGTTAGACAATTACCCTAAGTATCTGAGTAGGTTAACCTAATTAGTATAATAAGACCATATGCTAAGAATCTATGCTAAATGAAAAGTTACAATATAAGAAGCTCGGTAACGCATATGCGTGAAGCGGAATACAAAGAAAGGAAGAGAGAATACTGTCCAATTATCAGGCAGATAGTAAAATCAAGTATTGCAGCTACAAATATGCCATGTACTCATTATATCGTATATACTCGCTTATAAGTCGATTCCAGCTGCAAAAAGAACACATAAACCCTGATCTACCGTCGCATAATGCGCAGCAAGATCATGGTCTGTGTTGTTTGTTCTACTGATTACTCCTAACAAACTGCATAGACCCAGATCTGCCGTCGCATAATGGGTCTGTGCAGTTTGCAGTTGAACTCTACGTATGAAACGAGTACATACAATACACATTTATGAAAATTATTTTTTTGTTTGTTTGTTTGTTTGTTGCAAAGATGAACACCCAAATGTACAGGTACACATGTAAGAGATAGAAGTATCTAAGCAGCTATGACATGCATAGTATGATAGTATGTACAAGCTAAGTCAAGAAAATTATACCAGAAAAAGGAGACCTTAGAAAAACTCAGGACAACAGATGCAGAGAAAATACATCCGTCATCTGTCTGCAATGTCACGGTATGTCGTGGAAAAATATGTTTTTTTGTCATAAAATGCATTACGGTCCATTGTGCTGTTTGCAACAGTCAAGATTTATTTTTACCTAACATGCTACAAGTTTAATTAGATGGCAACAAACTACACCACCTCTTCGGGTCTTATGTCTTATCCGTTATTTAATCCGTCTACATGCTGACCTACCGTATATACACACCTATAACCCGATACCAACTGCAAGCTGCATAGACCCAGATCTGCCGTCGCACAATGCGCCGGCAGATATGGGTCTATGCAGTTTGTAAGGACTAATCAGTAGAACAAACAACATAGACCCTGATCTGCCGGCGCATTATGCGACGGCAGATCAGGGTCTATGTTGTTTCCATTTGGACCCGGATTACGCGAGTATATACGGCAACCCTGTTATAGTCTGGGTATTAAATCATTTTTTGTTTGTAAAATCTATTATTTGATAGATAACATGTTGCATACTGTTGTCTCCATGCCATTGAAAGGCTAGTCTAGATTGGTGCATGTGTATAAATATACCAGTGTCCAAGTTTTAAGGTATTTTCACTTCGTATACATCAGCTATAATAATAACCCCGCGGATGAAGCATTATGCACACATGAAATGATAATATGTAATTTGTATATGTTGAGTGCACTTGTCTGTCTAGATATCATAGCATATGAAAGCTGCCTGTTTAAAAGCCTGAGGAAGAATAATATTATATCGGTTTATTTGTTAACACACACACACACACACACACACACACATATATATATATATATATATATATATATATATATATATATATATATATATATATATATATATATATATATATTAGAGCTTCAAGACTTCCGCCTGGCTATGCCACTGATTTTTGAGTGAGAATGGTAGACAGACGGAATTCTATAAAGCACAAGAAATTTCGTACATTCTTGTTGACACGGTGTTGGACAAATTCAAAATATTCTCTAATACTGTAAATAAGATTTCTCTGTTAGACCAATTATTTTTTAGCATTAATTACATGATCACCATTAGTGTTTATGTGACTAATATAACATTCATGTTATTTATAGTAATCATATTAAGAACTATAAATTTAACTTATGAAAGAGAAATTCTAATATATCTTGTTTTCTGATAGAGGGTTATATAATAATCAGAAATATTTTATCTGAAAACCTTGTATATGTATATATATATATATATATATATATATATATATATATATATATATATATATATGTATATATATATATATATATATATATATATATATATTAACCAATCCCGAAATATACGCATAAAAATTTCATTTCCGCTACTCCGCTATATATTGGCTTTTTGGTAAATGGCAAACCTGATAGATGGTTGTTTTTTTTTTTATGGTGGATCTTAATTTTGTAATTTATTTTGGGTTGTGGGGAGGGGAGTCACACTGTAGCATTGTCGTTTACAATTTTGAACAGAAACTTACAAATGACTCCAACAATACATATATGCTGATTAATTGAATACATACATACATATATATATATATATATATATATATATATATATATATATATATATATATATATATATATATATATATATATATGTGTGTGTGTGTGTGTGTGTGAATCTATGTATTATATAAACGTATACTTTAAATATATACTGCCGTAGCCGTGGTAGATAAATTGGTAGAGCGGCTGCCTCGGTGCGTCGTGGGGAAAGGCACTTAGCTCCCATTTCCTCGACATAATGTTGCTAATAATGTGTTAAAAGTGTCGTTAAAAACAACAAAAGCAAAACAAATATTTGCTGATTAGTGAAAATACTGGTAAGATCTATTCTGGAATCAACGTGACAGAATTGGACACAGCTGCTAAAGTAGATGGGGACTAATAATATCCAAGTTCAAGTTCTTTTTTGACACAAAGCACAAAGTTGGCTTCTCACTGTAACGTACATATTGTATAGTACAGTAGTATCAAACTCATTTGCTATGGCGGGCCAGATTTGATATAAATAATAATAAATAATAATACATAATAATAATAATTAATAATGCGTCTGGCGGGATGTATGTTTGACACCCCTGGTATAGTACGTGTGCAACGAAAGAGCAAACAACAATAGACGTACATAGCCGAATTTTCAAGATGGACAATAAAACAAACAAACAAAACAGCAAGCAACAAAAAATAACAAATTGCGAAGACCTATAAAATATCCAGCTATATCCAATTGTATTGCGCAAATTTGGATTTCATTCACAGAAACCACATAACGTTAATGTATTGGTGGGCAAGTACTGACGAAATGCTCAAAATACTTATTTCAAAACAGAATACTCCGACTAGGAGAGTATGCCAATATTTTCATGCTCAAATTCACCCTCACCCACAAATTTGACGTTTCATTTGCTAATGTCTGAGCGCTGACCTGTCAGTCATTCAGTATGTATGTAAAGGGTTTAATGGCACGTCAGCACAGTACTGGCTATATGGTGCCGAATAACATGTACATTCTAAGAACGAAAAGATAAAGATAAAGAATTGCAAAAAATAGATACATTAGGAACATAAACCCATCAAAATAAACGTAAACGTGTAGTACAATAATTTTAAAGATAAACTGCAAATATGTTATAACTCGGTAAAAGGTATATAAAATAAAAGATAAAAGTAAAACAAGAGTCCCTCGAATGGCCTGAGGCTCTACTTGCCGAAAAGAATTTCAAGGAATTCAAGAAAAGACCAATTCTTCCTGTTAACTGCTAAGTTTTGGAACCATCTCTGATATTCTTCAGCAATAAAAAAAGATTTTCAAATTAGATGCTGTGGTGAACATAATGCATGTCAGATTGGCACCATTTCCATTTAGGACCAATAAGACATCATAACAAGTAGAAACCCCATGTTGATACGACTTTCCGTTTTTGAGGAGTAACGATAACAAGATTTTCAAGATGTATGGCATGGTGGACATATTGAATACCATACTGGCACCATTTCCATTTAGAACCAAATAGATATCATAAAAAAATCTTTTGGTGAAAGTACAATATCGATATGACCAGCCATCCTGGAGAAGTAATGACAACACGACTTTCAAGATGGCCACTGTGGCAACCATAATGGAAGTCAGATAGGCACCATTTTCATTGAAAACCAACTAGGCATTACAAGTCTTTCAGTGAAAACCCCATGCTGACATGACCATTCATTCACAAGAAGTCGTGATAACAAGATTTTCAGTCGTGATAACAAAATTTTCAAGATGACCACTGTAGCGGCCATACTGGATGTCTGAGCAGCACTATTTTCATTTAGGACCAATTAATCAAAACAAAGCCCATGTTGATACGACCATCCATTCATGAGGAGTGGCAATAACGAGATTTTCAAGATGGACTCTGTTGCGGCCATATTGGATATGCAAACGCACCATTTTCAGTAGGACCAACTAGACATCATAGGAAGTCTTCTGGTGAAAACTCCATGGGAATATTACTTTTCGCTCTGGAGGAGTTGAGATAACAAGACTGCAGTTGCCATATTGGACATCGGATCGGCACCATTTTCATATCGTATCAACTCGACATCATAAATCTTTTGGTGAAAACCCCATGTTGAAGTGACCATCCATTCAAAACTATTTTCAAGATGGCCGCTGTGGCAGACATATTGGGTGTCCTAGAGCATTCATTTTCATTTAGGACCAACTAGACAATGGGATGAATGTGAATATTAAGTTCAATGGCAATCCTCCAAATAGTTTAGGAGGAGTAGCGATAACAGACCATCTCATAGGCTCTCCTGGACTACGACCAGTTGAGCTAAACATATATATACCGCGTTCTCTGGTGGTTCATCATCATAAAGTGTCTTAATTGTGTTCACATAATAATTATGTTCACATAATAAATAATAAATAAAAATTTCTGTTTCACAGGGTGCGCTGACCTATCAACTTGAGTCTGGGCAAGAACATTAGAATGTTATTTTATAACCTTGGGGCTTAATGGTGTAAAATAGGGTTTAACGTATTTCCTTATACATACTTTCATACTGTACTTTTTATTAATTGAATTTCTTACTGATTTATTTTTTAAATTTAAATAAGAATAATTTTACATATGATTTCACCTAAGTATGACTGGGAAGCAGTTAGGATATCGTCATTCTTGTAGTAGTGTCGTCTAAATCCTCGTACCTCAGACAATGTTACCCTAGGTATGATTCAGCTGTCGATAGTATAAGAATAAGATATAGGAGTCTACGCTGATTATAGTAAATATACGAATTCATAATTGATTAATGGATCGAGTGATTACCGTCTGTACTCGCTAATAAATTGTGTCCAACTGCAAACTGCACAGATCCAGCTCTGCCGTCGCATAGTGTGCCGTCAGATCTTGCGTTTATGCAGTTTGTTAGCAGTGATAAGTGGAACAAACAATATAGACCCTGATATGTCGCATTATGCGACGGCAGATCAGGGGCTATGTTGTTAGTAGTTTTACTAGACTTATAAGCGAGTACCGTCGGTACATGTCACCGACGGCTTAATCCAAAACATAAATTAGATTGCTAGCAATCATTACAAAATATTGTGTATAGCAATTATCAAATGATATAATCAGAAGTTAAACCTAATGATTTCCAAAACAGTTCATGTCTGTATAAAATCTAACAAGAGGCCCAAGTGGTCATAATATAACTCAATTGTCTTACATAACTCGACAGTTGACCATTTCCCTCTGTAGGTTTATTTAGTATTGTTAGAACATTACCTACGTAAATTATTTTTAAAACTGTCTATCATGTCGAATTTACATATTTTATTATAGTGTAATAAATATTCTTTCCAAAAATAAGGGCATAATTAATAAGTCTCTCGCACATAATCGAACTTGTGAAAGATTTTGATGATATAAACATATGTGCCTAGTTGTATCGAAATTGGGAGAGAAATAAAGTTTCTAGATTTGGAATAGTAACAAGTTCAGACAATTTGATGCAGGATCATCATATTAATATGAGCATATATCACTTATTATAAACCTGTTTAAGGCAATGATATCAGTTTATTTACCAAGATGGAGCAAAACTCCAATCGAAATTCGGTCACCTGAGCGGTTTCAAGATCATCTAATCAAATACAAGATTACTTCATTCGGTCACCAGACCGGTAACAAGATCAGCTAATCAAATACAAGATTACTTCATTCGGTCACCAGAGCGGTAACAAGATTAGCTAATCATATACAAGATTACCTCATTCGGTCACCAGACCGGTAACAAGATCAGCTAATCAAATACAAGATTACCTCATAAATATGCATAGATCTGGCTTATAGTTAAACTTATTCAACATCCTCTTAATATTTAGTAAGTTTGATCAAAATCTGCTCAGAACTTTAGTTGCTAGAGTGTCGACAAGACAAACCAATTAAATGCGTGGATCTCACTCACAATCGTACTAACCAAGATCTTCATGATATAAGCTTATTTATCAAGTTTGATCACAATCATATCAAAAGTACAGGCTCTAGAGTGGCGAAAAGTCAGCCATGCAGATGCAAGATTGCATCATAAATATGCATAGGTCTTGCTGGTAAATAAAACTCTTCAACATCTTGATGACCCAGTTTGATTAAAATTGGGCCAGAAATACCGGCTCAAGAGTGGCAAGGGGCTCAACCAATCAGATGCAAGATTGCATCGTTAATATGCGTGGATCTCGCTCATAATTGTATCTATGATCCTGCAGATTTAATTCCATTTATGAAATTTAATCATAATCAGATCAGAAATACAGTCTCTAGAGTGCTAGCAAATAAGAGTCAGTCAGATGCCATATCGCCTCATTAAAATGGGTGAATCTCGCTTATTATCAAACTCATGATAGATCTTGATTATGTAAGCCTCTATGCCACGTTTGATCAAAATTGGATTAGAGATATGGCTTCCAGATTGGAACAAGCTCAGCCAATCAAATGCAAGATCACATTATTAATATGCACGACTCTTGCTCATTATTAAAGTTTTCGAAGACCTTATTAATATAAGCATATATTCCAAATTTGATCAAAACCGCATCAGAAATACGGCATCCAGAGTGATAACAATCTCAGCAAATCAGATGCAAGAACACCTCATTAATACGATTAAATCTAGTTATCTAGCAACGTCCTGAGAGATCGTGATGATACAAGTCTATATTCCAAGTTTGATCAAAATCGGATCACAAATATGGCTCACGAGTGGTAACAAGTTCAGCCAATCAGATGTAAGATCACATCATTAACATGCGTGAATCTCGAGCATTATTGAACTCATCTGAAATCTTGGTGTTATAAGCCCACATTTCATGTCTGATTAAAAAAGATTACAAGCTAATCCAATCAGATACAAGATTTTATAATTTTGATACAGCCCAAGGGGGAAGGGTTAGTGGATGTAGATGGTTTTGCATAAATTTAAAATAACACCCAAATTATGAGACTAAAATGTCTGATAATCGGTGTGTGTGATCACCAATCCAATATGTCATATAGAGGGTTAGAATGAGTACACTCGATCATGTCCTTGGGTGTACAGTTGTGGCCCTAAGATCACAGCTTAGAAATCATTGAGATGTCCCACCCTCTAGCTGTATATACACTTTTCGCGAGTGAGAATGACAATTCAAATATGCATCTGACTTTGGCCCGTGTCTGTTCTTACCCACACGGTTAAAAAAGAAAATACGGCCACTCAATAACCATATATACACAATAATTGGTCATGAAAAGACAAATTTAAACATGCAACTGATACTGCTCCCAGGGTCCATCCTTAACTCCAAAGGAAGTGGCCTTGGGATGATAACTTGGAAACTATTGAGATCTCCACACATACACTTACTAGGCATGAAAAGACCACTAGACTTGACCCCCGATTTTATTATTATCCCCCTGGGACTTGACCATGTGGTCACAGATGAGGGGGGGGGGGGGTAACTGTGGAAGAAGACATTTTTTGTACAAACACTAAATGTATCTTCCAGTCAATATTTTACAGGCATAGAAAACCAAAGCTCTATCTGTAAAAAAGACAGTAATGTTGGTTGACCTGTCTTAGATCTTTCACTAACTAATATGAAATCATAAGCCAATTTTGTCTCCTGCTGAAATTAACTACCAAAAAAAGAATTTTCAAGAAAAAAATCCTCTACCAACTGAGGACTAAGAAAACATTATGTAATATTACTTTATATGAAGCTCCCATTCGTTTCGCAATACTTCCATGATGGTTTTGTTTTATAACTTCAATATGTTTTTTATTTGACATAAAACTGACCTACTGTGATTCTGATACATACATAAGCAACCATGTGCGTGTGAGCCCTTCATTATAAAAGATTTCATAACATTCTTTCAATTCTGTTACAATTCTCATTGTTCAT
The DNA here is from genome assembly GCA_029931535.1 of Margaritifera margaritifera. Taxonomy (NCBI): domain Eukaryota; kingdom Metazoa; phylum Mollusca; class Bivalvia; order Unionida; family Margaritiferidae; genus Margaritifera; species Margaritifera margaritifera. The sequence continues at coordinate 1,696,681 of JAQPZY010001504.1, forward strand.
TGGAATCGACCGTTTCATTCACTCCGATGAGGCATTTTATTCTAGCTATGTCATACCAGAATCCGTCAAAAAATGTTCTTAAAGAAAATTGAAATTTCCAAGTTTCATTTTTCAAACATCTTTCCTTCATGCTTGATAAAAATAAAACAGCTTTGAAAGCAATAAAGAAATGCTCTGATGGCTAAAAAGGGAATGGTATAAAAGAACTATATACCTTAAAAAAATCAGAAAGATCAAAATCCGTTATAAATATTTAATATCAAATTAATAAACTCGTGAAACTCAACATACAAGGTAACATTCATTGTTCTTGTCTGGATTAGTCTACATCTAATCTTCACTCTCACAGTTATTCTATATATCTTGTACACGTTTTCAACACTCATGTGCAATATTTTGTAATATTTTTATGCAGAACAAACAAGGTTCCATGTCAGATAGCAGATCATTACAAGATTACTAATCGAAACAGCACACACTTGAATATCACATGATGATTTAAAATTCATGGAACAATAGCCGCCCCTATCCTCTGTCCATATATATTGTAATGTGGCCCAATGGACGATAAAGATTGACCGGATGGAAGTCCAGAAGGCATGTTAGGCAAGGCACTTTTGTATGGATGGTATCTATTCGAATGCAAAGTACTGCTTGCAAGGGGGCTAACACTTGTTGGATACATCCTTCGTAGGGACCCTGGGCTCAGGTTTCCAGCTGTGGATCCAAGGTAACCATGAAGAGCTGAATAGTCCCCAAATCCTTGAAAAAGTCCAAAAGGTCCATATTGGGGCAGAACACTATCCATACCAGACGTGTGTGTCCTCAAGTGATGTAACAGTTCCTCCGAAGTTGAGAATCGTTTACCACAGTAATCGTTTCCCGAAACCCAGTTGCATGCATAAGGAAGTCCTTGTTGAGCCAGCAGACTCTGAGAATACAAAGAGGATAGACTGTGAAGGGATGACAATCCTGCAGCGGCAGAAGGAAGACCTGTCAAAGATCCGTGTTGAAGAAGATGCGATGGATTCGCTCCGGCTAGTCCCAAAGCGCTCAGACTCTGTAAGGATTTCTCATGTGCACACTGGGTACACCCTGGGGCAGAGCAACTTGATGAGAGGTGGGAATTTTGTAGCGATAACTGACAATGTGTGCAGTATGGGTCTCTGCAAATAGGCACAAGGGTGGTTGCCCCCGATGGATTTCTCATTCTTGCATACTGAACATATGGAGACAATGAAGGCATAGCACTTTTCAAGGCAGCATGAGCCTCAAGAGCACTGGCATGTGAAAAACTGAGTCCATTTTGAACACTGTACGGAGATGGATATCCATGTGCTGACATTGGATCCATTGGAAAGCCATGACCTCCTAGGGACAGTCCTGTATGTGCAAGATGTGGGTTGGATAAGCCAGAGTAGATGGAATGTGGATGGTAATCAGATAGCTTAAAGTCGGCCGCTGAAGCATACACTGGAGTGGGACTTCTGGATCTTTGCATTTTCGGCGGAGGGGAGTCTTTCTGCAGCTGATCAGGAGAGCACACTCTAGCAGGTCTCTGATTGGATTTTTCAGTCTTACAAGTATCCTGAGTTGCTGAAGAAATCGGTTTGGTTATCACACTTGTTGTGTTAGTGCAAGACCCACTTGATTTTTGGAGGTTGGCATTGCGAGGAGACTCTGATCTAGACCGTCTGTCCACTGGGGAGCCGGTTTTTGGAACATAATACGACACGTCCTTGTTCTCACTAGAATTTGATTTCGACCTCTCTTGTGATTGTCTGCCGCTTTCTAAAGGCCCTGAAGGTGAACTTTTTCTTCCCTCTATAAGGGAACTGTTCGACTTTTCTGGCCCTGAATTTTCTCTCTTTTTTTCGAGTGGTGGAATTAAAGATTTGGCCGGCGTTGTGTCCTTCCCGATGCTGCTGCATGTTTGGGCAAGAAGAGCCAGGGGGCTGTTCTTGGCATCCAACTGAAAGAAATGAATAGAAATGTTTTTTTTTTGAAAAAGCCACCTTTTGAAACTGACTGAAATCGTGTTAGCTTCCAGATATCAAATAAGCTTTTATCGGGTACTACTCTAATAGAAGCAGCTTAATACGCAAAATGGGCAATTGTAGTAAGTTAAAACTATCTTCGTAGTTAATAAACTAATAAATAAATGAATAAATAAAAACTTAAATAAAAAAATTGCTTTTGATACATCGTGATGGACAATTTCTGTACGCATATTTTATGGACAATTTCTGTACGCATATTCTAAGAGTTACACAGAAACATGACGGTCTGAATGAGATGCAGCCAAGTCGGTTTGTTTGTCCATCGAAGCAAATGTATAGCTGTATACTATGATGGGCCTGCATGCGGTAATCGTAAGTGTATGGCAGAAGGATTTTAAAGCGTTTATCTATTTGCGACAACGCTGAATAATAGATTACATAGACTCTAAGGATTAAAATGTATAAAAACAATGAACTAAAGAAGAGATAAAAAAATTCCCCTAGAGTATAGATAAACAACTAATGCCTTAAGAAGTAGCATAACTCTTACTATTCTTGAATTAGTCTTAAATTACATTCTTTTTTAAAAATTTAAGCTTAAGGTTATGACAAGAGGCAAGCGTATTTTTTTCTGCAGAAATGTAAAATGCACTTAAAATTATACGACACAACAAGCGATTTATTATCTCCGCAAAGTGTTTAACGGATTGCCTTTGTCTGAAAAGAAAGAAAATGTTGCTATGTGACATTTTAATACATGGTGGCTTTGACCTTTAATGTTGTTCGTTCCGTGACTTTGATTTAATGCCTCCATCATAACGTGTAGGAAAATGGTAACGCTTAACAATGACACCTTCACTACCCCACAAAAATTACAAAACAATATACTGTCAGATTCCAACAATTCTCTGAGATTTTACACCGCTTTCTAAATTTGTTAATGTTGTTTCACTCGGATTATTTCGTGTGTTATTGGGGTTTTGTTACTTTGACTCCGAATGATCTGGACTGGTATAGGTTCATCGTATATAATCAGAAGTATCTTGATTTTATTTACCTCAGGCAGCTTCAATTGTTTGAAATATTGATTAGTGGATTTTTAAAATGAGAAACGGGAGAACTATTTAGAGTATTGATACTATTCGTGTTGCAATATCAAAGAAGCTGGAGATTTTTAACCCCCATATGCTAATTTTTTGCTTTGATAACCTCTGATTAAAGGTCATAAATAGTAGGTTGTTCTAGTTCTCTACGTGTACATTTTCGAAGACGTTCTTCCAGTCCCCACCATTACATAACTTCATAACTTCCTTACTACTTTGTTCAGTTTTAATTTATTCAAAATCTTGACTTACCATACTTAATAATTTAATAATACTTTTGACCTAAAACGTTGGTTGGTTAAGTGTCAAGAGGAAGATTATATATAGTGTGTGTGTGACCTAGGATCTCAAGGTCAGGGTATACTGTCCCTTACCCTCCAGATTTGGGGGACACGACATTTTAAAGGAACAAAGGAAAATTGTAGTACATAATGCACTAGAAAAGCTAAAAAAAACTGAGATAATCTTGTTTGCCACCTAAACTTTTTCATATTTTCCTTGGACATTTACATTATTGCAATAAACGTTTTATCATGTAATCCAGTAACTCGTGAAAACATCAACATGTCTGAATATCTGGTTAACCTGAAATGAACTGCACCATGGAATTTTCGGTTCCAGATCTTGCTCTCTTTAACTTTTAGTGTTCACTCATTATTTACTAGCAGTTATCATAATAAATACCCATGTTTTCTTAATTACTTTTCTTTTAAAAGTACTAAATCATTAATCAAATGACAGATTGTGTATTTGCATAAATTAGTACCTTTTTTCATTAATTCAGCCTGAGAATAAATTAAATCTTAACTGCCGTAGGTGTGACTTTAACCTCGAAATAACGTTACAATAGCGGCGGTTAAAGACTTCAGCAACTCGGCCGACTACCACAAACCTTGAATGTTTTCATTGCCAGATTCATTGTTTTGAGATGGATATTCATTGCCATCTTACAGGTTTTATCACTTTTTGCGACTTTGGCCATTGCTAGCGCCAACATAGACGTGGATGCACATCCGCGAAGGAAAAGTGTAGACATACTTCTTAAAAAAAATTTCCTGTCAAAAAAGTGCGCGCCCGGGGGTACAGGGTCAAGATTTGGGGGACATAGGACAAAAAACTGCGGGAAACCCGCGCTCTAGGTGCAACACTGTATGTATGTATACATATATATGGTACCGAGACGTCTCGCCCCATGGACGTTTCGGCCCAAGACATTTCGCCCCACTTCATGGACGTACCTGGACGTTTTGCCCATGGACGTTTCGGCCCAAGACACTTCGCCCCACTTCAATGGTCGTTTCGGCCCAAGACATTTCGCCCCACATTCAGTGGACACCAAGTACATGCCATTTGTTTGTTTTTTTAATAAAAGATTATGCCTTTGAACTCTTGTGGACTTATTTTAAACAATAATATCAGAATTGTAAATCAAACAAAGAAGAAACATTGAACTCCTTTATTACAAATGACCATCACCAAAAAAGGACTTTCATCAGTTTTTGTAAGTGCGAAAATAAAAAAATATCGCAGTATAGAAAATAATGATCACTGTAAACGATAGATTCATTTTCTGATCAGTCTTAGTACATAAACGAAGAAAAAGGGGAAAATAATATCAGATATAATGACAGGCTGAATGCAAACCAAACAAATTGAAATGGGTCCGTAAATCGAATAGTCTAAGTATAAGCCTATTCTTCTTATTATTATTATTATTATTACTATCTCCTTCTGATAAGAGGATAACTTGTCTTACTATCTCTTTTATTTTCTATACTCTTCATCACGATACATGGAGAAAAAAAAACATTGTCTCAAAGACTTGTTTCAAAAATAATTATAATTTCAAAAGAACACCCTTTTATACGAACATGATTATTTATTAAAAGATGTCAGAACATACAATGTCATGGTCCGAAACGTCCACTGAAGTGGGGCGAAATGTCCATTTGAAGTGGGGCGAAATGTCCATTGAAGTGGGGCGAAATGACTTGGACCGAAACGTCCATGGGGCGAAACGTCATTAATTCAATATATATATATATATATATATATATATATATATATATATATATATATATATATATATATATATATGTGTGTGTGTGTGTGTGTGTGTTTTAGAATCTTAAAGATGGGTACTAATAATAATTAATAATAATAATAATAATAATTATAACAAAATCATGTAAAAACAGTTCTTTGCAGAAAATACAAGTGGAAAGGTTTATAGTACGAATCTGAGACTTGCAGTGACCAATGTTACTTGAACTACTGCTTTGACCTGTCTACTGTTTTAGACGGTCTATGGGAAATACACATACAAGTAGCGTTCTGAAGTGCATTTTAATGAATTTCTTGCCTATTTAATTAATGTTTTTTTTCCCAATTTCCCAGTGGATTTTTTTTAATACGAGGCTTTTGTGATTTTGTCAAAACTGTAATGTTTATGACGCTGAACACTGAATATATATGAACACTACGTTATCTACTTTTCATCGATTTTGTGTGGGTATTTATATGGTGTTTACATATTTAATATCATCCTTAATAATATATCAATTGCTCGGAAAATTATTTTAGGGGGAGAGAGGCTTTGGTGCAAACTGTGCTTTTCAAATGTCAACACTGCATACATATTCCCTTCTATGTCGGATAGCCGGGAATAATTGTGTTTGCCTAAAAAATTTAAGTGCCCAACAAAGAATGTTAAAACGAAAGAACCTTCTCTGCTTCATTTTAAGTCAAGTCGCATTCATCCTTAAACACAGCCTTAAGAGATATTCAATGTCCGATTCCTAACTAGAAACCATCAATAATCAATATCACAATAAAATTCTTTTACTTCATATTATTCAAGTTATTCATCCATCCATAGTTTATGTAATGCTTCAAGACTTGTCTATACACGATTTTTAAAGCACACATGAAAATGTACAAATTAATTGAGGAATACTCGAAATGGGCTCTTTCCCTGGCAAAACCGTTCGTATCTAAATTTTTCCTCTACAGCCCCCAAGATAAATATTATTTGATAAACACGGAAGAGTTTCCATAGAAACATGGTTGTACGGTATGTTTTATGTCATAACATACAGTTTTGATATATTACCTACATTCGTAGAAAAATGGCCTCTCTCAAATCCTCGCTAAAACATTTCGAGGTCGCGTTCTGGACGACAGTATCTGAACAAGTCAAGGGAAGTAGAAAAATCGATCATTGTGATAAAGGTCTATTCATTTAATTTGTAACAGTTTGAAGTGATTTACTATGCAATAGCGAAAGTGTTGCTCTATCGATCCATTGGAAAAGGTCTTTCTCTACGCGAGATCAAACTTGTGTGCCCAGCAAGGCCATATCTTAAAGGGGCGACCATGCTATTGCAATAACTACGTTTGTTTTCTTCACGGACATACCGAAGTAACATTTTGATAGCACTATAACTACAAGTTTCGTGTTTTTATTATAGAAGTGAAACCCTGTTGTTGATGTAAAGTGAATCTCTACCTGTTCCAGAGTAATAAAATGATTGATGATAGCGGTGAAAAATAATGATTTCTCCATAATGAAAGTCAAATATACAGAATTCATCAGTGTACAACAGAAAGAAACTTACCGTTGTTGGCAATGGTTGTAAGAAATCCGGGGGAAGATAATGGCCACCAGATGAAGTTAGCATTTTCACAACGCGACTTCAATATCCGACGAAACAAAGACTTTGGAGGAATAAACGTGAATCGTTATTATTTAAAACATCATATCTGAGAGTATTCCGTGTGAAGTCAAATATGAACAAGCAGACTATATCCCAGGAATAGAGACTGAAGAGAACTGGCGAAAAGGCGCTGTGTTCAGGCTGAAATGTTGTAGTGTACTGTCATATGAGTCAAGTTAAATGTTAATGGTTCACTCAACCCTTCCGGCTTGTCAATCAAATCTCGAGTTTCGTCTTTGATACCTATTTCAACCACACCGCCCAACAAGTCAACACACAAACATCGCAAGTTCTCGTGATATACCGGAAAATTTTGATTTCCCATGTCAAGAATATAGACAATCCATTACGATAGCCGCTCCCCAATCACAGCTCGTTTACCTGCCGCTTGCTGTATGAAAGGCGTGGCTTTAGGGCGGGAATGATATCGACCAATCAGAAAGGGCTACCTCAACATCGTACGGCCTCAAGTCATCTATGTTGTCAAGAAGAAATATTAATCACATGGAACTCTCTGCTGTCAATCAAAACTAATTTATACTGTAGTCTAGTGTTGATGTTGGCCGCGTAAATGCGCAAAGAAAAGATAAATGTCTTTTCTTGTGACAATAAATCAATGTTATGAATTTCTATCAACTGAGTAGACGAAACTTGTTTTGTTTGTTGTATGTGGGTTGGGCATTTAATACCAAATGCTCAAGCATGGTTCTATCTCTGAAGCTGGTTGTGATAAAAAGTTCCATTATGCCTTCCAGTTATATATTATCTTTTTTCTGTTCTCAGAAGTGTTGAAAAGACTTGTCGTGAATAAAATCTCTTTTATGAAATATTTCCTTAATAAATCATTAAACAATTATTGTTTGTGTCAATTAACCTTTGGATTGAAGATTATGCTGCCGTTTTTGTTTGTGTTTGTATGTATAGTGTAGTAGTAGTAGCAGAAACTGCATTCGCGGCAGCATCATATTATTTTCTGATTAATATAAACAACTTTTGTATAGTTTTAAATGACCGAGTCGGGCTTTGTTGAAAAAAATCAATAGGTTTCTTTGCACTAGTCCATTTTGCCAAAACCTAGAAAGTATGGTTGAATTCGTGAACCATAAAAAAATGAATGGGACAACTTTTTAGTTTGGGCAGACGGAAAGTAGTATGGACGCTTAGTGATTCCATTCTAAAATATAAATATTTAAACAATCATGAAATTTGTCTACAATCACAAAACAGTTATGAGAGAGTGTGAAAAAAGTGGACAAAAGCCACACAAAATTGAAAACAAATGATTTTATACATTTACCTGCTGATTGCAAGATGAAGTAAATTCTGAAAAATAACCAGTCTTTATGATGTTGTAAAAAGTCATACAAGAATGTAGAATTTTCATAAAATTTCACCTTGTTTTCTTCATCTGTACTATTCCGATTCTACAGATTGTTTTGAATCATTCTCTAGTACGAGTAAACACATTATTGAAAATGTCATTTTGGAATAAAGGATCTTACAGTATTATAAACAATATCGTGTCCTCGAGTTCCTTCGAAAAATGAAAAGAAATGAGTAATTACATCTCGAATATTGTGTCATGTGATAACAGGTGCAATCTGCAGTCATAGTACTATGCAACTTTACCATCATGGGATATTATTCTTTTTAAAAGTCAAAAGAGCTAATAAGTATTTAAAAACTTCAGAGTTTTCTAACTATTTGCCAGATAATCTATCACATAAGATGTTGTATGGTTTCTTTTGCGTCAATATAATAGAAATGACATCAGACAATTCATTATTTTCATATCGCCCGAATCCTCTTCCGCATGAAAATGTTTGTTTATTAGAGTTGAAGATGATAAAGGCTTTCAATAAATAACAACCCTGAGTATGTGTCATTTTAAATAGAGAAGTCATTCTACCACAAATGACAGATGAGATCTGAAACAGGTTTGAATCAGCGGGGAAATCTATCTCACAGGCGCTTTGTGTTTTGAAATGAAGTCCCTCAAGTGAGTGTCAACGGAGATCGAGAGCTTGTATTGCCCTGTGTTGAGTCATACAATTTCTCGACTAATAGCCATGCCTATCTCCTTTAAAAGCAATAAATCATAATCTAATTGAGTCCCCGTAGGCAGAACAGCATGCAAGTGTCCGTTTTCATATATCCCTTCAACGTAAAAGCGCTAACCCTATTGATATCTCCTATTGTTCCATCATGCCTGTGTATTGACCGGCTAGGTGAGGAATTTATTACAGGCAAATGAATCCCTCTCCTAGTGGCCCCCGTAGCAGTGGCGCGGTCCGCAGGCGCTAAATTGTATAGCAACGATCCATATCAATCAATCTCAATAATATAAGGTGTTTGGAAACAGATTAAGATTGACGTGTTGAAAGACTGGCTGTCTTAAGTTTGACATATTGAACAATTAAGCGGCAACTTCAAAAGGAAACGGTAAGATCCTTATCAAGCATGGTAAATATCTTGTGAAACTGTATCTTTACAAAGACACGGACCGTAATTATTAGCGGCAACGATTGTACACACTCGAGGGCGCCTCGGGCTGAGTTAAGTTTCAACTCTACAATCGCACATATCACAATAACAAGGCCTGCCCGTGTAACAGATCAGCCCTAATAACAGATAGCAGAGTGAGCTCGAAAAGTTCTCATTCCCAAGTCTATCCTATGGGGCTCTAGAAAAGAACCCAGCATTTAAACCAGAACATCATGACATGTCAATCCATCACTGATATACTGAGGGTTATACGGGGGCGGTCTTTAAACATAAGATACAAGAGTTGGGAAAATACACTGCTTAATCGTAAGCAAGACCAGTGCTCTCAAACTTAGACCCAGAGATCAATAACCCTACAAGACAGCTTTATCGTAAGATTTCGTGCTAGGACAGTCGTAAATGACTTAACTTTAGTGCCGTCATATTTGATTCACTAAAGAAGAATCTCACATTCAGACTCAAGTCGCGAGGTGTTATGTTATCAGGATCAGAGATCTAAGTAAAATCCTTCATACACATATTATAGTATTATTTCAGTCAAATGAAAAAGACCATGCTTTTGTTTTCAAATTGTTAACATCGTTATTCCTTTGTATTTTGTCACACTTGGGTATATATTAGGACCAAAGGCTATTATTGCGCTTAAAGTCACCCCATTATCTTTTTTTCCAGTTCCTGGAAGAAATCTGAAGAGTCTATGGAGAGAATATACAGGTAGGTTATAGACAACATACTAAATGTTCATCAACAAATTGGAGAGGAGTAAAATGAAAAAGTACATGAATACAGACAAATAAAGAGGTGTGATGAACTAGAAGGACATCGAAAGAAACAAGGAAGCAGCCTAGATTCCTAAATTTTGATGACTACATAAAAATAGAACAATCAATTCGGTGGCGAATAATATCTTCTTCTAAGTTTCTGGCGATGCTTCTTTGTCGAAATCGGAATTTCCGATGCAATTATAGAAAAAAAATATTCCACTCTGTATGAAAAAGCAGAGCTGCAAGGGATGTCCTCTATCTCTGCTCAGAGGCTCTAGACATAAACGCACAATTGACATTTTAACTCTCACAATTTAATCCATCGGTTCTTTTTCAGAAGATCAACGTTTGTGTCGCTCATTTAGCGAAATATTTCATCGTTTTTTGCGCCCCCAAACTACCGACTGTGGTTCAAGAAAGAATACAATGGTATCCCAAAATCTCCCTTCAAATTGAATATATATATATATATATATATATATATATATATATATATATATATATATATATATATATATATATATATATATGTGTGTGTGTGTGTGTGTGTGTTTGTGTGTTCGTATTATAACGAATATATGCTTAAGTCACTCCGTCATTTTCTTGTATCATCCTCAGAACACCAAAATCTCTTTCAAAATTTCTGATGACTGTCTTTCAGCCTGATCCGGAAAAACAAAGCCTGTTGTACTGAAAACTAGCAAAATTCCGTAAAGAAACCTGCAATGTCATGGTGAGAAACTTTACAATAACGGCCACTTAGAAAATGAATGGGATTGATGACGATGGGAGAGACATCGTGAGAGGAAGCGCAAGAGAACCACCAAAGAAGACCTGTGGTGCTCCTCTTGGCTTCCTCTCCCCACGAGGAAAGCCAAGAGCAGCATCCAAGTAACCTATTGGAAAATAAACCCAATAGGACCAAGTTTTGGATAGTAACCAAGAAGCTAAGTAAGTTTGTCTCACAGAAATGCCATTGGAGAAAACACCGGTACCTGCACATGTAATGGTAAATAAATGTTATCTGATTACGTAAGTTGGTGAATACTTCAAAGTAACATTTATCAGAAATCTAACAATTGATTGACTGCGTTTCTCTTTGACAAAAAGTGAAAGGACACATATGTTGGGATGCCTTTTGGTAACTCAATTCGTTGAATAATGTCAGGTTACGAATTAGGCCGATGTGACGTCATGCGTAATGACATCATGCCTAAAAATAGCCCGCGTGGACAGTGTCTTAAACCCTACGGACAAACTTTGTAACATGGTGGCTGAGTTAATCCAAATATTCCGAATGAAGTAGGTTCCGAAACATTCACTGTACTGATATGTGTTAATAAGAATCAGTTATATCCAAGTGTTATAAATTCCAAATAGTCCTTATGAATATGGAATATCACAAGTTCTTGAAATGTTTCTTATAATTCCACGGAGCTGTATAATTACTTAAGCTTAAGAAACAGTACTAATCCAGAATGTACTGTATACTTATATATATATATATATATATATATATATATATATATATATATATATATATATATATATATCTAAAAGTAGAATAACCACACACAAAATGAACCAAATTCGTTTATGACCTCTCAGGCTGTGAAACTATGCTAATAATGCCTAAACACAGGATTAGTTCCTATTATATAGTCTCTTACTACGCAGACTCGAAATAAAACACATACTACATCTTTGATAAACAACTGGGTATTTCGAAATAATTTCCTTCTAAATTACAACCCTCTCCGAAACTATCAGAAACTAGGTTATGCGTGACATCGCCAAAGTACTTGTGCCCTGACGTTATTAACAGTCAATAAAGTATTGACTCTAAAATGAATCATAGAATCAAGGTCAGAAGTTCATACCCTCTCGCGCTGGATCACGTGACATGCCTAATGCTTCAGTGAAATATTGATCCATATTACTGTATGTGTACTCACGGCAAGACAACAGCTGTTAGACTAACAACAAAGATCATAAACTAATAAACTATATCAATATTAAAAGAAAAATGATATATAATTCCGTAACAGCGTACTTAATCTCTTTATCTTCTATACCACCACCATTAATAATTGGTATGCGTACTTAATCTCTTTATCTGCTATACCATCACTATTAATAATTTGTATGCGTACTTAATCTCTTCATTTTCTATACCACCACCATTAATAATTTGTATGCGTACTTAATCTCTTTATCTGCTATACCAGCACCATTAATAATTTGTATGCGTACTTAATCTCTTTATCTTCTATACCACCACCAATAATAATAATTTGTATGCGTACTTAATCTATTACGTCTATTATTAGACCCGAGTTGACAATAACGTTTTGGTCTCTTCTGTTACCTGAAAGACATTCTAGAATCACTCAGCACAATTGCTATTAAAGGGATATAATAAACAGAACTTATACCAAAACCTACTTTTGGTTATTCGACAATCACTTTGATTAAAATGCAATTTGAATGAACACAAGAAAAAGTTCAACACGATTCGTAAGCTCTACTTGTGTAACAAATGTGTATTTGCTAAAAACCTAAGACAGGACTTGTATCACTGTTGTTTCTATACGAATCTACTTGCTCGTGATCTCTTAATATTTAATTATAATTCGGGAGAAAGCAAGTAAATCATTAAGAAGGCCTTGGAATTGACGGACTATTCTTACAAATCTAGGTTCGCATACAATTTTTTTTTTGTATCTACGTTTGCTCATGTTTTAAATCGTGTAATGTGCTAATGGCCAAATTCGTTTTGTCACTTTTAAGTTAACATTTAGCGATGATCGAACTTTAAAACATCATAAGGAAAAACAATTACTTAAAAAACTTGTTTAAAAAAAGTCTTGAATTTGTTATCCAATAATTTCTTGCTATTCATTTGAAGTATGATATGAATTTAACATTTGATATTTCTGATGACAAGATAAAGTCTTGCTGGCGAGTGTCTTGTCAAGAATAACATGACAAGAAAAAGTCCTGCAGGCGTGTGTCTTGTCAAGAATAACATTCTTTTGACTTCACTTGGTCTCATCTTCAGATAATTATTGTGCAAGCATTTATCATAATGGAGTTGCAGAAACCATATGCTAAGTTAATCCAGATCGATGAATGTTCATCGTTTGTAGTGGGATTTAGTTACTGTATCTATCTATTTGTATGCAATCTTTATAGATGTATTTATATCTGGTAAAAGCATGAGACAAGATTGCATGGCAACGTAGCCATCTTGAATGTAGGTACATGCGTCACATTCTCACGTTCTTTCGTCGACCGGAAGCGATCTGATCCCAGCAGCAGATTTTTTGCACTGCACATAACCTTTAAATAAAGTGCCAGGGGATTTGTCACAATCAAACCCGATACTTCGTGTCTATTTCAAAAGAAAACTTGATTGACAGCTACGAATGGCGCTTTGATCTTGCCGTCCCCTCTTCTGATAAATGTTGATGTTAATGCATTTAAGACGATAAAAACATATAAACAAAGTGGGCGGGAAGGCAAAATATTAGGCCTGCTACAGTCTGCATGGACACCTAAGAAGCCAATTTTACGCCGGAAATGAGATTTTGATCCATGTGTGTATATCGGACTTCAATATTTATTAACAACTTCAAAGTTGCCCCTGGGCAAACACTTAGGAGGGCAAAGAATAGACCTTTTATGTCCCAATCTGCAAGCCTTCTAGAAGTATTGACCCCATTCAGTTCTTGTATTGTGACCTTTAGAAGAATTACCGGTGCTGTGTTTGTGTAAACCTGACGAGAAATTCTTCTTCGATCATATTCTTTCATCCTGTTTTCCCTGACGATCTTGAAGTTTTGAATAATCACTAATCATTGAGGTTCCTATAAAAAGGAGAAAGAATGTATACAATGTATGTCATGATTGAAGAAAATTAAGCATTACCCCGTAGGGAATGAATAGACTCGACACTTCTGGAATAAGTTCATCTGATAGGAATACGGTCACATTATACTCCACAGTAGTCAAACTTGTTTCTTTCCTATGCTTTTCAATGTAAAAGTCTCTCATAGAAAAAAGGTTGTTTAAAATGAACGCACCTGCATATACATTCATCAACAGGTGGTACTTGATTATCAAAAGATCACCTGTCAATATAAGCACAGCACTGTTGTTTGTCAGTTTTTATTTCATATATATATATATATATATATATATATATATATATATATATATATATATATATATATATATATATATATATATATTCTCTAACCTTAATGATAATATTAGTTATTGATATTTATATAACCTTAGTGATAATATTATTTATTAGTATTTATATAACCTTAGTGATAATATTATTTATTAGTATTTACATAACCTTAGTGATAATATTATTTATTAGTATATATACATAACCTTAGTGATAAAATTATTTATTAGTATTTATATAACCTTAGTGATAATATTATTTATTGGTATATATATATATATATATATATATATATATATAACCTTAGTGATAATATTATTTATTGGTATATATATATATATATATATATATATATATATATATATATATATATATATATATATATATAACCTTAGTGATAATATTATTTATTCGTATATATATATATATATATATATATATATATATATATATATATATATATATATATATATATATATATATATATATATATATAATATACATATTAAATAGTGCTTATAGTACAAGAGGGGTACTAAGGGTAAATGGCGCCGGGGTCGACGAAGATGGCCAGAGGGCCAGAATACGAAGCCCGAATTTGTACGTTACGGTATAGTACCCATCAAGTTGGTAAGATTTTAAGAGTAATCGCGATAGTCATCCTCAGGGTTGTGCGAGTATCAAAACTTTACTGAATGAAGACACACCGTGCTCCCTCTTTATAACACTGTTCATAGGAACCGACAAGTGACCAGTGGCGGCGCGACGAGGGTGTCGGGTGGAGGCAATTGCTCTGAGGCGCCGGACGAGGGGGCCACCGTTGGGAGCTTTTTTTTGCAGGTGTAACCGGGGCGTAGATGGAGGGGGCGGAGGGTTGAAAATTGACAACTGTCGTAAAAACTTTTCTCTGTGGCAAAGTAGGGGCGCCACTAAAGAACATTGCCCCCGGGCGCCTAGGCAGGGGCACCACTAAAGAACATTGCCCCCGGACGCCTAGGCAGGGGCACCACTAAAGAACATTGCCCCCGGGCGCCTCGAACCATCGCGCCGCCTCTGAAAATGACACTCGTTATTAGTGAGAAAGCCTTATGGTGGGGTATGTTCTAACAAGGTTGTGTCATAATAGTGCATATAAACCCCCCGAATAGGGTATTTAAAGATGTGAAATCACAGTTTAATTGCTGCTCATTAGCCAAGGACTAAAACAAAGTGAAATAAATTTAAGTAGTAATGAATAAAAAATATGTAGCCAATTGAATGGGATCCATGATCATGCCTGTTTTATACAAGGGGCGGCAGTATAATGATGGGCTTTATAACAAGGGACCACTGTAATTAAAGAATCCAAAGTATAAAAAAATATATTCGGAATCCAATTCAAATGTTATTTATTTGCATAATTATAATATTCCATTTTTTTGGTTACATACGAAATGTACATACAAAAAAAGTCCATACGTGTTTTGTTCCGAGTGGACGGAATAAGTGAGTTTGCTATGACTTAGGGATACGTCGAAGCTGTCAAGCCAAGACGTATTTATAAACAATATGGCCGAGACGTATTCATAAGCCATATCACACGAGTTCTTTGTCCCAACTCAGAAAAAAAAAGAAAAGCGGTTTTGTATTAATTGCATACTCTTTTACTCTTTCTAAATGTTTTTAGCTTTACAGTGTGAATTAAATTCAAAACGAATTGGGATTATCAAAGTTCGATTCCGTGCGTCAAATAATATCGACGCGCCGACATCAGAGAACATTTCCATTTTGGGTGTGTGATGAGGAAATACGGACTGAACATCTGTATAGAACACCAGGTCAATGAACATCTGTATAGAACATCAGGTCAGTGAACATATGTATAGAACATCAGGCCAATGAACATCTGTATAGAACATCAGGTCAATGAACATCTGTATAGAACACCAGGTCAATGAACATTTGTATAGAACACCAGGTCAATGAACATCTGTATAGAACACCAGGTCAATGAGCATCTATATAGAACACCAAGTCAATGGACATCTGTATAGAACACCAGGTCAATGAACATCTGTATAGAACACCAGGTCAATGAACATCTATATAGAACACCAGGTCAATTAACATATGTATAGAACACCAGGCCAATGAACATCTGTATAGAACACCAGGTCAATGAACATCTATATAGAACACCAGGTCAATGAACATCTGTATAGAACACCAGGTCAATGGGCATCTGTATAGAACACCAGGTTAATGAACATCTGTATAGAACACCAGGTTAATGAACATCTGTATAGAACACCAGGTCAATGAACATCTGTATAGAACACCAGGTTAATGAACATCTGTATAGAACACCAGGTCAATGTACATCTGTATAGAACACCAGGTCAACGAACATCTGTATAGAACACCAGGTCAATGGACATCTATATAGAACACCAGGTCAACGGACATCTGTATAGAACACCAGGTCAACAATGTTAGATTAAATGGGTATGTAGTAAAGGAAATATTTCAAGGCGTTTTTCCAGTTTTTCTCTTTCTTATGCCTCTTTATCGAATCCACAAAAGCATAATGAATCCAACGTGTATTCTGAAGACGAAATTACGTCATCCCTGGTAATAACCAATCAGAAGTGGCTATTCATTCAATCGACTAGGTGACTGGCTCGACACTTGTCCTTACTGCTCCTTTAACTTTGGCAATATATACAATCATTAAACTGCACTGTTTTTCTTTCCTGAGACCTATTTATCACTTCACATCATAAATAAACCCATTTCCTAAATTTTCTAAGCTTTATTTCATGTTTTACAAATTATTATGGTTACGAGTTTTTACATGGGACTGGGGATAATGTCAGAGTAAACCGAATGTTTTCACCTAGCGCAAACCAAATTCTGACCTTCTATGTTAGTAAAGTTATCTGTACTTTTTGCATTTGGGGCCTCAATACTCAGTGGTATTGGAATTGAAATTACGAAATCAATCGAATTTTTTAAAAAACAATTCACAAGTGAAAAAAGACCAGTTAAACCTGATCTGTTTTCCCTGCTTTTTGTTAAAAGCAATAAACAGAGCAGCAATATGAACCATTTCTGGAAACACATTCAAGTCCATTTCATAACTATATTATACACTGTCAAAAACAATCATTAATGCTGACGAACTTGTTTCTTTTTTTAAACTCAGAACTTAGATATGTGTCAAAGTTTACCACTAAATATATATGTATTGGCGGGATTTAACTTCCTAGATAAACAGAGCATGCATCTCTTGTATAGGTTCTGAGATAATTGTCGCGGCGACCATTGCAGCAATGTTTGGAAGGTGTCGTGATGAGCGATAAGGTGGTCATTACGGGATTGTGGTCAGTAATAGAGACCTGTCTTTTGTGACCTGCGTGCTTGAACAGTTTGGGAGAGAAATAAGGTTAATCTTAAGAAAAGATTTGAAAATGACACTTAAGATTTATGATCATCAGTTTGAAACTTTGTGCATAACAAAATCAAAATCATTGGCTCCAAATTCTCCTTCCATCCCCCGATCTCTCTCTCTCTCTCTCTCTCTCTCTCTCTCTCTCTTATGGAAACCCATTATAACTTCATATAATAAATTTAGTTTCAAAGCTTAAAACATAATGTGCATTTAATCTTCTCACATTTATGACATTTAGATTTTCTATTCGAGTATCTTCCCTTTTAAAATTCAGATTCCTATATATATGTTTTTTTGGGGTGGGTGGGGGTGGGGGTAATCTGCTGTTCCAACTCCAAGAAAAATGTTTCATGTACACAAGAAGCTTAGAAATTACTTCATCTATGCATGCTGAAACATCATCATCACTTTGTTTCCTTTGGTTTAGTTTTTCATTCTTTTCATTGTACGAATAAGAATGATGTGGGGTGAACGCAAACATCTTTGAGAATTAGATTACATTTAACACCCTGCGAGCATGGGGTGTACAAGTAGATTATATTTAACACCCTGCGGGCTTCGGGTTGTAGAATAGCCCCAATGCGTTGGGTGGGGTGGGGTGTTATTGTTGGTTTTAAGGGCGCTTTCAGCGCATTATTAACTATAGCATGTCGAGGAAATGGGAGCTAAATACCTTTTCCAAGGACACACTAAGGCCGCCAATCCTCCGGACTGACCTGGGCGGGTATCGAATCCGTGACCCTTGGATTACAAGTTAGACGCTCTATCAGCTGAGCTACCGTGGCTCCCGATGCGGGTTCGAATAAGACCATTGGACCAGCCTGGGTCGACTACCGTGGTGCGCCCTTGGGAAAGGCACTTTTTTCCAACTGTCTCATCACTATATAACCTACTCTTGTTGCTGTGCCGTAAAACACCAAACCAAGCCAAACATTTAATGTAGATTGCAGTTTCATCTCCTTACTAAGGGCAGATGGTGACAGATCTGACCCCAATGACCTATTGCCAGCTATCAACCAGTTTACTGATAATCGGTAATTTCAGCGGCACCCTGTACGATTTGACTGCGAGTCATCTGACAGTCATTATGCAATTACCTTTCTACCGCTTGCTTGTCCGAATCTTCGCTGACTGATCTCGGACACCTAGATATATATGTTGCCTACATAACATGTATAAATCCATCTCGGACACCAAGATATATTTTGCCTACATAACATGTATAAATCCATCTCGGACACCTAGATATATTTTGCCTACATAACATGTATAAATCCATCTCGCAATAAGACATTTCAACCCAAGTTCAAGAAACAATTTCAGTAAATATTTACCATTGTTGTTGCAATACGTATGCACATTTTAACAACTACATTTTTAAAGAATCTGATTTGTTAAAGATATTTGATTGGTCAAACTTAAGTAAAATAAAATTTGATTGGTCACACTTTAGTCAAATAAAATTTGAATTTAATCTGAGTGCTGAATTTTAGACTTGAGTAGTTAAAAGAGCTATGATTCGTGCCTTGGTACGAAAACCATCAGCCACTGAGATGTGAAACACTATGATTTGATATCATGCTTAAATCTTCCAATAAGATGTGAGACACTTTGATTTGATATCATGCTTAAATGTTCAAATAATATGTGAGACACTTTGATTTGATATCAAGCTTAAATGTTCAAATAAGACATGAGACACTTTGATTTGATATCATGCTTAAATGTTCAAATAAGATGTGAGACACTTTGATTTGATATCAAGCTTAAATGTTCAAATATGATGTGAGACACTTTGATTTGATATCATGCTTTAATGTTCAAATAAGATGTGAGACACTTCGATTTGATATCATGCTTAAATGTTCAAATAATATTTCATAATAATCCAGCTATATTAAATAGCACAATTTGCACCTTAGTAACGAAACCATACTCAATAAAACGGTAAGACACTGTGGGATGATATTATATGTAGATTTTGTCAATATCCAGGGGTAGCTAATACATTTAAAGAAAATGAAAAATAACTGTTACTTTCCAGAAGATTAGGACTTCAGATTGGTTTTTACTTTAGGTTTAACTCCTATTCATGACATGGTCTGAACACAATACTTAATTCCAGAGTTGTGATACCACAATTAGAAACACCAGCAAAATAATAGCAAGCTAGATTGTGCCAATTGTACAATTGTGGTAATTCTAACTTAACTTTGAGTAAATTTGTTGAAATGTTAATGTTATTCAATATTTTTGTCTTAATTAGTTCTGTAGTGTAGTATGCGGATTGATATCGAGACACACAAATGGTACTTAAACATGGAAAATGGACATTAACTGAATGTCTTACAAAGCGTGTTAAACGAGAGAATTTTATATGGATTTGAACGGATTAGCTACAACCTAAATTCGAAAATCCGGTACTGGATTATGTATACTGATTTGTGACTATGATCGGTCAGAGACAAATTCATGCGGAAAAAAAAAATTAATTACGAGACTAGAAAGGTAAAAAAAAAAAACTATCCGGGCTCCATTTTCGCCAACTGTTAATAAAGTTTAAAGCACTAGATTGGTTTAATTTTAGGTAAGTTTTATTTTATTTATTTATTTATTTATTTATTTATTTATTTATTTTGCTTTTAACGGCACTTGTAACACATTATTGGCTTTATCATGCCGAGGAAATGGGAACTAATTACTTTTCCAAGGATACACTGAGGCAGCCGACCCAGGCTGACCTGGGCGGCTATCGAACCTGCGACATTTGGATTACGAGTTCGTCGCACTACTAACCGAGCTACCACAGCTCCCTAATTTTAAGCCAGACTTATATTTTCTCCAATGTTGGATTCTCAACT
Organism: Margaritifera margaritifera; assembly: GCA_029931535.1. Lineage (NCBI taxonomy): Eukaryota > Metazoa > Mollusca > Bivalvia > Unionida > Margaritiferidae > Margaritifera > Margaritifera margaritifera. The sequence continues at coordinate 1,717,261 of JAQPZY010001504.1, forward strand.
AAAGATTAAGTCTAAGTTCTGTTGGTGAAATCCAGGCAAGATTGCTCTGCAAATATGATTGCTCTCAAAATATCCAAACTCAAGTCGTACTCAGCTCAATATTAAATAGTATGAATGTATAATATCGCAGTACAAGACAGAATAGGAACTAAAATTTCTAAAGAATATGCAAACATATCGTATGCCCTCTAGAGATACGCATACATCATGACAGAGTGCGAAATCATAATATGCGTATCATATATTATCTTCAAGGAAAAAAAATCCGATATGGTGTAAAATGAATTTTTCTTTCATAAAGAGGTAATTAATCATCAATGTAGAGTCCCCTACCCACGACAATATCCAATCTACCTTTCTTACAAGTATCGAGGTAATTTACCATCATTGCAGAGTCCCCTACCCATAATAATATCCAATCTACCTTTCTTACAAGTATCGAGGTAATTCATCATCATTGCAGAGTCCCCTACCCATGAGTATCGAGGTAATTCATCATCGTTGCAAAGTCCCCTACCCATGACAATATCCAATCTACATTTCTTACAAGTATCGAGGTAATTCATCATCATTGCAGAGTCCCCTATCCATGACAATATCCAATCTAAGTTTTTTGCAAGTATCGAGGTAATTCATCATCGTTGCAGAGTCCCCTATCCATGACAATATCCAATCTAAGTTTCTTGCAAGTATCGAGGTAATTCATCATCATTGCAGAGTCCCCTATCCATGACAATATCCAATCTAAGTTTCTTACAAGTATCGATGTAATTCATCATCGTTGCAGAGTCCCCTACCCATGACAATATCCAATCTACCTTTCTTACAAGTATGGAGGTAATTCATCATCATTGCAGAGTCCCCTACTCATGACAATATCCAATCCACCGTTCTTACAAGCATGGAGGTAATTCATCATCATTGTAGAGTCCCCTACCCATGAAAATATCCAATCTACCGTTCTTACAAGTATGGAGGTAATTCATCATCATTGCCGAGTGCCCTACCGATGACAATATCCAATCTACCGTTCTTACAAGTATGGAGGTATTTCATCATCATTGCAGAGTCCCCTACCCATGACAATATCCAATCTACCGTTCTTACAAGTATCGAGGTAATTCATCATCATTGCAGAGTCCCCTACCCATGAAAATATCCAATCTACCGTTCTTACAAGTATGGAGGTAATTCATCATCATTGGAGGTTCCCCTACCCATGACAATATCCAATCTACCTTTCTTAAAAGTATCGAGGTAATTCATCATCACTGCAGAGTCCCCTACCCATGCCAATATCCAATCTACCGTTCTTACAAATATGGAGGTATTTCATCATCATTGCAGAGTCCCCTACCCATGAGTATCGAGGTAATTAGTCATCGTTGCAGAGTCCCCTATCCATGACAATATCCAATCTACATTTCTTACAAGTATCGAGGTAATTCATCATCGTTGCTGAGTCCCCTATCCATGACAATATCCAATTTAAGTTTTTTAAAAGTATCGAGGTAATTCATCATCGTTGCAGAGTCCCCTATCCATGACAATATCCAATCTAAGTTTCTTACAAGTATCGAGGTAATTCATCATCGTTGCAGAGTCCCCTACCCATGAAAATATCCAATCTACATTTCTTACAAGTATGGAGGTAATTCATCATCATTGCAGAGTCCCCTACCCATGACAATATCCAATCTACCGTTCTTACAAGTATGGAGGTATTTCATCGTCATTGCAGAGTCCTCTACCCATAAGAATATCCAATCTACCTTTCTTACAAGTATGGAGGTAATTCATCATCATTGCAGAGTTCCCTACCCATGACAATATCCAATCTACCGTTCTTACAAGTATGGAGGTATTCATCATCATTGCAGAGTCCCCTATCCATGACAATATCCAATCTACCTTTCTTAAAAGCATGGAGGTAATTCATCCTCATTGCAGAGTCCCCTACCCATGACAATATCCAATCTACCGTTCTTACAAGTATGGAGGTAATTCATCATCATTGCAGAGTCCCCTACCCATGACGATATCCAATCTACCGTTCTTACAAGTATGGAGGTATTTCATCATCATTGCAGAGTCCCCTACCCATGACGATATCCAATCTACCGTTCTTACAAGTATCGAGGTAATTCATCATCATTGCAGAGTCCCCTACCGATGACAATATCCAATCTACCGTTCTTACAAGTATGGAGGTAATTCATCATCATTGCAGAGTCCCCTACCCATGACAATATCCAATCTACCGTTCTTACAAGTATGGAGGTATTTCATCATCATTGCAGGTTCCCCTACCCATGACAATATCCAATCTACCTTTCTTAAAAGTATCGAGGTAATTCATCATCGTTGCAGAGTCCCCTATCCATGACAATATCCAATCTAAGTTTCTTACAAGTATCGAGGTAATTCATCATCGTTGCAGAGTCCCCTATCCATGACAATATCCAATCTACCGTTCTTACAAGCATGGAGGTAATTCATCATCATTGTAGAGTCCCCTACCCATGAAAATATCCAATCTACCGTTCTTACAAGTATGGAGGTAATTCATCATCATTGCCGAGTGCCCTACCGATGACAATATCCAATCTACCGTTCTTTCAAGTATGGAGGTATTTCATCATCATTACAGAGTCCCCTACCCATGGCAATATCCAATCTACCATTCTTACAAGTATGGAGGTAATTCATCATCATTGCAGAGTCCCCTACCCATGAAAATATCCAATCTACCGTTCTTACAAGTATGGAGGTAATTCATCATCATTGCAGAGTCCCCTACCCATGACAATATCCAATCTACCGTTCTTACAAGTATGGAGGTATTTCATCATCATTGCAGGGTCCCCTACCCATGACAATATCCAATCTACCTTTCTTAAAAGTATCGAGGTAATTCATCATCACTGCAGAGTCCCCTACCCATGACAATATCCAATCTACCTTTCTTACAAGTATCGAGGTAGAAAACTGTTATTGCTGTTAACACGTTTAAAAATCGAGATTCGCATCAACTGCTCAGAACATACAAATTTTGGTTTAAAGGAAACTTAGAGAATCAAAGAGAGCGAGAATTCCTTAGGTGAGACACATATTCAAAGCACATTATGGATTATTCTGAACTGGTAGGAAAATTGCAAAAACATCCTTTTGACTGCAGTTAGTTTCATATAAGATAAACAAGAAATATATTTTACATAACTCTTGTATATGCTTCTCATTTATTCTTTTTTTAAAACTTATTTTCTTTGCCGGAAATTTTCTCCGAAACTTCGCTGTTCTTAAGCAAGGTAAAGCCCAACAGAAACGAGCGGAGCTTCAGACATTTGTGTACAGACTGGAATACATTACATGTACTGACAGAGGCGCGTTTCAAAAATGACGCGGAGGAATGAGCAAGATAATAAGGTGTGATGTCACGAAAATGTTCTTCGCCTTTCCGAAGTAAGTGTTTCTGCATTTTGGTGGAATATTAATTTCACCGATGAATATTGAACGTATATTGAAGGTAGGAAAATTTATTTTTCTTTGCTTTCTTTGAATTCTTTTGTTTTTGTTTGTGTGTGTATGTGTGTGTTCTGAAATTTGAATTCTCTGCTGAATTACTCTACTGAGTAAATCATTCACGCTCCTCACAGCTCATACTCTTTCAGAATATATCGCTACCTAAAGGCTGTTTTGACCCCAAGGTCATCAAAAACTGAGTATATTGTATTTGCGTATTAATACAGGAATACGTTGACTGGATCATATCTTGTATCTATTATCACAGACTGAAATTCAAACAAAACCAAGGTATAAACAACCAGACTGCGTAAGGCGGTTCAGATGCACTTCATTGTCACGTTATCGGTGTATTGTGACGTCGGCCGCGTGCTACCTTGTAACGTCGTCAGCCCTGTTTTTCATCTCTGCAAGTAAAGAATTTCTGACATTTTCCTCCCACGTACGAGGTAAAATCTTCACATTCTACACTAAAGCCATTGTGAGAAAAGATCGCAGAAATTGCAATATGAATTTGAGTATGATGCAGTTATCAAAACGGTTTGCTCTAGGTGGCATTTTAAATCATTGCAGAAACCGGATACAAAAAAGACCGGAAACAATTTTTTTCCCAATTCGAAAGATGATATACGTTTTACTACAAGAGCTCTCTTCGCATTGCTCTCACTTGTGGAGACCAACCATTGAAATTTCGTGAGGTTACGGTTGAGGTTGGATTTTTTTTTTTTTTTTTTTTCGAACCACGATAAAGAAAGATATTTGCTTGAAACGAGTGAATAACTGATACAGTGAAAATAGTCAACTTATTCACCCACAAGATGAAATATATCCGTTATTCACTCAAAGCAAGCAAATTATCTTTTTATTTTATGCTCAAATGTGCTGGCTGGAAGTATGTATAACAGACCGAAGTAGCATTTGTCTTACTGTATCCCGCGCGATAATGTCAGCGGATTACCGCATATGTTCTGCAGTGTTTTGTGTATATTCGCACAAAAAATATCAGTAGTAACATAATTCTCCTTCCCAATTCAACGTAAAACACCACATAAAAAAATATCAAGAAAAAAATTATATTTGCACATTGTTGGATTTTAACTCAATTCGTCTGTATGCGAGGCGGCCATGCTTACTTACCTCTACACGAAGCAAGCGTCTTAATATAGTTCACAATTTCTTAGTCATAATGTTATCAATGTCTATTGACGGACAGTGACAAATTATTTATCGTATTTCACTCCAGTGAATTATCAAGATTATTTTACTTGGAAAATCCAGTAATTCATGGCCTAGCATAAAATAATAATTTATCTTTCATCTAAAAATAATTTTTAAAAAATTCAACTAATATAATGGATATAATTAGTTCTTTTTTTTTCTACAAATCAGAGTAAGAATTTTTTTTTCAAGCTATTTGGGGACCGAACTTTTTTTAAATCTCAAAATGATCCTAGGCCCCTCTAACAGAAAAGTAAATGTCGGTCCCTTACCTTTATTTTTTAATGATTCCATCTCAACATATGTACCACAAACACGAAGTGATTATATATTTTACCTGATTACCATACTAACTTCTGCTGACAAAACCTTGTACAACTGAGAATTGTATCCGCCAATGTGATGGACCAAATGTACGTTGCTTAAGGCCAGGAACTATACGGATATTTCGTTTTAACCCCAAAGTCCAAAATACATATTAGATATCTGCATGTATACGATACCTGAATAAAATAATTATAAATCAACAGCAATAACATTGTCTTGAATGAGTATTAGGGGTGGATCCAGAATCTCATTCATTTTAAGCGTTTCCAGTGCATAATTGTAACCATCGAACTGTTAAGAAAGCGTACTCTAGGAAACGTTCTGGTTGTTTCGCGCTCATTTTTTTTTTTTTTTTGGGGGGGGGTGCACAAATTTGACCTCCCTCCCCCGATCCGCCTTTATGAATACCACAAGAAATATGCCATAGCATGACATAGATATTTTGTATAGAAGTAAACAGGAAAAGTGTGTGTGTGTGTGTGTGTAAATACAGCTTTTAGACTAGCTATAGCTGGGATAAGAAAATCACGGATAATAAGCAACAGAATTACACTGAAGAAAAGATGTCCACAAAGAATTTGCCGTAGTGCGTCACATCAAGATCATTAATATTGTAAAGTTATATACCAATCAAAAGATAAAAAGAAATATTAAAAAGACTAGTTTAATCGATTTATTTATGGATCAGGGACAGGAAGTTAGGAGGGACACATTGTTGCGCCCTTTGGCTTGTGCCTAATTTCTCTCACGTCCAATAAACAAAAAGGGGCATGAACCAAATGAAAACGACCAGGGAATATTTACAGAGGGCCTTCAGATGTCCACAAGACCTGAAATTGTCAGCGATTTCGAAAGGGGGACTGTATATTTCTGCCTTGACCGCCAATCTGACCATGAAAACGTCTAAATCCGAACGAAAAGGGACACATACATTTAGACTACCAAAGCGTTCAAAGATCTCAACTCCACGAATGTTTTTCGAAGCTCTACATCTTAGATGACTTTACCGTGACAGCCATTCTTTCTTAGTACAGCTTGATACGTTCTGTACACAGTCAAGACTTTCTTGCAACATGAAACTAATGTTCTGGATCTCCGATATGGTGCCAAGATCTCCGCAGGTGGGATAATGTTTCCGCCTGTATTAGAGTGAAGCTAACAGGAGTGGTGGTCCGAAATTAAATATGTCCGCGATTTTGAGAGGTTTCTATTCCCTCCACCGCTGTGAGGGTCAATCACAGATGTCGAAGTTGCTGTAATTGCGCAAAATACTAACCTGAAATGAATCTCCCAACTGTTTGGCGCATTGAACTGCATTACTAGCTCGCCGAGTACCCAAGGCAGCTAAATGGGCTCTTGATAACATTAATTCCACTACATTTCGACTTTTGACGGATTTTATCAACTTCAAAGGCTACCTACAGAGAGCTGGCTTCGTGATTGATGGTAACTAAATGCGCTACAGACTTTGTGTGTCAGTTTGAAGTGGAAAGATACAAGACGTTTGACGGCAAGAGCACTCGTCACTATGAAAAATTGCACTTCTATAAGACGTTTTGGAGAAATGGGCCCGGCAATATTAAACTTCTACAATTAAAGGCTGCTACTTAGGCGTGATATACGGCTAATAAATTCCACATCATTATTCGTCTCAGTGTGACCTCGGGTAAAGTTTGGTGTTGAGGTTTAGAGTAATGGTAAAAAATGAACCAACTTTGCAATGTTACACCATGCTTTAAGCTCTCCATTTTGTATTCTTAACATGTTTTGCTTATGGAGAATGGCGGTAGGGTGAATGTCTTGTTCATGATTTTAACCGAATACTCTTTAAGAAGTATGGAATACGGAACGTTCAAACATTATGAGGAAAGAACTGAATGTTGTCGAATTTATGTGCTTAGAAGTTATTCTCCACGGAAAGAAATCTCATGTGAAGTAAAACTTCATGATTTATCGAATTATAAGTATTATCAGTATTTGTAAGAATTTGAGACAAATCACCATGATTTGGTAAACCGCACTGGTGAAACAAAAATCTCAAATGTGATACCATTAATTGAGATGCTTCAAATCTTTCTGATCCCTTCATCACAGACGATTAAATGTGCACTTTCGATTCGGCAGAAACTGACAATCATGTATCTTAAATTTACCTAAAAATGATTTTTGCTTAATGTTTTTTGTAACATTTCAGGATTTTCTCGTATTTTATAAACTCGTCAGGTGTTTATTGCACGAAAATAAAATTTAAAAAAAAACACCCTGAAGGTGCAATTGACAAGTTAAAGTCTTTATTGTAATCGATCTTGCTATCTCTACCAAAATACAAAAATACAGCTATTACCTAAAATAATATGGATGAGAATGGAAACTCAGTTTCTGACATTTCTTTAAAAATATCAGTGAAACAAACACCATGTCGTCTCAAGAAGAATGTGCAAAAGATATCTGATGTACAACATATGATATCAAATGACTGTTACGGTTAATGCCTCTCTACATGACCGGGCCTAAACTGAGTTCGTTTCACATTCTATCAGTATCCATCCACAGCAACTGCAGAACCAAACCACTCTGTGATGCTGCGCAAAATAAAAGTAGCATCGTCAATCGGAAAGCTACGGAAACCCACTGACGCCCTCCGGTGTAGTCCCCCCAAACAATTACAATATCAAAAGTGTCGGAATCGGAGCGACAAGTGAATATATATGTATAGCTGAACTCATTTAAAAAATCTCCCCCTTGCACCCAAAGTAGCCACTCTACTTGGAAAAGCATTCCAAAAACATCCTGCAGATTCGCGTGTCTAAGGGCTACATTGAATCAAGGGTGTATTTTGATTTTGTACCTCCGTTAATAATAGGATTCAAATTCATTGATACCCTCATATTTACCAAGCTAGCGTAAATTATTACCATTTTTCGTTAAAACCGAATTTCGTTGACAGATGAGTGAATAAAAGTGACAATAACCTTTGGACTCGGTTCAGTACTTCCTTAAACCGAGTTAGTTATAAGCGGGTTTCACGTGCAAGGTAGTGTGATTTTGGGAAACAACTGACATAAAGTTTGATTGAAATGGCTCTTTCCTCCTTCAACACTTAAAGTTAGTAACTCTGCATTGAAAATTGCTGAGCACTTCATTTGTGCCTCAGGTTTCCTACGTCTTAGTATAATCCAGAGAAAATACAGTTAACGGTAATAAGCTCAGTTCGAGTAAAATGATTTTATCACTTGTATATGGTTGGCAAAAAGGTTTGAATGAGCGCTATGGCCTGCTCGAACAGCTTTTCATAATACTTCCCGGTTTGACACAGTAAAATTGGTAGTCCCTATTTATGCTTCTTTCTTGATTTCGATATTTAAAAGAAAGTAAAACAATAACTCTGTTTCTGTTTTTAATCAAAATGTGTGACAGTATTCTGCACAAAATAACAGTGCAGTCGATACATTTCTATAATAGTGTCTGGTGGGCTTGTGCTTGAATGACGTGTTATGTATGATGTTTATATAATATTATAAATATTTTAGGAAATTATAAATGTTTCTTCACTTTAATATTTGCTTAAATCTTAATGTTTATCAGGAAAAAACATGTTTAACTAGTGTCCTTGAATTAGGTTGTTTTGATCAATATGTTTTCTCAATTTGAAGGTCAAGGTTGAATTTTTGTTTACAAGTAAAATTCCATTAAGATGACACACATTCTAGAACATTCTGTCATGTGACCAATCTTTATATATACCATGTTTGGTAGACATTTTTTCAGTTTTGACATTACCATCAGTCTTGTAAAGAGCTATTACAGTTGTGAAAATTCATTCCAAATTCTAAGAGAGGAATTATTTTAAATATTCATTGGATTATAACAGTGCTCATAAACTTTTCGATTTTGGATTTTTAATTGATGATTTTGGAATTTAAGTGAACTTATTCAGATATTTTGGAATACTTCATTTTGACATCAGCACATCAAGATTACTAGTACATCAGGACTTTGGAGACCATTAGCACATCATAACATTCAAGGACACAGCCGTGAATTCGGAACATTCTATATTTAGGACTTGTGATTAGAACAATCATTCTTATTGGATTATTAGGATTTCAAAACACATTACTGTAAGTGACTTTTTGATTTTTCATTTTAATTATCTAGTAATAAATTGCTTGTTGATTTTTACTTGATTTGTTGGTTTCACAATCTTTCGGTTACATTTTTCTTAGACCATAGAGTCGTAACAGAAATTGGGGGCTCGTCGTTCCGGGATTGAATTTCTTTAAAGCATATTAGAGATATTAAATTTATCTTTGAAATTCATATTGATTTTGTCTCTGAATTTTTTTTGTCTTTGGCAAAGATTTTTAATAGAGAAATTTGTTTTGTGTGAAACCAACAAGCATTTACAATGGCATCTAATGTTCAGAATTTCATTTCAAAACCTACCCAGGAGGGGTTAGAGTGCATGAGAAAGGATGAGTTGCTCGAGCTTGCCAGAAAATACAGTCTATCTGAGGTAAAAGTATCATTGACAAAACAGGAAATAAAGATTATTTTAATTCAGTATTTAGTAGGAAAGGGAATTTTTGAAAATAGTGCTTTAAGTTTGAAGAGAAAGCCTGTATCTGGTTCTGACAGGAAATTAAGGGAATTAGAGTTAAAGAGCCAGATGGATTTAGAATTGGCAAAGCTTCAGATTCAGAGAGAGAGAGAAAAAGAAGAGAGGCAGATGGAGAGAAAAAGAAGAGAGGCAGATGGAGAGAGAGAAAGAAGAGAGGCAAAGGCAGATGGAGAGAGAGAAAGAAGAGAGGCAGATACAGATGGAGAGAGAGAAAGAAGATATGCAAATGCAGATGGAGAGAGAGAGAGAGAAAGAAGATAGACAAATACAAATGCAGATGCAGATGCAAAGAGAAGAAAGGGAAATGCAATTTAAGTTAAGAGAATTAGAACTGGCAAGCAGAGCACACTCCACTCCTTTAAACACAAGTCCAGGCTTTGATGTTACTAGATATATTAGGTTAGTACCCCCTTTTCAGGAAAAAGAAGTAGATAAATACTTTCTTCATTTCGAGAAAATAGCTGAAAACTTGAAATGGCCCAGAGAGCATTGGACTTTGTTATTACAAAGTGTACTTATTGGCAAAGCTCGTGAAGTCTACACTTCACTGTCAGTACAACAAAGCACTGATTATGATGTGGTTAGGGAGTACATCTTGAAAGCTTATGAGTTGGTACCAGAGGCATATCGACAAAGGTTTAGGAATTGTAGAAAAGAAACTGGACAAACTCATGTCGAATTTGCAAGGGATAAAGAACAACTATTTGATAGGTGGTGCTCAGCCAAGAAAGTTGATCAAGCTTATGATAACCTCAGATAGCTCGTATTAATTGAAGAGTTCAAGAGGTGCATCCATAGTGATGTTAAAACCTATCTTGACGAGCAGAATGTGGAAACTTTAGAAAATGCTGCTCGTATGGCTGATGATTATTCCTTGACTCACAAAATTTCATTTGGCAATAAGTCGTCCTCTCAGCAGTTTTCTGGTAAAAAACCATTTCAATCTCATTCGAGTACTTCCAAATTTCACAACAGCACAACTGTTAGGAATCAAACATCTGATAAGACTGATCATTAATCCTTATCTCTTCCTACGTGCACTTATTGTAAAACGAAAGGGCATGTTATTTCTGATCGCTTCAAGTTGAAAAATAAGCAACAGAGAAAAGACAGAGCTTTTCCAAATGCTCTTATTTCTACGAGGTCAAGGTCACGGTCTTGTATTGAAAGCAATACATTTGTTGGGTCAAACAAACCCCAGTCTGATTCTATTTTGGAGGCTTATGAACCATTCATGTCAGAAGGTTCTATATCACTTATTGGTGATACTGCCAAACCTATCCCAATTAAAATATTAAGGGACACTGGAGCTTCTCAGAGTCTTTTATTATCAGGTACTTTGCCTTTGTCTGAGGAGTCTTCTTCAAGTGAAAGTGTTGTTGTTCAGGGAGTAGAGTGCGGCTTTGTAAATGTTCCTCTCCATTGTGTACATTTGGCATCAGACTTAGTTTCTGGACCTGTGACTGTTGGGGCAGTGACTTCTTTACCCATAGAGGGTGTTCATTTATTACTAGGCAATGACCTAGCTGGAGATAAGGTTGTGGTTAATCCACTTGTAACTGACAAGCCTTGTTTGGATCAGAAAGTTGATCCTGTCGAAACTGAAATCCCTGATTTGTACCCTGCTTGTGCAGTTACTAGAGCTATGGCAAAAAGAGCTCTTGAGAGTGATGTTGATCAGGATATTATTCCTTTAGCTGACACATGTATTGGTCAGTCTTTTGATGAGGTCACTTTTTCCTCAGGTATTGATCAATCAAATGGTATTGATCACAGTGATCCTCTTTTGACAACTCATTCTCTTTGTTCTAATCAGGATGACAAACGACAATCCCTTGTCGTTGAACAGGAGCAAGATCCCGAGATATCTTGTTTGTTTCAGAGGGCTATTAGTGAAACTGAAGCCACACAAGTTCCAGTGTGTTACTTTGTGAAAAATGGGGTCCTTATGAGGAAATGGAGACCACCTGATGTACCCGCTGGTGACGAGTGGTCAGTGAGCTATCAAATTGTTGTTCCTAAGTCATATCGACAGGAAATTCTTAATTTAGCCCATGAAACTCCTTTGGCTGGTCATTTAGGAGTCCGTAAGACTTATCACAAGATCTTGAATCATTTTTATTGGCCAAAACTCAAAAGTGATGTTTCTAAATACTGCAGATCTTGTCACACTTGTCAAATGGTAGGAAAACCCAATCAGAAGATACCTAAGGCTCATCTGCAACCTATTCCTGCATTTGATGAACCATTTAGTAGAATAATAGTAGACTGTGTTGGTCCTTTACCTAAAACCAAGTCAGGCAACCAATACTTGTTGACCATCATGTGTACATCTACAAGATTTCCAGAAGCAATTCCTCTGAGAAATATAAAAACTAAAACTATTGTGAAAGCTTTGGTGAAGTTTTTTACACTTGTTGGCCTTCCCAAATCTGTCCAGTCAGATCAAGGGTCAAATTTTATGTCTGGAATTTTCCAACAAGTTATGCATGAATTAGGCATCCAACAGTTTAAATCTTCTGCCTATCACCCTGAAAGTCAAAGTGCTTTGGAAAGATTTCATCAAACTTTGAAGAATATGATTCGATCATATTGCTTTGATACAGAAAAGGATTGGGATGAGGGTATTCATTTGTTGTTGTTTGCTGTTAGGGAATCAGTTCAAGAGTCGTTGGGTTTTAGTCCCTTTGAACTAGTTTTTGGTCATACTGTCCGTGGACCATTGAAATTATTGAAAGAGAAACTTCTTTCAAATGAAGATTCAAAGATTAATCTTCTGGATTATGTCTCTGATTTCAAATACAAGTTGTCAAAGGCCTGTGAAGTAGCAAGAACTAATCTTCACACTACTCAGTCAATAATGAAATTAAGGTATGACAGAAATACACAGGAAAGGAGTTTTAAACCTGGTGACAAAGTTCTGGCTCTCTTTCCCATACCTCAGAATCCTCTTCAGGCTAAATTGTATGGTCCTTATACCGTTGCAAAGAAAGTAAATGACTTAAATTATATCATTAACACTCCTGGGAGACGGAAACAGAAACAACTTTGTCATATAAATATGTTAAAGGAATATTTTGACAGAGATAGCTCAGCTAATTATTCTGTTAATTTAGTTGTACCTGTCCCACACAGTGAAGATATCAACGATGGAGTACGATCAGACTATAGTGACTCTGGTATAACCAATCTTCGGAATTCAGAAATATTGAACAACCTAGACCAGAAACTTTCACATCTACAACAACAGGAAAGAAATGAACTAAAACAGCTATTACATGACTATGAGCACTTGTTTCCTGATGTTCCAACACGAACAAGTAAAATTTATCATGACGTTGACATTGTAGATTCTGCGCATGTGAAACAGCATCCTTATAGGATGAATCCTCTCAAACAGAACTATCTGAAGAAAGAAATTCAGTATTTACTGGAGAATGATTTCATAGAACCAAGTAAAAGTAACTGGAGTTCACCATGTATTCTTGTTCCCAAGCCAGATAATACATTCCGTATGTGTACTGACTATAGAAAAGTCAACAGTGTCACCAAAACTGATTCATTTCCAATCCCAAGAATGGACGATTGCATTGATAAAATTGGAAATGCGGAATATGTCACCAAGTTTGACCTTTTAAAAGGATTCTGGCAAATTCCACTGACGGAAAGGGCAAAAGAAATTTCAACATTTGTAACTCCAGATGGACTTTATCAATATAAAGTCATGCCGTTTGGAATGAAAAATTCGCCTGCAACGTTTCAACGTCTGATGAACATGATAACATTTGGTCTTGATAATTGTGACGCTTATATCGATGACGTCATTATCTACAACAACACCTGGGAAGATCATTTGGAAACCATTCGAAAATTCTTTGATCGACTCAGTGATGCGAATCTGACAATTAATTTGAGCAAAAGTGAGTTTTGCCATGCTTGTGTCACATTTTTAGGACATATTGTGGGACAAGGTCAAGTTAAACCTATAGAAGCTAAGGTCAAAGCTATCTCTGAATTTCAAGTTCCAATTTGTAAAAAGCAACTGATGCGATTTCTAGGTATGGCTGGCTATTATCGGAAATTTTGTTCCAATTTTTCCAAAATTGCTGAACCTTTGACAAGTTTATTGAGTAAGAAAACCAAATTTTTTGGGTCTGACAAGTGTCAGGAATCTTTTGACAAGTTATAGGCCATGCTTAAGAATGCACCAGTTCTTTCTGCGCCAAATTTCAGCCAATCATTTAAATTATCTGTTGATGCAAGTGATGTAGGGGTTGGTGGAGTATTGATTCAGGAAGACAAAAGTGGTGTTTATCACCCTGTGTGTTATTTTTCTAAAAAAACTAAACAAGCACCAGAAAAATTATTCCACAATTGAGAAGGAATGTTTGGCTTTGATATTGGCTTTACAGCATTTTGAAGTGTATGTTACCTCAGCTCTTTCTCCAATTATTGTGTACAGTGATCACAATCCCCTTACTTTCATCAACAAAATGAAAGGTAAAAATCGGAGATTGTTGAGATGGAGTTTGATATTGCAAGAATATAACATTGACATTAGACACATCAGGGGAAAAGACAATGTGATTGCAGATGCACTCTCACGTGCCTAGAAATGTAATATTGCTTGATGTAATTAAGTCCAGTATCATAAAACATGTTCTTATGTAATTTTTTTTATTGTAGTATTAGATGTATATTCAAAAGAAAGCTTTATTACATAAATCTTTCTTTTTCTTTATGAGGGGAGGTGTTATGTATGATGTTTATATAATATTATAAATATTTTAGGAAATTATAAATGTTTCTTCACTTTAATATTTGCTTAAATCTTAATGTTTATCAGGAAAAAACATGTTTAACTAGTGTCCTTGAATTAGGTTGTTTTGATCAATATGTTTTCTCAATTTGAAGGTCAAGGTTGAATTTTTGTTTTTACAAGTAAAATTCCATTAAGATGACACACATTCTAGAACATTCTGTCATGTGACCAATCTTTATATATACCATGTTTGGTAGACATTTTTTCAGTTTTGACATTACCATCAGTCTTGTAAAGAGCTATTACAGTTGTGAAAATTCATTCCAAATTCTAAGAGAGGAATTATTTTAAATATTCATTGGATTATAACAGTGCTCATAAACTTTTCGATTTTGGATTTTTAATTGATGATTTTGGAATTTAAGTGAACTTATTCAGATATTTTGGAATACTTCATTTTGACATCAGCACATCAAGATTACTAGTACATCAGGACTTTGGAGACCATTAGCACATCATAACATTCAAGGACAGCCGTGAATTCGGAACATTCTATATTTAGGACTTGTGATTAGAACAACCATTCTTATTGGATTATTAGGATTTCAAAACACATTACTGTAAGTGACTTTTTGATTTTTCATTTTAATTATCTAGTAATAAATTGCTTGTTGATTTTTACTTGATTTGTTGGTTTCACAATCTTTCTGTTACATTTTTCTTAGACCATAGAGTCGTAACAGACGTCACACATGACAGCAAACCGAGCCTATGTCAAGGGAGGTAACGCAGTCTGTAATTTTGGACACAAAATATGATCCTTAATTTTTAAATGTAAATTTCGGGAATTCGGTTGGAGTACAATTTACATGAAAAACGGACATTTAATCGATACATAATGTTCTACAAAAAGCATCACAAATTTATATCGTGTAGATTTCTCCAAAGTTGGCCTTGCACAGCTTGCATTTTTAAATGAAGGATTTTTTTTTGTATATGATACTCATTTGTACATGAGAACGCAGTTATTCTATTTTGATCATGTGAATTTGTTTTTGGTCTCTAACCATAGTTCTTAAACACGTGCTATTTGAAACACCGTTCATATAACATACAAATGTAATTGTTAATATTTGCATCAATTACTACCATACAGTGTCCAAATGTTATGATACATTCCACATGAATTTGAATGTGATTGATAATGTCTTTGCGGAAATGTTATTAAAATGGTATATACAGGTTATCAGTACAGTAACTTGATCTGGTGCTTGTATCTCGCGGGACCAGAAAAGGTCTCGCAAGATCCGATGTCTTTCGGCTATCAAACTCGACGCGATACAAGCACCCGGATCAAGTTACTGTACTATGTGCTTATTATAGACCCTAAAAAAAATATTTCATAATGAAAAGACAAGTTTTTATGCTGTTGTTGTTCTTCTTCTTTCACTTTGATTCCACGAAAAAGTCCCTTCATGCGACCATTGTTAGGTGACATCGTCCTTGACAGCAAGGAATCTAAATGTGGTTTCAGATCAGCCTCGGGGAAAAATAACCTTTATCATGAGTTGTATAATGATGGGTATATAGTAAATCTAGATACAGACAGCAATAAAAAATGTACCTCATTTTCTTACACGTAGGGGGTGGCATCCCATTCCAACAGCTCGTTAAAAAAACAACAGCAACAACAAAAAATAACATGAATGTGGACTGAACAGTATAATTGTTCTGAAAACTCGAAAATTATGTCCATGGAGTGTAACCGTCAAGAAGTGCAACTCTATACTGTACAACATTCAGCAAAAGATTGCTTATATCTAAACAATGAAACTTTCCCAAACTTGTACATTTGTCAAACTGCCTCCTCAGCAGTCTCGTATTTAAAAAAAGTATACATACTAAATTAACCCCAATATATGTTTGTCAGTACCATTTTTCAGACTATTTTTTTTTTTTGGGGTGGGGGTGGGGTGTGAGGCGGGTTTATAGGGGTATAATATTCAGAGATTTTACAACTAATTTTTTCTTTCTTTCCTGCACTACGTTGCTAAGTCATACTGACCATAACTAATATTGTTGTGTGTGGAGATCAGCCTAGTAAATGCTTCTCCTTATCGGTCGCAGATGAGATGGTTGCTTGGCCGGCAGGTGGGAAGTATACAGATAGGGAAGCAAGAATGTAGGTGGAGCTTAGATGGGTAGATAGGCGGTTGGGTAGACAGACAGGTGGGTATGTGAATAGTTAGGTCTCCATGTACTTATGGATTTAGGTAAAAATAATGTAGCTTATTAATATCACTTGCATAAATATGTAATCATAATGAACATTATTTGCAAGATACACCTACAAAATAATATTTCAGTCGTGTTTTTAAACTTAGCTGCTTCAAAAAATTGGTCGCAATATTTTGAAAAATCAGAGTCACTCAGACAAGGTTTGGTTTTGGTTTTTTGCTTTAAGGCACATTAACAAAAGTAGGCTATTTAGTGCCGAGGCAATTTGATTCAGGACACACCACAGTAGACGACCCAGGCTGATACGACGGTAGGGTTTGAACCCACACCCTTTCGGTCGCGAGTCCGATACCCTAACCACTAAGCCATTGCGGCTCTTGCCAGCTCCGACAAGAAAACCAGCTAAGGTAAGTAGCAACTATCGTTGTGTCTTTGTTGCGCTGCATCGTTTACACAAAACTTTGATTGAAGCAAAATTAGTGGCAACAACTTACCTCAAATCGAGCAGGCTTTTCGAGATGACGGCATCCGATTTGAAGCAAGTGTTATCCCGTAATTGTACTGTAAGATATGCTTCGGGGAAAATGATGTATCGTACCAAAGACACTTAAGTATTAACTATTTATCTCGGCTGGTTTTCTTGTCCGGGCGGCTAACTTCTTCAAACTCTTTGAACAACTGCTGCAGTTGGCTGTCATATAAAGCCACTGCCCAAAAAGCAAAAGTATTCCGCATACATGTGACGTATAATGGTGCGATTGAAATGGGTTAAGCCAAGGAATCACCTCTAACAATACCCATAACCCTACAGTTAACATTAGCTTTGATATGGAGATGTAATCTCCTTAGAAAATATTAATAAAGATAAATGTCACTGTGATTTATTTAGAAGACAAATGTTGACAAATGAATAGCTCTTACAATCACCACAGATAACACACGTCAAGGAATATGATATTTCAAATATAGAACAAACGGTTGATATTGAATAGACCTCAATGTAATGCGTTCCAAAATAGTTGTAGATACTTCAGAACTTTCTGGTTTATATAGGCCCTTGATTTATTTCAGAGCGTGGTGGCTTGTGAGTATGATTGCTGAGAGAGAGAGAGAGAGAGAGAGAGAGAGAGAGAGAGAGAGAGAGAGAGAGAGAGAGAGAGAGAGTATAATTGTATGTTTCACTGTATATGTTATAACATTCGGAGGACATTGATTTGAAGTACAAAATTGTAACCGCACTGAATGTGTCAGAATAAACCTGTTAACAATATCATGTATTTTTATCATATTGGTTACACAAATCATTGTCAAAAACATATGTTATATCCTCGTTTCATTTTTCCACTTTGATCACGTCTTCCACTTTGTTCGGAAATCATATACGGTTATGTATCAATGGAGAATCATTAACGTGCTACAAATTTGTTTTTAATGTCCCTCCTGGTGGAGGCAGGATATGCTTTTAAGCCTAATAATTACGTGACAGTAGAACTTCAAAAGTATATATATTGCATTTTTCGGTGTGCTAGAGTCATCAATTTCCATAATCATTATCCATGAATCATTTTATCATGGTAGTATGTACATATGACAAATAGGGCTGCAGATAGCATGATGTAATCTTAGTAATGTTTGTTTGAAGCGATATTCATCTTCCAAAATGATTGATGTCATTATTTTCATCTCTTTTTGTCAATAGACTGACATTCAATTGTGCTACAAAGGCAATATGATGCAGTTTTGTTGATAGATTTACAGCAATTGTACTACAAAGAGAATATGATGCAGTTTTGAAAGAAAATTTTTAAAAAAATGAAAAACTCGAGCTCTATGAGAAATATATAGGAATTATTCACTCGACTTCATTCTAAAACTTCCAATAATAATAATGTCCTTGCTGAATGTAACATGCAGTAAATATGATATGTCTTCCCACTAGAATTATTGTTCGGAAAACATTCAAACAGAATAAGAAAAAGGGATGAAAGGAGCGACGTTTCAGACCGCATAAAGCCACGATCAGGTATTAATTCAGCTGAATTTTTTTTTTTTTTTTTTTTTTTTTGGGGGGGGGGCATGTCTGTAAACACTCAAGTACGATCACATACAATAATCATTGGCGATACACGGTGCTGTAAACTGGTAAGGGAATCATACTAGTAAAGGAATCATACTAGTAGGGGAATCGTGCTAGTAAGGGAATCATGCTAATAAGGGAATCATACTAGTAAGGGAATCATACTAGTAGGGGAATCATGCTAGTAAGGGAATCATGCTAATACGGGAATCATACTAGTAAGGGAATCATACTAGTAAGGGAATCATGCTAGTAGGGTAATCATGCTAGTAAGGGAATCATGCTAATACGGGAATCATACTAGTAAGGGAATCATACTAGTAAGGGAATCATGCTAGTAATAGAATCATGCCAGCAAGGGAATCATGCCAGTAAGGGAATCATGCTAATAAGGGAATCATACTAGTAAGGGAAGCATACTAGTAAGGGAATCAAGCTAGTAAGGGAATCATACTAGTAAGGGAATCATGCTAGTACGGGAATCATACTAGTAAGGGAATCATACTAATAACGGAATCAGGCTAGTAAGGGAATCATGCTAGTACGGGAATCATACTAGTAAGGGAATCATACTAATAAGGGAATCATGCTAGTAAGAGAATCATGCTAGTAAGGGAATCATACTAATAAGGGAATCATGCTAGTAAGGGAATCATACTAATAAGGGAATCATACTAATAAGGGAAGCATTCTAGAAAGGGAAGCATACTAGTAAGGGAATCATGCTAGTAAGGGAATCATAATAGAAAGGAAGCATACTAGAAAGGGAAGCATACTAGAAAGGGAAGCATGCTAGTAAGGGAATCATACTAGAAAGGGAAGCATACTAGAAAGGGAATCATGCTAGTAAGGGAATCATAATAGAAAGGAAGCATACTAGAAAGGGAAGCATACTAGAAAGGGAAGCATACTAGTAAGGGAATCATACTAGCAAGGGAATCATAATAATAAGGGAAGCATACTAGTAAGGGCATCATACTAATAAGGGAATCATACCAGTAAGGGAATCATACTAGTAAGGGAATCATACTAATAAGGGAAGCATACTAGAAAGGGAATCATACTAGTAAGGGAATCATACTAGTAAGGGAATCATACTACTAAAGAAATCATACTAATAAGGAAAGCATACTAGTAAGGGAATCATACTAATAAGGGAATCATGCAAATAAGGGAAGCATACTAGTAAGGGAATCATGCTAGTAAGGGAATCATACTAATTAAGGGAATCATACTAATAAAGGAATCATGCTAGTAAGGGAATCATACTAGTAAGGGAAGCATACTATTAAGTCAATCATACTTGAAAGGGAAGCATACTAGTAAGGGAAGCATACTAATAAGGGAATCATGCTAGTAAGGGAATCATACTAGTAAGGGAATCAAACTAGAAAGGGAAGCATACTAGAAAGGGAAGCATACTAATAAGGGAATCATGCTAGTAAGGGAATCATACTAGCAAGGGAATCATACTAATAAGAGAATCATACTAATAAGGGAATCATACTAATAAGGGAATCATGCTAGTAAGGGAATCAATGTCAATACTATCCTAAGGGTAATATCATTCTAATTTTACTTCAGTCAGAGTTACAGATCGTCAAATGTTTCCGAATTTGAGTCTGAACTTTCTTGCTCGGAAAGTTTGAAGAATACGTGGAATCGTGTTTTAATTGGCCGCCGACTACAGCGATCTGATCTTGTTAGCTGGAAACTTTCAGATCTATAGTTTGAACAGGAAGTCTTCACTGTTTTCAGATCGAGTCACAAGTTCTTGGATATCCCGAAATAACAGCATTTTTGATAAAGAATAACAACCGATCACTGTTTGGATTTACCCGTCACTTGACTGGTAAAGGGTGAATAGTGGCTTTTCTGAAGCTCTTTGGTCTAGCCCCAAATATTTTTGTTCTCAATCCAAAACTTTAAAATCATATTTTGGCTGCCTCTGTATCATTTAAAGATTTCGGGAACGAAGAAGACTCAGAAGTAAGAATTTGTGTTACATTGAGCATTTGTGCATAGCGTCCCTTGGTACCAATATGAAATATATGTTTGCATTCTCTCTCGTTTCATGCTACTAACAGTAACCTGTTCTCTAAGAATAGTATATTGCGATAATAATGACACAACATGTGGAAAAAAGAGAGGGGGGATAGCAAAGTTGACCTACGTTTTGACCTAGAACAAAGTCTTCCTCAGGGGACAAAAAATAACATCCACACACACTCGCGCGCGCGCGCACGCGCGCAGAACAATAAATGTTTACATTGTGGCATAGAGAAGCAAACCTATCTAGAATAATAAAGAGGTATAAACTAAGAAAGAAAAAAAAAGATAAAACAGTTACTGAACTCAGTTTGAGCTAACTTTGTCATAGGACTGTGAAGAAATAACTAAATGACTAGAAAGGGAACTATTATCTGAGAATAAGGAGAACGGATTTGGCTGCAAGCTAAAGAATTATAGCGTTCTACTGCTTGGCGTGACCTAGTTAGCAACGTCATTGCGAGGAGATCGGGTTTCGCACGGCGACATCTGTATCGGTGTATTATTATTCGCTTCTAGCTTTACATCCGTAATTTCCACAACGAGAAACAAAGGTAAAGATGTATTTTACATTGCAAAGGAATGAGGCAGAAAGGCGTGATAACAACAACAAGAACAACAATAATAATAACTTGACGTCACTAGACGAGGGCGAGGCTCAGCAAACTGACAGAAAACTGACACGCGGTGGGTTAAATAGAGTACTTTTGGACTAGTTTTTTTGTTTAAGCCAAATTTGCCGTGTGTTTGCATCTGCAGGATCTACTATTTCTCTGTGCGGCTACGTTCGTTATATATCCGTCTTTGATTTAACTGAATGGGCATCATCACTTCAATGGACTGGACAGAGTGTCCGGCTGAGTTGAAATAATTGGCGAGTTTTGTGCTAACCTTTTGTTTGATATGGCTTTTGAGATTCTTCATTCTTTTTCTATATTGGATGTCACAAATCTTGCACGTCGGGACGTAAAATGACGTTTTAAAACATATTGGATGTGACAAATCTTGTACGTCAGGACGTAAAATGACGTTTTTGCTCATACATCCTAACCTTTAGTTGATATTATAAATAATTAAAGTTGATGAACTCTTAAAAGTACTTGACTCTAGATAGATAGATAGATAGATAGATAGATAGATAGATAGATAGATAGATAGATAGATAGATAGATAGATGGATAGATAGATAGATAATATAATCAAACAGGTTAGAAAGTTAAAATTCGTTCCAAGCACGAATCCAACCCGTGGCGCGAGTATCGGCATCTATCGCCTAGTATTTATGTACCAGCACCCTAACCCACTCGGCCATGCAAGGTATGCAGCATCCAATTTGTTGGAGAAACAAAGAAATTAAATATTAGAATGAATCTCCATAGATCAGTTTGGCAAGCTAAAAAAAAAAAAAAAAAAGAAGACATGTGGCAGAACATTTCCTTTTTCCCGGTCACACTTTCAACGATGTTCTCATGGCTTGAAAACGCCCATAGCTCAAAACAGAAAACAAATTTTTAAAATTTAAAAAAATAAATAAATAGGAATTCCAAAGAAAACTATTGGACTAGTCGGCAGCGAACGCTCAAAGCCACCGGCTTAAATCAAGAAGAATCTAAATTGTCAATTTCCGTGTATTGATAACAAGAAATATCCAATTAACCAAAATCGCATTTTCCTGTCATTAGTTCGCTTTCACAAACCCATAATCTCAACTCCCATACTTCCATAAAAATTCAAATTTAAAAATGCAAACAATTTCTTTTATTTTTTTTTTCATTGGTCACAACACAACTTTGTAATACTACCTTGGAACTTAACTTTTACTAGTTTAAAATAATCACAAATTCAACGAAGTTACTATATCCGGGATTCAATTCTAATTGGACAACTGCCAAGAACCTATTGATGGAGCACAATTTTCATTGCTGACCTGCTTGCTTACGTCATCAATTAGATTCTTTTTGTTCTAATTGTATCGTTTCTGTAAATATCTACAGTCAAGCATCATGTAGATTCTGAAAAGTAATTACGTTTCTTTGTGTTTTATTCTGGTCTCATTTGTGTAATCGTCCTTTTGCAACTTTGTGCCCTTTAGAAAGGAATCCGTATATTCCAAAATTGCTTGGGCTGGTCTCACACCAGTTTTGCACTGTTGTTTGTCAGTCTTTCTTTCATATGTACGATTTTTTTCCCTGACCAACACGATAGTTTTGATCTAGTGCAATTTGGAAAGACTGTTATTTACTGTGTGATTTATAATTATATTTATTTACCCCTCACACCAGAAGATCAGCTTATTAGTGTGATCTAGAATCTTTTAAATCTGTGTAATGTGGATTTTTTTTGTCTTTGTACTCATTTAGTGTTGTTAGTTCCTCAAAGTTTATTCGTTAAAGAAATATTTTATCAATGAGGAGGTGTTCAAGACTACACAACGAAATAAATTTACATATTATATTGCACCATCACAATGGATCTCGAAGTCACTTCTACACCACAAAAACTGTGACGAAAAACCTTGAAATTAAATTAAAACAAAAAAATTATTGGGCATGTTTCTAAACGGTTCTTGAGAAACTGGAATAAAATAACACACGAAGAATATCAATCAAACTGACTAAATTACTTGTAAACAACTTAAATCATTAGTACTCTTCTCTTTCTAGTCAAGATCAGTTAAGATCGAAGAATGACACGCTAAATCAAGATAAAAAATTACTTAGCTAACTTAAGGAAAGGAAGAGAAAAAACAGTTCGAAAACACAATTTACCTCATCTACAACCCATTTATACACAACGTTCCACATAAAAATCGAATAAAACAGACGAAAACGAAAGAAAAGAAAAGAAAACAGCAAACGACCAGATCATTTACCACTAATTCTCATACAATTGTTGTACATTTTTCTTACACCCCAGTCACAGAATCAGAAATTAACTTGCTTTTTAGAGGTCAAAGCTTCTGTTCTCGCCCCAAATTTTAATACAGAGGTGGCACTCTAAAGGACAGGGAAGAGTTCAGTCACATAATGCGACTTAAAGCATGTTTTGAAGCAAAGGCCAGAACGTATAAAGAGACGGACACCTACACTGAAGCACCGAAAATTCCGGAAAAAGTGATTGGGTCCCTCCAAAGAGTTCCTTTGCTAACCTTGAGGCCTTCATTTCATCCACTGAAAGTGAACTCACAAATTACTCAAGTCGAGCAAGCAAATACTCAAACTTAAGCAAAGAGGAAAAGAAAGCCTTAATGTCACTAGAAATCACATCATAATCAAACCAGCGGATAAACGGTCTGCGTTCGTTATTATGGACCTAGAAGACTATATCAATGAAGAAAACAGACAGCTGACTGATGTCAGATTCTACCAGAAACTAAACCATAACCAAACACTAGAATATTATAAGAAAGCTGAGAAGAGGAAGGTACATACCAGATGGCTCCCTCATACGCAAATATATTTATGGGGCGATTAGAACACCAACTTCTGGTTTGTGTAAGCTATAACCCATGCCATCGGGTACCTTTAATTAATGATGTGGAAATTAAATGGCAACATGGGAGGAAAAAGCTACACGAATTCATAATGGAAGCCAATAATTTCCATTATTCGATCCAATTCACTGCCGAAATTTCGAAAACCAATCATCTATTTTTGGATGCAAAAAAGAAAAATTGTCTCAAACACGCTCCATACAGATATTTATTCCAAAGCAACTAATAAACATCAGTACCTTCCTCCATCCAGATGCCATCCAAGGATATGCGCCCGAAACACATCCCCTACAGTCAAGCACTTACAGTCAGGAGAATGTGCTCTGATGCCATAACTTTCGATGAGAGTTTCAGTGAGATAACCAAACAGCCGACAAAGCGGGGCTAAAACAAAGATACAAGAAGCGATATAAAGAGCCATGCACACAAACCGTGCTGACCTCCTAATTTGCAAGGGAAAATAAAACGTGGAACGAATACCCCAAAAAATGGATAGAAGCCCAATGGATGAACATTCTTCGTTTCCCAGCCACGCTTTCAGTGATGTTCTCCTGACTGGAATCTCCCATAACTCAAAATGGAGCACAACAAAATTGGAAGCCCAAAGAAACCTAGTGGATTCGCCGAACACTCAAAGCCAGCGGCTCAAATCAAGAAGAATCTCAACGGGCAATTTCCCCTGCATAGATAACAATAAATTTCCAAGTAACCAAACTCACATTTTCCTTATATTAATTTGCTTTCTCAAACCCATGATCTCAACTTCCATTTTTCTGTAAAATAAATAAATAAATAAATAAATAAAAAGTACAAAATGCATATAATTTTTTTTATTTTGTATTATAATTACTCACAACATAACTTTGTAAGACTACTTTAGAACAAAACTTTTACTAGTTATAAATAAATAAATAAAAAGTACAAAATGCATATCATTTATTTTATTTTGTATTATAATTACTCACAACATAACTTTGTAAGACTACTTTAGAACAAAACTTTTACTTGTTATAAGTTCAACAAAATACTATATCCGGGATAAAATGTTAACTGGACAGTTGTCGATAGCCCTACAGATGGCGCAAATTTTTCATCACTAACCTGCTTGCTTATGTCATCGATTATATTGCTTTTGTTCTAATTGTATCGTTTCTGGAAATATAAACAGCCATTCATCATATAGATTCTGTAAAGTAATTACTTCTTTGTGCTTTATTCTGGTTTCGTTTGTGTTATCGACCTTTGTAGCTTTGTGACCTTGAGAAAGGCATCGCTAGATTGCGAAAGTGCTTGGATTGTTTCACATCAGTTTCGCACAGATTTTATTTCATATATACGATTTTTACCGGCCAGCGTGATCTTTATGATACAGTGAAATTGGGGGCAGATTTTTATTTGCCGTGTAATTTGTAATATATATTATACGGAATTATATATTCTAGTTATGTGATTCAGCGACGGATCGGTCGGGGGACTCCCCAAAATCAGCGTGAAACAAACGGAACGTTCTATAGAATAAGTTATTTTTAGAGATACATTCTTAAACTTATGCCCTGAAACAAGAATACTAAAGTGTTTAAACTAGGAGCTGTACCCATACAGCGGACGGCAATTTATTGTGAACAAGCTATGTATCATGCAACCAAAGTTTCGAGACTGTTGCCCGAGATCTATTTATTTGCTCAGTGTTGACCAGATAAAAGTTCGTTTCCAACAATAACTAATAAATACAACCAATTAAATTATTTAAAAAGATTCACTCTAATTACTATTTTTGCTATGTCCAATAATTAAATTGAGATAGATTAGATTTACAACAAAAAAAATAAGATAAATGAACCTTTATCAGCTGTAGAAGTAGCATGGCTTACTTTTTTGTTTTTATTATCCCAGACACATTACGGGACCAAGGTTTGGGCCTTGGACTCTCCCTTTACAATTTATGAGGAAATACAAATTTGAAATTAAACTATAGCTAGTATAACATGTGTTAGAGGTTTTGGAGAGAGAGAGAGAGAGAGAGAGAGAGAGAGAGAGAGAGAGAGAGAGAGAGAGAGAGAGAGAGAGAAATACAAAGAGAAAAGTTGCATGTACATACAATACCCATACACACTTAACTACGAACATACATACATACAAGCATATACATACATACATGTACGTACCAATACACAGGTATTTATAGATATCTAAACATATTAATTAATACAGTGTTACCCGCCATTGATGGGACAATATGGGCTGTATCTATATATCAACAGAATAAAAGGTGGGTCTATCTGGGGAAGCATCGTTGTACATAGACATGTATACTTAACCTATTAATGCATCCAAACGTATCAACACATACCTTATTATGGATAGAATGGTAAATAGAGATACATTAATATTCAGTTTAAAAACAACTTTTTGTAAAGTTGCCATTTTGCATCAAAATATACCATGTGCAGTGTATGTATGCAGAATACTTTTCCGACAAAAAAGTGTAATTTTAGCTCTTCTTTAGAATGAGACATATTTGGTAATTCATTATTAAATCTAGTTATTACTATATAATTTCAACTGTAATATAATCAAATCATCATTTATTTCCATCTATAATGCCAAGCAGAAATTGTCTCTTTGATACATAAAAGTTGTAGAGATGATTGCACTCACTCTTTATTCACTCTGTAAACCTGGTTAAGATTTATTGTTTTTGGACACTCCTATAACGAATATGACAAAATTTCTATAGAGGTTTTGCGAAGAGAATGCAAATTATTTTCCACGTATTTTTTGAAATTATTTGTTGCCAAAATTATGTGAAAATTCTTATTTTGAAACCGTTTAAGTCTAGGACATCTTGTTATCTTGAGAGGCAAGGGGAAAAGCTTGTTCCATTCATTCTTATTTACATTGTCAAATTCTGTATTCCATTTTGCAGCTGCGGCTGGCTCCTGATTGAATGTTTTGTAATTCATATACAGCCATTTTTATCCGTTATTATAAGTAAAATAGATGGGTGCACACGTGGGTATTGAATATTAGAATCGATATTGACAGAATATTTTGCTTCTGTAGATTTGTATGGCACTTAAAAGCCCCTGAGGTTCTAGGAAATTTAAATGGAATCCAAATTTATGACGGTACATATCAAGATTAATTCACGAACCATCTTCGTTTACTAAGTCATTTATTTAGAGTCCTAACTTTGTGCATTACACTAGAATTTACAATAATGATATTAGGATTCATCCATATTTGTGTTTCAAGGAATTCTTCTTTGTTTTCAACAATAAACTTATTATACAATTTTATATAAGCTGAATATATATATATATTCAAAACTACTTCAGGCATTTATTAACTCTTTTAAGAAAATCTTTTCCAAATAGGACACAGTTGTTTTGCCTTTGGGAGAAGAGCAAGTTAAATGTTTTTCTATTTGGTCTCAAGAATAATCATTATTCTGCAGACTCGGAATGAAGCTTTACGGAAACAGATCGATGAACAGGAACAATACATGAGGACAAATAATGTAATAATTTATGGTTTAGAGGATAGAGAGAAGAACGAATCCTTGGCCATTTGTGCAGAAAGGCGTGGTGGGCATGTTCAGGATTAAATTTGGGATGCGTATCTCAGTTTAGGATATTAGCAAACTCATCGCTTGGGCCAGTTTACAAAATCAGCCAAGAGAATCGTGATCTGCCAGTTCATTTCCAGGAGGAAAAGGCACGAATAAATTCTGAAAAGAAAAAAAAAAAAAAAAATCGAAAGGTTCGAGACTCGTAATCAAGCAGGATGTGAATAAAATAACATCTGACATCATGGAAACGTTGAAGGTGGATGAATTCATCGAATCAGTGTGATTTTTTGACGGGATACATTTTTGCAAAGTTGAAAAAGGGACGACCTTTCAAAATTAGGAGATCGTTTGTAATCGAATAGTGTACAAGTGGAGTTGAAATTCAGTCTGACTTGTTTTTTTAGCCTTTTGTCTCATTTTTTATATATATATATTTATTGATCGTTTGATATTATATACAGTCACTTGATTTATACACCCTGAACTACATTTTATTGCACTCGTGTTTTTCCTTCTCTCTCTCTCATTCTCACTCTCTCTCTCTCTCTCTCTCTCGCAGGATATTTTTTATTAATAATTTAAAATAAAGCATAAACTCCAGAGAGAAATATTGGTACGAAAATACACCTGGAGCAAAAGTAACCAATTAAGCAAGCCAGGCTAAAGTTTTTTCTTATTTTAGAAAATCTTTTTACAGTGGTGGAAGAAACTGTCATAGAACCTGGCTACAGAACTGACCATTCCCTTGTAAAAGTGATTTTGGCTTTTAGAAAAACTTAAAAACACAACACTAAATTAAATAACTCATGAGTATAAAAAGATTCAGATTGCATTTCTCTTGTTAAAGATACAATTCATCGTTGCAAAAGTCAATATGTCTGTTCCCATCAAGCATCTAATTTTGAGCAAATTCCAGCTTCTGCGTTAGTTTTTACTATAAATGATCAACTTTTTAAAAAAAATGATATTGTTAGAAATTAGTCAAATTACAGTTATTTAAAGTTTGGCATTATCAAAACTTACTCATCTACTAATGAGTTTACCAAATCCCCCTCATAGTGTACCCCAGGAACTAGATTCTCTTTTCTATTAGTTTGTGTGGAGTGGGGCAAGAGACAAAATTAAAAGAAAAATAATTAATAAAGACTATTATGAGGGTGGCCTTGAAATGGTTGACTTGAAATGGTTGATATTAATATGTTTGTGGATTTTATTATGATTGCCTGGATCACGGTACGGATATGATTTTGTGTTCGTAATATCATTTCAACTGTTCTAAATCTGAAGGAATGTGAATTAGAAGTTTTCTTGTACATATCGGTAGTCAGTCACGTGTACATCTATAAAATGACAATAGCGTCTATTAGCCGTTGAAACGACTGTCAGTCGCCTGCCAGTGTTGTAATATGATGATTGCGTTAAGTATTGCTTGTTTTCGGTAAAAAGCCGTCTACTGTACTAAAAGTTTGAAAACTGAAAACCATTCTAGGAGTCTCGAAACACTGTGCATATATATATATAAAGAAGCGAAAATTATGACTGAATTTCCTTCCAATCCTTATATATTTCGATCCCAACCAACGAACATTTGAATTTGAAATTATGGTCTATGTCTGAATTGTAAGCCTTGGAAGATTTTTTTTTATCCTGAAGAGTTTAAGTTTAAGTTTTTCATTCACATTTTAAGGTGTTTGTTAATAATAATAATAATAATAATAATAATAACAACAACAAAATTTTATCCTGAAGAGTTTAAGTTTAAATTTTCCATTCACATTTTAAGGTGTTTGTTAATAATAATAATAATAATAATAATAATAATAATAATAATAATAATAACAACAACAACAACAACAACAATTAAATGCAGTATCTTATGATCCTAATTTATAATTCAATTAAAATGTATTATGCTGCAACAATGATTTCTTTGTTCTAATAAATGCTCATTTTAACTTTAAGGCCAAGGAAGATCATTTTTTTTTCAAAAAATGTCCATTAGTTCATAAAGGTGTTCAGCATTTAAGGTACGGGCTATATCATGACTTACGAAAACACAGTGGCGACAGTCATGCAAAAACCCACCTCCAAGTTAATGTGGAACTTAAATTCTCTCTTGTTTTCTTATGCCCGTCGCTTTGTCAAACGACATAGTATAAATCAACATCAAAATATACCAGACTAGCAAAGATTAGTAGTACAGCAAAAATATATTACTTTTCAACATAATGCAGTATACTCGTATGATGATAAATTGCCCTTATTCCAATGACTTAAAAACGTCGGGCGTTTCATCCCTCATTTTTCTGTGTTTTTTTATTTTCTAGTATTTTTTTTTTCTCCTTATGAATCCAAGAGAAACAAAACATTTGAAAGCTTCTATCGCTTCAAAAAAATGTTAATAATTGTAAATTTTGTAAACTACAAAATAGAGAGAAAATGTTGTCTCTACCTTTCGTGAACTCAAAAATAGCAACATGGCATAAAAAGAGTTGCTTCAAAATCGAGTACACAAATCATCGCGGTCTAGTATTGCCATTGTCGCCACGCAAGGTGTGTTCCGATAGGGAAAAGAACAAGAAGTGCGACCTTGCAGTCGCTTGATAAAACGATACCGCTGTAATGTACATTGCGATAAACATTTGGAGAGATGTTCATTTCAACTAAAAGGCACTACAACAAAGATCAAAGAGCGATATTTGACAGGTATGCTAATTCAAGTATTATGGGAAAATGATTAATTAGTCAACGCTTGACATTTGGATAAGTAGTCTGTCTAGTGACGTCACTTGATGCACCGTCTTGGAGAGAATTGTTTATGTCTACGAGAGAAAGACAGCGGTTATATGATGAATGATTAAACAGGACATTTAAATTAAAAATAAAGATGGCTGCGGGGATTAAAAGAGCATAAATAAATCATTTCAGACGTATCTTCAAAATCGATTGAAATTATCTACATAGTTTAGAATTGACAATAGCTCGAAGGGTTAACAAATATGATATCAGCCAGCTTGAGGTGCATTCTCCCAGAGGTTAGACCCTATCTTAAAAGAAGAAAAAAAAGATGTGATGACAGGAAATTAAAGGAATTTGCTGGGAGTAAATGCATCTAGAATACCTCGAGGAAAATGCATGAGCTAGATGATTCTCATTAATGGAAAAACATTTCAATGACATCTTGTGTGATAAAATTGTCCCCGATTATTTAATAATATTACATCGCTCTGCATGATTCGGATGGAGGCTTTAAGAAGTTTGCCCTTTTCGAAATGATTTATGCATAGAGCTTGTACTGAGATCCTTTCGGATTTTGATTAGTCTTGATAATTATATTGAATTATCCAACAAGCTTTGTAACCAACGTGTCTGACAAAAGCTAGAAAGAGATACCGGATAAAAAAAAAATTTTGTTATCCAAACTCCACTCTTTATATTATGTTCTTGTAACTCAATATCTTCAAATAACATTCGTACTCTGATTTTTTTTCAATCTGTCCTCTAACGGATCGACCCGTTATGATCGGGAACATTCCCACTCAGTAAAATAATCAGTTCTCACTCCATGGTGAAATTTCAACTGAACAGAAACTGAAATCAGGAAACAAACAAACGTTATGACACACCGTTAAATGCGGAAAAACATGGAAATGCCAAACCTCAATTTGTATCACATTTTTCTTTCTTCTTGTAAAGATAATTTAATAGGGAAGTTAATCTTGCTCGGAAGTCATATAAATTTATTTTTCCTTATCTGGCGATGAACACAACAATGATATTTGCGAATCATACGTCGCTTGAAGGGGGGGGGGGGGGCAGGCGGGGGGGTCGATTCAATATCGAGTTGTGCCATGATGAAATTTTTGTAACCAAAAGTCAATAATTGCCTAATAATAGGAATCACAGACTTATAGTACCTATTTTTGAAATAACAATAACAACAGCTGTTAACATTATCAACATCATTTACTATTATCAGGGACCTATACGTATCTAGCTATTATTATTATTATTAATTTGTTTTCTTTTCCATTATTTCTTTCTCTTCTTTTTTATTTATCTGATCATTTTCAATCCAGAAGTGAAAATATCTGACACAAATAAATAAATAAATAAAGACATAAATAAATACATAAATAAATAAATAAATAAATAAATAAATAAATAAATACATAAATAAATAAATAAATAAATAAAGACATAAATAAATACATAAATAAATAAATAAATAAATACATAAATAAATAAATAAATAAATAAAGACATAAATAAATACATAAATAAATAAATAAATAAATAAATAAATAAATAAATAAATAAATAAATAGGAGTCCTATAAGTAAAATTCTCAAGTCGGCCTTTAAAGAAGTGGTTCTCAAACTTTTTTATCGAGACCCTAAATACAGTATCAGTACAGGGTATAGACCCTCATTTGGGTCGCGAGCCGGGGTTTGGGAACCACTGCTTTAAAGGTTTATGAAAATAATTGTTAATTTCGTAACATTATGAAGCGAGAGTAGGCATCATATACGGTACATTATTCATGTGCCCTCTGTTAAAAAGAGTCAGCAAAATCATGCAAAACATTCTCCTTCTCGAATATATATGTGGCCTTGACCTTTGAAATTGTATAGTCCGAGTCAAGGATTCTCTCTGATGATAAGGAATGTATCATATGAATAGAATATAAGGGATGTACCATATGAATAGAATATAAGGGATGTACCATATGAATTTAATATAAGGGATGCACCATATGAATGGAATATAAGGAATATATCATATGAATAGAATATAAGGGATGTACCATATGAATAGAATATAAGGGATGTACCATATGAATAGAATATAAGGGATGTACCATATGAATAGAATATAAGGGATGTACCATATGAATAGAATATAAGGGATGTAACATATGAATAGAATATAAGGGATGTACCATATGAATAGAATATAAGGGATGTACCATATGAATAGAATATAAGGCAAAAATGTGCAATTCACTTGTTTGGTTAGGAATAATTATATTTTGTTCACAATAATTGGATATCATCCACATTCTGCAAGACTTAAACTTGTTACAACATCAAATACATATTTAATATTGTTTGAATATTGCATAATGTAATGCAATAGTTTCAATTTTTTTTTAAATCTTGAATTTGAACAATATTATCATATTGATATGATTATATGATAGCTTCCTCCTCATGCAAACATTGTATAATCCATTTGGCACCATAACAGTATATCTTATTTTTCATGGAGCCTATGGAGCTTATTAACTCTGTAGAAAGACAGTAATCATTTTGATGTGTAAACCATGCTTAGTTTATCTAGATACAAATTCCGTCATGCTAATTTTTTTGTTAACATCTTTTAAGTTTTCCATTGTATATTTCAATTTCTCTTCGTTTCATTTTTACCAAAGAGGTCCTCATATGAGAAGAGTCACTGTACAAAGTGAATTACCATTATTAATTAATGATTAATTGATTATGATGATGATGATGACGATGATGACGATGATGACGATGCTTAAGAGTGATAAAACTGTCAGCATTTCATTAAGCATTCAACATAATTTGACTACAAGGCGCTTTGAAAACGCATGTCCACATTTTCTAAACTTTAGCTTATTCCACCACAAGGCATTTTGTACTGGGCTTTCATTTTGCCTTAAAGTATTCTCAGCAGCAGGTTATATTTATTTGTTTGTTTATTGAAACCAAATTAAGTACTTATTCATTGTGTACCATTTTGAAACTTTTATAAAGTCCATGACCTTTAGTCGCTTTCACCAACCTAGGTCTTCATGCTAAGTCCAGACTAAAGAAATCTGATCGGTTAATTTTAAGTCAAACCTACAGATTGTTGGTTACTATACTTAAGTTAAAGTCCGTGCGTAAGTTCTGTTGGTACAATCCAGGCCTGGTCATGCTGAAGAACAAAATCTTAATTTGTTATTAAGCAAGATACTATCTGGCTTTCTGAGATAATCTTGCTAAAGTGTACTAGAGTGAACATGTCTAAGTGTACTAGCATGAACATGTCTATATGTACCACAGTGAACACGTATATGTGTACTAGAGTGAACATGTATATGTGTACTTGAGTGAAAATGTCTAAGTCTACTAGAGTGAACATGTCTAAGTGTACCAGAGTGAACATGTCTCAGTGAACATGTCTAAGTTGATTATTTAGATCTTGAAGGAAGGAAGGAAAGACTTTTTTGATGAAAGAAATTACTATAGTAGTATTTTTTATTTCTGCACCTTAAAAAAAGCATAGCGATATTGCGATACAGTCCATACGCACAGTCACATGTACATAGTACTTGTGTAATGTCCTTTAACTCCACCTAAATCGTTAAAGCTACACAAATGAAACTTGGGTCAAGGATAGTCCAATGTGTGTAGATTGTGCTAACATTTTGGAATTCTGATCTCGTCCTTGGGGGTGGGGCTAGCGGGAAGGGGTGATTTTACATAAATTTCCAATAACTCCTGAGTTGTTTGTCTCCTATGTCTAAGAACTGGCAGGTGCAATTAATGATCCATGTGTCAACACATATCAGGCTGGGATCCCTGGCTCATGCCCAGGGGACTTTCCCTAACCTCCAGGAACTTAGCCCTTGGGACATAAGATGGAAACGTTTGAGATCTACACTCTTTAACCATATATTAACTTACTGGGCATGAAAAGACAAACGTATGCATGCAACAGAAAATTGGATCTACTGTTCTTCATTACTGTTCCTTCAGAAAATATTGCAGGTTTTTGTGGAGCTGGATTAGATAACTAAATTGCTAGTGCTTTACCTGAATTTTTCACTGAGAATCTTCGGGGAACAATCTGATATACTCTTCTCCCTTCAGTGCCCCTTCTTTGTAATGATATATATTTTTATATCTTGCAACAGCATGCAAAGGGTCTCACAACTGAGCGAATCAAACAACACCTGCATGTGTCTGGTTTGAAGTTGATGTTTCCCTATTTCCAAGGACCTCAAGACAACAGTTGTTGTCAACTGAAGAGTTCTTAAACGCGCGAATATCACAAATAATTTTCCTCTAATCAACTAACAATCACACATTCATGAGACCCTAATTTCACACTTGCGTGGTTTTTCTTGCTTCACATTTGCATGACCGATCAGTAAGCCTCTTCAAGCCGTAGATTGGTACTTCAAGCCACGCATCACAAAACACGACCCACACGCATCACAAAACACGACCCAGACACCTAATACAAAGCATTATTCCTATCTCAAATTACTAAATACTTATACGTGAAAATATCCCGAGAATTCCTAATGTTTTGAAATTAGGGATATGTATGTTTAGATATCATAAAGTCTCATAAATACTGTACATTATGACGTCTGCTCTTACTACTTGGCTAATTACTCGGTTTGAGAAATATCTTTCCGACATCGACTCCCCATAATAAAACAAATAATCACTAAAATCTAACAAAGCTATAAACAAGGAGGTAAAATACAAATAGCACGTACCCTAGGGTTGCCCACGCCTCCGAAAATCACACGTCCCCGAGTGATCACAAACGTCACACTGAGTTCATGAATCACAATTGATAACTCCCCCGGAATCAAGCACTAACCAAAATCCCAATTATAATTATAGACCTGACTCAGAATCAATGGATCTGATCTCCTAGATCTGCCACTCTCCATCAAACTAAAGCGAAAGCATAATCATTCATCGCTAACAAAATAGATATAAAAATACCAGAAACTGTATAAAGCTCAAACAAACCTGACTGCAAATAATCAATGATATGCAGTATTACTGCTTCCAGAACACAAACAAATGACTTTGCGATGGCCCATTTGTCAATGCTAACTAATTTTCGTGTACAAAAAGTAGTCTTTCAGTAATTCCACAATGAACATTGACATTCACAAGCTGATTCTTTAATCTACGCATGATGAACATACCAGTAGGCTATTATCGATACTAGGCTGGTATCCAACAGGTTTCAAAGTAAACTGTAGCAAAAGCTTCTCAACAAGCAGGTCTTTAACAGGTATAAAAAAATCAGGCTGGCCCTGCTTAACCACGACGAAACCTCTGGTAGAAAGATCGCGCTTCCTAGAGGACAACGCATCTCTACCGAAACCACAAGTCGTTCGGGACCTCAGCGCCTGATACTAAATAATGTCAAATACTTCATCGTCGCTATTGGACCATGTTAGCTGACACTGTATCCTCGTATCTACATCACTACTAACACACAGGTGCTGCAGCGACAGAAAACCCCTGCATTAAAACAATAGCGGTGCCTAATTTCTCTTGCACTTCCTCGTTTGCCGCCTTCTATATTCTGACACGAACTGCGATTGACGCCTCGGGGTTTCGTTTGGTGTTTTGCCAACCAAAAGATCCCTAGGAAGATACACTTCTCGACCCAGTATCAGCTTGTTCGGGGTGAATCCGGAAGAAGCGTGCTCAGATGCACGATAAGACATGCTCATAAGAGGAAGGTACTGGTCCCATTTTCTTGTTGATCTTCAACGTAAGTTACTAGCATCTGGCACAGAGCTCGTTTGTATCGTTGCACTGTCATATTGCATTGAAGATGATAGGGAGACGTTCGCATCTTCTTAATTCCTAACATGACATAAAGTTCTTTAAATACAGCGCTTTCAAACAGTCGGCCTTGGTCAGACAAGAGCATACGAGGCACGCTAAATCTGCAAATAAGATTTTCAAGCAATGCTGTTGCAGTTGTGGTGGCTTCAGTATTAGGCAAAGACACCGTCTCAATCCACTTGGTGAAATGATCTCCAATCACAAGAATGTACGTGTTTCCCTCCTCCGTCTTTGTAAGATAACCAACGTATCGAGGGCTACAAGCTCTCCTGCATCACCAGCCGTTATGCCCTGAAGTTTCACCCGGTGCGTCTGGTTGGGGTTTTTGTGCTGAGCGCAAACGGAGCATGTCGCACAATACTCTCGAATATCATCCCTCGTTCCAGGACATTAGTAACGTTTGCTTACTTTACGGAAGGCTTTGTCGACTCCTAAATGTCCCCCGTGGTTCCATCGTGACACTTGATTAAGACTTCCATCCCCCAGCTATACGGTACGACGATGCAAATTTAAACTGGCTTGCCAGAACGATCAAGCCAAACTCTCACGAGCATCACGTCGGACATTTCCAAAAACTTGTACGTAACCCCAAAAGGTCTTGGTTTCACCACTGTCTGCATATACTTCTTTCTAAGAAGGGCGCTGCCAAGTCTCAGCCCAACCGATCACCCTGGACAAAGTTGTGTCTTGTCTCTGCACCATTTTATATTGGACGCCAATATCCATCCGTATAGCGGAGAACTTCACAGTACGTTTGCTACAGTATTTGCAATCTTTGCAGGTCAAGCCGCTTAAACCATCGGCATTGGCATGGCGTGTCCCTGGGCGGTTCAATATCATGAAGTCATCTAATGATAGCTGTTCCAACCAACAGGCTAATTGTCCCTCGGGTTCTTTGAAGGTCATGAGCCACCGCCGGCTACTTTGATCAGTGCGAACTTTGAATTGTCTGCTGTAAAGATAGATATCGAAATGCCGAATAAAATGTACGACGGCCAACAGCTCACGACTGGTGACACAATACTGGCGTTCTGTCTTATCCAGGCACCGACTAGCGTAAGCTATCACCATTTCTTTTCGGTCAATTTCCTGGGAAAGGACCGCTCTTATTGCTTCACCACTCGCATCTGTATCTAGTATGAAAGGACGATTGAAGTCGGGTACATCCAACACTGGTGCTGAATGCCACCTGATGCTCATCTGTCCAGCGGGAAGCAGCAGTCTTTTTCGCTAATACGCTAATACTAGTATGCTGGTGCAAGGGAGCCGCAATTTCACCAAAGTGATCTTCGTACCCCGATAATAACTACAAAACCCAAGAAAACTCCGTACCTCAGTAACTGATTTCTGGGTGGGCCATTTCTTTACTACATTTACTTTTTCAGGATCGGTGGCAACTCCTGCAGCTGATATGGTATAACCAAGATACCATACATCTCGTGCATTTCGCTGAGTTTCAGCTTAAAACCGGCTCTTTGAAGACACGTAAAGACCTACACTTGTCTCTCAAGCAACTGATTGAACGTGCTTCCATACACTATCACGTCGTCGGGATAGATCAAGTAAATTTCATATTGCAGACCGGCTAGGACGGCTACCATCAGACGTTCAAAATGCAGTTCAATTATCCCGTGTCTGCTAAATGCGTGACACACTAATAGGAAGATTCGATCGCCCGTTAGTAAGACATACTCCACTCCACCCCAAAATTATATCCTACTGGTAATAATACAAAAGCATTGACTCATAAAGGAATATATCTGCTCAACTTACAAAAAAACAACAACAATTTTTAAAAAAACGGAGATAACAATAAAAACAATATCTTTCTATTATCCAATGAACGACATCTATCTAATCATATTTTAATAGTATATAATTCCAAATTCGAGTACGCATTTTCCCTCCAGTTGCTTTATCGAATAGCCTAAATTTCGCTATTAAAAAAAAACACAATCGAAAGATAAATATCACAAAGTTATCCAATATCCCACCGCTGCCACCAGAATTCTTTCTTGCAACACGCATGAGGTCTCACAACTGAGCGAATTAAACAACACCTGCGTGGATCTGGCTTGAGGTTGATGTTTCCCCTGTTTCCAAGGACTTCAAGGCAACCGTCGTTGTCAGCTGACGGGTTATTAAACGTGCAAATACCACAAATAATTTTTCTCTAATCCACTAACAACCACACATTCCCGAAACCCTAATTTCACACTTGCATGGTTTTTCTTGCTTCACATTTGTATGATTCATCAGTAAGCCTTTTCAAGCCGTAGATCGGAACTTCAAGCCAGGCACCACAAAACACGACCCAAACACCTAATGCAAAGAATTATTCCTGTATCACACTACTAAATATTTATACGTGAAAATATCCCGAGAATTACTTATGTTAAGAAATTAGGGACGGTCCATTTTACGAAACTAATCAATGCTACCATAAAGCCTCGAGAATAACTACACATTACTACGTCTGCTCTTAGTACCTGGCTAATTACTCTTTTTGAATAACTACACATTACTACGTCTGCTCTTAGTACCTGGCTAATTACTCTTTTTGAATAACTACACATTACTACGTCTGCTCTTAGTACCTGGCTAATTACTCTTTTTGAATAACTACACATTACTACGTCTGCTCTTAGTACCTGGCTAATTACTCTTTTTGAATAACTACACATTACTACGTCTGCTCTTAGTACCTGGCTAATTACTCTTTTTGAATAACTACACATTACTACGTCTGCTCTTAGTACCTGGCTAATTACTCTTTTTGAATAACTACACATTACTACGTCTGCTCTTAGTACCTGGCTAATTACTCTTTTTGAATAACTACACATTACTACGTTTGCTCTTAGTACCTGGCTAATTACTCTTTTTGAATAACTACACATTACTACGTCTGCTCTTAGTACCTGGCTAATTACTCTTTTTGAGAAATATCTTCCCAACATTGACTTCCCATAATGAAACAAATAATCACTAAAATCTAACAAAGCTATTAACAGAGAGGTAAAATACCGATAGCACGTAGGCTAGGTTTGTTGTTATTATTATTATTATTATTTTAAAGATTATGATAATATTATTGCTATTACTAATAGTGGTGCTTTAATTATATATATATATATATATATATATATATATATATATATATATATATATATATATATATATATATATATATATATATATATATATATATATATATATAACATTCTGATGACTGTATGTCACCACTGTTGCTATGGAGCTCTTATTAGTAAATTATTTTAGATATCGTATTTTTTTATTACATCAGTTGTTCTCTCTGGAAATATAATAACAGTTTTCAGAACTGAGTGAGATAAATTGCACGCTTGCTGATTGTTATGCAGCTTTCACTGAGTTCCCTAAGAAAATAAACATTTAAATTTTTAATAAATGTACTTTTGCGTTTTATTCCCTCCAAGTTTCCCAAGGAAACTACCTATAATTGCTGGCATATTGTTTACTTTGGAAATATTTTTGTTCGCTTCAAGATTATGTTAATAGTATTGTTTTTGCTAATAGTGGTGCTTTAATTTTAAAGATGCCGCGTACTTGATCTGCCTTTTTGTTTTTTTATTTCAGATAATTAACATGCTGATATAATGACCATACTGTTATTCATTGATTTTCCTTAGTATCAATTTTCATGGTTTTGATAAATATACAATTTTCCTTGGTACTTTTAAAATTTATTGATTAATTGCGGCTCTGTTGCTTCTACATAAGCATCAATGTCCATTGGGTCTTTAAATTCGTGGTTGCAGGTACCAAGAAATTCACGAAAATTGGAATCTTGCGAAAACTTGGGTATTTAGTGGTTTTTGCTCCCCCAGGAATACTGTGGAGGTCTAAATAATAACATGAGGATTTTGTTTCCTTTTTGTTAGTTTACTTTTTCTTAGTTTCCTCCACTGGCTAAAATTACAATCTACATCTAGCTTTTTTACAACGCGAAAAACGATTTGCTTTTGTCGTAAAGCCAACTTGTATGATATGATAGTGACATCAATCAAATCAAGTACATACATCAGAACACTTTTTAAAAACCATAGTTTGAACAAATCTTTAAGTACTCAGACAGACATAAGAGTAGTTTTAATAAGTGAGTACAATGTTCCTTGGTGTCGTAGAGATATGAAATGTCAAAGAATATTTTTAGAGCTTTTATGCTATTTTTTAAAGTGAAATGGTTATTGATGTCTTGCATGTAAGCGACTTCACGTTTAACTGACAGAGTCCGAAACTTAGGCTGAATAACTTTTTAAAACTGGTTGACAATACTGAAATTAATTTAGTTGTACCCGCCGGAAATGCACGTAATTGCTAGATATATACCGGTATACTGTTAACGAAGAACCCTGTGATAATGTTGCGAAGTCTCTCTCTCTCTCTCTCTCTCTCTCTCTCTCTCTCTCTCTCTCTCTCTCTCTCTCTCGCTCTCTCTCTCTCTCTCTCTCTCTCTCTCTCGTGTGCAAATGAGAGAATGCTTGTATCACGGTACGTTTAGCCAAAGTCTGTGTCATTG
The DNA here is from genome assembly GCA_029931535.1 of Margaritifera margaritifera. Classification (NCBI taxonomy): domain Eukaryota; kingdom Metazoa; phylum Mollusca; class Bivalvia; order Unionida; family Margaritiferidae; genus Margaritifera; species Margaritifera margaritifera. The sequence goes on from JAQPZY010001504.1 coordinate 1,758,318, forward strand.
TTAAGCAATGAGAGTATTTCCGGAATATAATCCAGGGTGTTATTTCACACAGTACTGCTAGTTCATGAGTTCCCTCAGGGCACAAGTCAGCGTAACTAACTTCCACCGGCCAATCACACCCTCTCTCACACCCATTCCCAATACTACCTTGTAACCCCGTCCATACGTGGCTAAGGGGAAACCATTCCCAAGACTACCTTGTAACCCCGTCCATAGGCGGCTAAGGATCGGGAAACCATTCGCAAGACTAGCTTGCAACCCCGTTCATAGGTGCCTAAGGGTCGGGAAACCGTTCCCAAGACAACCTTGTAGCCCCGTACATGGGGGGCTAAGGGTTGGTAAACCATTCCGAAGACCACACTGTAACCCCTACATAGGTGGCTAAGGGTCGGTAAAACATTCCCAAGATTACCTTGTACATAGGTGGCTAAGGGTCGGTAAAACATTCCCAAGACTGCATACATAGGTGGCTAAGGGTCGGTAAAACATTCCCAAGACTGCATACATAGGTGGCTAAGGGTCGGTAAAACATTCCCAAGACTGCATACATAGGTGGCTAAGGGTCGGTAAAACATTCCCAAGACTGCATACATAGGTGGCTAAGGGTCGGTAAAACATTCCCAAGACTGCATACATAGGTGGCTAAGGGTCGGTAAAACATTCCCAAGACTGCATACATAGGTGGCTAAGGGTCGGTAAAACATTCCCAAGACTGCATACATAGGTGGCTAAGGGTCGGTAAAACATTCCCAAGACTGCATACATAGGTGGCTAAGGGTCGGTAAAACATTCCCAAGACTGCATACATAGGTGGCTAAGGGTCGGTAAAACATTCCCAAGACTGCATACATAGGTGGCTAAGGGTCGGTAAAACATTCCCAAGACTGCATACATAGGTGGCTAAGGGTCGGTAAAACATTCCCAAGACTGCATACATAGGTGGCTAAGGGTCGGTAAAACATTCCCAAGACTGCATACATAGGTGGCTAAGGGTCGGTAAAACATTCCCAAGACTGCATACATAGGTGGCTAAGGGTCGGTAAAACATTCCCAAGACTGCATACATAGGTGGCTAAGGGTCGGTAAAACATTCCCAAGACTGCATACATAGGTGGCTAAGGGTCGGTAAAACATTCCCAAGACTGCATACATAGGTGGCTAAGGGTCGGTAAAACATTCCCAAGACTGCATACATAGGTGGCTAAGGGTCGGTAAAACATTCCCAAGACTGCATACATAGGTGGCTAAGGGTCGGTAAAACATTCCCAAGACTGCATACATAGGTGGCTAAGGGTCGGTAAAACATTCCCAAGACTGCATACATAGGTGGCTAAGGGTCGGTAAAACATTCCCAAGACTGCATACATAGGTGGCTAAGGGTCGGTAAAACATTCCCAAGACTGCATACATAGGTGGCTAAGGGTCGGTAAAACATTCCCAAGATTACCTTGTACATAGGTGGCTAAGGGTCGGTAAAACATTCCCAAGACTGCATACATAGGTGGCTAAGGGTCGGTAAAACATTCCCAAGACTGCATACATAGGTGGCTAAGGGTCGGTAAAACATTCCCAAGACTGCATACATAGGTGGCTAAGGGTCGGTAAAACATTCCCAAGACTGCATACATAGGTGGCTAAGGGTCGGTAAAACATTCCCAAGATTACCTTGTACATAGGTGGCTAAGGGTCGGTAAAACATTCCCAAGACTGCATACATAGGTGGCTAAGGGTCGGTAAAACATTCCCAAGACTGCATACATAGGTGGCTAAGGGTCGGTAAAACATTCCCAAGACTGCATACATAGGTGGCTAAGGGTCGGTAAAACATTCCCAAGACTGCATACATAGGTGGCTAAGGGTCGGTAAAACATTCCCAAGACTGCATACATAGGTGGCTAAGTTATAATTATTTGTATTGTCTATTATATTATAACACGTATATACCTGTTTATCAACACAAATGAGAAATTATGTGTGTGCCTTCAGATAAATATGCTGATTAATCAAAATAATACTACTTCACAAGTAACATTAATAGCGTTAGGGAAAAAAAAGATGGTTAGTATACAGTTTTTGTAATAACCAAATTTACGTCATGTTTGTGGGTCGGTATATACACACTGTATAATCTTTACCCTGGACATTCTATTTATTTACACACCAAGCGTCAGAATGTTGACGTCATGTTACATAAAATAATGGACCCACATCGTGAATCACGTAGTATTACAAATATTATATATATATATATATATATATATATATATATATATATATATATATATATATATATATATATATATATATATATATATATGCAAATTTTGCTTCATGTTTGCGGGTCGGTATATACACACTATAATCTTTACCCTGGACATTATATTTATTTACGCACCAAGCGTCAGAATATTGAAGTCATGTTACATAAAATAATGGACCCACCTCATTCATCACGTCGTAGGGTTACAAATATTATGTTTATATATATATATATATATATATATATATATATATATATATATATATATATATATATATATATATATATATATATATATATATATGCAAATTTTGCGTCATGTTTGCGGGTCGGTATATAAACATATACGTAGCTGCAGAAAATAAAATAAAAAACTTATATAACAGAAGAGAAAAACTTCATTAAACAGTAAAGTACTGCCATCAAGAGTTCTGACAAAAAAGGCGGAGGAATGTAAGGAAAATCGAAGAAATTCACTCGATATTATGCAATTAATAAATATAAGCATCTCTTTGAGGTATTTTAATTTGCAAACATCCACCTCCTGATAACCTATAAAGTCAAAATCCTATCCAAACTACATGTACTTTGCAATAACTTGTTTCAGAAGCTTTTGTACAGCTATATCAAGTACCACCACTAAAGGAAAAATAAACGAAGTCAATATAACTCTTTGTAAATAACTGTTAAAATATACGCATCCGTGGTACAATGTGCAATAGTTCTTTCTTTCATCAGGGTAAAAATTACAAAGTGGACAATAAACATATGTATCCTATTAGCTTTTAAATGATTACATTGATCCTAATAATAAACATTAACCCCTAATCCACACAACATACTCTAGGTGTATAAAAAAGCAAGTTTCTTAAAACAAAATGACAGTATGGCAGTTTCAGGTAGATATGAGTCGTATGAAACCTACCGTAAGTTTTTATCGGTAGATATGTATTGTTTTACTTATTGCTTTTCTATTGCACCTAAAATTGTTTATTTCTTATACCTATTATAACAAACAGAATAAAGATATCAGAATTTCATCGCAGTCTTTTTTCTTGGTCACATAAGAATTAACTGGATTTTTCTCAGCCTTGTTCTCTTTACATAGCATTGCTATAACGACAACCTTGTACTTGGACAATGAACCAAGTTAGCTGTAAACTGTTAAATATACAGCAATATCTTGTTTGCATGTGTTCTGTAACATGTTTTCAAACAAAACATTTTGTGTTATTTATTTATTTATTTATTTATTTATTATTATTATTATTATTATTATTATTATTATTATTATTATTATTATTATTATTATTATTATTATTATTATTATTATTATTATTATTTCCTATTATGCGTACATGTTGAATTAGACTGAACTGAGAAACCCTTCTCAATGCCAAACTGTCTTCCCAGCCAACACATGCTTTGCATGAACCCTCTTTTTCAGATCTTGTCACAACGCGACAGAAACGAGGACAGAGATGGAAGAACTGATTTAGTCATACGAGGGTTATTTGAAAAGTTGAAAATATTTTGTTATAATCTTTTTGTTTCTTTGAATTTGTAAATAAAGTTAATGCCAATGGATAGACAAAATAGCCTTCGATTATAAAATTATCTGCAGCTGCACGTGCACCACGTGACGTAACATACGTAAATGACAGTGAAGTAGAAATGTCGGAGGATACAAATTATGTTACTGAGCAAACAGCATACTGTAAAATCAGGGCGCCCTTAGGATTCTAACCGACTGATATTAAGGCCGACTTGGATAAAGTTTACAAATGTAATTCTCTGTCATATCCTACAATTTTGTGATGGTTTCGTCGTTTTAAAGAACATCGCGAATCCATGGAAGACCGTTGTCTGCGATTGGTGAGCGTGAAGAGGCTGTGTGATAAAGACTCTCGATACACCGTGGACAATATTTCTATGATCACGGGCATCAATTCGTCAGCTCTTTGTATTATATGTAAGAATCATTTGAAGCTCAGAAACGTTTGTGTAAGATTGTTGACGGCTGATAAAAAAACAGGCTCGGGTTGAAATTGCCAAACAGCTACTCGCCAAAAATAAAAAGATCATATACGTTTTAGTGATATTGTTGCAGGTGATGAAACATGGGTTCACTTTTGTGAACCTGACTCAAGAGAACAAAAATACAGTTTGGATCGGGGAAAACGAGCAGAGACCACAAATCTCTTGACGTAGTCGGACTGTCAAGAGAGTTTTATACACATTATTTTTCTATACAAAAAGGTCCGGTGGTCTAAGTACTTGTGCCTGACTGTGCTAGTGTCGCTGGACATTTTTATGCCTCTAAAGTATTGCCAAACGTTGTGGAACACTACCGAACCACCCGTACGCGTACCGGTACACGAGGTATCCATCTACTCCGTAACAAGGCACAGGCTCATAACTCCGCCGTCGTGACAGACTTCATAAAGGTTTACAGCATCGGAACTTTGCCACGTCGTCCATACAGCCCTGATTTAGCTCCTAGTAAATTTTAGCTAAATCCAGTCATCAAAGACTCGCTGAGGGGCAGACGATTTAAAAGACGCCATGCGGTTGGAAGTGCAGTTTTCCAGTCTATGAAAAACATACATTAAAGTGAATGTAAAATGGCATTTTGATAATCAGACTGAGAAAGTGTGTAGAGCTGTATTGGGAGTACTTTGAGGTGATGCACTGATGTACTGTTCATTAATAAAAAAAAAAAAAAAAAAAAAACTTTGTTGTACAGCGCACTAATATTCAGAACTTTTTAAATACCCCTCTTATGGAGAGCCAGCTTTATATATTCATTGATATATAGAGCTTCTTCTTCAGAGCCAAACTGCTAATACATGATAATAGAAGTGAATCTCTAATTAACACTCTAATTAGATACCACCTCTCTTGGGAGGCCACTATTTTCCTTTCCCAGAAGGGGCTGTTTAAGTTTTGACTACACGTGCAGTGACTTTACGGCCACCAGTCTCTCTTATGAACCGCAAAAATCTGAGGAGAAAAACCGTTAGAGGGATCTTTCAATTTTACGTGAATAGAATTTAGAATGCAGACGAAACATTTAATTGTCCAACAAAAACGAAATTTCTCTTTTCACCTATCAAGTCTAAAATTTCTAACCACGTGATTCGACCTGTTTGGCACCTTTCTCTTGTTATTTAAAACAAAAATTATAAATGCGACGATTTGGTGCTGAGATTTCTCGTGAAATAAAGCTATATCTATAGAATAGAGCGAGTATTTAATTATTATATATACATTGTCTGTTACCTCTCAAGTATACTGAATCATATTTGATTTTACTTCACGAGAAATACTGACAATAAATTGTCACATTTAGCAAACTTTGTCGGAGACAAGAAAAGAAAAGTGATTAACTGGTCATATCACATTCTTAGCTTAGATCTTAGAAACTTGAGAGAGAGAGAGAGAGAGAGAGAGAGAGAGAGAGAGAGAGAGAGAGAGAGAGAGAGAGAGAGAGAGAGAGAGAAATGTTAGCTCAAATTGGACAACTAAATATTTCGTTTGCATTCTTTATACCGCTTAAGCCTAACTGAAAGGTCCCTCTCACAGTTGTCTACTCATGACATTTTGCGGTGCATGAGAGAGCTTAGTGGCAGTGAACATGAGACTTGGTGGGAGTGGTTTCACATGATCGTGTTACGAAATTATCTTCTAGTGTGGATTTATATCTATGAGACATCTAAGCTCGATAAATTATCACATAATCATCGGATAGATTTAAATTCAAACAAACTTTGACCCGGTGACTATTGACTTAATTGTAAGCGAGTATAAAGGGACTTGTCATTTTTACACTAGACTTATTGTCAGTTTTATCTCTGTATAAGCGCCTGTCGCTCTGAAAGAAGAAATATAATCAAACCTTAGCGATAACCACCAATGATTTATGGTGATAGCATAAGTCGACGAATTCATCTGAAGTTTGATAGTCAATATTTTCACACATTGTGATCAGGGTACAAAAACATCAAAGCGACAATCTTTGACTGAAAGATAAGTACTTTGATGGGAGCTAATCACGTACCAAAGTCAAGGTGCTTTACCCTTATGCATAACACTGCTGAAAATTTTAATGAACACTATCACAGATTTTAAGTCATGATAATTTTACGTGTTTATAAAACATTCTGTGCTTTATGGTCGATATCAATACAATTTTAGATTACATCAGATGCAAAGACTAAAACAAATGTACTTTGCGGGAATATCAGGCGATTGCTGCAATGTTTCTTCACCATGGCAGGTATTGTCCTTATCGGACTGTAGGAGGTAAGGTATAATGTATGACAATAAGTCTGGGAATATGCGGAAAACATCAATTAATTGTCAAATTTATGGTCCACTTTGAGATGATAAATGCTCACGACATTGTCTTATTGCATTAGGTAGAAAATAATATGTAATTGAACACCGCTCAGTTTAAAATACCAAGCATTTTACGAGCCTGATTAACTTATATCTTACATAGTTAATGATACAAAATACATATGATTATTGCAATTAGACAAAGACCTTCACACCAGGCATAATAATTGCCACACAATTAACAATATAATTCATTTTAAATGAAGGTGACTTCTACATTCGTAACTTCTCGTGATAGCAGTATAATTACATCATAGTGGAAATTATGTTACCACAATATTATTTTGGCTTAAAAAAAAAAGGCCATTAACACAACTAATTGGCCACCTTCATAAATCAGTATCTAAAATCAGTATTAATTAGAAATTTAAACCATGTAAAGTAGTGCTTAGGACGAAAATCGGCATACTCTGCAATAGTTATGATCAGCTGTTACGTATTACAGTGGAAATTGATGGTTCAAGTTTAAACGGGAAAATTGATATTTCAAATGGAATTTTTATTAAATAAAATTAACACCTGCATTTACCGGTAACATTTACGTGGAACTGGTGTGGTACAAACAGTAAGCGTGACAAAGCACATTTCTTATCGTGTTACATGACTGGCCCTTCCGAAACAGCGTGTGATTGGTGGCGGTTGTTTGTGACCTAAGGCATACCTGTCCAACCCTATTTATCCGGCTGCATAATGTCAGCAGATTTCCTTAGATTTTTGTTTTGTTTGTTTAATTCCATGTCATGTCTACTATTTTCTTTTAAGATTTCTAAAAAAATTAAGATTTCAGATTTTGTCAATATTTTCACTGACCAATTAAGCAAAGCAATCATTTGCTGCTTTAGGAAAATATTAAACAAGTCTTGAAAAAATGGGAAAAAAATAAAAACTATAAAAGAGTTTGTTAAAGAATAACTTTAATTTTGAGTTGCTGTACAATCGTTCAGCATTTCAACATATTAGAGAAAAAAGTGCGTTCTTTACAATTAGCTGTAACGTAAAATAAGAAATCATGGCTGTACTTATCATATTCTCTAAACGTTTCATGGCAAATCTAGAAGAGTCATTAAAAAAAAAAAGTCTGAAGACTTGTCATATTTATATGGAAAATATGCAGATATTTTCTACCTGTAGAAAAATCTTCTAGTAAAGTATTTAGCCTGACAAAGTATAACACCTTGCACCTGTCACCGCAGGGGAAAGGACCTCAGCTGTATCGTAAAAATTGACCAAGAATGGTAATTTATCAAAGATCTATATAGCTGTTGATTACGTGTATTTTTTTGTTTCTAAATTCATTAAGCTTGCGTATGGACATAACATTTGTCATCTCTGATCCCAACGCGAACCTCAATGCATAAAAAGTACCCTCGCCTACGAAGCTTCTTGTTCAGTGTTTAGGCTACATTAAGGACTTCATTCTCACTTTAATCTCATTTTCTGATTTTGCCTCCATATGACATAGCAAGCTGAAATCCAGCGAGGACTCTCCCACACTGTGCCGTTCGTATTCCATCAAATCAAGTTTGAATAGCTCACATCAAGATGGGTTGCATCCAATTTGAAGTTTTTATGATCGGAAAGCCAAGCGGGAATATAAATCTTTAGCATTAAAGTGATAAAATTGCACTGTTTATGGGACAACGTTGACAAATAAATGATGGTCGTATTAGGCCCGCCAGTGCGAGTTATCAGTTATCCACGGTATCGGGGGTGAACATGTTTCGAGGCAATATCAGGGGCAATTTGTCATTCCGATTGATAGGCTAGCTTTGCTAAGGGGAAACGTAAACGGATCTTGATGTGAGTTTTGTCACCATATTCGTCTAATAAATAGAAACCGGAAATTTGTACAAGTATCGCTGGGGTCAGAGTCTCTCCCTGGAAAGCAGTGTTCGTAAATTATACTTTCGTGATATTTCTCAATTTGAAAATAACAGTTTTATTAAAGTATTTTGTGGTCGGTGGGTGGGTGGAGTTGGGGTTCAGAGCTCTCCAAAAGTTTTGAAGATGGATCACTCCAGTTCAATCTCTTTTGATAAGGATCTGGCAGGAATCTTTGATGTAAAAAGTTTTCTCTGGTTGCTATTCTGATCCTCTACCAATACTAACAACATCAATTATGTATCATACGAATTTCAATCATCGTTAACGTCATCATCCCTACCGCTATTGCAACCACTATCACCAAATCTTTAATTATGATAGTAATGATGGTAATGGTGGTCGTCATGCAGCAACAATGTTAGTATTAGTAGTACAGGTAATAGTAGTAGTAGTAGCAGTGGAGGTAACAGTAGTACCAGTCGTAGTAGCAGCATCAGCAGCAAGAAGAACAGTAGTAGTAGTAGTAGTAGTAGTAGTAGTTGTTGTTGTTGTTGTTGTAGAAGCAGTACTCTTTCGAATGTTTGTGATTTTCCTTTTTCAGCAAGATCTTAAATCAAAATATTTGCAAAAACAAAATAATCATCTCTGTTTGTACTTTTGATCTGGCATTTTAATTGCTTAATATTGAAACCACAAATGGCTTGGTTGGAAAAGTTTGAAAATGTACTCGTTGAAAATGTAATATTTCAACCGTGTCAAAATTCTATCTGATATCCAAAAATATTGTGCGACAAATGCTGCAGATATTTGAAGTACATCAATCTCTGACACAATAGTTTAAGTACCAATATCGTGTACACACACACACACAAACACACACACACACACACACACACACACACACACACACACACACACACACCACAGCTTCTCTATCCCAAATGTAAATATTTATTTTTCTATTGTTTGTATGCGCTTTTGTGTGTCTGTATGTATATAATTTATCGTGCTCATGAAGACCTTGCTTTAGGTCGAAATGTGGGGAAACTTTGTTAATTTCCAACACTTTGGTATCATTATATAATTTTTGTAATATTGGTTGGTTTTCATTCCCATTTTGATTTTTTGAAACGTGTATGCTATTCAAACGTCCGTATAAGTTTCAGTGACAATTTTGACTCTCACGTGGAAAATATAATTCGAAGAGCCTGTCAACAGTCAAGTTGATATTTGTAAAAATTGTTTTCTAATTACTGAGGCTTTGTTTTTCACATGCCCTTATTCGCAGTTGACATATTTCAAGAAGGGCGAAAGCTACGGGCACCATCATTTTCGCTAGTAGATACAATGATGATGGCAATTAATATCAGTTATTGAATGAAGGGAGAAGATGTTCTATAGACGCTACATTTACTGTTTATCTACCTCTGTTAGTGGTTGTGCGAGGAACTAAATCGTGCGCTTTGGTCTGCATATACTTCCTAAGTACATACATCAACGTTTTTCCGATTCATGTGAACAAAGTAGTACACAAGTAGATAAATAATAAAGTCACTTGTAGGTAAGAGATACTTCGTTTTTGCTTCATCTTTTATTTATTTCCTAATTTAAATGACCGTATAAAATGTTCGAGTTTATTAATTTAATTTTTGCCAACTTTTTGTACTAATTTAGCATGATTCCGCATTGAGAGCCGAGATCATTTACAAGGGGTTATACGATGTTAAATTCCTTTGATTATCCTTGAAACAAAAGCCAGAGTAATAAGATTGTTATATCAGACTTTGTCGTTTTATAATTAACTTGCAGCCATTATACATAAGTATATCCGCTATATTTATGTTACAGGCAACATCCCACCACACTGCAAACTTATGATAATATGGTCTCCTCGCGATCGATTCTCAAGTAAATGAGCTGGGAGCAATTTCCTTGTTTTATTCCCTAAAATTGTGTAATTGGTCCCATTCAGATGTGATATATTATTTCGCAGTCCACGTAATTGATGATATGCATCTGTATTCTCCCTTTGATCCAAGACAGGATGATACAGATGACGCTAACAAGCTGTAATTGATATATAATGCGGTTCAGTGGATGATATGTTATAAACAAAAAAAAAAGAAACCTGTTTTGTGTATTATTTATATAACAAATATAAAAAAGTGTTCGTGAATTATACACTTTGCGCAGACGACTTTCTTGCACTGCACAGGAGCAGGAACGTTTTTATTCACATCAGATCCAAAGCCTTTTAAACAATTTACACATTGTGACTTTTTAAACAATTTACACATTGTGACTTTTTAAACAATTTACACATTGTGACTTATTGACCATTATCAATATTAAATATTATTTTGAAAATGATTTTAAGACAACATTATCTTTGTCAGCTAATCGTTCAGTGAAATAAGGATAGAGTTGAACTTCAAGAAATAAACACTACTTATTCTTCTAATTCAGCATTTGTTACTAGTACATGAAATATAGTTTTAAAGGCATTATATGAAAGTAACATTCAGTGTTAATGACAATTATTTTAAAAAAATATTCGATAAAGCTTTGTAAACTTGTTTATCTGGGCGAAAGGTTATCTGAAAACATAACGATTATAGCATTATAAATGTCGAGCAAAAATAGTCATTCTTGAATAAATAGTTCATGCTAATGGAGAACTTTGAGCTTGAAGAAACCTAGAAATGTTAATGAAAACACGAAAAGATGGATCTGAGCTCCAGTAATTATGCGTGGGTGTCTTCAAACCTTCTGTTCCACCCAAAATGAATCGTACTGGTTTGATTGCCCTTTCGCATTGTGGAGGAGAATCATTGAAATGGCATCTTATCAAAATATAGCTTAAAACCGTTTTATTTAATTAAAATAAAGTTGACAAGATTAAGTTAATAAAAAGGTGCTACAAGGAAGAAACGATTAAATTTGGGGTTTGTTCACTAACAACCGTTAGATCATGGCTGTAATGAATATTGATAATATGCATGCAACTGACGGGGCAATAGAGTTGCCTCCCCCTAAAAACAACAAAAACAAAACAATTATCACTGTCGTGAATGTATCGTTATCGGCGGGCAAAGAAATGCCTGTGAGCGAGCGATGTTTGCATCTATAAATCCTCATTTAGTTCTTTTTGTATACGTGCATTGTATAGAAAGTGTCGTTTGGACAATTTTTTTAAAAAGCAGACCTTAACACACTACAATACTCTGGATATGACACCAAAAATATAACACTGTATAATGATTTAATTATCACAATGGATATAAAACGCAATCATGAAAAATGCTACTTATTAGAAAAGATGGGTTAAAACGAGGTCCTCATTTAAAGATTGCTGTATTTATGCTATGACTGTTCTATTTTACCACCTCCGTTCCCGTAATTACTATTACGTTCCTAATCTTTTTGACCCTTTCAGTTTACCTACATCTGACAGAGATGCAAACCATCTTGACAAGTTTCCTTTTAAAAAGAAGATGGTCGTGAAGTTAGAATGAAAAAGTTTATGATTTGCCAGTAAGGTTGGGTAACTGATATGGAAACTTTAATATCACAGAAAAGGAACATTTTAAAAAAACATTTTCGCCCGAAAACTACCACACACACACACAAAAATCACACTTCGCAGCTTTTTCAATTCAGGACCACCTAGTGGTACGATTGATTATGGGGAGCAAATATGGCGGCGTTTGGGTCATAGCCATCTGCTTAGCCTATGCCGATACATTATTGGTTGCTAGAGATTTTTAATTTACAAGTTGTTGTTATTGATGTAATCATTTGTTAAAAGTACACTTTAAATGAATTTACGACCGATAGTTTAAGTCCATCTGATTTTTTAATCTTGGTTTTAGCCAACTGTCAATGTGCATTTTTCCAGAAGTTCATATTCTGAATTAGAAGAAATGCACGATTAAAGAAAGACACTGTATCGGTATTCAAAACAACTAATTTAAAAATCTTAGTAGGATCCCTTCCGTTCTTCAGTATAATATTTAGTTCATAGCCTTTTTTATTTGGGATCGTCGAACTATACACATGTGACAAATTGGGATCGTCGAACAATACACATGTGACAAATGGTGAATAAATAACTACATAATGCTATTCTTTACCTTGCTTTTATCATATTTTTAGAGCGTCGAAAGTGACCTTGTATGGAACTTTTTCAAGCATCCCCAACCATCTGAGATTGAGAGAGAGAGAGAGAGAGAGAGAGAGAGAGAGAGAGAGAGAGAGAGAGAGAGAGAGAGAGAGAGAGATTTTCATCACCACATGAGTTGGTGGTCCAGTTGGAACCAGTTTCTGACGGAACCCCAATGTACGCTCCCTAACCCTACTCCTTATCTGTACACCGACGTATCAGATTCGGGTTGGGGCGCTCACTTAGAGCCAGAAGGGGTATTTCTTCAGGGCTCGTTGTTCCAGGAGGAAGCTACCCTTCACATCAACAATTTGAAAATTAGGCCGATATATTTAGCTTAACAGGGGTGTGTGAACCAAATAAGGAGGCAACGTGTGATAGTCTGCTCCGACAGTACGTTGGTAGTAGCGTACCTCAGTCGACAACGAGGTGCACATACTCGTTCTCTATGCGTTGATGTTTGGAACCTTCTACGCTGGGCAGCCTCGGATGAGATTACTCTCCGTGTGCGCTATATTCCGGGCAAGAACAATATTCTGACGGACAAGATGTCCAGGGATGCAAGATAGTCCTCACAGAATGGTCTCTGTACCAATCCGTAGCAGAGTCCCTGTTCAGACTGTGGGGGAGACCCTTGGTGTACTTGCTCGCGACGAGACTGAACAACAAGCTCCCCTTTTATATCTCCCCAGTCCCAGATCAGAGATCCAGGGCAGTGGATGCCTTCAGTCTAAGGTGGGATCGTCTGTTCGCTTACGCTTTCCCACTCGACCTGTTGGTAGACCAACTCATGACATTACCTTAGAGGAGGGACCCGCTGTCGTAAGATAGGGGTCTCTTCTCCACAGCAACCCACAGATTATCCACTTTCACGCTTGGGTCATCTCAAGCGATCAATCCGCAAGGACAAGTTTTCAAGCATGGTTGCCAATTGTATCGTCCAGACTAGGAGACGGTCCACATCCAAGGTCTACGATGCAACGTGTAGAATCTTTACGATTGACGCGTTGATCCTAGCTGTTCCCCTCTGAGTACAGTGACAGATTTTCTTTTATTCTCTTTCGAATAGAGAGACTGTTCGGTTTCTACTATTAAGGGCTACAGGGCAGCCCTGTCTAACACGCCCAAAAACTCTAAGAGTTCGGACCCTCATCTTTCCGATATTATCGAGTATCTTGAGCTAGAGAGACCGGTATCTCGCTCACTAATGCCGAGATAGAATCTTTTGTGCGTTTTGTGGGCTTTGTCAAAATATGCTTACGAACCGTTGGGTGAAGCTTCTTTCGAGAACCTTACCCTTAAAACTGCTTTCCTGTTCTTCTTAGCATCTGCGATGAAAAGGAGCGAGCTTCATGCCGTATCTATAGAAAAAGGTTGTTTTTCGGTTCAACGGTAATTATGAGTCCAATTCTCTCCCTTGTCAATCCTGTTTTTCGAAAAATCAGCTTCCTTCGGTAGCTCCACTCCCTATCGAAATTCCCAGTCTCAGTCGTATCTGTGCTTGGGATGATCAAGATAGACTTCTCTGCATAGTTAGAGGTTTACGGTTCTATTTGGCCGCCTTAAAATGGAGAAGGAAGGGTCGGAAGCGTCTGTTCATACCTATTAAGGGCTCAGCTGATATCTCAACATCCACCATTTCCAGGTGGAGTGTCCTCACTATTAAGAGAGCTTGTCAATCCCTCACTGAGAGGAGCCTTTCGTTCATGAGATTTAAAGCCCATGAAGTTAAGACTATTGGTACTTCATGGACCTGTTATAATCATTCGTCATTGGAGGATGTTATGAAAGCCGCGTTTTGGCGGTCACACACTACTTTCTCCTCCGTTTACCTTCAATCTTTGGCGCACCAGAGCGATTGCATTTTTTTCCCTTTGGGCCCAATAGTTACTGCATAAAAAGTAGCCCGATCTGCTGCCAGCTTAAAGTAAAAGTGAATATATAAATTTTATACTATTTTTTTTTATTGAGGCTATCAGCCTCCCTCTGAACTGGCAAATTCAGCAAGGTTGCAGTGACAGTTTGCGTATTACTCCTACTAAAATGTAGTGTTGCAACAACACTGTCCCATGACCTGAAATTCGTTGACCCGGTGTTAATCCTTATTGGAAAGAGACTAACAACCAATCAGGATTGTTGTTCTACCTGTAACTCCCTGAAGCACCCTAATGCATACAACACGTCGGGTACTCGTGTTGATAATAGGGGGTGGACGCAGTCGCATATAACATTTTTCTGTTTTTTTTTCCTCTTCTTCTTCTTCTTCTCTCTCTCTCTCTCTCTCTCTCTCTCTCTCTCTCTCTCTCTCTCTCTCTCTCTCTCTCTCTCTCTCTCTCTCTCTCTCTCTCTCTTATTACATCTTGTGTATATCCAAACAAAAAAGAAAACTCTTGCCAAAAAGATACACAAATCGACAACGGCAAACTCGACATAACGACGAAATTTGCTGGCAACGAACTCGGTTGGCCGTTGTAACAAGAGTTGACTGTAATTTCAAGACCATGATGACATATCTGTATATTTTGTGAATAAATATTTATAGCATAACTTGTGTTGATATTTTTTGGTTTTATCAATCATCAAAAAGTTTCCGATCGTTACAAGTATACACCCTGAGCAAAGCTGTTTTGAAATCTCATTATCATCATGATCATTGTCATCATTATTCCAGTCTGACACAACTCGGACGAAAGATTCCTTGCAGAGGTGACATTGGACCCTAACTGGCATATTTATTATTTTGGTTGTTGACATGAGCAGTACAGTCTGTTACAGGTTACAGCTTTCCCAAGCGGTGGCGTACTAAGGGTAAATGGCGCCCGGGGCGACGATGATGGTCCAAATGGCCAGAATACGAGGCCCGAATTTTTATCAGCTGTTTTTGCGCCATAAGACCAGGGAGGGCGCCCGGGGCAACTGCCCCATCCGTCGCCCTCCCCCCCCCCCCCCCCGTTAGTACGCTATAGTTCCCAAGACTATTGTTGGCAGCTATTTGTCTAAGGAATGTATTATCGAAGTTATGGTAACAATGGTAAGAATAAAACAGTACTTAACTTATAAATTCTCTCTCTCTCTCTCTCTCTCTCTCTCTCTCTCTCTCTCTCTCTCTCTCTCTCTCTCTCTCACACTCACACACACACTAATCTGCATAGGTTATTAAGTTTCAGGGGCGAATGAGATCGGTTAACCGTCTGTATATCACTAAGGTTGTAAAATGTATGAAAAAGTGCATAATTAATCGTCCCAAACATTGTCCTGATAATAGTATGGTTTGCACACAAGACTGTAATATGTAAATTGTTCTGTAAGTAAAAACTCATAGATCTAGTATGAACATTTTCTTCCACTGTAAGGGTGCAAATTTCTGTCGATGTATTTCCGTAGAGTGCAGTATTGCTGTGGTCAGTGTGGCACGTAACAATTAATCAGATTTATGAGGAAAGGTACCGTATTAAATCGCTAGACTGCGAAGGTTTTAATGTCCCTGTTTGGGGCGCGATTGATTCTTAATTAAGCATTCGTTGTATAACAGTCGGACAGATGTAACAGGCAAGGTAATTTGGGGTCTAGGTATCGAAAATGTCAAAGTTGAGAGGATGCAGAGACTATTTGTGAAACCACTTGAAGTATTGTCATCTTTTGAAATTTTCCAGAATCGGTTATTTAAATAGTTCGCGAAATCTAGAGGGTTACGCTCACCACGATGGGCGTGTATTTATAAAAGGCGGTAGATAGGTTTAATCCTGATTGGCTACGCTAATTAAGGGGGGTGTTCCCCAGACGAAATTTCATGTTTTAAATATTCCACATCGCAAAATTGAGTCAATCCAAGTTTTCCTGCGAAAGGCCGAAAGGTTCTTGACTCCGAGCAGAATAAGGCGAAATTCTCTCGTATAAACAATTGTTCAAGGGACAGGTGTCTGGAAGATGAGGGACACGATTCTGGCGGTAGAAGCGAGCGAGTCTCGAAAGCACAAGGGACAATAGCTCCACCTACCTACTCACCCATCCATCGATACACTTATGCGTATCCAATTTGAGAGAAGAGTGAAGATGCATCCCTTACTAAGTTTGATGACCGAAAAGAAGCTGGATAAGAGAGAGAGAGAGAAGCAAAAGGGGAGAACATCAACTGTGACCTGTCAGCAACGAGGAATTGGGAGTGACCAGCAATAACAAGGTTATGCAGGCATGCTGGGCAATTGATTCGATTGTTCACTCGATTCCATGATAAACCGAGTCTTATCGATATAAACAGATCGGCTAATTAAACGTTTGTTGAAATTAAGTAATTGATTTCTAGAAAAAGTGTATTTTTCAAATATCATTTTTCATTTTGTTTTACGTAATTGATTAAATTTTTTATATTTCACATACGGTGGCTCGTGTTATTCTATTCTATATATCTGCTCAGATCTCTTTTTATCCCATCTATAAAATTTCATATTTTATGTTATTATTTACTCGATCCGGGCAATAACACGAAATCGATCATCCTCTAGATAATGATAGCCAACCAAATCGTACACCTGTTACAAGAGGTGCATAACATCCACCTGGTGACTTACGATATTTAATCGCATTTTGAATGCCCAAAACATTAATTTTTGTATCCTTTGAATGAAAATATTTCAAAATAATGACGAATATGAAATGAGGTATTGTGTTTCAGGTATCAGTTTAAAATTGTAGCGTCAAGATCGATTACTAACCAGCGAGTATGTAAACATTACGTATGGTGGCTCGAATGTCCGATGTCGACAAGTATCATCTTTGATGTCCAGATAGCAAATAATTGCTGGTGGGCGCTGATATATATTTTATAAAATCTAGTATTTCAATATTATGAATTTTCAGTTTGATCTTTGCAGCTGTTAACTTCACTCCCAGATAGGCACAGAACTAAGAGTGCAAACTTTATGTCTCAGCTTTCAGAGCAGTCTACTAACATACCGGGAGATACGGCGGATTATGCAATGACTTCCAGTGTCTGCTGTGCGCTGTCAGTTACTTATCAATTGAATGTCACCTCGTGTTAATGAACAGGCTCACAGTGTAACGGTAGTATATAGTGTACATTTCATAGTTTTGATGTAACATTAAATATATTGTGCATTGTTTAAACATATAATTTAAGTGATTTTTTGTCTGGTTAAAACACTGAATGTATTCAGGGTTTAACTGCACGACGTTGAAATATGTTTGCATCCTCGAACTCACATTTCCGACGGAAACACTGCTTCAAGCCAAAATTGTCGCCCCTCAGGCGACCACCGAAAGTCTAAGCTATATTGATACTATTCATCACGGTCAATAGATCTGCGAGAAACTTACGGTACATACCGTTACACAAAGGGTGCAAAGCGCTTATAGTGAGCAGCATTAAATGCAATCCCAGTATGCATTTCATTCTGGATGCATGATGACGGTGTGTGACCTGCATATTCAAAGTATCAGTCTGGCAATATCTTAGCTAGGGACCCGTCCTCTTCACCAGGCACATACACAAAACTAACCGAGAACTAAGCTATTTCCATGGTCTATTGATTATATTAAGAATGTCTTTCGGGGAGCCAGTTCCTGAAAGAAGAACAACACAAGACTTCTTTTCTAACGTGAAGAACATTGCTCAAAGATGACGGAGCATGCTGAGTGTGATGCGCTATGTTTGCTGTTCTGAGATAAACTCTTGTTGTTAAGGCGAACACACAGGAACATCCGAGAGCGTTTACATAGACTTTGGGCGAAATTCCAAAACATGTCGTCAAAAGATGACTAAAGGTTCTCCCCAGACTGAGAAGCATACCAACCAGAACTTTTTTACCATACAATTTGCTATTTCTTGACATAGTGCTGCAGGTTGAGAAAAAGATAACTCTACAAAAATGTGACTCTTGGTTAAGTATGTATTTATATGTATTTATGTATGACTTTATGTATTTCCTATATAGACTTATATGACTGCTCCACTAGTAAGAGGTAGAACAGATAAGACTGTTATGACCTAAACACGTGTAAAAAATATCTCGTGCGACAAATGCTTGTGTCCATTAAGCTTTGTGCAGTAGTCTTTTTCCTAGTAATGTACAGACCTTATGCGAAATGCCCTAAATAAAAACTAATCTTTGTCAATTTGATTTACATGAGATACCTGCCATCCCCTTATTCTGTGGTTGGCAGGTCCTGAAACATAAACATGTTTGTAAACACCTGTCCTAGAGATCGGTATGTATGTATGTATCAATGTATTATTCGTTGTTCTATTTATTTATTTATTTACCTATCTATCTATTTATTTATTTATTAATTTATTTATTTGTTTATTTTAAAGCGCTTAGTGACGCTTTCTGGTATTAATGAAACCGACCCTGAATCCATGTAGGAAGTACTAGATATCTTTTATAAAATGAAGTCTATTGCATAAGCTGTTTCCAAGCCTATATTATACGACTCGAGCCTGGTAAAATGCCTATCTCACGATTGCGTAGGCAGTGACGTAATTCTGGAACGGTTGTTTGAACGTTAGTATGGGGACATCCCCTAACTGTAGTAATTGTTTAGCAGTCTTAAGTAAATTCATATGCCGTGCATCACGCGTTTAAAATAAAAAAAGTGCGGAATTTATTTGCTTTCCCTTAAGATGTCAGCTGATAAATATATGCGGAAGTGCATCGCAGTTGTCAGTGAAAATTTCCTATGGCGCTAATGTTAAGTAATAATTCTGATCAACCTACATGTCCCCTAAGTTTACTGTTTCATTTTGTGACGATATATCTAGGTCTGGGTGATTTGCAATCAAGTCTGTTTGAAGAGACAGTTGCTTGTGTGGGGATGAAAGTTGTCAAGCCTTTAAGACCTGTCCCTCTAACCAACAAATGTCACATAAATTGTTTCCACCTTGTCAAGTTGTCTGATATATGTTTAGTTAAACCCGGATAGCTGTCACATCAAAGTCGAAAACTATCAAATTGTATCTGAAACTTGTCTCCTTGTTAGTCTGTCAACACGGATTAGATGGGCGGGCGGCTAAGGTATGATTTTATTATGCCAACAGGTGCGATAGCATCCGCTATTTATTGCAAGACACGTTCTATCATCATCATCGTCATCATAATCATCATCATCATCGTCGTCGTCATCATCATCATCATCATCATCATCATCGTCGTCGTCGTCGTCGTCGTCATCGTCATCATCATTAGAAATTGATGCTGTGAGAACTAGCTGCTAAAATACCCGCGAAAAAAATAGGCTTTGCAATGTTAATTAAGAATGCATTCCACCAAAAGTAGCTATCTTCCAAGTGCTAAAACTACTTTTCGTAAAGTTGCAATGAGTAAAAACAAAAAGGAAAAGAGTTCAAGAATTGGGTAATTATATTTAATGATCAAAATGTGGATAATTTTAATCTTAAAAATCAATGACACTTTTATATTCGATTAAAGTTAACAATAATGTTGGAGAGCGGGAGAGGGGGGAATTGCGCCAAGGGGAGGAGACTATAAGAAGGCTTATAACGAAGTGGGGGGAGGTGGGCCATGGAGAGGAGACTATAAGCAAGCCTATAACAAAGGATAAAGGTTTGTGGAGTGGGGGATGGGACGCCAGGGTGCGGAGAGAATTTGATCCCTGACACTAGTATACTAAGAACTTGAAAGAATTAAAACCTGACTAAAAAAATCAATTCTTAGAATGTCGGACGTGATTATTATTCATCAACTAGTTTAAATAAAGATATCACATAAAATCGTACAAATTTTTTGAATTGCACTCATTCTTAATCAGAGTTTGGTGTCGCAGATTTATGATCGTAATTTCTCCCATTATTTACAAATCATTCAACATATGACCGGGAATGCAGATTGCAATGTCGTCTGCATCATCAAGACCGCAATTTGTTTGAATTTCTCATGCACTGATGTCAGCTGAGCTCGTTACAAGAAGATCGGTTGAGGTTGCATAGCAATCTGTCAATATCACAAGAACCAAGATTCATTCTCCAAAAATCCATTTTATTCGCAGGGTCTTGTTTGCTCTCAGACTGAATGTCTTATTATTTTGCCTCGTAAATCCACAAAATTACTTTGTGGATTGTCCTTAAGACCACGTTAAGGGCTCGCCCTTGATTGTAGTAATCAGCCTGTATGTGACTGGATCGCTGAACAAATAGCCCCCACAGCAGCCTTTCTTTGATTTGTCGACTCCGAGGTCTCGGAATCGCGGTCGTGTCTCGTGTTTTATTTGGAATGCAGGATAAATGGTTGCCATCTCCGAATTAGGTTTAATCTGATTGAACATGGTTATGGCTTAAAGGGTGATTTGTGTTGAGATCGCCTGACAGTCGCTTTGATAAAGTGTAGTGTTCAACATGTTCAATCAAGATTTATTTTACTGTTGACATTCAAACCCAAAGATGAACCATAAAGCCTTATTATTCTTGTCATCGAAGAGCGAAATGCTAAAAGAAGAGGAAATTATTTTTATATATGAATATTAAGACATCAAAATGAGGCATTTCAAAACTAATTCCAGTAAATTTTGTTCTTCACTGAAAATAAAAAAATTGAGTAATAAAGATAGAGTCAGTGAAGTCAAGAAATAATTTTCTCTTAGGCGTAGAGAAAATATAGAATTACAATGAATAGAAAAAATAAAGTAGGCAATGTACTTAGTCACTTCTGTAATGACATATTACTTGATAGTTAATTTCTATAAATTTCCGCACTGAAAAGAAACTAAATGCTTATTTCCGTAACTGAAAAAAATTATAAGTTTGAATTTTCCGCATAACTATGTGTGTAAAATGTTCCGCAGAAATGTGCTGATTTATTTATGCGAGAAACCCCAGCGATGAGGAAATCCGTGGAATACTGCACAATTTCCGCAATGATTCATGAAGTTATGCTAATTTCCGTGACAAATTTCTAATTTTGATGACCATGCTATTGGTTAAATCTCCTACTCGTCTCATCATAATCTCTTTTATGTTGCTGTATTGTTACATCAGCCCTACCTAAACTGTGTATGCATTTTCTCTACATACTACATAATATCTGGTCGAAGGTTAGTTGAGATTTCAACATTTAAAATTTTTTCAATGAGAATAGAGTAAGTCTCCTAAAGTCATGAAAAGCTTCCGGTTGTATTCACTAGTTATTTCCGCTTAGCACAATCGTACTATTTTGTTTTTCTTAGGTGTATCTGTCTGTCTCTGTTTATATATATATATATATATATATATATATATATATATATATATATATATATATATATATATATATATATATATATATATATATTCATGGCACCTTTCAGTTGAGGGGTTGGGTGGGGTGGACGAATTTACAATAGCACCATTCCTAATAGCTTTCACAGATCATTGATACAGGGATTGTAACCATTGTTGCAATATATACAAGTTCCCTTTTCTGCTGTTAATGAAGAGACAGTAAGTTAAGTAATAGGAACACAATAAGCTGATAAACAAACATTTTAGGGCAAATAACTAGAAAAGGGACTTGGTACAAGTGTAAAAGTTCTCTTGCGTCCAATATTCTCAACCCGAAATCTTGAGCGAATGCTGTACCGTCTCCATGTCTAGATGATAAGACATCTCGGCGAGGAGTGCAATCAGTTTATGTCCAAATACTAATCTCTCTTCTCACTCACTGCACTTATCAAGGCACAGTCCAATCTATCAACGAAATTATCTATGTACAAAACTACTGAAAGGTATCTAGACATAATGTCGATTTTGCCACGTTGAAAAATTGATGCCATCAATTTTCGTGATACAAAAAGCTATTTCTTGCTTTTCTTGCCTCTGTTTGCTGACAAAACGCAACTGTTTCTATTTGACGTCTGCAGCTGTAAATCTTTCTGTTCTTTCCCTTCCATCACTATAATCATAGCACCAACTCGTCTCTTGTTTACCTCAAAACGCTACCGTACCTATTTCATCATAGAACCTTCATTAAAAGATTTACAAAACATATATCATACATCGCAATAAACGAACGACATTTCAGCAGATCAAGTGCACCTCGAGTTATTGTTAATATACATAACTATTATATACTTATGTGCAAATACTTTATATATATATATATATATATATATATATATATATATATATATATATATATATATATATAAATAAATAACTAATATATACTTATGTGCAAAATACAGACAATTATTGGTGAAATATATTTCATATTTTTTCATTCTTATATTTTCACACGCGAAAAATATATCCTTATATTTTCACAGGTGAAATGCATAATTTCCCATCATGCCATGCGAAGCTTTGATTGTGCGTACATGCAGAAGTGATACTTGTAGCAAGAAAGCAAGCATTTTGAGAGCTAGAATAATAAATAGAAATTGCACTACCTTTCAGGTATGAAAATGATTTTTTTGACCGAAGATATTTGACTAACAACTGTTCGCTTTTCTACGAAGTTATGTCCCATTGTCAACAATGTTAAAAACCCAGTGTCCTGCATCGCTCAATCGTACTTTCTGCTAGGATAGGGTAAAATCGTTTACAGAATGTCAAAAATGTAATTTATGTCAATAGTTTAGGTTATCCCAAACCTACCGTTCTAATAGCTGATAGTTGTATGCTATGACGTCATTTTACGCAGCCTTGCTACGCTTTGTTAAAGCAATATAAGTTATAAATTTGCCGCAGTGTTTTGTGTTCTTTTTATATTTAAGGTGAGGTACGTTTTTAACAACAAAAAGTATATTGTTGTTTCGAGACTAGGATAGCAAGCAAAGTGTCTGTACTTCCAAGGACAAGGATGATATTTAGGATTTATCGCTATTTTAGCAATATTAATTAATCAATTAATTAATGAATTAACTACTAAATACTACTACTACTAATAATAATAATAATCAACGACGATATCACATTTGGTTATAAAAGACCCATCTACACCTACACGTTTCAAATAGATTAACATAAATATCAAAAGTGATCAGCAAGTACACAAATTAACATGTACAGTAATATATATATATATATATATACATATATATATATATATATATATATATATATATATATATATATATATATATATATATGCATTTCAACACATCAACATCAATAGAGTCATATTTAAAACAAAATACACACACGCACACATCTATATGTTGTTTGGATGCGCAATCATACATAAAAATAATGTCTAGGAACACTTATGCAATCATACATAAAAATAATGTCTAGGAACACTTATGCAATCATACATAAAAATAATGTCTAGGAACACTTATGCAATCATACATAAAAATAATGTCTAGGAACACTTATGCAATCATACATAAAAATAATGTCTAGGAACACTTATGCAATCATTCACCTGCACACTATAACTCGCTGACATTATATCCGTATACAATGTTAAAATTATATATTGGGAGAATTTAGAAATGAAGAGTACAACTAATTGCCTATACTTTCGCACATCAATCTGCTTTACGTCAATAGAAATGTAATATAATTGAATCTTAATTAATCCCTATGCGCACAAGAATTAAATATAATTCAGTTTGAACCAATGTGTACAAGGTCATATAACAACACTATCGACCGACTTACGACAAGGTTTTAATGGTATCAGTGCACTAATTGGGCCAATCAGTTGTTATTTCATCCTATTTTAGTCCTAAGAAAATCATGAATATGTTTTCACAGATTTTTCATGGAGATTTGCAAACCAATGAAGAACGTTACTTGCATTAAACAGAAAGCAGGATTAAAGTGTAAAAAGCAAATAAAATTTTCATCGAGTTCAGCCTCTTGGCTTTTGCGTAGGATGACAAACCAAACAGGTGTGATTCGGTCGGTTCCAGAAATGTCTCTTCCACTAAAATTTCCAGTTATTTTATTCAATTGCAACTATTTTTTAGAAAATGCAACATAACCTATGCTAGTTTTATTATGTGTGTCAAGGATCCTTTTTGACATAAGTAAGATAGTCTTGGTACATCTGAACTTATAACTAATGCAAAGAATTTCATCTATAATGTGAAATGAAAGAAATATATAAGGAACCTAACTGGTGTAGTAATACCTTAAACGGTGAGTGTTTTGAACCACCAGGTCAGTGATAAATATGTATGGAAACAAATGCAAATTGAAATAATCGTTTGCTGTAAGAAAATGGAAATCATAAAATAATATGTCCCTTGATGTTATACAATTTCCAACAAAAATAATTAAAATATTGTTGGTACTTCAATAAAATTATAAATTATGCTTTTATTCTCTAACGTTATAGATGTAATAGAAATTCTTTTATCTAGAGAACAACAACGGTGAGTGCCCATTTCTATTTTAAATTTGGAAACAACGGACTCCATTTTATCCATGGGCAAAATATTTTAAGATTCTCTTTGGTATAAATATTTTAAATATTTGTCTCATTTTTCTAATAATGGGTGAAATTTTCTATTTTTAACAGTTATTTGCCACAGCCAGATTAGCAGTCTCAACAACAAAGGCGTAGAGAGCGTATCCTATGCAAATAATGTAACCATCGAATTATACTCAATAGATGAGTAAAATATTCGAACTTCCCTTTGGATGAAGTTGTGTAATTTTTTCATTTTTGTTTTCTTCATATTCTTACTATTGGTCAGAATTTCTATTTTAATAATTATATATACGTCACCAAGACATCATCTTTAAATGAACTTCTCTAAAATGGTTATTCTCGTAATACCCACTTTTTATTAATTATTTCTACCAAGCAAAAAATCCTCTTCATCTAGAAAACTCGCAAACACATCTCTTATGGTAGATCAAATTAGACTATCCAGGGGCGGATCCACAAATATAGGGGATGGGGGCTGTGGGGGTCCGGGGGACGAAGTCTCCGGAAGCTCCTGCATTGTAAGCGTTTCCAGGGCATAATTTTAACCATCTAACTGTAAATAAAACTACCTTAGGAAACGTTCCGGTTGTTTCGCTAGACAAGGAAAATTCATTTAAGGTGAGAAGTTAGTCTGTGTTATTGGATAGGCTCTGTATTGTTCCAATTATCATACATTTTTGTTTTACGCGATTGATATATATTCAGTTTTGCTCACACCAAACAAAAAAATTGTTGAGATCGATTTAAAGTTTGTTTTGAATAGAGTTTATTGATTAACTATATGTTTGCAATGTAGAATCGTCAGCAAAGAGTTCAGTTTTAGAGTGCACTGAATACAAAGGTCATTGATGACAAGTATAAGAAGACAAGACCTTAATATAGAACATCGGGGAACACCAATAAGAATATGACCCTAAGTAGGTGTGAAAGAAGTTTTAAGCATCATCGCCCCTATCCAAAAACCCGCAGGGAGCCTAAAAAGTGTCACCAGCTCCCCCCTTATATATATATATATATATATATATATATATATATATATATATATATATATATATATATATATATATATATATATATATAAGCTCTAGAAATGGGCTGCAAATGGTTGTAGGGCCGGCTGGTTCTCCTTGATTAACAGTAGTATATTCAGCGATTCTTTATATTCACTTGGGGTTATATCCCCTCTTCGTAGCATCTTGTTCAAGCTAATAATATAAGACATTTCTTAATGTTATATTCAAACATCCATAAGTCTCTAAATTGATGATTGCCACTCATGCAGCTCACAAAGAACCCTTTCAAACTGCCTCCATGCCTTGTTTTCTTGTTGTTGCAGATTTCTTGCCATTGTATTATCCCCACAGCGCGGGCA
Source organism: Margaritifera margaritifera (assembly GCA_029931535.1). Classification (NCBI taxonomy): domain Eukaryota; kingdom Metazoa; phylum Mollusca; class Bivalvia; order Unionida; family Margaritiferidae; genus Margaritifera; species Margaritifera margaritifera. The sequence goes on from JAQPZY010001504.1 coordinate 1,784,729, forward strand.
GATCCGATGAGAGGTTTCAACACCAATCCCACATTTCCAGGACGTCAAGATCACACATCCATTTCTGCTCTGCACGGTGTGGATACATTCCCAAGCAGCTTTTCCCGCATATCTTTCGTTTCCCCAGCTTTAACCAAGCGCACTTGTTTTTATCCATATACACCATGGCTGAAGGAAGCGTTATGTCCTTTGTATCTATTTCTTTAAACTGAGAGTTCGGCCTAGCCCAGGCAAATTACTTTTATTTGAAATAAAAATGTGACGGAAGATATTCCAGTCTTGCATCCGACACAACAATGCATGGGAAATATACTTGCAGGTGGCTTCTAAGCGGCCGGTGTTATGAGCGTTGAGCTTCATGTGTGAGCGGATACTGCAAGTTTCACAGACAAATGATGAGAAGAGGCAAAATTTTGCCATCGCCATGCAATCGTTGTTGGATTGGGAAACAATCAGAAACAGGGCTTTGCCAGTGATGAGGAGGCAAGAAGACAAACGATAAGTTGAAAAACATAAAAAGGAGGCTAGTAATGGAGCAGTTGGAAGGTCGAACGCTGCGCCTGGGAGAGCACATGATACAAAATACATGCCAAAACTAGAATACGATGAGATTCTCGGCATGTTTGGGCTCGATTAGCAGGCACGCAGCCAATTAGTTTTGACGCGCGAATGTTTCGCGCGCATACATATCAATGCTGTATTACAGACAGTCGGGTACTAATGCACAGATTGGTAAGAGACATATCGGTTAATGGTTTTAAGCTTTAAGCAATGTCTGCTATCACTTGCTTGAAACTAGCTGTTCCGGATAGGTCTGTTCATCTGAGATGAATATGATGACGCACTGAACGCACTATTGGCGAACGAACCTCACCAGCCAGCCCCGAGGCCAATTCAGGCTCCCAGGCGCATGATTGCGCCTCTGGTTCCGGCTCCTAGGCGCAAGGTTCAGCCACCTGTTCCGGCTCCAAGGTGAGGGCCTGACAGCCAGAAGAGGAATTTGTACCTTGGGCAGAAGAGTACCTAAACGAGTTGGTTAACAGCATCGAGCCTCTTAGGCGCAGGGTTGAGCCTCCTGTTCCGGTCCTGCCCGCGTTTGTAGCGCGGCAGGGCAGAGCCGACGCAGTTCTGAAAGACTACCTAGCTACCCTACCTGAAAAGCACGGACTCAAAACAGACGCTTTGGCATTTCTTAATGCTGGGAGTCATCGGCAGTGAGTGAAGGAATCTTAGTGGCCTGAAGTTTTACCTCGTGTTGACGGCACAGCTTGAGAAACTTGCACAAGGCCATCAGGGCGCCAACATTAAGGTCATAGGTTATTTCCGGAGCGACGCCACTGTTGTCATCCGCAATGATGAGGTCGAGCAATTGGTTGCCCAAGCCAACGCCACGATCCAACAACGCATCGAAGAGTATATGCGCGAAGGGTCCGGGTGGTATTTCGTGAGGTGCGTGGTAATTGGTCTTGGTGTGTCGCAGTATGAAAGTGAAAAACACCGACAATCGCTGTTTTGAGTGGGCTATTCTGTCGGCTGAAACGTTGACCGACCTGTGGCACGAACTGTACCTAAGGGCTCTTACAGAGCGGAAGGAGATACACCACCAGATGGTGGCCCTGCGCAACGTCCACCAAAAAGGGGGGGGGTGTACCGCATAAACAAAAGGAACCTCTCGCCGCTAGTCACTAAGAAGTGGATAGCTCCGAACGGAGTCACGACGCGGGCATACAGTCAGTACCGAACAATACAAGAGCAACACACCTGGGCAGAGGAGTGGCTCAACGAACTCATGGCACTGGGATACAAATGCACTTAGATGATCGCTTGGATCAATCTGCGATGTATCGTGGGCCTACGTCCACTACTAGACAGAGCGTCAAGCGTATGCTGCGGAAGCATATGGAACAAGTATTTATGCCGGCCGGCAAGAACGTCGTTGGAAAATTTCTTGAGAAGCTTGGGTTTTGCTGCTACTTTTCGAGGCACCTGTTAGAAAGGTTGCCAAAGTTTGGCAACGGCCCTTTCACCTTATCGGTGGTGGCAAAGAAACACATTCCACACTTTGATTACCATTGCTAGCTAACTGGCTATACCAAGTCTGCAAAACGTTTTGCCATAACTATGGCGCCTGAACCAAGAGCACCTCAACGGGCTCTTTGGCCTGGGCCAAGAATACTTTTAGGTGGTTGCTGAGTACTTTCATGCACAATCCGTAGTTCCTCGAGAACGAAGCTTTTACGAGGAGAACCATTTCTAGAAAGATGGTATATAGATAGCTGGCTATCAAACCTATCCGCAGTGTAGACATCCCGAGAGACCACACAGGGTCGGTACCATGGCGTTGCCCACTTCCCAGCTCTCCAGGAGCATATAGGTATAAGTACTGCACCAGGATAAGGTCAGGCGGTGCACTTTCAGGGCCATCCCGGACGTGGGTGGGTGGGGGGTACAGACGCAAATGATGTCGCTGACCGCGCAATCGTAGCACGAATGACATAAATTTTTCTTTTCTCTTTTACCTGTGAGCCGTGTTACCTCACTGTTTACGGTACTTTTGCGGCAAGGAACATTTTCCAGTACAATCTCGGTAATATCCAATTAATTCTGAGATGAATAAATAATAATATCTAGTATGAAGGAACCACAGTCTAGCCTTCCAACCAATTCAGTACTGTGCTTTGAGTCTTGCTCTCGGAGAGCAATATCTCTTGGGCGTTCTGGTGCCCAAACAGCCGCTCAGCCAGAACCGCTCCACAATGCCCTGCGCACGGTGGACGCTGACCTCTCCACGCCTCACAAGCACGTCATGCTTAGCCAAGAGCTGCGACATTGCGCCCATAAACTCCATTCTTGGGTCAACCGGCAGCCGATTGGGCTACTTTAGTGGCCTCAGCTTGTAGATACTTGCCAAAGCGTCGGCAACTTATCAAGCCTCTTTGGTGGTCAAGGGCTCGGCCTCCTTGTAACACCTGGCGACATCAACCACTGTCAGCGCATTCTTGTACGTGTGTTGCCCAACCTTGACGTGCGGCAGAAACAAGATATCAGCCTGGTGCACCTTGTTAGGGGTTGGAACATCAAACTGCGGCCGGAGAACATTACGCGGTGCCGGCAGGTAAATCTGCACCATGACCTGCTCTTCGAGCCACACTTTGGCAACATGTTGCCAGACATTTACGGCTTCTGCCAGCTTCTTGACCGCTGCCACGCAGTTCCAGAAAATCGCGGGTAGTATAATGCTTAGCTTAGTAACCATTGTGCTCACTGTACGAACACCAGTTTTTGAAAGACAGAAGCACTTTCGAAACAACAACTGGAACTGGCATCACAAGCGCAATACGATATGGAGATACTAATGTAGGGAGAGGGCTAATTCAAGTTGTTAGAACTTGTACCCAATCCCTTTGTATCATATTGTGACAATAAAATATGTTCAAACAAAGAATTTGGCAGCCCTCCAAAAGCATGAACGCTATGGACTTCTCAGCCAAAAAAAAGAAGCCCAAACAATCCGCGACACCACTGAGCCTGCCTCCTAACTGCATCTGGGCGCTGCTAAATTACCCTGTTGCTAAAACAAACCCTACGTGATTGCGCCTAGCGCGGACGGTCAGAAATGCTACGACAACCCAATGGAAATCAACGACGCCGCCGATGTTGGCAGAAGTCATGGTCGAAAAGCTGAGGGACGAAACACTTGCTGCCATTGGTGTTTACATCCAACGTTCCTGAGGCCCCAGGCTAGATGACCACAATCAAGACAACGTCATCGTTTATGACGACATGATTCTGGAGAGGGAAAAAAAAGCACGAGCGTCATTAGCTGTGGGCGGCACAAGTACGCCAACGTTTTGTACTTGTTTCAGCGCTACACCAGTATACCGAAGTTGAACGCTAACATGGTCGTCCTCTTCAATGGGACTCACGTCCATGACCTGCAAAACGTGGTGTGCCGCCGACATGGACTGGGGCGCGTTTAGTCGATTCCTTGACGAGGCAACGTGCAACCCACAGCTTCTCGAGGTTATCAAAGGCATAAAGCAGGCCACCCAAGAAAGAGGGGCTGAAACAGCATCGGCGTTGGGAAGGCAGCTCGAAGACTTCAGCAAGGGCGCCAGTTTTTCGAGGATAGGAGTACCCTAGCTGCAGGGGCCGAAATCCATATTAACTAGCAAACGTTGCTATTGTCATCGAAAAACCAATGGGTAGGACCAAAGTACTTGAAAGACAATTGTCCAAAGTGGGTGGGGCTAGAAGCAAAATGGAGAAAGCAGGCAAGTGATCCAGAGTTTGAGCAGTTTATGGAAGAAGTACGCTCCTACAGGGAAACAAAATTGTCCAAAGAGCTAAGTGTGTCTGCTAACGGCTCAAGAGCGAGTGCGTGCACAAAGAAGAATCGCCAGCGCATTGTAAACAAAAACCAAAACGGCGGCAAAGGCGAAAATAACACAAGCCTGGAAATAGTAAAGAAGAAAGTCGAGGACGTTTCGTTATCATTGTTCAAGAGAATACCGTCCCCCAGATGATGTCAGCGAACTAAAAAATCCGGCGCTTGACGTCATCTTTCCGACACCAATTATGACACATAAAGGGCGCGACCTGGAGATTGCGCTGATGTTTCTCTTTGTTAACTACAGCTGGCCCAACATCCGTTCCGGGCTTTCAGATGCCTTCCGGTCAACAGCAAATTTGTATTTTCCTCTGACTATGGCGCCACCTGGAAGACCGTAAACCTGCCAACAGACGCCTACGAAATAGATGCCATCAACCAGGAAGTACAGCGGCAGATTACAGCCCTGAAGAGCGACGGGCAACAGAATTAGCATTCTTGCCGGTCGGCTCCTGTCATTCGCATCACCCCCGCTGTCTACCTGCCCCAGTGAACGTCGCTTTACGCTGACCGACCAGGATGGGAACCTGTTCGACCTCCGCGAGCAAACGCTCACCGGTGATCTTTGTGTCCGAGACCGTCTTCCGCTTTCAGTGTATTAGAGTGTAAGAGCTTATACATCCGTCGTCGGCAGCAGAAGACCGCGGATAGCTTAAGAGCCAGCAATGGGAAACACGAAATGTATTATACGAGTAAGAGTTTCGGCACCCGCCGGCCGGCCTTTCGTGTACACATTGGCGACGGACTGGGTCATAATCTTTCAAGCTATAGTTAGGGAAGCACCCGCGACCGCCACAACACCGGCCAGAGGCACCGCCCCGACTACCAGGGCCGTCGCCTCGCGAGCCGTAGATGCTGTCAAGACGGCCGTCGTAAGTCAGGCAAAGGAAGCGCTGCCAGTCCTTGCTGTCGCCGGCAGAAAAAAAGCCGTAGAAGCGTTACCTAATCTCCTCTGCAAGTGGGCACTACCCGTGGCCAAAATTATCCCGTGCTGCCGTCAACGAGGTGGTCCGCCAAAAAGGTTGCCACTCTGGTCAGCATGTCGCCGTAAACTTGGTCGCTACAATGCCGCCCAAAGCGCGCGATGCTATCGCCGCAAACTTGGGCGCAGGCCTCTGCCTCTCTCCTTATTAGAAGATGGAGAAAGGGCGACATAACGTTTACAATGGCATCCTTTCATGACTTGCAGGACCCCGCACTCGATACGGGGGCTCCTGTGCTCTGTAACCGCAACATCCGCTACCTGCTGTATTACTGGTACAAAGTCTGCGATCCCAATCAAAAGGGCCGCGTGGAGCTACAGGTGAAGGACACCTCGCGATACTTCTCCCTGCCGAAGTCTTTATCGTGGTTGTTGGCCACTTCACAAAGGTTTACAGCCCACCCAGGTCAAGCACCACCAAGCCGCTCTCAAGGCAAAGCATGGCATCGATCTTGAACTTTTGGCCGCGGCCCTGAAAGCCAGGCATAAAGAAGGTGGCATCTTTCCCCTGCTCGTCCTTGCTCTCCCGACTCTGGCAGAAGCGCTCAACGCGGCTCATGATGTTACTCATCTTGCCCGACAGAACGTTCTTGTTAAGGGCGTTTGTGTCTGAAAGGAAGGGCGAGGTCTCCGTCTGCTGGGAGGGAGGGGGTGGCAGTAAAAGCTTTTTCCAACTTTTACCTGCTGCGTATTGCCCGGTATTTGAAGCGCTTCTCTGGCGTCTACATGCGCGATGAGTTGGCATACCTGCCGGGGTGAAGCTGGTATCATCTACCTCGACTCTTCGCAAAACCGCGGGAAGCATTGGTGCCATTTATGGTGACGCCCTCCCACCTTTTCTACTTCGACTCGTACGGTTTCGCATCATATCATAAACTTGTTTTGTATTTTCGCAAAGCGATGGGAGGCCTCCCCCCAGACCTTTCCGCTGACCTACTCCACGATCCCAGTCCAAAACAAGACCTATGGGCTGGTTAGTGGCCATCTGTCCATCGAGGTGTTAAAAGCGCTTGAGCGCGACCTAACCCCGGACACATTGTTGGGGGCGGCGTTATTATTTGGCGGCCGTTAATTGGAGACAGGACCATCTTTTTTACATGGTGTATACTCGCCGTCCCGACAAATAATGCTTGTGGGCATATTTGGGCGCTTTATTATTTCAGACTCCGGCATCTCTTGTGCTACTGCGGCGGAAAGAACAAAAACGCTCGACCTCACCAACTGCGTGACCAAGGCCATCATTGCAGCGTTTAGTAACTGCACCATTAACGAAGTCCCATTGTACCCACGTGTTGGCTCGTGTATCAGTACGCTTGAAAAGATCAATTAAAAAGTGTGAATAAATTTAGAAGGCGATAATAAATCGTGTTTTCATTTTATATATGCATTGTGTTATTTCGAATGATATGGTTGTACAACAAATATTTGTGTCACAAAATTGTGTATACTAAAGCATCTTTGCATAGTATATGAGCGAAAATTATACGGATTTCATTGCCACGTACAGCGCTACCCGGGTGAATATAGTTTCAGTCTTACCTATTTTAAAATACTGAGTTCGGTTCACCCACTGATGCACGTACAAAGTGCCGGCAGTGAGAAACCCGATTACCTCGAGTTCTCTGGCCGTGGTGGATTTGACCACAGCCATACATTCCATTTTTGCATCAATCTAATTCAATGTCACTATATGTGTGAAAATCTAATTCAATGTCACTACATGAGTAAAAATCAATCATACACTGTCATGCTTACTGATGAACCATATATCAGTCATATATCCATCATACTTGCTGATTAACCCTATATCAATCATACTTGTTTATAAATTTCATACATTGATCATATCATGTTGATGGATCCACACGTCAACCATACTTGTTTATAATTCCATATGTTAATCATATATGGTGATAGTTCCATATCATATCCATTCATATACGGGATCATTTCTGTTTATTTGTTGAAATTCCATGCTATGATCGCTTCCATTTAGGAACGATATCATATTTGTCTTATCCATTGTTGAACTTTATGCGCACGAGTAAGGTGTCAGATTAATTCATCATTAATATGTATTATAAATAAACATCTCATTCACGTAATTGTGTTCAGTGTTTTCGCTAGATCCAATCTCATCCGGCTTCAATTCTGTCACAACTTCATAGAGGCTTAGACAACAGTTTTGACCACGACACACCACCCCCTTCCTTTCCACGTATGTTTCTTCACAATTCCACAATTACAAACAGAAAAATGTTTAAGAATATTTAATTTGTCTTTTTATGAACGGGCAAACATGGGGCCAGGCTACAGTTTCTCACAACGCTTTATGAAGCACCGAAATAGTATTTCTCCTCCAATTAACATGTGAACAAATCCTGGTGATGTAGCCCATGTGGAGAACCTCAATATGTTCAAATTTGTTCTCGAGTTTGTTGTCATATTTTACCATCTATGATAGCGAAGATTCGATTAATTCGTGTTATACCCATTGTACTGTAACTTTGTTGTGTAAATATTAATTGACAATTATTTTGGCAAATATAGAATGTTGTTGTGTAATTAAGTTCATGCAAAAAAACGATCTGTCAAAACTAATTATGCAATTTAAAAGAGACTGATATCTTTGGGAAGCATAATACATTAATTCAAACCATTCTGACCCAAACGTTGCTGTATTTTTTTTTAATAAATAGAGGATCAACCACACGAGTGCTGATTTAATATGAAATTTATGAAACATGTTGAAAAATATTATATGTCAGGATCTGCTTGCAGCGAGTGTTATATTTTGGTATTCAACGTTTACATGAATTTCATTAAAATGAACATGAGTAAGATTGTATTTAATACATGACGTTAAGGACCTTTGTATTGCTAAGTGACGTTGTTGTCACTTTGTGAAGTGTTACGCCACAGTGTGAAGAACGATTTCTATTATATCTTTCATAATGAGATATTGAAATATATCAGTGGGAGAAAAATGATATCTCCACAGTGGCGATACCTCTTTTATCGCCACAGTGGCGATATCACTTTTAGAACTACTTTCTTTTCCCATTTAGGAAATATATCTGCCCTTATGTATGTTATTCAAACCAATATTAATATATCTGCCCTTATGTGTCTTATTCAAACCAGTATTTCCATAGTTAGGCCTGTTTCATTTTTCTTCTTCTTCTTCTTTTTCTTCTTCTTCTTCTCTGTCTCTCTCTGTGTCTCTCTGTGTCTCTCTGTCTCTCCATCAGGATGAACTGATCTAGGATACATTTATGTAATAAATGAGGAGCGCCACCAAGAAATACTAAGCACCACGACAATTCAATTTCACTTGCGCTAAAACACGTCGACAGTATCAGCTACAGTATATAACGTACATGTTAGTCTCAGACAATACCAGTAGTATTTAAATAATGTATTTGCAATTTGACTTTATGTTTAGAAATAAAAAGGTGACAACGTAAGACCATATGCATGTCATGGTTGCTTTACATGATAATATTTCACCTGTCCTATTTATGTAACACTTTAAAAAACAACAAAAGGGTTATATAAATAAAAAATATATTGAAACAAAAGTCAAAAAACTATTATGTATATATAAGTACATAGTTTAGTCCTTATTCAGTGTCTACGCGTGCTTCTTGGCTTGTCTCTTGTATTCATTAAATGGAGCATCTCTTGTCATTGTCCAGCAATAGTATGAAAGCATTGATTTGCTCCATTTACCTTGATAGCATTTCTCCATTGTTGCAATGTCCTGGTGAAATCGCTCGCCGTGCTCGTCGCACACTGTTCCGCAGTTCGGTGGAAATTTTTTTAGACGAGAGTACAAAAAATGTATCTTTAGTGACATGTTGCAACCAAGGCTTTTGTATGCCTTGAGGAGGTTTTACACCAACTCACTGTAGTTCCCTGCCTTGTTGTTTCCGAGCAAATTTGTTGCCACTAACTGGAAGGCTTTCCATGCCGTCTTCTCCTTGCCACGCAGTGCACGGTGAAATGCATCATCTCGAAGAAGTTCACGAATCTGAGGACCAACAAAGACACCTTCCTTTATCTTAGCTTCACTTAACCTTGGATATTTTCCACGGAGGTACTAGAAAGCTGCTTGTGTTTTGTCCATGGCCTTGACAAAGTTCTTCATCAGACCCAGCTTGATGTGCAAGGGTGGTAACAACATCTTCCTTAATTCAACAGTGGTGGATGCTGAACACTTTTCATCCCAGCCTCCAATGACTGTCGGAGTGGCCAATCTCTCTTGATGTAGTGGGAATCTCTCGCACGACTATCCCATTCGCAGAGAAAACAGCAGTACTTTGTGTATCCAGTCTGCAGACCAAGCAAGAGAGCAAGACCCTTGAAATCGCCACAAAGCTGCCACTGATGTTGGTCATAGATTATGCACCTCAAAAGTTGTTTCATGTTTTCATAGGTTTCCTTCATATGGACAACATGACCAGCTGGAAGTGATGGCAAAACACTGCCATTATGCAGCAAAACAGCTTTAAGACTCGTCTTCGATGAATCAATGAACAGATCCAATCATCTGGATAATGAACGATGTTGAGGGCTGTCACACCATTGATGTTGTTGCAGGCTACATGATCACCTTCCATGAAGAAAAATGGGACAAGATCCTTCTGACGGTCACGGAACATGGAAACCCTAACATCACCTGCCAGGAGATCCACTGCTGTAGTCTGGAGCCCAACAGCTCTGCCTTACTCTTGGGTAGTTCCAAATCCGTGACAAGGTCATTCAGTTCACCATGTGTTATGAGTTGTGGTTCAGAGGAGAAGGATGGGAGAAAATATGGGTCATGTGACATTGATGGTTCAGGACTAGAAGTTTCATCCTCTTCCTCTTCCTCGTCTGACTCAAGGGAGATTCTGGTGCATCAGGAACCTGCAGTCCTTCTCCGTGGGGTACTGGGCGTATAGCTGATGGAATGTTTGGATAATGCACAGTCCACTTTTTCTTCTTTGACATACCTTTCCCAACTGGAGGCACCATGCAGAAGTAACAATTGCTGATCTTATCTGTTGGTTCTCTCCAAATCATTGGCACTGTAAAAGGCATAGATTTCCTTTCGTGTTCAACCACTGGCGAAGATTTGTTGCACAAGTGTTGCAGCATATGTGTGGGGCCCACATCTTGTCCTGATCTCCAATTTTGCAGCCAAAATAAAGGTGATAGGCTTTCTTAACCATAGTGGTTATACTGCGCTTATGTGATGCAAAAGTCACTTCACCACAAACATAGCAGAAGTTATCTGCATTGTTCACACAAGTACGAGGCATTTCTGCTCACTTTGGCTAAACAGAAATGTGTCACTTTGTAAAATCAAACACTGACAAATAAGAGAGCACGACACTGTATGATTTGTAGAGCTGATATAGCGCAATTTCTTCAGCAGAGTGATGTAAACTTAGGTATGATTGCATCATCCATGACTTCTAGGAATAACATGATGCAATTCATATCATGTATGACGCTATACCAGCTTCTGATTGCATCATTCATTGTTTTGCCTAAAAAGCAAGTACTGTCCAAACCCAGTCATACATTTATTGATAGATCCAGTCAAAGATGTATTTTAGTCATTTCTGGTTTAAATTGAAATCCCTTCCCTTTATAACTCACTTATCCTCCGCCATTCCCAAGTCAAGGGTCATATATACTGACCCAGTATAATATCTTTAAAACTAGAGCCAATCAACAATTGTAAGCATCATTTTCGTTCTCAGTGACCCAGAATTAGTATAATTTGACAACATTTATTGCGGAAGCATTTTGGCTATAGACCAGTGTTATTGATGAAGGTTGTGTATGATGGTTGGTTAGCGTCAAATGATGCTTGAAAATTTCTTTCCTTTCCTAAACTTTCTCATGTTTTCATTTTAATTTGCTGATTGAGTGTTTACAACAATGTTGTTAATTAAAAGAGTAATATGACGTACCGTAATACAAATATTCGTCTTTGCATACAGTTGTTGTTAATTAAATGAGTAATATGACGCACCGAAATACAAATAATGTTGTTAATTAAAGAGTAATATGACGTACCGTAATGCAAATATTGTTGTTAATTAAATGGGTAATATGACGTACCGTAATACAAATATTGTTGTTAATTAAAAGAGTAATATGACATACCGTAATACAAATATTGTTGTTAATTAAAATAGTAATATGACGTACCGTAATACAAATATTGTTATTAATTAAAAGAGCAATATGACGTACCGTAATACAAATATTTTTCTTTGTTTTACAGTTGTAATTTTGAATTCTAAACGTTTAGTCAAGGATGTAACCTTTTCTTGTAGAAAAATGTGAAAGATATGCATTAATTTTACTTAATTAATGTTTCATCAACAACGTACATTACTTACTTCCTTAATTCATTAAAGCTTACAAACGCCATTGTAGGGGCAGTTATGCAAAGTCTATGATCATGCAAACTCTGTATTTTATCTCGTCTTGTCCATCTGTCCTTCGGACGGCGTCCGCTTTTGGTCACCTTTTTTAGGTCAATATCTTCTGCTTGACCAGTGGATAGTCAGTATACTTTGCCCGCACGCCTCAGGGTCGAAAAATAGCCTTTGGAATTGAAGGACTACCAGAACAAAGGTCAATGTTACAGGGGACGATTGTTTAAATTTAGGTGGGTTGTCCATGTTTGAAGTCTTTGGATGTGTCATTATCTACAGCTGCCATGGATAACTTGTTATCAGACACTGGAAAAGGTTTACTATGGGATATAGAATATCTCTCTGAAAGAAATCCATGTGCCCGGATATGCATCAGACTTTGAATCTGATTCGTCGTGTATATGGAGCATCCTTGAGGATAACAGAGGGTAAACATGTAGAGAAATAAATTCGCTGTCTTAACACCTCCCCCTCAGCCCGTGATATCAAAACATCGAGAATGGTAACTGTGACTTCATTTGGTTTAAAGTGAATGCTTCTTCGACTGCGCTACTCATATCCACTGTCAAATGGAGACACTTGCCATGTGTCTTCCCGGTAACTGCCAAGTTAATTCTGAGTACACATGTCTGAATTCGGAATGCGCTATTTAATGTCACAGGTTATTTATCACCGGCCTGTTGTTTGACAAGTATGATGTCAGATCACATGGAACCTTGTATGACATTTGAAAAACAGCTACAGTTGACCCATAGCTTTAGTATTCACATTAGAAATAAAGGTGAAAGACACTAAAAATGGCTATAGTCAGAATTTTGTCCGCCTCAAATTCATTATTTTGCAGTCGACTGCTCCTAAAGACCATATAACAGTGCGACCCGCACACATTACTCTACGCTGCCATTTTTAATCATACAAAGTGTAGCACACATCACCGCTATAAAAATCTAGCTAGAGAAAGAAAAATACATGTGACATATATGATGTCTTAGATCTACACTTAATGTTGAGAAATAAAAAAAAATTAAATTAAAAAAATTAAAGTCCACCGGTACAAAGTCATTTCATAAATCTAGGTTCTTAATGTATACTTTAAACCGCGTCGGCAAGAAACCTACAATAGGACATGGCAGGAAACCGACACTATGACATGGTAGGAAACCTACTTTAGGACATGGCAGGAAACCTACTCTAGGGCATGGCAGGAAACCTACTCTAGGACATGGCAGGAAACCTACACTAGGACATGGCAGGAAACCTACACTAGGACATTGCAGGAAACCTATACTACGACATGGCAGCTCGTGAAATAATATGAAAAAGTAGCCATATTTTCCGCTCTAAATGGACCTTTCCAAAATTTGCTCTACATTTTCAAAAATTATAACATTTTACAGACTTATCACTTACACTCAAAAAGCAGAAATCTTTCAATCTAAGTAATATTGCTGAGATTTTTGTTTCAGATAAAAGTTATTGTATACTCCATTTTGGTTTACCTTTAATTTGTGAGACAAGTTTCCACACTCCGACACTCATAATGTAACTTCTGTAAGCAGACCTCTCCATCTTAAAACCTTATTCAACTCCAAAATCTTACTTGAAAATCTTCTTACCGATCAAAACGCTGCATCTGCATTTTTGGAGTAAGGTCGGGCCTCAGGTACGGGAGTAAGGTCAGGCCTCATGTACCCTCCCTCTGGCTATAGATCGAGATACGGAGATGCAAAGTCAGGTTAATTTACATCTCGGAACGGTTTTTGATTGGGCAGATTCATTTCAACGTCAGTCAGACCTCTTCATTTTTGTGCTCTTTATATGTTTAGCCTATCATGGTGAACGTTGTGCACGGCTCGATGAAAATATATTCGCATTTGCTCCATTGTTTATAATGAAAATTACCCCGTTACGTCAACCCTCCTATAGACATGTAGTTAAATATGTCCTATTCTAATGCACATTACTTTGGTAACTGAAATTTCGAATGTGCATGTAAATTTGTTTTCATATATTCTACCAAAGATACGCAATCATTTTAGATGTGTAACTACTTGCTCGTGCTACTAAATCATCATATTATGAATAAATGACCACTACAATAAATATATATGTTTCCATTCCTTAATTATATCTCATTTGTAGCTATACCCCAAAAAGTTGTTTATGATTTTTTTTAAAGTTTTCACTATTTATCAATGCGGTTACTCATATTTCCTTTTCCAATAATGTAATCAAGAAATTAGTGACCTTGTTTTATTTTATTTTATTTGAAAATTGCTTCGAAAAATATATGTCCAATATTTGAAAAATCTGAGGTCACGTTTATTTGTTTGTATCAACCTAAATATAATGTCAGTTAAAGGTTAAGGTTTCTTTCCCACTGATAATTAACAAATGGAAAATGAGCAGACCATTTTTGAAGAAACTACAGTATGTCAGAGTCAGTGTTTTAGTTAATTAATGTACATGTAGATTCCCGCATGTCTTAATAATTGGCTGGAAAGTCTGGTGTGTAGCTAAAGTATTGAACAACATGATGAGAACGTGATAAATCTTTATTTCCGCTTTGCAAAATTTTATTAGCCGAGTTGTAAAATTTTATGTTAAAAATCTAAAGTTGGTTTAAAGTCTGTAAATCAAAATTAAAGTTGGTTTAAAGTCTGTAAATCAAAACTAAAGTTGGTTTAAAGTCTGTAAATCAAAACTAAAGTTGGTTTAAAGTCTTTAAATCAAAACTAAAGTTGGTTAAAAGTCTGTAAATCAAAACTAAAGTTGGTTTAAAGTCTGTAAATCAAAATTAAAGTTGGTTTAAAGTCTGTAAATCAAAATTAAAGTTGGTTTAAAGTCTGTAAATCAAAACTAAAGTTGTTTGTGTATGAGATATATGCCCTTTTATTTGGAGATTTTAAGTGCCAATATTTCAACTTGATAGATGTCAAAGCAGACGGCGGAAATCACGGAAAATTATTTCACACTGCAATTGATATTTGTTTATTAATGATCATGGTCTCGTATTCAAAGAGACGTTAATGTCACATCTTCATATTAAATCTGATAAGGCACGTGTATTGTCATTTTATAACCGCGGTTCGTGACGGCTATCGCGTGCACAGTGCTATTTAAAAATTGCCCATTGAGCTGCATCCCTTTTTAAAAACGTAAATCATCCTTGTACAGCTTCCGCTAATTGCTTCTGGGGAAATGCGTATTTGTGAGAGCTAAACTCATCCTTACACAGAGGACTTTGATTTAATTTCACGTAATTGTTTCCTACAAAAACTGCATTGATTGGATACGAATGAAACTGCACCCGTTGTGCAGCTGTCAATCAACAGAAGCTCGGAATTCGATAAATCTCACCGTTCATCCATGTTAAAAACTCAACAGGGAACACTTGTCAACAGATGCACGGTTCTGAAAGGGGGATGACAGCTCCTCACATGCACGCAATCGTATAATCATTTCTCTTGCTTTGTATACTGTCATTGCTAGATGCGTTGTGACAGATTTGTGTCTTCAACACATGTCTTCTAAACCTTAGGACTTGAACGTGAGTTTGTCCCTGACAACTTGTTCGCCAAAATCCATGCATTTGAATTGCATGTAAGTAATTTTTTAACGTAAAAAGAAATTGCTACGGTACTGTCATGTTTCCAATGTGGTGACTTTCTCTTATTTTCGTTGCTCAATAGCAACTGTCAGCACTTTATCAGACTCTTCTTCACAATAATTTCAGTATATGGGTATGTCCGATTCAAAACGTACACATTACCAAAACCAAGAGATATCGCGAATTTTAAAAAAAATATAAATCTAGTGGAATCATAGATTTATAAAGAAATGTTTAAAAAGAAAAATCTCTTTGTAAAGATAACATGTATATGGCATAAAAGAAAAAGATAAATAATTCTGAGCAGTTTCCATGCTATATTAAATTGACTAGCCGAATGAAGAGTTAAATGTGCTTTACTATTACTATGCAATTATTCGTTTAAATGACACACGCCTGTATCATCATGCACAAGTAACAGATGTTTGATTTGCATATATTGAGGTATTTACCTGGTAAATACGTACATTTTCGTAACTGCAAAACACGCAGACGTCAAAAT
This sequence comes from Margaritifera margaritifera, assembly GCA_029931535.1. Classification (NCBI taxonomy): domain Eukaryota; kingdom Metazoa; phylum Mollusca; class Bivalvia; order Unionida; family Margaritiferidae; genus Margaritifera; species Margaritifera margaritifera. Next base: position 1,800,653 of record JAQPZY010001504.1, read on the forward strand.
TCTTGGGGAAACCTCTTATGACATGAAAAGATTGATCGAGAATAAAGAAAGAAAAAGAACAAAAAGAACATTTGCAGGACTCGCTGTTCTCTTTTATAAGTAGTTAATTATCTGAAATCCACACATGAAATACACAGTAATTCGTATGTAAACCGCATTCATAAACATCTTGTTTAAATTGGATTTTTTTAAAATTTAGCTTTAGTTTTGAACATTTGTATCCATATTCTTATTCTAAATATGAATTGCAACATGGTTTATTTGCGGCTGAAGCATTTAAAACGACAGCATTACAGCAGAGTGTACCTTAAAGCTCTTTTCATCAAAAATGGTCCAGAACTTTCTGTTCTAAACGTGCAATAAAATGACAGAAACCACGTTTTTACCTTATAGCAGTTGAGACACAATCTCATGAAAGAATGCTATTGTCTTGTTATTACATACCCATTTGATAGAGCACGGTTGATCGGCCGTTCGATCCAGACGTTCAATCCTTATTGCCGTTATCACACACCAAGATTGGAACTATTTAGATGTTGTCTATGACTTTCGAGCATCGATATTCTTAAACCCAAAGGATCAGACTTGTGTAAATCCCAATAAGTTTTGAATTTCAATCGCACTGTAAATGTAAAAATATTTAGAAAGCTTAAAAGAGGGGATATGTAATAAATGCAAAACCGCATTCGTGTTTTGTTCCGAGTCAGGGGAAATAACTCATTTGATATGGCTTATGAATATATCACGGCCTGGACGTATCTCTAGGCCACATCAAACTCGTTCTTTCCGTATGTAGTTTTGTATATTTATGGTACTTATTTTCGTCCTTATCTCCTTAAAAGAATAGAAATAAATTGCCACCGCTAAGCATTTGATTTCTTCTCCATCGAACAACACCGTAATCTTGATTGCCACCACTTATACTAAAACCAACTTCAAAGTGAAGTATCTCAGTCTGGACCTCTTCTTCATAAGCGGACAGATCAAAACGGCGACACGGTGATTATTCTTTACCCTTGTAAAAGGTCATGGGATTATCGTAGGGTCATTTATTTTTGTTTTTAATGCGAAATAAGGAGAGGTAAATTGAAATAAAGTGGTAAATCTTATAAAATCGGGGAACATCCCTGCATAGTCGGGTTTCCTAGCGGTAGTTTGTTTGCACAGATTGAAGCTGGAATTTATTAAAGATAGGTAACAAATTTGTAGATTATGAATTCCAAGTCTCCGCTGTCTAATAGTATTAGTATGAGATTATAGTAAAATTTCTCTTTAAACCCCCTTTAATAATAAAATGGATTAAAATAATTGTATTTGTTTTTTCTAAATTATAATAATTTGTCATTTATTTGTGTACATATATTATCACAAATGCACATGATTGCATGTTGAAATGCAGTTGTTGAGAACATATAATATTCTCGTTCAAATATTTATGCTGCAGTTTTGTTCAAATTTGCCAAATATGATTTTTTTTTTAAAAAAAGAAAAAAAGAAAGAAAAAACAACAACATACAACCAAGAAACAACAACTTAAAGTGTAAAATGTCATTGAATGCAGTTTTGTTAATCGTCAATATAAGTTAGATGCATTATTTAAACGTTAGAAGATCTCTTCCACCGACCCCCCAACCCCAGACCCCCCCCCCAAAAAAAAAAAAAAAAATTACGTTTATTTTCTAGCCAGACAACATTGTTTAGAACGAGCAGTCATGGATCATTGATGAATTCCATGTCAACAATAACAATTTTGCATCTCATTGGTCTAATGAAATATAATCAGAGACCAATATGATCTGAACAGAGCAACTGATATTATGAACGACAGTCTTAAATCCATGGTGTTTAGAATGTAGAATATCCCTATATTTATTACACATTTTCAACATCCTTTAGAAAAGTGACTGTGATTGCAAATTCAGCTAACATAATTACACTTGCATTTGCAGTCCAAAGGCAACACATGTTGGCGCTATAATACAGGGCGCTATTCGTCTTCTTTTTTTAGTCTGATTCTCTGACATTTAACTACGTTGCACACAGTTGATAGGGTTACAGTATTACATCGTAGTTACTAGACAGAGAAAGAAAGTTAAATTAGTTGACTGTTATGTAAGTGATACGAACTGATTAATTTAACACTTTTCACGTATATTGTCCATACTTTACGAAGTGAACAAGGAAGCAAATCATAGTTAACGGAGAAAGAAGGGAAACTGAACAAAGTGTTCGTGAATACTTAAATTGTTGTTGTCAACTGCGCTACACTTCCTGTGCTCGTGAGACCGCAGGCCATTCAGACCACCTCAGCTATTTCTGCGAGAAATAAATATGCCTCGGATGTATGTCGGCGAAATAATTTACTGAAAAATCATACATGTTGTTCGCCGGAAATTTCTTCACAAAATACACACTGCAATCTATTCGGACCACCTTGGCTATTTATACGATTGGATTGACCGCAGGATTGACTGAGAATTTGCGAACGAAAAAATAGTTCCATGTATTCGCAACTTCTCGGTCAATCCTTGTTTCGTAAATAGCCCAGTTGGTCCGAATGGCAGCTATCGGCATACATTGGATGTATGATCTATAGGATTGAGATCGAAGTTGCCAATGACCACAGATAACTATCATCCTCCTTCTTAGTGAAAGTACGGAATATCCATACTTTTTCCGCATGATTCACCGCCACGATGTTAAGCTACCAACCAATCGCTGCGTTTCGGGGGAAAGTTTCCAAACTTGCCGTTAGGGGAATGACATCACTGTTGTGCGAAATACGTCATTGACTAACCAATCGGGAGACGACAGATTTTACCAGTTATCGGCCTATGACACTGGCTTGCCAATTAAGGCCGGGTACCATCTAAAATTAGATTGAAAAATCGAAATCCACAATATGCAGTTTTTTATGGTTTTATTTTGGGGATTTTGTTGTCAAATATTCAAAATGTTTCGATGTTGCCGGACACAAGGTAACTTCCTCATGAATCTTTCTTCACACCAATCATAAGAATTATACATGTTTTGTCCTCGTACAAGACTGAGAAAGTTACCACAGCAATTGTCACAAAAAAATAATTACCGGAAGACGGAATGTAGTAGTCTCAATTGATTATGCAATTAAGTAGAACATTAAACCATTTGCAAGTGTCCTATTCCAGTCTCAGATGGCCTTCTATCAATAAATTCACTATTATTAACAGAGACTGTTTGAATATTGAACAGCTTTTGACATTCCTGGTGTTACTACATGATGTAGAATCCGCCTTGATCTCCATCCTTCGCAGGGTAATGGACATTTAGAATCTTTCCCGGGATTACAAGAGCCAATAAAATGCAAATATAGCCTGTAAAGTAGTCTTTTATCCCTAACAATTACTTCTGTACACAATAAATCTATTAACAATTACATCGCTTCGGAGATTTATAGCTCCTAGCCTCTTCACAAATGTATCTGCCGAAATCAATACATATGTGATGGCGTAGACTGAGACTTGCATTTCCTCAGAATTTGCAGGTCGTTCCCATCAAAATGGCGCTTTATTGTTCTGCCCCTCACTAGAAATTATAAACATCAAAGCGAAAGGTTTATTCAAGCCAGAGGAAAAAGAGGTAAGATGTGTAGCTTTGGTAAGAAGCAGGGTTAATGTTACAATGTAGCGATCAAGTGGGATTTGTTGAAAGAAAGGCATAAAACTGTGAACATCAAACGGTGATTTTAAGCAGATCTCGCCTGGAGTAGACTGTCTGACGTCAGCTGTTTTTGTAACGGAGTTAATTATTGATTAGTGGGTTAGATAGACCCCAAAGTCACTTTTCGAAAGTGATCAGATACCTGCCTTTTAGAAAGTGATCAGAAATACCTGACAGCAAACCAATAATAATCAAACCGATGGCTGAACAAGTAAGATTCGGTAAATCTATATAGCGACATCTTTACCAGAGAACAAACAGACCAACATATTACTTACCTATCTGACTCTGAACCTATGATATCTACTTCAACACAAATATACATACATACAAACAGGGACCCGGTAAGAAGGAGAGATGTATTAACAGACAACCAAACGGACGAACACATAGGTCATCATGGAATCTAAAACTGCACTACACAATCTGAACATAGTTTTTGTATGATACTTTCAAGGTAAATTTTTGTTTGCTCAAGATTCACTCAGCAAAACATTTGCGAATATTAGTCATTTGATTGTTACCGATTAAAGGAAACATGAATATATTCCCTTGGAATACAAATTACCCAGAACAATCGTCGGGCACCAAGTTTTTGCATTGTAACAGAAAACTTTATTGACTGCACCGATGTAATAATATTTGCTTCTTGACATGAGCAAAAAGGAGGCAATAGGAAAATTCAGCAAAAGCACAATCTCCTTGCTGTTTTTATTTAAAGTTTAAATGGCTAATTGCTTGCGTAAAGCACTGTATGAGGTTATTTCACAAATGCAGAGTGTGGCCATATTTTGTGTGTATATCTCCAGATGACAATAATTCAAGGAAAACTCCGTGTGTGTGTGTGTGTGTGTGTGTGTGTGTGTGTGTGTGTAAGAATCTCTTTTCACTCAATTGGAGTCAAGCCCGTACAAAAATGTGTGTTTAGTTATGCATCTGGCCTACGGACCTGTCATCTGCATGTTAGATGTACATTGATTATACCAAATTATATAAATTTTTCAACGGAGCTTAATTTGATTGCAGAGCAAATATTCAAAACACTACTAACTCTTCCAGCACAACAAAGCATAACACTTCAAAAATGTAATCAATCAATTTGACATGAAAGACCATGGTGATTGACAACCACTCTAAAGCCTTTGATCTCTCAAACCATGTGATTAAATGACAATCTAAATATTAGAAATCTTTAAAGATCAGGCGTTTGGGCGGGAGGGTAAACACACCTCAACATTGCATGTGTGTGTTTTGCTGTACAAGTGGAGAAGGGGGAATTTTCCTCTAATGACTTTTTGATCTAAGTGTATACTCAACAGACGTCAGTCGAGGGGTGGATTATAAAGGAGCGTCTAATACGATGTAATGCTACAAAGCTCTCAAGCCGTCCCCTTGGACTCGACGGTATTTGACTGTAGGCAATGCACGCTCTCATCCCTTTCTTGCTGAAGAACGGAATTTCAAGGATGACAAACACCGATTGTAAGAATCACAATTTAATTGTAGCTGCGTACTGCGTAAAAATACAGTTAATTTAAGCTTTTTGGTTTGAATACCTTCTTAAAATATAATTATGTGGCTTAGAAAATCAAAATGGGATAGATCAAGAGGGGTTTTAATTTCGTATACGAAAAATTACATCGTTTTTAAAATCCAAAATAATGTATGAGAGAGAGAGAGAGAGAGAGAGAGAGAGAGAGAGAGAGAGAGAGAGAGAGAGAGAGAGAGAGAGAGATATGTACAGGTATATTTTAAGGCTAATGTTGACTGTTTTCTTTGTATTGTGTGGAATTTGCAGGTTTTGTATCCGAGATGCATTGGTACTTTGTACATATATGTAAAATATCTTTCTGGTACATCGCACATGCTTTGCAATCCGTGTGCTTCTATGAATGTTCTGTCTTATTATTGTGGACAAGTTTAAACTACTTTAAACTATTACCCTATCTTGTTATATTGAATCCATCAGTCAATGCACCCACTCACCCATCAGTTCATTCATTATTCATATATCGATCTATCTATGTTTATTTATATCTTTCATTTTTTACTCTGTATGCGTCTGCCTGTCTTTCTGTCCACCCATCTACTTAAATAGAATCAGTTAGCCCTACTTTCTCTGTATATCCTATATTTTTATAGGTAAAGGGTGAGATAGCCTAGGATTTTATTAAAAAATCCACCTACTCATGTGCATTATAGAATTTAGTCATGTATATTGTTGTTGTTGTTGTTATTTTGTCTTATTCCAAGAGAGAAATGAAGAGAGAGAGAGAGAGAGAGAGAGAGAGAGTTCACCTTGCCTCACAAATTAGATTGACGTGTTTTCACGAGTCTTCGAGAAAAGAACTTGCTTTTTACTGTGGAGAGGGGACCACTTGCGTTGAAAATGTTGAAACGCCATATTATTAGGCCTTCAACATATATTAAAAATAAACTCTATTACTCTAGGGGTTTAACTTAACAAAACTACCCCTTCTTTATGCATAACATTGTCCCCTTTTGGTCGCAATAGAAAATTATTTTCCTGTATGGTATAGGAATAAAAAAATCATGGTCCGTAGGAAGTATCATAAAAATTCCAAGGAAATATTTTCGGATGCTAACAGTGTATATGACATTCTTGTTGCAAGTACATGATTAGAAAGTTAAACAAAAAATACGTAAATTCTTCCCCGCATTCGCCTGGGTTAGTTGTTTGATTGTGTTTGACAGTTATTTCCCTTGAGGAGCCTTGGTTTGTCAGATTACATCGCTTGCCTCATTTGCTTCATAATTCACCAAGACTAGAGATGATTAACTCAACACAACTGTCAGCAAGACATGTGGGATCTCTCAACTCACCAGGCTCGGCCATATTCATAAAGCAATTTAATGAAGATGGATGGAACTGAGGTCTAAGACACCATTTACTATCCACAAATGGCAGAATGAATTTGTGCTAAAGAATTGCAGAAAGAATCCAGTAATTTCTGTGTCTATTAATGTTTGACAGTGGATCAGTCATATCCGAAGTTTGCCTGTCAGAAAGATAAACTCCAAATCGCAAGGGAAGGGAGTTGGAATGATATGCAGCGTCTCCTCTTTGCAAAAACGACATACCAGACAGCATCAATTTATCATCATACAGCCGTGTGCTTTATGTAGACTAAAGTCTCAGTTCCAATCAGACTTACTTCCCCTGGAACTGCATGGGTGCTCGCCTTCTTTTGGATCTAATAGCCGTTATTATCATTTTTATGTTGTGAATATTTATTTGACATATTATAATGCTTACTAGAGGAACGCCATTCTTTTACACATAGTTTGGAAAATAAAAAGCTTCCAATTTTAATTGTAAAATACGTTTCTGCAAAAAAGTAATTTTTATAGATTAAATTTCAAAAACGTGGTTCGTATTGATGCATAGCCATAATACGGCACACAGTGATTTCAGGGGAGATCATTTTTAAACTATTATAACGTCATATGAAAACTATCGCAATGCAATAATTACGTCTTCAATGGCTTCGACCCATAATTATGTAAAATATTGCAGATGCCAAATTTACTGATCTAGTGCTCACTATTAAATTAAAGTAGGTCATTCTTTGTACTTACACATAAAAGGAAAGCTGACTAGTGCAGGGAGATTAAAGTGGTTTTACAGGATATTGACAGAAATGGTTTCTAGACGAAGACTATACGGAATATGGGCGTACAGATCAACGCCATTTTCCACAATAAATTGTGTGTGACTGATACCATATACCTATTCGACCAATTCACCTTTAAAATCAACAAGTGGATGTTTTGTGTGGGTTCTTTTAAATATATAAATAACACTTGCAGAAAATGGTGTCAAACACGCAACGGGTTTTCTGACAAATTTATATTCATCTACTTTAACTTTTCTAACGAAAATTATCATTTCTTCAATTCAGCTCAAACATAGGAGTTATGCTGTTGCCAAGGTCGGGAAATATAATATTACAGAAGGCGTTTCAAAGACATTGTCCGTGGAAGTAAACATATTATATATCTATATATTTGTCTATTTATCTATCTCTCCAGACGCACGTATCACCACCTATCTGTTTTTCTTTCTTTCTATCTATCTATCTATCTATCTGTCTGTCTGTCTGTCTGTCTGTCTGTCTATCTATCTATCTATCTATCTATCTATCTATCTATCTATCTATCTATCTATCTATCTATCTATCATTGTTCATTGTTCATTTCAAACCAAAGGATCTTAGTGGCATACTAAACAATTAGCAATAAAAGGCTATTAAGTATGTGCATATTTTTTCCTGGTTATGCTATATGAAAGTACACAACTCATTTTGTAGAGAGAATACTGAATGTCGAATGCTGTTGACAATAGCTGAGATGACATTCAGTATAAAATATCCTCCAGCATGGCAGGCTGTTTCTGTTTGCATCTGATCTTGTCTTTATTGCTTTAAACAATGACATAAACAACCGTTCTCCTCTTTCTGACAATGAATGTGTTGTCTCCCCTAAGATTCAATCCGGCTGTTCAATAATTGCACATTTTTCCTTCGAAAAAAGGAAGAAGTGAAAAGTAATTGTTTTACACTGTTACAATTATTTTGCCTTTCAAAAACATGTTTTCCAAGAGTCCTGTTTGTTTATTAAGAGTATAGCCTGCACCTTCCGTGCCTCTGTAATTTTTAAGGTATGTGTATTTTTGTCACTTCTATTTAAAAGGGTGACGCCATACAAAATGCGAGTATGTTAATGCAACTTTTATACGAAAGTGAGCAGTGATTTTCTGAAATTACTATGCTGCTTTCTGTCAGATAACTACTTTGTACTATTGGTGCCTAAATACACAAAATATTTCGTTCTAAAGGAGATATTGTATGAATATATTTAGACCCTGTAGAAATGAGGATATCATCGAACATAAAATAAATTGAAATTCTTAAAGTCATTGTTGATTGTCATGACTTGATATAGAGTGTTTTCCCTTGATTATGGAATCTTATTTGCGATAATAAATTTAGTCTGGCATATGTCGTTGAGATGCTGAATCCTGGGGCAGATATTAAAATTCAGAAGGATTAGATTTGTTGGTCGTTATTTTCGAGACCACATTCAGAAACTTTTATTGACAATTTCAAATACAACAGCTTACATTTCCACGCGTGCACACGCCCGATGCCATCTTGAGTTGCGAGTAAGCAAACCGCTACCATGCTTCGTTTACTCGAAAGTTTTAACTGCATTGTTTTCGAATGAACTAGATAACCATTCCGGGCATGGGTAATGCGGAACTGTAAAGGTACGATCGTACCAGTGGTGACAGTTTACATTCAGTACTTTCCAGGGAACATGCGGTAACGTCACCAATGTGCAATGATCATGTGGGGTACTCAGTGACTTAGTTAGTTTGTTGAATTAATGACGTGTGCGGCCATTCGGCCATTTACGTCGAGTATACTCAGTGACTTAGTTTGTTGAATTAACGACGTGTGCGGCCATTCGGCCATTTACGTCGAGTATACTCAGTGACCACCAACGACCGATGATGAGCTAAATGCTAAAACCCAGCAACAACCGTATGTACTCGCTTATAGGTTGAGTCGAACTGCAAACTGCACAGACCCAGATCTGCCGTCGCATAATGCGCCGGTAGATCTGGGTATATGCAGTTTGTTATGAGTAATAAGTAGAACAAACAACACAGACCCTGATCTGCAGGCGCATTATGCGACGGCAGATCAAGGTCTATATTGTTTGCAGTTAGACTTGACTTATAAGCGAGTACAGACAGTAGATTAGAGTGTACATGAGGATTTAACTAGCATTTGTCATAGCTGATTCGTACAATATTATTATCATTTGTGGTTACTTTTGTATATTAGGAGGCGTCGGTCCGATCTTTTTACAGTCGGCACAGTCAAGACCACGATGAAGTTCATAAAATGGGAAGGGGTGACCATTAACCGATCGGCCGATAAAAGATGTAAATTCAAATTCAAATCAACCTATAGGCGCTTTGAATAAAATGCACTCTGTGTATACAGGAGTAATTTCTCTTACAAGCCGTGACGTTAATAAATAGGACTTGGCTGAACATCAATGAATAAACTATTGCAGAAAATGCACATATGCATTGCTTTTTTTATTAAAGGGCTTTCTTTGATACATCAGTTGTTTAATATTCTAATAATTTTTAGTCATTCTGTATTTCTGATATTGATTTTCGATCTTTATCTAACAAAGTAAGATAAGTGTCATTATTTCTATTGAAGTAAACGTACTTTCCTTAATTTATCCATTTTAAAATTTGAGAATAATTTATTTATTCAACCTAGATCAAAGACTTCGATTTTTTAAATTTTAATTTACAACAAGGGTGAAAAGGTTCATATTGTAACATTAAAATGCGTGTACTTCATTGAATGTATCTATTTTTTAATGTGAGTAAACAATATAGGGAACTTGGATTTTTGACATCGAGGTTTTTCAATCTGATATAAAGAATTTGATCAAGTCTAAAAGCTACATTCCCTATTTTATCAAAGAATGTGTAGTCATTTAATTTATCTTTTTTTACATTTTAGTATACATTTGTTTCAGTTTACTTGGATTTTATTTTAGATCGATTAATTAATTGTGATCGTAATAGGGAAAGATAAACGAAGGAATTAGTCTCATGGTATACTAGAAATATGTCAATGTCGAGCTCACATATTTGTAAACATTTTGATATAAAAGTATACATGGTTACATCCTTTTTTCTTTTTTTTTGTTTGACTTTTTAATTTATCAATTTGTCAATATTAGAATATAATTTATCAACCTGGATTTTATGTCATCGATTTTCAATCTTGATCTAATAAGATAATTAAAGTTAACATTGGTATATTTCTTATTTAATTAGATTCTTTAATTAATTCATTTTTAAATGTTATGATTGATACTTTGATTTATTCATTTTTTGAAGTGTTAGACTAATCCTTTGTCAGCCTTGATTTATGACGTAAATTTTCGATCTTAAATGTAATGAGGGACAAGGTTTTCATAGTTGCATTCAATTGCATGAATAAAGTACGTGCCGATTCTTTGATGAATCAATTTTTTTTTATTTCTTTTAAGATACTTTCAATGTCATCCTGAATTTCTGACATCAATTTTCAATATTGATCTATGAAAAGAAATATGAAAAAAAGTGGGTCATCCGATATACAGGTAATTTTTAAACGAAGAGTTGCATTGAAAAGATAGCAAGTTACTCTTTCATAAAATGCCGTAATCATTTGATAGCGAAAGTTTGTTGCTTAAAATCTAACCTATTAATAACAAGTAAGAACCAATCTATTTCGATTTTTAATTTTGCATCACTTAAGGTTATGGAGTGTTTTTTCAAATGCCACATTTGACAAAGCAATCCATAACCTAAGTCATTATGGCATGAAAGTTTGATTGACTGAAAGAAAACAACAATGGTGGTCATCTTCACACCTGCCAATAAGAGGTTGATTTTTAACCATTTTAGTTGAGTCCTTGTCTACAAGCATCCAACGTACCCTGTGTTTAGTTATCAACTTCAGAACAATAACCAGACCCTTGTTTATACAACATTAATGAAAATGAAGAAAGCAAAACTTTTCTATCTCACTTATCTATAGAAGCAAGCAATACTTTCTGGAGCACGTGTAGGTTTACCTGTTATCCTCGTTTGATGTCATCAGGGTGGAGTAATTGAAAACCAATTCATATTGAAAGGGTCTATGCATTCATAATTTGTATTTTAAAAACCCATCACACCTGAAACCATAAAATAGCATTAAATTTGCTGAAATACTTTTCATGCATTGTCAAGGAAGAGTTCATCCCTCATTAGCAGTAAAATTGGCCTTTTGATAGCTAGCCATGTTACGTATATTCCCCAAAATTAGATTAATTTTCAAAAGCCACTACATAGGGGGAAAAAAATAATCTCTGAAGAATTTTTCAAACACGCGCATTACAACAACTTTCTGGGTATTTCTATTGTCTTTATATGTATCTGGTTCTAGGAGAACCCACCTTAAGAAGAATTTAAAAGGAGTTTATCATGGCACCGGACACAAAATGTAGGCTGGTATCGTATTCTTGAAGCATATTTCACTCCCTATTCGGTACTCGTTTCTCGAATGGCATAATAAAATAGGAACCAGGCTGAACCGCAATGACTTGCTGAAAAAATATGGGGCGTGTGCAATATAATAAACAACACGAAAATGACTCCTTGACGTCGATGGCTAGTTCAGCTTTTCCCATCATTCTCTGCTCAAGTCACGACGTCTTTTCTTTATCCCGTAAACCACGTGATTAATTCAGAATTACTCATGCATGAAAATCACTTTCCCCTGTCTCCGTTTTATTTTCCCGCCCAGCGATACTCGGCGTACTTACAAGGTATATTATGTAAGATCTCCATATGTTTGCACCACACTTACACATCAGTCTTTTGAAGTAGCCCCAAATTGTCAAGCACTTGACAAGCTGCCTTTCAACGCGTCATTTTCAATCTGTTTTTAAACACCCCGTATTTCTGCTGAATGACTGATAGGATCTTCAAATTACGCAGTTTCCTTTGATGTGAGGTTTAACTCTGTACAAAACTACTTAGCAGCCCGCCACATACTGATTTGCCTAAGAACGAGAAAATCTTTTGGACTAAGCAACGGCAAATGGATCTCATTTAACGCTATTAATGCTGTCATCTCAATGCATTCGAGGCGTTATTTGCCTCTTAATACAAAATGTCCGCAACGGTGGAAGTTGTAAATCTAGAATGATTGAGGTTGCGCCCCTCGGCATGATTAATGGAGAATCCAATCTGGCAAGGTTCCAGAAACAATTACAAGCCGCTGATGTGATTGAGTAAGACTGGAGTTTCCATCTGTATATTAATTTTGACATTGCTTTGATAATGTCTATCAAACATGATTGCAAGTTTCATATGGCATGCTAATGGGAAATGCAGTTTTACCGGAGGATGGAATTGTTTCATGTTTAAATATATCGAAATCAAAACAGGTGATATACTTTTATGTAGGATTGTTGAAATGAAGCAATATCCCAATAAATCTAGGCTTTTTGTGCGTATAGGAAGTATATGAAGTATATGAAGACACGATTTACCAATATTCCGATAAATCTAGACTTTTTGTGGGTATAGAAAGTGTGTGGATACATGGTTTATAAATATTCCGATAAATCTAGGCTTTTGTAGGTATAGAAAGTGTATGGATATATGATTTACCAGTATTCCGATAAATCTAGACTTTTTGTGTGGGTATAGAAAGTGTATGGATACATGGTTTACCAATATTCCGATAAATCTAATCTTTTTTTGTGGGTATAGAAAGTGTGTGGATACATGGTTTACCAGTATTCCGATAAATCTAGGCTCGTTGTGGGTATAGAAAGTGTATGGATACATGGTTTACCAGTATTCCGATAAATCTAGGCTAATTGTGGGTATAGAAAGTGTATGGATACATGGTTTACCAGTATTCCGATAAATCTAGGCTCGTTGTGGGTATAGAAAGTGTATGGATACATGGTTTACCAGTATTCCGATAAATCTAGGCTTTTTGTGGGTATAGAAAGTCTGTGGATACATGGTTTACAATTTCGATAGGGAAAATGCTGAGAAAAAAGCATAACCTACATTGGAGGAAAGAAAATAACCAATGACTGTTAAATTATTTATAGAGATGGTACATTAAAATATGAAACTATATATAAATGCTATATGAATGTTTTAAACACCATAATATACATATATATAAATATATATATATATATATATATATATATATATATATATATATATATATATTATGTATCTTGCTCGAAATAGAATAGCAACTTACTATAGTTCTAGCTTCTTGCTATTTTTATATTTCTCTTTAATTAATATTATTTTGTCCTTTTTTTCATTGTCTCATGACAATCAATAAGAATTCCCTGTATATTAATTCAGCTTTAAAACTTATTTGTGTTTTTATAATTTCATAGATTTATATACAACAACCTATGCTTCAGAAACGAAATCGTAAAGTAGTCGGTCAAATGGTTCCTCGACTCACATCTAACTTTGTTCGGGGAATATTTTTGAAAAAAATTAAAAAAATAAAACTATCTTGGAATGAAAGACTATAAAAACAAACTTTTAAAACATCATCGTACTGGTTCGTTAATTTTTCAGAAAGTAAGAAAACATATTGCAAAGAAAAATAAAATTATCTTGTCATACCGTTCATTGAACTCGTATACTGAAGTTTTTCTTGCAGCTTTAATAATTCAAACAAAAGGATCAACCTTCTGAAAATAAGTATTCCTCACAACCAAAAACCATCTTATTGTTGTCATTTCTGGCCAAGTTATCTTTCGTTGTATGCGACTGATTCAAATATTGGTTCACATAATTTAAACTTATCATACATGTCATATCATAAGGATTTGCTGGAGTATCTACATTTTGTTTAGCTGTCATTATTATTTCTGCAAGATAAGGTCCTATATAATATTGAAACTGTTTGAGCACGAAATTCCAAGTCAAGCTCAAAATCCCCAAATCAGTCACACATGAGCCGATCTAAATCACTAAATATTCGCATGAAATTAAAAGAACATAAGTGAAAGTTATATTATTCTAACTTAATTCTGCGTTCTGACAATGGATGTTTAAAAAAAATTCTGACTTTGTGCCTGAGTTTTTAGTTCAGTGCTAAAAAGAAATGTTCAGAAATTTCCAGAATCATATCCAGCATGGTAGACAATGTAGAAATGGATGGCACATATAAAAATATTACATAGGCCTAGAGTCATATTATTAAAACTTTTTGGCCCATGTTTTCCATTAAGAAGCAATAACTCTTTTCTTTTAATTTGTATTGAATATATAATTGGCAATTATATCAAAGGAAGAGACATTAAATGACATTTACTGCGGGATATTCTGCACATTCTTTGCAAGCCTCCAGCACTCTAGTACTCCAGCATTTTGGTTTAGAAGTTATAACATGCAAAAATTATTATCTTTGATCTTTAACTTCCATTGATTAATCTTTCTTAGTCAATGTCAGGATATAAAATCAAACATAAGATGGTGTTCATGATACAGTAATATCCCCTTCAAGGGAGTAAATACCGCAAGGACAAAAACGGAACTGACAAGTGCTAATTGAATTATTGGTATCAATTACAGGTCAACATCAACACCAGGGGATAAACGTCGGTCTTCTCCAAAGGCCCGCCATTCAACCGGAATCGGATTAAAGGACACGATTGAGCCTGTAATTGTCTGGCAGAGAAGATATTTGCTATTTTGTGACTCGGGTTTACTGCATCGCTCGGCGGATTTGACCATCTCTAATGAAGAGAGAATGAACGAATCGACAGCCACTCAAATCAAAATTGTTGGCTATTGGATCTACATAACATACTGGTAATGTGTTTGCATAAAAGGCCCCAGGTTAAAATCTCGGATTTTGTCTCGTTCAGCATCATCAATCCTTCCTACGGTTTGTGGTTCTCCGTCATTCCACACCTGATAAATCAATGATACATAGATCCGTT
This sequence comes from Margaritifera margaritifera, assembly GCA_029931535.1. Classification (NCBI taxonomy): domain Eukaryota; kingdom Metazoa; phylum Mollusca; class Bivalvia; order Unionida; family Margaritiferidae; genus Margaritifera; species Margaritifera margaritifera. Next base: position 1,815,941 of record JAQPZY010001504.1, read on the forward strand.
ATTTTAAGTCTACTGAATTCAATCGCAATTAAAACCCTAATGATGCTTTAAGCCAAGAAACGAAGCTAACTTCAAAGAAATATACTGGTTATGCAGAATGTGTTATCCTGTACTTGACTGAGTAACATCAATGATAGCCATGAAAGGGACGCGTATTGTTTAGAATACATGGAGAATTATGGTTGCTCTCCTCTACTGCTGCGGTGCTGTGTTTTTTTTTTTTTTTTTTTTTTTACACCATTCTTTGTCTTGAATAATGAATTGCTACAAATAACAATTTTCATGCATTAAATAATTAAATGGTGCAAAAATGGTCGAAAGTTGGTTATCCCATATTATGTACCATTTTTCACACCTGCTTCGAAATATAGTCTCACTGCAAACCAACAAACTTAGACAAAAAATATGGTAACACAGAATGAAAATGATGGAAAATCTGCTTTGTGACTCCATGTGCTAGAATTATATCGCACACCTGCCTTTGAACAGCTGTATTCGACGGTTTGAAAGTTTTTGTTTTTGAATTATTTCTTTCTGCTCAGAATGGTACAAACATTCTTCTGTTTCTATAAATTTAGTTGGTGGGATTGAATATATGTTTTCGAACATTTTTGTGTTTGTTTTCTATACATGTCGACAATTTAAAGATATCTGCTTTCAATTGAAGAAAAGGGTCCTATTTGTATCTTCTTAAATTTTTAATACACTGTTTTATTGTTTCAAGTAAATTGTTTGTGTTAACATGTCTATAGAAAACAACATCTTAAAAAGGGAGACAATTCAAATGTCTGAACCAAACTGGGGGACAAAATGGTAGCTTGACAGTGTTTTACATTTATTGTACAATATTGAGTGCTCTTCATGATAACTATTTGATTTGACTACTTTAATCCTGGCTAAACTCCTGGCCTTGAATTTATACTACTTGTAAGTCTGAAAACGAAAATATTCATATAAATTTAATATTGAAAACTCCAAATCTCTTGATAATAGTTCTAACAAATCTTCAACTCTGAAAATCTAATTGTCACGTATACATTTTTCCTCTGAATTTTCAAAGCATTCGCTAGATTGGAACTATGGCACTTTAACGATGGAATTGTTGGTTAGAATACAGGTTCCTTACTTGCAAAGGTTTATATGATATTCCAGTCTTGTTTTGCTACTGCATAAAACTCGAATGTTTGAACGTAGCCTGGAGAAACGACCAGAGACGGGGCGTCTTGAGATAAGGCAGAGATTGAGTGGGGCTTGTTAGTGTCATCGACTTCGCAATTAGTTTCTCTAGAGGTGCAAAAACCATGATGAAGAATCGTTTAGTGAGTATTGCACAGGAAATACCGTCATTTGTCTTTATCAATTTGAATGTTTGTTGAATGCCAGGGGTTTTATTTCTGTCGTGTGTTCTCGGCAAAAAACGGATAAGAAGGGCTCTTTACGACGTGAAGCAGCTCTCTTGCGTCAATGTAATTGACAGAGGTCTTTGATCATTCAATATCAATTTCCCGGCACTATCATTTATTATTGAATTACCAGTAATGCTCCTGGGTCCCTGATCTCTGCCGGTCATCCATTTGAATTAGACCAGTGATTGATGATGCCTGCTTAGCGTCTTCCTGGAGGTTAAAACGCCTCTTTTAATAATGGCCTTGACTGGGATCCTAAGTATTTTAAGATTTAATTTTGTGTAAGTTATGCTTTAAGTATCCAACCCTGCAGAGAATATTAATATTAATTTACGGAATATAATGACCTCATGACAGATTGCATGTTAACGATCAGCCTTTTGTGTGTTTCTAGAAGTGATGAAAATGGCCTTGCTTGAATACTAATAACCTAAATTTCGTTATCGAAAGCGAAGCTTAATGTTTTTATGTAGACACCTCCAGATGCCCAGCGATGAAGAAAAAACAAACAAAACAAAACAACAACAAAAACAAAAAAACTGGTAGGCCTTTGAGGTGATCACCGCCAACCCCATGGTCCGAAGGCTTTTATGTTGTATGTCTGTGTGTGGTTCCCCTCACCACAGCCGATGTTGTTATTGTGCGTTTCTTTCAAAAAGTAAAAAGAATTTGAAAAAAAAAATATTTAGAAAGGAGTTGGTCTTATATTTTGAAAGGGACTGACTGCTTTATATTCCGGTTACTGTTCTTTTCATCCCTGATTCCTAAATTATATTTAAATCAGGCTTATCCTGCACTCCATTCGGACATTAAGCCCTTGTGCTGGTTTCCTCGCCTTTCTATGATATAATTGTAAAAGCGATCCCTGTTATGGGTCTGTATATCTTGCAAATTGATTGCATGCATATTTTGTGATGCAATTGTACATGTGTTTTTGTATCCAGTTATATATATATAATTGTTGAGGATTGTCATTTCCTTTGATCAAATATATTAAGAATTGCTTATTTAAAGTAAATTTAGTAAAAGAAATATACAGAAGATAGCAAAATCGGTTTTATTGTTATATTTGCATAATGTGTTTCTCTTGAGCCACACTTGTTTTATATATATATATATATATATATATATATATATATATATATACATATATATGTGTGTGTGTGTGTGTGTGTGTGTGTGTGTGTGTGTGTGCGTTCTGTCCCATTTTGGACAAGTTGCAACGCAAGCGTATGGTAATTACATGAAGTTCAGGACAGGATTGATTGATCGCTTTGGAAAACGACAATATGAGCGTTTCGCTATGTTGGTGAGTGTGAAGAAGGAAAGTACTGAGACTTATCGAGGTTTGATGGCCATGATTGACAAAACACATTATGCGTTTCTTGGATGATCATGACCCAATTATCTGTCTTCTTAAAGAATTTGTCCTGAAAGCCTTGCCACAAGATCAGGGACATTGGAGTAGGATGAAAAAGAGCTCTAGCTCAGTTGCTGAGTCTGAAGAAGATTACATACCGACCAAAATGCAACACGAAGTCCTTAAGAATAATTGTCGTGAAAAAGGAAATGAGATTACTAACAACACGAAAGTTTAGAACAAAAAGCAACAACCAATCCAAACAGAAGAACAAGCAATGTTTTCGATAAAAGCAACTGGAAGATATTGCAAAGGGACGTCCACTTGATAATGGGAAACATCATCGTAATCCTGCAACTTGTTTTGTTAAGTCAACAATAGGTGAAAGGCTTATTTCGGAAACATGAATTGTACATGGTCGTGTTTGTGAAGGACATTGACTCAGATATGACCTTGAAAGAGGATCTAGTTGATGAGAGTTGCAAGCTGGAGGAGCACAAGGTTACGATGTACACAGCAGTCGGTCATCTATTCACGGCACATATGACTGAGGTAAATGTCGACACTCAGCATTACAAGGGACCAGCTCAAGTGGGGCTTGTCCTAAATTTAGCTGTCAAAGCTCTGTTGAGGATGGGTATCCTTAAAGAAGGGTACATTTACCATTACCAGGTCGATGGCAGAGGCAATCAACGATGAGAAGTCTGTAGAGAATATTGGTAGTCGTGAGAACGAAAACGAGAAAGAAGTTGTCAAGAACGGCATCAAATCAGAAGATACTGACCAGTATGATGATATCGAAGTTGACAAATTTTCGGCCATGACCGCGGAGAGGTTATCGAGACTGCAGACTGCAAATATTTCTCAGAAAAAGTTTAGAAAGAAGGCTTTTGCTACTCGTGAGGTGGGTGACGAGGAGCCAAATGCTTTGTTCCGGGATGACAATAATTTGAGGTGAAAATGGCAATCTGGTGATGGTACACGTGGAGGTGAGCAAATAGTCGTACCAGCAGGCAACGAAAACGGTAATAGAACTAGCAAAGGCAATCTGTTGAATCAACAAAAGAAAATCAAGGAATTGTATACTCATCACACAAAGACAAGGGGATTTAGCCCAGGAGAAGTAGTCCTTATTATTTTGCGATTAAGTTCGTCGAAGTTGAAGGCAAAATGGCAGGAACCTTATCGCGTCGTTCGAAAAGTAAACGATGTTAACTACCATATATATATATATATATATATATATATATATATATATATATATATTATTTATTCTCTTAGAAACTTTCGCCCACTTCCTCCTTTCATGATTATTTCAGTTCAATTTGTGTTGCAGATTTGCTCTCAAAGGCTTTATATATTGCTACTTTTTTCGTTTTATTCTCTTCCCCGTTTATTCTTTCTTTTTGACTAAAAACAACAACAGTAAAACAATGCCCAAAGAAGGGAAAAAAATGGAATTCAAATTAAAAAAGAAGGGGAGTTGAGAATAGTTTTCTATTGTCACCTATTAGATACATATAATGTAATCAGTTAGATAGAGTTAATATCACAAAGACCCTATTACACAGAAATAGCATACAATCTTACCCAACATTTGTTTTGCACGTTATAGATGTTCCAGAATATTTATATACTTATGCCTTGCGTGTGTATCTCGTACAAACATGCATATATTTATCATAGCATTTTGTAGGTGCTTTACAGGCCATGCATGATGGACCTGTGGGTTTCATTATTATAGTAATCTTGTATTTAGATTATATTAGCCAATAGTGTTATGTTTATAATATCAATTATTACTGTTTTAATAATATCACCAGTAAATAACACCAATATTATTTATTATTATCATTAATTGTTCATATCACAAAGCGTTGAAAAAATTCATGTAATGTATTTTTCCTATACAATTTTACATAGTCTTTTTAGTTCCCACTCTTACATCGAAAGGCCAAATCGCAAGGTCTTAGCTGCAGAACGACACAGATAATATACAATTTCCTTCTCTCTTCCAGTGGTCGCGACCTGCATTTATCGCATGCTTTGGGTAAAGAATAGTTCCAACCAACACGTTAACCGCTACTTAGGAGATATGGCCATGGCATGCTGGGGGTAAAGAATAGTTCCAACCAACACGTTAACCGCTACTTAGGAGATATGGCCATTCCCAGTCCAATCAGTGGTCGTAATCTTCATTGTCCCCCTCGGTCAACCCTTGTTAGCATCAGACTGCAATGGCTGTCATTTTTCCTCTGGAAAGGAACACTAGTTGAGCTATACCTATTCAATCACTGGAAACGAGCACTTGTTGAGCTATACCTATTCAATCACTGGAAAGGAACACTAGTTGAGCTATACCTATTCAATCACTGGAAAGGAGCACTTGTTGGGTTATACCTATTCAATCACTGGAAACAAGCACTTGTTGAGCTATACCTATTCAATCACTGGAAAGGAGCACTTGTTGGGTTATACCTATTCAATCACTGGAAACGAGCACTTGTTGAGCTATACCTATTCAATCACTGGAAAGGAGCACTTGTTGGGTTATACCTATTCAATCACTGGAAACGAGCACTTGTTGAGCTATACCTATTCAATCACTGGAAAGGAACACTAATTGAGCTATACCTATTCAATTACTGGAAAGGAGCACTTGTTGGGTTATACCTATTCAATCACTGGAAACGAGCACTTGTTGAGCTATACCTATTCAATCACTGGAAAGGAGCACTTGTTGAGCTGTACCTATTCAATCACCGGAAAGGAACACTAGTTGAGCTATACCTATTCAATCACTGGAAAGGATCACTTGTAGAGCTGTACCTATTCAATCACTGGAAACGAGCACTTATTGAGGTATACCTATTCAAAAACTGGAAAGGAACACTTGTGAGCCTATACTTATTCAATCACTGGAAAGGATTACTTGTTGGGTTATACGTATTCAATCACTGGAAAGTATCACTTGTTGGGTTATACCTATTCAATCACTGGAAAGGAGCACATTCGTTGAACTGCACATTATTGAAATCAACAGGATTCATCACATGGTAGGAATGTTCACATATAAACATACTGATATTACTCATATACTGTCACAAATCTAAAGACAGAAGAGTGGAGCCGGGTTTTAAGTTTTGTGTTTAAGATAAAATAATAGACAAGAGACACAGAAAAAAAAAAAAAAAAAAAAAAAAAAAAAAAAATACATAAATAAATAAAAATAAGACAACAGAGCTTCTGGCAATGATTGAGTAGTATCTCTGTTTCAGAAAGATCTGGGTGGACCTGAAAAGGGCGGTTGGTTTTAGCTTGAGAAGGGCTGGTTTTTTTTACTACACGTGCCTTTTGAGACCGTACCTCCCCAACTGGTCTCTGCATGCAGCACATTGACTCCAACATCTAGAATTACTCCATGGATCTATGGAGACAGAGAGTCTAAATTAGGCTTATTTGTCTCCATTTCCCAGTTTTCATCCTGTGGAATCAGAAATTATTGCTGGTGATATTGTTGTTGCTGCTGCTGCTGATGATGATGATGATGACAGTGTTGTTGTTGTTGCTGCTGCCACAGCTCTTCTTCGGCTTCGGCTTTGTCTTCCCTCTTACGAAACCTCTGCTGGACTCTTTTCCACCTTTCGGAGAGGCGTTGTTGTTCCCTCTTTTGTTTCTGGCGCTCCCGTTCCCACTTATCCTCTGCCCAAGCTCTTTTGATTTTTTTCCATCTCCTCCTGCATCACTTTCTAACAAGTTGTTTCCCCGTCCGCAAGGGGAGCATCTCCCTCTGGAGATGTCTAGAGTCGGGGTAATATTTTTTCAGCCGTTCCAAAAGTTGCTCTGCTCTCTCCAACAACTGTATGCTTCGCACAGTTCACGAACTTGGCAGTGCTGGCTCATTCTTGATGAATCGACGGTGAACGCAAAACCATCTTTAAAACGATGAAACCACCAAAAATTTTTAGGATATGATAGAGATTTACATCCGTAAACTTTATCCGAGTCGGCCTTGATATCAGTCAGAGATATCAGTCTTGATATCAGTCAGAGATTACTCTAAGAGTGCCCAGATTCTATAGTATGCATTTTGCACAGTAGCAGAATTGTTCCCCTTCTCCAACATTTTTAGGTCACTGTCATTTACCTATGCTACATCACATGCATATATCTGCAGGTGTCTGGCGTGCTGCACGTGCAGCTGCAGATCATTATATAGAACATTATTGTGTCTATCGATCGGTGTTAAACATACTGACAGGTTCAAAGAAACATAAACGTTATCACAAATTATACAGAACTTGTAAAATACCCCATTGTTTGTTGAAGTCGTGACATCTAAAGTCTTACAAGGTGTTGGTAGCTGATCAATGTCTGACCATTTGGTAGTCAAGGTAATATATCTTCATATAGAATTCAGATCACAATGTTACAACGTCTATGCCGCTGAGGATGAAATTGTTCTTTGCGTTTCAGTGAATCTGTACAAAGTCACTGTTAATGCGTTATCGCATTCCAAATTTAAACTACAAATCCTATTCTCTTCTAAAAAATATCCACGTGGAATCATATTCTGGACCCATCAAGGGAATGTAGTGACATCACATAGACCATCTGGAATGTTCAAGGTAAGCTGTATTTTTATACTCCCATTCGAGGAGTTTTACACCACAACTGAAACACTATATTTGGTCTCCCTGACCCAAGTATACAAATCTGATCTAGCTAAAGTTTGGGAGTGGGTCTTATCATCTCCCTTAGAACATGTGGAATCGACCGGTAAATTCACAATAGCCAGGCAAGCCACTGGAAACGAGTATTCGTCTTTTATTGGTGTCAAGAATGATTTATGAGTGTTTAAATGACAATCATATTTGGCACACGGACGGCATCACTTTCGATAGTGGAGCGAGACCGTGCTGCATCGCTCTGGTCGCAGGGTACAGCATCACTCTTGTCGCAGGGCACATCATCTTTGCTTCATTCAACTTTGCGCAGGTAGGGGTGACACATTTTTATGTGTCGAATTCATCTTTCTAGGTGGACGTCTCTGCTGAACATGATCTTTCTTTCTTGGCATTCTCTCATTTTTATACTGAAGGGCGTAACTCGTACGGTACCTTGTTGTGATCAGGAAGTCGCAATCATTTCTCGATGACGATCTGATACACTTTTTCCAAGGGCTGACTGACGATTTGGTGATCTGACAAACGTACAGTCTTGTTGGGATCGTACGTTTTGACACGAAATTCTTGATCTTGACCTGATTTTAATGCTTTTTGCAACACGTCAATGTTCACCACTTGACTACAACGATAGTTTAGTGTCAGTCATTTCACCTTGCATTTGGTATGAAGTTGTCGTTTCTTATCTCGCTACTAGCAGACGTAATTTGGGCCCACCACTGACAAAACTCAGAATAGTCTCTTCGGGATGTCCGTCGGTCCACGCTCTTAAACGTTCGTCATCGATGTGAGGGTGATAGCATCCAGGTTGATCAATGTGCATGCAACTATCGGTGTCAAAGTAAAGCATGTGGTCTCCTAAAGGTTCCAACACCGAATACAATTTTAAACGGGCAATGGCTGTCATGTAAGCAGTAATGATAATATTGGCAAACTCATCAGGTGGAACAAACTCCATGACCTCTTCGTAATTCACCAAGATCAAATCTTTACATGCGATTTCGACGTGTTTGATGAGTTTTCCTTTGTCGTCGATGAGCTGAAAGTATTGAACTGGATACACAATTATTCGGTCTTTATGAAGCATGAAGCAAATCTATAATCCCCTATATTCATGTCAAGGCGCATTCTTGGTCATCGTGACAACAAGGATCGTGTTGATTATAAATTTCAGCACACGTACATCAGTTTTCTGTTGCAATGATGAGGCAACACGGGATGGTCCAAGTCCGTCGGTGGAACTTTACATTTGATTATACCTTCGTACTGGCGAATGTGCTTGACGACAATGTGTTCTGTCAAAATTTCAGGGTGACCGGTAGGAAATCGAGCATATTTACATACCCAAGGGTACAGCGAACACACATTGACATATTTGATCTATTCTTCTTGAAATCTGTTGTCTGCTTCGTAGAACAAGCGTGTGGCATTGGTCCAACCTTCAAACAAACTGTCGCGATGTTCGATGTCCACCAATTTGTAGTCTTTGATGATGCATCGAGATTCTGGCTCTGTTTTTAAAAGTCGATCGTAGTCGTGTTCTCAAATTTCATAGGAGCCGCGGTAGTTCAGTTGGTAAAGCGTAGCACTCGTAATCCAAAGATTGCAAGTTCAATACCCCCTCAGGCCAGTCCGGATCGTCTGCCTCGGTCTGTCGCTGGGAAAGGCACTTAGCTCCCATATTTTCGGCATGATACAGCCAATAATGGGTTTTAAGTGCCGTTACAATTGATAAAAACAAAAACAAAAAACAACATACAACTCTCATCAGTGGATGAATGGGTGAGTGGGGCGGAGGTACGATTCAGGTAAAATGTAATAGTACTATTACCCCATCTTTACAGCCTGTCAAATTTCTGCATATTTATAAAGAACTTTAATGTAAATTGTTATTCAGTAGTAGAAGGCTGGCTCTAATGCGATGTGAGCTGATGCTGCCCACCATGTCACATTTCCAATGATACATAACTATTGGCGTGTCCAGTGGGATCTGTGCCACAATCCTGGTGGTGGCACTCTTGCTTAAAGTTGGTACTTACATTCATGTTCCAATTTCGAGAAAATCAGGGTATATTTTTTTGGTGTGAAATACGATTCGGAACGGTTGAAAACAGGAGTGTTTTGCAAACTTCGAGTCCAGCGTTATTTGTGTCTTTCTTGGGTCCAAACGAGCATCGTTGCAGGATCTGTGTCAGGTTTTATTTGATACAGAAGAATTCTGTAAATCCACTTTTTATTTCTCGAATCTGTAAGGAGTGGCAGTTACAAAGGTTGCTTTTGGGAAGTTGATGTACCAATTGGTGAAATCACAAAATAAGCTTAAAAAAAACAACCACCACCCCCACCCCCCACCCCAAAAAAAGAAAGAAATTGTTGGAAAAAGAGGCTGTTTTCTTGGCATAAATCACAAATAGGGGGTGTATTATTATAACAAAAATGGAACGAGTATGAGTACGAGTACAACTTCTAGCAGGAGTGCCTTCTACATGACCAATCTAAATAATTATACTCAAATGGTGTTCAGCAACGATTAAGCTACTGTCGCTCGATTGTCCCCCCCCCCCCCCCCCCCCCCCCCCGTCAAAAAAGGGCCTGTCTACGCGGTTGGATGAAAAAAAAATGACGCCAGTTTGTTTATAAATGTTATACGTTACTTACTTGTTCTCCTTTGGTTTGATTTTTAAAATAAAGGATTTTAAAGAAAGGATGATAAAAGTTCTGTGATACTGCTCACTGAACTAAACGATATTATACTGGCCTTACACCTTTAATAAGTGTGAAAATGAATGAATATCGTAGTCTCAATTACGGATGCGATTTAGCGCATTTACAAGATCAATGAACTCTCTTTGTCTCTCTCTCTCTCTCTCTCTCTCTCTCTCTCTCTCTCTCTCTCTGTCTTTCTCTCTCCGTTTAAAAACGAGGCGCGGTAGCTCCGTGGTTAGAGTACTGGACTCATAAGCAGGAGTTCAGGGTTCTAGTCTCAGACCCAGACACAATACTATCATTTCCCAACAAAAGCTAAATAAGGTCTTAAGCAGAGAGAGACAGAGACAGACCGACAGAGAGAAAGACACACAGAGAGAGACACACACAGAGAAACAAAGACACAGAGAGAGAGAGAGTCTTACTCTTACCATCTTTAGATATATAATAGTCATTCTGTCATTCTGGTTTATTTATTAATTTATTTATTTATTTTCTTTCTTTCCTGTTTTCGTTCGTTCTTTCTTTCTTATTTATTTATTTATTTATTTATTTTAATTATGAGCGATTTGCGATGATTTTAAAGAAAAGGAAATTATTCGTAACCATCACGTTGCTTGTATTACTTTTTCAGCGGGTCAATAATAAATATCTGAACTTGTGTGATTGGTCTAAACGAACAAGCTTTGTGAAGTTGTACGCCATTTAAAACCAATGTATGATGGTCCAGGGGAGGTAATTAACAATAAATGGTGACGTGAAAAAGCGTCTAGGAAACTGAGCTTTATGTAAAGGCAACAGAAATTAAAATATTAAATGGAGCATGTAAAATGTAAATAAAGAAATGAAAATATTTAATGGAGCATGTAAAATGTAAATAAAGAAATGAAAATATTTAATGGAGCATGTAAAATGTAAATAAAATAAATTAAAATATTCAATAGAGCATGTAAATGTAAATACAGAAATGAAAATATTCAATGGAGCATGTAAAATGTAAATAAAATAAAATGAAAATTTTCAATGGAGCATGTAAATGTAAATACAAATGTGAACATTCACACAATTCTAATATGTTAATATTGATGTTAGGTATAAAAATAAGCCAATTATGCCTACTTCGAACTTTTTTGTACAATATGCCTTGTGGCGTTATTGAGTGCGAAATGAACCTCGTTATGGTTATATTTTTTTTATAAATAAAATCAGCTTAAATTTTAAGCTGTTCTTTAAATGAAGGAAATTGTGCAAGAATTCTTTTTAAAAATGGTTCTTTTATTTTTTTTTTTTTTTTTTGGTAATAAAATATGGAAACGATTATGACAATGAAGTTTCACAGACTTCCATATACTGGTATATGAAGAATTAGCAAACGTTTGTATTCTGTGACCTTTGACCCTACGACACTGATCTGCTCCAGTTTCGTGCAAGCTGTAGAATTCATTAATGACATCTCAGGAATAATTGTGACAATTTTCATGTTCCTGTCTTTAAGCATAACATATTGGTTGCTATGTTGAGAAAGTGCAATGTTCATTGGACATAAGGGGGCGGGGAGCTTGTGAGACTTTGGTACTAATAAATACAGTTCTGCAAGAAATGCATTGATAAATATTTAGAATAAATGTCTAGATATTTGAGATTTTAAGTAGAGAGCTAATGCAAATGGCTGCCTTTGTACGCTCAGGAAATGTACTTGAAGTAGCACAAAGTATACCAACTTTGCCTATTCTGGAATCACAGAAACGAATTTTCGCAATCAATGACTACATCAAGAAATTCAGATTCCATTACTCTCTGCATTTACCTACTCAACTGCTATATTCCACTGCTTTCTGTATTTACCTACACAACTGCTATACTCCACTGCTTTCGGTATTTACCTACACAACTGCTATACTCCACTGCTTTCTGTATTTACCTACACAACTGCTATATTCCACTGCTTTCTGTATTTACCTACACAACTGCTATATTCCACTGCTTTCTGTATTTACCTACACAACTGCTATACTCCACTGCTTTCGGTATTTACCTACTCAACTGCTATATTCCACTGCTTTCGGTATTTACCTACTCAACTGCTATACTCCACTGCTTTCGGTATTTACCTACACAACTGCTATATTCCACTGCTTTCTGTATTTACCTCCTCTGCAGCTATATCCTACTATCGTGGTATCTGAAATCTTCCAACTACAAAGAATGGAGATGATAAAATAACACAGTTCGGATATTATTTCTCAAGTTTAAAATAATAATAATAATAATAATAATAATAATAATAATAATAATAATAATAATGGGCCAGTCAGACCTGAGTACAGGTAATGAAATGTCGTCTGCTGGGATTTTACATGTAATTCGATATTACATAGCGTACATGTGTTAGTAAGCAAGGCCGCGCGACGTAGATGGAAGGCATACGAATACTAATCGAAAGGTGTATCGTTCGAAACTCAGCAGAGGTAACAAAAGACAAAATATGTTTCCTAAATAAAACAGCTCGACATTGATGTTTTTCCGAATTCACTAGACCGTTGAATTATGTTAATGATTTCTTTTAACACGTGCAGATCAGACATATTGTAAACGCCACTCGGGGTCCACTTTGAGCAGACTCAAATGGCGGTTACATATTTGTGGGTCCCCTACTTCTGGTCGTAAGATAAGAGACGACGAAAACATTAACTGTGAACTAAAAAAATAACTTTCTTAAGGCGACTAGCAGTTTCTAAAACATATAGATATGATTTGATTCTATAAATAAATATATTTAAGCACAACTCAAAATAACAATGTAATTTAAGTACAATTCAAAATAACAGACTGTAGTTCTAAAGAAAATTACAACGGATTAATTGAATAATTTGTTAAGTAGATAGATTGAACTCTATCATTTTAAGGCCGATGTAGATAACATTATATTAATCCATGTGGGTTATGCTCTTATGATTTGCACCATAAATATTATAGAATGTGCACCGAAGAGGCACTGGCCATGACCGTGACAGAAGGTGCAAACAGGAGATACACAATTAAAGGTGCACTGAAGGTTTGCCACACGAAGATACACCGTATATAGAAGGTGCTAAAGATGCAAGATACTACACAAACGGTGCAGTCAAATGAGATAATTATACCAATGTTCTTACAGTAGTATAATATGCTTTCATTACAAATCTCCGAAGGCGCAAGTACTAGACTAAATGGGTGATGGTACTACCCAGAAGGTGCACAACCCTGATATAAGTGTAATGACACCCAGTACCTATTACACCATAATGCATAATGTGCATTGGCTTCGGTCTTGTGAAAGATATATATATATATATATATATATATATATATATATATATATATATATATATATATATATATGAATATATATATATATATATATATATATATATATATATATATATATATATATATATATATATGTATATATATATATATATATATATATATATATATATATATATATATATATATATATATATATATATATCCTCCTGAAGGTGCACAAACTATGAAAGTAGGCTGTAGACTATCATATACAAAGAGCAAGTGTCGAAGGTGCAACAACTGTATTTAGAGTTCAATGTATCAGTCCTAACATTCTCTGGATATAATCACACCTCTGTGTTTAAAATATTATTTGCACATTATGATATCATCTCAGGATTTTGCATCCTCAATACAAGGGCTTTCTGAGCCATGGTTGGTTATCAGAAGGCGTAAATAAAGATGGAAACGGAAATGTCTAACTGAAGGCAACGAAATCAGATTGAATCTGCCGCACCGGGGAACTGTTGCGCACGGCTTTTATACTCACCATTGTAGCAACATTGTGTAGCAACCAATCAGAACGCTCGCTACATCACAGACAAAAGTAGTCGTAAATGGCCTCGTGAAAACAACGAGGGAACAGTGAGTTTTACTTAACAACATCGGCTGATTACTCATTTCACAAAGTTCATATTGAATGGATGAGACTGCTATGAAAACATACAAACACCAGGTAATTGATGTAGAATGTATGAAGATTACACAATACTCGTATGTTCAGGCTAAATTGTACACAAAAGAACAGAGCTTCACCACCCCACCACCCAATTCATTGATCAATTCCCGAAACTTGTAAAGAAATTTATTTTCGTAACAATATATAGACACAATAAGAGATGAATATGTATGGATTCACTGGACCGTTGACATATTATCATTTGTTATGCTCATAAAACTAGTGTGCCATTGTCAAGCGTGTACAGTTCTATGACGTATAGGTACACAATAAACGATGACGTACAATAGTTAAGATTTATTTTTAGCAGAACAAAAATAAAGCAACATTGCATTGAATTCAATAACGTTCTGAGATGTGGTAGACATATTTTAGCATGAAAAACAATGTTGTTATCTAGAGATAAAGTGCGTACTTTATTATCAAATGTAAAAGATGTACTCCAATGTTTCGGGAAAGCTGCAGATTTTCATATCACTTTCAGTCAAGATTGCACTGAAATAAGCAGTAAGAAGAAATTAGGAATGTAATGCGGGTAGATACCTAACTTTTTATTCAGCTGAATTTGCAGTATAATTTGAAGATCTCGTAAATTTTAAAGGAAAATTTACAATGGCTCCACAAATACAGAGATAGAATTTACAGGGGACAAAGTTATATTTAAATAGCACATGCTGACTCAACATATGAAGTAACTGTACAGAGTCAACCATAGAAATGGTCAAGTGTGAAATCATTCATACTTCTGAAAGAATCGAAGAAGCCTTCCAAATTCCTGAAAATAAAAGTACCCGGATTAGATTATCGTCCTGTTGGCTTCTTGATAACACCTAGAATCAATTTATCAAGCATAAAGTATTTATACCATTTTCAATGACGGACAAATGACAGTACTTACGACATCTTTACTCTGTTCCTGAAGGTCCAGTTGTTTACACAAATAGCAATATATAACCGGAACAAATTAAACTGGATACAACGAAATTAAAATACATCGAACTTAAAGAATGGCTAATCGAACAATCTACTTACACATTTTACCAACAAGTGAGAAAAAATATTTCCCTAACGTTGTCAGTTACGTGGATGACCTTTGACAGTCAGACACTGTTGACGCGCAAGCATATGAATAATACCGAGATGGATACAAGTTACAGAAATTTTAAATAAGGGAGAAGGTCTTGTCGTACGTTCACAGACTGTTTATCAGCCTATGGAATACCATTCGTTGATGATAGGGTGTAATCAAGTTTAGACGAGTCACTGGTTTCCTTTAAATTGTTGTTGTGTCCAACAATTCAAGCCATTTTTACGACAATATCATCCTGTAATAAAAAGATACCATCACCACCAACGGCATAGTCTAATGTCACTTTTGAATCTGGTATGTATTGTTGAACTCTTGCCATAATGTTTTCATCTGAGTTGTAACCTTTCTGTTCTGACATTAACTTTTTAGCAGAGTCTTATACTATGGACATAGTCAGTGTAATAGATGTCCTGTTTTACACCCGAGCACCTGAAACAAAAACTACATAAGACTTAATACTTCATTCCACCTAACTATTCCATCGTCTATTAATCCATTGCTATCTTGCAGAAAAAAATATATCTAGTCCATTGGTTCATCTTTATCAGCTAGATGATTAATCTTATGATACATTATGATAGTTGAATCTGAAAATTCCACGTCTTTCCTGTTTCCCACTAAAATAATTTATTTCGTAGTCGTATTGTTCTCCTTTCTTTTCAGTAATATATTTCATCATCTATGCCTTTTTTGCGTTTGATATATCTCCTGTCCTGATTTAGTGGAATATTAATTTTTTTAAATTCTATGTTTAATTGTTTCATCTCTATTCAATTATAGACTGGATTAACAACATGTTGACCTGGTAAAGGTAAGTTACAATTAGATAAGAGTTTTCTTATTTTAAAGTTAACGTTAAATCTGTAAACAGATTTGACTAATTCTAATGTGTTTGGTTTGTTAAATGCCACTTGGAAATCCCACAATCAGCTGTTGCCATACACACTGTCCAGTTTAATTGATTCTGTCAAAAAAAAATCATATAACAGCGTGCTGTTTATCTGTTAATATATTCATCACAGTCTAACGTATAGTTGTCAAACATATTTAATGATTTATATGTGAAAAATTGAGCTTCATTATAGTAAATGAATATTCCATTACCCAATAACATGAAAATATTGACAGCAACAATACAATCGAACATGGTAACTGGGCATAGATAAGGTGCAATACTCGTCAAATGTTAAAATCTAAAATCCATTTCAGGAGCTGCAATTGGTTCTGATAGTTGAGTTGGTAATTAAAATAAAGAGGCTTTGTATTTTCTACCAAAAATTGTTTCTTACCACTGTCACAGAATTGTGTTCATCAGCTTGCCATTGCAGTATAATTTAGCGTAAATATAGTATGGATCCTGTATGCGTAATTACGCTTACAGCGTTACCCGTTGTGCATGTCTTGGTTCTATCAAACTATCACGACGTATGTTAGCTCTACTCACTCAACTGAGCAACTTATTGTGGCACACGCAAGCTATCGGCATCATAATCTTACATATCTCACTTCATATTTGTCATCAGTGGCTCATGCTATGTACGTGCGTATAAGGCTTGAATCTTTCAGTATGGACAGATACCGTGGTGCCTCCTGCACGCTAGTGTATATCTTTTGAGCTGTAGAACTGATTCACTGTGCGTTTGTCCCAGAAATAATGGTTGTTTAACCAGTACCTGTGCATTGGCTGTTTGGAAGCGATGTTGGACACAGTCCAGGGTCGTGTGTGCTGACGGGTCAGCTTTTGGTGTCATGATCCAACCTCCGTCTACCAGAAGTGAGACTCCATCTTCGTTCTCCGACAAATGGGAACGAGTGGCGTGTTTGGGTTCATTGCTTGATATTTTTTCCTATTACAATGCATTAGGGCATTTTCATGTCTGTTATGTGAACAGCAAAATTTCATATTTTCATGTCTGTTATATCAACAGCATATTCTGAAAATTTCATGTCTGTTATATGAATGGCATATTCTCACAATTTCATGTATATTAAATGAAAAGCATAATTTCATATCGTTTATATGAACACCATAATTCCATACTTTCATGTTATATAATTTGCATAATTTCAGAATTTCATACATGTTGCAACAGAATAATTTCACATCTGTTATGTGAATAAAATAATCTTATACTTCTTATGTGTACAAGATCATTTCATATTATTTAGTAGGCAACGTATATTTTTTCTGTTGTAAGAGCGGATAAATTCAGCAGTATCATGTGGAAAACTTTTGAATACTTCATTGTGTAGATAGGTGTAAATTGCTTATGAGATCTATATTCATCATTTTACTATTGTCATTTTGTAAATAAATCTTTTATATTGATGAAGGGTCATCGTCTCTTTTATTAATAGTTTGTGATTATTTGCAGGTTTTAATCTTGGGGACTGACAGTTGTCTAATTTGTTTCAGATCTTCATGGTGACCTTCCTGACAAGAGCAAGTCGAGTGAGTCGTCTTTACTCGCGTACCTTTAAGCTGGGTTTCTATAGGTCAGTTTACCTTTGTTTGTACGAATTTCTTTCTACGGAGTTTCTTTTTTCAATCAAAAGTGAGATACGATTGTTTTGCATTGCCATTTGTATATTAGTATCTGTTATCACTTGGTGTCGAGTAGAGAGTACATGCGATTTGTGATCGTTAAGTACGACCATGACGTCAGTCAAGGAGCTCAGAGAGTTAGCAAACAGTCTGGATACGAGAGGGAATCCATCGTTGGGAATTTTGTTCAGGAGGAGCAGGCCCGTGAGAGGGAACAGAGATTGAGACAGAGGGAGATAGTAAATAAAAGATCAGAAGTAAAGAAACAGGCAGATAAGGAAAGGAGGGAATTGATGAAAGAAAGATAGATTCAGTAAATTATAAAAGTTAAGCAAAAAAAAAAGAAAGAATATAACGGGGAAGTTAAGCTAAGAAGGAAAGATTAGAGTAAGAAAAGAAGGCCAAGTTAGAAGCAGAGAGAATATTATTAGAGGACGGGAAATTGCTGGGGGGAGGGGGGGGCATAAGCGGGCGATAGAGTTCTTAGTTCCTAAAAGAGAGATGGAACATGTCTCAGACTCGGGGAAAACTAAAGTGTCCTAAATTACCCCTTTTGACGAAGACAAAGACATAGTTACATGTATAGATTTAAGAGGTGCGCGACTGTTCAGAAGCGGAAGGAAAATTATTGGTCGCTTCAGCTTAGTGCTTTACTCAAATGTAAAGCATTAGATGCATATTCCCCGCTCGGTCCATCCATGTGACTACCACCTGGTTCAAAACCATGAGAGATAACCGACATCATAATGTATCTATTCATCAGTATAGACATTCAATTCTTTCACTGTTATTCGAACTCTATTATATAAGCCATTATAGATTTCTATAAAAAAATATATTAAAATATCTGTCTACAACAAGAGTCCGGTACATTCTATTTATGTGTGACAAGATCCTTACCTTGGCAGACGTTGTCTTTGACGCATTTTTCCTCTGGAATACCTCGACTCCGGTGACTATTAATGTGAAATTGACTTTTCTTGTGAAAATACATTGAGCCTTTATTTACTGTTTTTCCACATTCACATGTAACACTCTTATCATTTCTCCCTCTGTAATACCAGTTTAATCTCGTTTCTTTTGCAGTTTTTGCATATCTGGTATTTTGTATTTCGTTATTTCCACTTCCTCTATCAGGTTTTCTCTCTTGCATTTGCAACATTTTATAACTATTGATTGTGCATCGTACACGTGTATTCTGCATGATTGAATCGTTTATAAGTGTAGTTTAATTTGAATTACTACTAGATGTTTAATGAAAGTTCTGAAAAAGTATTTTCAAAATTTGTGTATCTACACACTGTGAAAGGCAAAATGGATTTTACTGTATCCATGTGATGTAAAACAATTCCCTAAATAAACTGATATTGGGTAATTTTATGGTAATTCTTTGTGATTAAAGCTTTAATGGTTGCATTAAAATTGAACATGGTAAAGTGCATAGTAGCTTTGTGAATCGCTGCTTTACCATCTTGGCATAAAATTTAAAAGATTTTTTACAAGTTCTCATGAGTGCATCAACGTCAATGTGATTTTCAATACCCTTTATGTTGTTCGAGATCTCGTATGCAGGTTTGTAGTCTTTTACATCGTGTTTGTTTTTTAGTTTTTAGTGGGGTTTTTTAAATGTAGAAACGATCATCTTCATTTTTAACAAATGTTGTCTCTTTTCATTTCTTCTGTGATATCATTTATTACCCAGCTAGAATATTCTCGATATTGTACTTGACTTATCACGTTTTTCGTGTGCACCATTTTGAAGTTTAATTGTAATGTTTTTCGATTTACTTTCTTTTTCCCTATGGTTTTATGATCAATGTGGATTCGCATGCCATGCACGTTTTAACTCATTCATTTTCTAATGCTCTGTGTTTCCACATGTTACATTGTAGAAACTCATTATCTTTCAAACACTTAAAGTTTTCATTATATTTAATTCTACTGTTAATGGACTCTTCTTCAGTCCCCTCGGGAGAAGAGGTGTGCTTTTGGTACATCATTTCCATAGGAGAGATGTGTCTTAGACACGTCATTTAATTTAATGGCACAATGTTTTGAGCTGATTATCTATTGTTAGAGGATTTATTATATCCTTTCCATTTCACTAGACATTGTACCGATGCTTCGTTTGGTCTTCAATATCTTTTCACCTTTGTATAGGTCATCTTGTTTTTCGTGTGTAGATAACTCTTGTTCGTAAAAGTCACGATTTATATCGTATCTCTTTAAGTCTTCAAGTTTGAAATCTACAAGATCATTTAAAAATTATTTGCCTGAATTTAATATTTGCTCGGTAAAGTTAGGAAGGTGGTCATTTCCAAATATTGTTGTAATAGCAGTAATACAATATCTACTACTATTGCATTGCTACCATTTTCCGGGACGCTAAATCTCCAGTCCAAGCTAAATATTCCCTCCTCCAATTAGTATTTTGAACGCAAGAAAAGAATAGAACATGAGCCCAGTCTGATTCTTTAGTCATAGCAAACATACGGGATCTTTCCCTCTTTTTTCCTTGGACTCTCATGATCATACACGTGTGTCCATATGCTCAACGAAATTTTGATTCGTTGTTGTCTGTAGGTTTCTTTCCGGCCAAACATATAATTTTTTGTGTTATTTTAGTCATTTTCTCTCCAGTCCTTGCTTTATTTGTGTGTATATGTGTCCCTTGTCGTTGTTTTTGAAGGATTTTTGCACCTCACTTCACGATGTGGAACCTCATTACATTTATATGCCTTCTTAGGACCGGTGTCAGGGTAGATATCTCCTACCCATTTTTAGTTGTTTTTCATTTATTTATTTTTTCTCTTTTAGAGTATAATTGTACTGCAAGGTGTGGGTAAATGCGGACATAAGAAGGCCCCTTTGGTCACTCACCCCACCTGTTTATCGTGAACTACGTGTACACGTATCAACGGTGATCCTATTTGTTGTCTGTGGGAAGAGGCGGTGTGGGACTAAAAGTTGACGCACTTAGAGACGAAGAAAGAAGGGCCACACATAATCTTCTTCATCTCAAGACG
Source organism: Margaritifera margaritifera (assembly GCA_029931535.1). Classification (NCBI taxonomy): domain Eukaryota; kingdom Metazoa; phylum Mollusca; class Bivalvia; order Unionida; family Margaritiferidae; genus Margaritifera; species Margaritifera margaritifera. The sequence goes on from JAQPZY010001504.1 coordinate 1,836,786, forward strand.
ACCCCCTTCGTTTCCAATTCCTGTCTTAGAGAATTCAACACGTCCAGTGAGGGAGGAATCAGGAATGTTTTCCGAAGTTCGGAAATCCCCAAAATGTCTCGGATCACGGACACTTGAACTGATGCTATCAGCTCATGCTAGGGAGAGATTCTTTGCCGCTCCCACGGGAGGGAATGTGCTGGTACCCGATAAGAGCGAGTTGCACCTTTCAGAAGGTAGGAAAAGCAGCGTTCTCGCTCTAATAGATCTGATGCTGACTCTAGTTCTCCGAACAGATTCTTCCGTCAGATCATCATTACCCGACCTGTTACCGACATCGAACACCGATCACTGGGCACTGGGCGCCAGTCACCGGGCGCCACACCGGTCACATATTACCTAGCACAAATCAACACTCTTCTAGCAACTGGTACACCGGGTTTTGATCGACCGTATGGGGAGAGGGATCGGGCCGATACCTCCTTTATCTGTGTTACCGTTTCATCACCACGAGGATAGGAAATCGGACTTTGCTCGCCCGGTTTGAGAAAGGGATCGGATCGGCGGCTTCCCCGCCTTCTCTATGTTCCCTTTTAATCACTACTGGATCTGGTCCACCCTGCTATCCAGTTGTCAATCTTCCTTTCCCCCATAAAATCATGGATGTCTCTTCCTTGGTTCCAGGGTACATCGGAAGAGGCAGGTCATAGATCTCCGTCCCCTCCGGCCTTGTCCAACAAAATCTAGGCGGGCCACCACTCTCTTCCAGGATCGCCGAGAAGGGATCGTTGATCCGGGTCTTCAAAGAGGACAGATCGAATGGTTAGTTTTGTAGCCTCCCCCCCCCCATCCCCCGTTGAGCGGTTCCGGGACGACGAAAACCCCATTTTCTCCTATCCTTCCCCAGAGACGGAGACCAGAAAGGAAGTTTTTGGACTCTTCTCCCTTCCCTAAGAAGGAAGGTAGTCGGCCCTAAGGAATCGCACCATCTCCTGCAATGTCTTTCTCTTCCCAGTAGGTACCCGACTAGCCATCTTTTTAGAGACTTGGTTGGGTATCACGGTCGATATCTTGGTCCTTTTCGCGGACCCCCATATCTTTTCACCAGTCCAAACTGATTCATCTAAGGGAAGAGGTGTGTAAAACGTTCGGGTTTATATTCCCGGACTTTTTGGGTGTTAAACAGGGGTGGAAAGTTTCGAATCATAATTGATCTTTCCGCCTTGAGCAACTTTCTTCGTGAAGAACACTTCAAGATGAAAACAACCGCCTTTGTCAAGAATGCTATAAGGTCCAACGACTGAGCGATCTTTTTAGGTCTTCAGGATGCGTACCTTCACATTCACATCTTCCCATCCCACAGGAAATAACTCGTGGGTCATCCGTTCGGCCTCTCCTCCGCTTGTAGAACCTTTAACATAGTGATCGGTGTAATAGCGGCTCACTTGAGGTATTTAGGGGTCCTCAGCTTCCAGTATTTTGACGATTGGTTGATGCACAACGTCCTCAGAGATACTCTTCAGAATCATCTGTCCGTCTGTTGGTTGACGGTGACTCGTATGGGTCTAATATGATAAGCTTATATCAAACGATTGATCTGTCAAGACCGGTTTTCGACCTAGGATACCGACTGCATTACCCAGGCCAGGAGACAATCTACTTCCAAATTGTACGATGCCAAGTTTAGAAATTTCTGTAATTGGTGCAGTAGGAAAAGTGTTGATCATATCTGTCTCTCTTGAACCGCAGTTACAGATTTTCTTCTCTTTCTTTTCTTGAAAGAGAATGTTTGCTAAGTACCATGAAGATGTGAGGCAGCTCTTTCTAGTGCTCTCAAGGTCTCTAAGGAGTTCCATCACTGGCTTGGATCCTTATCTTTCTGATCTCATCAGGTATTTTGAGTTTCAGACCGGTATCTCACTTTTTAAAGCCTATATGGAACCTTTCATATGTGCTTTGGTCGTTATCTGAACCTTCTATGAACCGATGAGCGAAGTTTCTTTCGATAACTTTACACTTAAGACAGTCTTCCTGCTCTCCTTAGCGTGGGTGACGAGAAGGAGTTAAATTCATGCTTTGTCGGTGGAAAAGGGGTTTTACGGTTTAATGGTAACTAAGATTCAGTATCTCTTCTTTGCCAACCCGGGTTTCTGGCTAAGTATCAACTACCTTCGGTAGCTTCTGCTCCTATTTTGATTCCATTCTCAGTTGTATATATGCTGGGGATGATCAAGATAGGCTCCTTTGCTCATGTAGGGCCTTGAGGTTTATTTGGATTTCACTGGAAGGAGAAGGAAAGGTCGGAATTGTCTTTTTCTCCCTCTCAAAGGTTCCTCTGACATTTTCGGGTGGATTGTCCTCACTATCTAGAGAGCTTGTCAGTCCCTCACCGTGAGAATTAAAGCCGATAAGGTTAGGGCTATTCCTGCATCTAGAGCTTACATTATTCACTCCTCTTTGGATGATGTAATGAGAGCCGCCTTCTGGCGGTCTCACTCCACCTTTTCATCCTTTTACTTTCGATCTTTGGCTGGCACACCAGAGCGAAGGTATTTACTCGATAGGTCCAATTATGACGGCACAAGGTATGGCCAAGCTATCTACAAGCTTACAGTGGTGAACAGTCCTACAATAAGTGTAAGTGCATATTTGTTATACCAGTTTTTGTTTTTCAGATCATCAGCCTTCCTCCTAATAGTCCATGAGGTAGGACCTAATATTTTGACCATCGGTACCAGTGTAACAAAACATCATTCAATTATTGTCACTGGTTTGCCATTGGCAGCTTCTTTTGTCTACTTTGTCTTAATAAACAAATTGCAAGCACTCGCTTTTACTCAAATATTACTTAACAGTGTATTTGTATTCCCCATTTCCACTATCATCTCACCTTGAGACACCTTTGTGTGTAAGGAAGGGACTTTGGGTTATGCAAAAGTATTTCTGGGGATTCAAAATAATCATTGCCTGGCTCCGATCATTTACTTGGCAGGTGAATTGTGCTTCTATGTAATCTGCCTTACCCTTTGTCAATTTTTCCTTTCTAAGAGGAAATATATTCAAAGTGACTTGCAGAAATAATTTTAATCAACAACCCTTGATGGATTTGTATGTTTGCTCAGGAATGAAATTAAGAACTAGAAAAGAAGGGACAGTTAGAAAAAGAACAAGCGAAGTATTGACATCTCTTTATAGAGTAAATTCCATTCCTGAAAATACAGTACAAAGGTGAACAAAGAAAAGAACTTGAATGAGTAGCAATGCATGATACAATGTCTTAGAAATTATAATCATCATCATCTGGCTTTTCTTCAGAGGAACTGTCGTCACTTTCTACTCCTGTTGCCTAACTGTCATAGTCAGAAATTCTGTACATATCAGTGGATCTGAGGCCACTTGCCAAGCAGACAGATTTTGGCAGATTCTAGGACAGTCGCGGGCCAGTAGCACAAGCCTGAGGTGCCAGCTGTCCTTCCATCCAGTATACTACATCTGCACTTCCCCATCCTCATTTTCCGACTTTCACTCTCCCAATAAGGCTAGATGTTCCTGGGTCCTTCTATAGATACCTCCTCCATATCGGAGCCTGGTAATTGGCCCGTTGTCATGTTTCTTTAGACACTCTCCAAATGGGGACCGTTGGTGACTCTCAATCTCACCTTTCTTTGCACAGAATAGGTGACATCTCAGATCATTTACTTTCACTGAAGTAGATTTAGCAGCACAGAGAAGGCATGTGAACTTATCCAATTTGTCCATCAGTTCCTCAGATTGATCCCTTTACTCCCCCAACAGTGAGAAGGCTTCCTGTGCCTCTCTGTTGGCAGTCAGGATTTTGATGGTACTTACTTTCCCTTCGCTTCCAAATGTGTTGACTGTGTCGCATCCTGTATATGCATGCATGGCTATGAAGGCCCGATATACATTTGGGCCAACAGCAGCTGCTATTTTCTCATTGTCAAGGACTCTTGAGCGTGCTTTAGTGCCAGATTTCTGGAATAATGGGGCTTTGATGCAATCATGGAATGCCAAGCACATGATGAACACATTAGTGACTTATGAGCTTATCATTACTGCTTGGTAACCCTCTTCAGTAGCATGTCCTGCATGTTGCAACAAGCGACCATCTGCTTCCTCTTATGAACTGTTGATATCAGGCACCTCCTGGCTACCTTCAGATGTGATTTTGTAGCATCAGAGGTTGAAAAGAGTACCTTTTCCTGAACTCTCTCAGTGTACTCTGCCTACTTCCATTCGTTCACCAAAACTGATATGGGGCTTGTTTTGTTTCTGACTTGGCTCAAAACTTTTCTCCACTGCCGTACAATTTGTGAGGCTCTGTAGCTGAAGTCCAGGCTCTTACCCTCTGATTGTCCTTTTACTGTTCTTTATAGATGTCTCCTGTTATGCTTCAAACACCACATCAATCCTTTGATCCGACTTCCTTCCCTCAGAGCCACGGACAGCACATACATGGCAACTTCACCAAAGTTGGCTTGATCACCTCTCACCCTCTGGACAAGAATCATTCCATCAATCACAGTGGCAGAATTTTCTGGCATTTTTTTCAGGTGGTACTACATTGTTCTGCAAGCATGTGGCTAAAGCAGTATTGTTGGTCTTTCGAAGGAGCCCTTGTGTGGTTGCCAAGGTCCATGACAAAGGTCCTAGAGGATACGAGAGTACATCTGCCATCAGAAGGTTCGGGCCCTGTGCCATCACAATCATGCAACCAAAGGGTGCCCTGTCTGCTTTCAGAGTGATGGCCCTCCCATGCTCTTCACCCCCATAATGCTGTCAATCTACATTGTCATGACGAAGATGCTCCAAGAATATATTCCAGTGGTCTTGTACCTCTGCAAAAGCTGGAATCTACAGCAGGCTCTCAAGGCTCCTTTTGGCACACATCTTCTACCAGGTCATTCGCTTTTTCTTTAAATAAGCAGACTGCATGCTTCTTGTCATTCCGGTTCGTTTCCACCCAGGGGATGAACTCCATCCAGGTCAGTCTAATCATAGCTTCATATATGCACTTGTTCACTCGAACTGCACGATTGTACATCTTGCCTTCAAGAACTCCAATTACTGAACCTTCTGCAATGATGTCTGATTTGAAATGTAGTTTCCTCTTCCAGCAACTCTTTACTCTTTTGTTGTAAAACTCTTTTCGCTTTTCCAGCAACTCTTTACTCTTTTGTTGTAAAACTCTTTTTCCTCATTAAACTGTCTCTTTTCAGGTTCACTCTCTTTAAATATTTCTCTGGAAGCATCATGTATGTCATCTCCCTTTTTCATTTTTCCTTTCTGAGCCGAAGCGTTTTTAAATAAAATATCTATCACTGTCAAGATTTGTTTCCATTTTTCATATACTTGTATGTCAGCAATGTCTGTTTGTCACTGGTCATTCACGTGACTGACATAGACCCTTCTACATGTACATATTTTTCTCTCTTGCTTGTGTAATGAGCAGGTAAACTGTTCGGTTAGCCACTCTTTAATTCAAGGTACTTATTTTATTTTTGCCCCTCTGAATTTGTTCACAATTGATAATTTTCAAAACATGATCTTTCTGGATCATAGTAAAGATGTTTTAAATACTGTTGTTTGTCAGTCATCTCCAATGGAGATGTGTACTGTTGGTACCTCATTTTAAGCGGTAGACAACATCCAGAGAATACTTTACGCTTGAAAAATTGTCTTTTTACGTTATCAACAAGTCAGCAGGACATCCATCCACAACAGAAACTCGTATTTTCATTAATTTGCAAGATTTTAAATCTTTGTTTTCCATAAATTCTTTCTCTGTTTTTCTCGAATTGTTCTAGATTGACCTTGATAAATTTACTAGATCTTCAAATTCTACTGTAAATTTAGCAGAGTATAAATTTTTTATTTACCAACATCAAATACGTAATTGATTCCTTCCTTGTACTTAACTGTTAAACCATCTTGCTATCAGGGTTCATGCCAATTATTTGAATGTTATGATCATTGAATGTAATCTGTATCATTGAATGTAATCTGTATTGTTGAATGTAATATGTATCATTTAATGTAATATGTATCATTGAACGTATCTGTATCATTGAATGTTATCATCATTGAATGTAATCTGTATCATTGAATGTAATCGGTATCGTTGAATGTAATCTGTATCATTGAATGTAATGTGTATCATTGAATACTATCTTCATTGGATGTAATCTGTATCATTTATTGTAATATGTATCATTGAATGTAATCTGTATAATTGAATGATATCATCATTGAATGTAATCTGTATCATTTAATGTTATCTGTATCATTGAATGTTAACATCATTGAATGTAATCTGTATCATTGAATGTAATCTGTATCATTGAATATATTCTGTATCATTGAATGTTATCATCATTGAATGTAATATGTATCATTGAATGTTATCATCATTGAATGTAATCTATATCATTGAATGTTATCATCATTAAATGTAATCTGTATCACTGAATGTAATCTGAATCACTGAATGTAATCTGTATCATTCAAAGTAATCTGTATCATTCAATGTAATCTGTATCATTGACTATTATCATCCTTGAATGTAATCTGTATAATTGAATGTTATAATCATTGAATGTAATCTGTATCATTGAATGTTAACATCATTAAATGTAATCTGTATCATTGAATGTTATCATCATTGAATGTAATCTGTATCATTGAATGTTTTCATCATTGAATGTTATCATCATTGAATGTAATCTGTATAATTGAATGTTATAATCATTGAATGTAATCTGTATCATTGAATGTTAACATCATTAAATGTAATCTGTATCATTGAATGTTATCATCATTGAATGTAATCTGTATCATTGAATGTAATCTGTATCATTGAATGTTATCTGTATCAGTGAATGTTATCTTCATTGAATGTAATCTGTATAATTTAATTTAATCTGTATCATTCAATGTAATCTGTATCATTGAATGTTATCATCATTGAATGTAATCTGTATCATTGAATGTTAACATCATTAAATGTAATCTGTATCATTGAATGTTATCATCATTGAATGTAATCTGTATCATTGAATGCTATCATCATTGAATGTAATCTGTATCATTGAATGTAATCTGTATCATTGAATGTTATCTGTATCAGTGAATGTTATCTTCATTGAATGTAATCTGTATAATTTAATTTAATCTGTATAATTCAATGTAATCTGCATCATTGAATGTTATCATCATTGAATGTAATCTGTATCATTGAATGTTATCATCATTGAATGTAATCTGTATCATTGAATGTTATCATCATTGAATGTAATCTGTATCATTGAACGTTATCATCATTGAATGTAATTTGTATGTTATCATCATTGAATGTAATCTGTATCATTGAATGTAATCTGTATCATATAATGTAATATGTATCATTTAACGTAATCTATACCATTGAATGTTATCATCATTGAATGTTATCTGTATCATTTAATGTAATCTGTATCATTGAATGTTATCTGTATCATTGAATGTAATCTGTATCATTGAATGTAATCTGTATCATTGAATATTATTTCGTTAAATATAATCTGTATCATTTAATGTAATATGTATCATTGAACGTAATCTGTATTGTTGAATGTTATCATCATTGAATGTTATCTGTGTCATTGAATGTTATCATCATTGAATGTAATCTGTATCATTGAATGTAATCTCTATCATTGAATTTTATCTGCATTGAATGTTATTTGTATCATTGAATGTAATCTGTATCATTGAATCTAATCTGTATCATTGAACGTTATCTGTATCATTTAATGTTATCATCACTGAATGTAATCTGTATCATTGAATGTTATCTTTACTGAATGTAATCTGTATCATTTAATGTAATATGTATCATTGAACGTAATCTGCATTATTGAATGTTATCATCATTGAACGTAATCTGTATCATTGAATGTAATCTGTATCATTGAATGTAATCTGTATCATTTAATGTTATCATCATTGAACGTAATCTGTATCATTGAATATAATCTGTATCATTGAATGTAATCTGTATCATTGAATGTTATCTTCTTTGGATGTAATCTGTATCATTGAATGCTGTATCATTGAATGTAATCTGTATCACTGAATGTAATTTGTATCATTGAATATTATCTTCATTGAATGTATTCTGTATCATTTAATGTAATATGTATCATTGAACGTAATCTGTATCATTGAATGTTATCATCATTGAATGTAATATGTATTATTGAATGTTATCTTCATTGAATGTAATCTGTATCATTGAATGTAATCTGTATCATTGAATGTAATCTGTATTATTGAATGTTATCATCACTGAATGTAATATGTATATCTGTACCTTTTCTGAAACATTGTAGGATATCTTTTGTCTGTTTGATGTCGACAAATCAACATTTTATTCTCTTGTATGTTATTTTGTAATACAACTAGCTTTGACCACACCTTTATCCCATCCAAACTTCTAACTAAATGCACGTTCGCTCCTAATATATTGTTTATTGATTTTATGTTAAACTCATAAAATATCTATATCACCTGTCTATAAATCTGTTGAATTTATCACAGTGTAGCTTTGTGCCATTATTTATGTGTAAAAAAAATCAAATTATATTGTGTTTGTTGCGTTTGCGCTCCACTCAGTTGATAAACATATCTGCTTGAGTAGATATATATAGATAGAGGTGAAATTAAAATGTCTTTTTATGATCATATTGTGCGTGGAGGAAGATCATAGTAGTTTGTATTTACAAGTATGCTGGAACAGCAGCTGTGCTAGAGTAGTTTATGTGCAGAGAGAGATGGAATTTCTTAATCATACCTTACAAACTACTGCAATAATAATAATAATAATAATAATAATAATAATAATAATAATAATAATATCTACACTAAGTATTTTCGTAAATGTTAGACACATTTCTGAGATCTTAAATACCATCCAAATACGAATCAAACAAATTTCTAATGGGAAACCACTTTTATTTAGACTGCGTTACAGTCGAATGGTTGGCATGTAAAACAAAAATAACAATAAAATATAGGCTCTACTTAAGAGAACGTTTGTACGCTTCATAGAATGTTGTCACCGTGATTTCGTCTTCATTTTATTTAATTGTAACCGATGTAACGGTGGATATCCTGCATGCTCTCTCTCACTCTCTCTCTCTCTCTCTATATATATATATATATATAAGGCGAGAGTCGGCGTCACATCATGTACATTAGGCTATTAGGCTGCTCCGTCTCCAAAAATCATATTCTTTCAGGATATATAGTGGTGTTATCCCACCAAAGGGTGTTAACCCACTGTTTCGTATATGCTCTAAAAAAATAGCATGGATTTAACAGCACACTCGTCTTTGACGACGACATTTTTCCAAATTGTCAAAGTTTGTGTGGACGGAGGAAGCATTGCTTTGAAATTTGTAAGGTTGTGTGGGTGGAGGAAGTATTGCTTTGAAATTTGTACGGTTGTGTGGGCGGAGGAAGTATTGCTTTGAAATTTGTAAGGTTGTGTGGGCGGAGGAAGTATTGCTTTGAAATTTGTAAAGTATGAAAGGATTAAATAATTCTGAGCTAGACTGTAATTGTGCCAGAAAAATACTTTTCGACATTTGGTACAATTCAGAATGGGTCGGAAGCAACCTACACTTAAATTTTGCAAGTGTGCTAGCTTTCTCTATTTGTAAACTACGCACTTGATGAACATATACCCTTCTGTATGGAAACCCTTTTTCCTCCTTTGCTTGTGTAATGTGTAGGTAGCTTCTTGAACGAAATAAGAACATCCAGAAAATACTCTATGCCTTTGTGTTTATGTGTTATCAAGAAACCATCAGGAAATGCATCTACAAAAGGAACTTTCTTTGTCAGCAATTTGCAACTTTTCTTCAATCCTTTCAATTATAATGATTTCAGATTTATCTCAAATGTAAGATTCCTGTAACTGATTCTGCTACAACTACTTCCATACTGAGTCACCATGTAGTGTTTTAAAATTGAACTTTGTTCTCCATCAGTTCTATTTTTGCTGATTCATAGCAGATTAACCTTGTAAAGTTTAAGAGATCTTTAAATTGTACTGTAAAATTTAACCAAACTTATATTTCTGCCACGGTCATCGCCATTGATTCGTCGGTACACCTTATATAATATTTATGGTGCAGATCATTAGCGCACAGCCAGTCTCTGGAGAAAACACCTTCTGTTTGAAACATGGAATAAATATAACGTCTGCTACATCGGCCTCAAAATACTAGAGTTAAAATCACATCGGCCTCAAAATACTAGAGTTAAAATCTATCTACTTAACAAATTATCAAATTAATCTTTTGTAATTTTCTTTACACATACATTGTTATTTTAAAGTGTGCTTAAATATATTTATTTACATAATCGAATCATATCTTAATGTACAAGCAAATGTTAGCCGCCTTAATAAAGTTTTTTGGGGGTTGACAGTTTCTGTTTTCGTCGTCTCTTCTCTTATGACCAGAAATAGGGGACTCACAAACATGTAACCACCATTAGAGTCTGCTCAAAGTAGACCACGAGCGTCGTTTACAGTATGTATGTATGTATGTATGTATGGATGGAGCCGAGATAGCTCATGTGGCAGAGCATAGGACTCGTAATCCAAGGGTCGTGGGTTCTACATCCGCCCAGGCCAGCCCGAGTTGGCTGCCTCGGTGTGTCCTTGGGAAAAACACTTTGCTCGCATATCCTCGGTATGATATAGACAATTATGTTTTAAAAGGTGCCGTTAAAATCAACAAAACATGTACGTGTGCATGTTTCCGCTACACATTGAATTCGGCCAATTATATACTTAAAAAAGAAAGAAAGTGTTTTGCATATATGGGAATTTAATCTCATTATTGCTCCTGTGATTTCCTGTGTTGCCTTTATCGTCTGTCTTAAAACATTAGAATTATAACAAGACAGCTGCGTGAAAAATACGAACAAGATATTGCTGAGAATTGCAAGACAAACCCCAAGGCATTCTAGAAATAGTTATCCAGTAAAATGAAGAAAGAAAAAAAAAAAAGAAAAAAAAGCAGGAGTTAACGATCTCAAGTTCAGTGATGGCACGCATAATCAAGAATTGTGAAGAGAAAATCGATGTACTAAATGACTTCTTCTTGAGTGTATTCACAAAGTAGGATATGCATAGCATACCATCTTTAGCAAGGAGATTCTGCGGTGTTTGTGTCAGCGATTTTAATGTGAATGAGGCTTTGATCTCGAAGAAGCTGCAATGACTCAATCAGACAAAATCAGCTGGCACAGATGGACTTCACCCCGGGGTACTAAAGGAGACGAATGAAATATTAACCACGGCTCTGACCTTAATATGTCAAAAATCTAAAGAAGAATGACAGGTACCCAAAGACTGGAAGCTTGGACATTTTACAGCACTCTTTAAAAACGGGGATAGACTTTCAGCCCACAACTACCGTCCCGTGTGTTTCACATCCGTCCCGTGCAAAGTTATGGAATCATTGGTTAGAGATCGATGGACATTGAAAGTCTCTCTCTCTCTCTCTCTCTCTCCTAAAAATCGAACTATTTCCAAACCATTTTCTACTTATCCATTTATGTCACGTTTTGCTCTTCAAACTACATCTGCATTCTAACTCTTTCTCATCTACATAGCTATCTTCATGTATTATTTACATATATATATTTTTTAATTTGAATTATCGGCATATGGTTTTAAGGTGGCAACAAAGATATAAAGAAAAGAAGAGTTAAAAAAATACAACGCGATTTCCTTTAAATATCCCATATTTTCTTTTATCATTTTTTTCTTTCTTCATGCTGTTGGGATATTATATTTGCTCCTAGAAATTGGCTAATTACTCGGTTTGAGAAATATGTTCCCAACACGGACTCCCCATAATCAAACAAATATTCACTAAAATCTAACAAAGCTATAAACGGCGGTGACATAAATACAAATAGCATATACCCTAGGTGTTATATATATATATATATATATATATATATATATATATATATATATATATATATATATATATATATATATATATATATATATATATATATATATATATATGCCAATTCCGGATTTGAAATATTTAAAAACACCCTTCTACTGCGTATTCCTGTAAGAAACATACGAAAAAAAGATCGAATACTTACCCTCTCTCTCCCTCTTTCTTTCTCTCTCTCTCTCACACACACACTCACTGATTCTTATTGGAAACACAACGACCACTATCTGGTTAAGCAAAAACAAAACTGTATTTTCGCCAATTTTTACTTAATCTACAGAATGTAATGAACCAGTATGTAGTGTCGGTGGAGGTCTGTATATATAGTTGTAATGTTTACAATGCAAATAATAATTAATTACTAATTGCATATCTTTGAGACAGAAATGAAACGTCCGAGTGGCAGGACTGACACACACACACACACAGGTGTGTCTGAAAAATAAACCGTGAGAATGAAATAAAAATGTTAATTTTTCTTTTGCTTTTAATAAATTCGTATTACTCTAAGTTTTCTTCAACCTTCCGACCACGTGTTACAGTGTGGGAAGGTCGTCCACAATATGGTCAAAGGGAGGTAAGTAAATAGTTTTATGTAGTAGAAATACACTACTTCCCATGCATGTTTCAAGATGCACAACTCTAGTTGAATGAGTAATGTCCCTTTAAGGTCTTACACCAAGTTATCAAAAAGGATCCAACAAGTACGTGCTAGAATATTAAAAAGTACATGTTAAAACGAAGATAAGTGAGAAAAACTCATTAAAACATGGCACAATGAAAAAAAAAACAAAAAAAAAAAAACTTTCATGATGTTTCTAAAAGAGCCAATCCATATTGTAACTTGTAATTATATTCATGGGTCTTTAAAAAATATAACCTAAATGCATCTGAAATGTACATCTTAAGTAGGGAAATTTATAATAATAGGGTAATGCGATAGTTATCTGTTAGCCAGTTTTTTTATGTTCAACCCAAAGTTACACAGTTAATGTATAATATGATTTCTACTTTGTTTTGTCCAGTATGTTCCATAATTATATTTTCACAAATTAAATGCTGCTCTTCCAGTTAAGATTGTTAACAACAACAATAATAATAATAACAATAATAATAATAATTCATAATGATAGCTGCTGAATATTGAATTCTTCTTTAGTTCTACTGTCTTGGTATTAAAGTACCTCAAGTAGGCAATTATCTCTATATGGACCAACTCTATATTCTATTTTATTAAAAACAAACCTTAACTTCAGCTGAGACATCTATAAAGGACTCTTAAAAGTTTCTATCTTCAGTGAATATATATTACAAAAGTAACACTGTGACCGTCTAAACGGGCAGTGTGCCTTTAATCACAGATTTAGACTTCTTTGTAGTGCCACAGCTTAACACTTCCTAAACGGCTCAAAAGACTAAAAACATGGTATGAAATATTTCAAATAATTTATTCTGCAATTCATTTCATCATTGTCAAGCTTTGTCACTAAATAATAGTCAAAATCTCATGTATTCTAGTGAATTTAACATGAGTGTCACTATGATACAAAATAAAATACTCCCTGTATACAATATTTTTATATATGAGGTTAAACAGCATCATTGTTTAGCTATAACTTGCATAATACATATCAATGAGCTCCTTTTTTAAATATAAAAATATGCACAGGTACACGATTTGTACAAAAGCCTTTGCGAAATAATTTACAAAGAAACAACTGCAATAGATTAAATTTCTGCTAATGTTTGTAACAATAATAATATCACATGGTATACCTGGGTTCTGTCTAGACATTAGTACTTTCGGATTTCAAAGTAAGTAGCACATTTTGCAATAACTGAAATGGATCACTTGATAGCTAGTGTCCCAATAAACTTTACTTAATTGGTATGAAGACAAAGTACAGCTTATTTCAGCAGAATCGATGCTGTCTTTGGCCTCAATCTTTAAATGAAAATCAATACTGTTATTTTCTAATGATCAGCCAATGTTTAATGACTGATAGACTAACAAATTTTTTGAACATTTTTCTCAAGAAACCAAACTTCCAATGTGGGCTCAGGGATGCAGAAGAATAGGCTTGATGTACTCTCCTGCATGTCATAATATGTGACTAATGGAGGCTGGAGCCACGGTGGCTCAGTGGTGGATATGCCACTTAAAACTGAAAGGATGTATTGATGTGTTGTAAACCACCAAACTAATGTTTGTTTTTGAATTCCAAGGCTGAAATTAAAACAAAACAAATCAAAAATAGTTGTCTCAGTATATCTTGCCTGTGTAGCAGCCTTCCCAACTTTTTGTATGCCATATTTTCTCTACATCACCTCAAGAGTCTTAGAAATGCCATGAAAAATCTTGATAGAGTGCATATTTTCTACAATGCATTCAAGCCCATATCACATCAACGTTTGACAAAACAATTGCGCAGGATGAGGTTCATCTTAACAACTTCTAATAATGGGATTGCAAACATAGGTTTTGGGGAAGATTATATATGTTGGACATGTGAATTTAAAATATGTTTTATCTCACATAATCTAAAAGATACAGCAGTCCCTCACTTTAAAGTTCCTCATTATACTACAACCAGTCTTATTAAATTTGTCAAAGCTTGTTTTATCATTGCTGCTTATTTTACTTCACTCAAGAGAACCAGTTACAGTATAATGAAAACCAATTACAGTATAATGTGAACCAGTTACAGTATAATGAGAATCAATTACAGTATAATGTGAACCACTTACAGATTGTGAACCACTTACAATAAAATGTGAACCAATTACAGTATAATGTGAACCATTTACAGTATAATGTGAACCACTTACAGTATGTGAACCACTTACAATAAAATGTGAACCAATTACAGTATAATGTGAACCATTTACAGTAAAATGTGAACCAATTACAGTATAATGTAAACCAGTTACAGTAAAATGTGAACCAATTACAGTATGTGAACCAGTTACAGTAAAACGTGAACCAACTGCAGTATTATGTGCTGATCATATCTTTAAATACTCTACTCTAGTGTTTTAAAGCACTTTCAGGACTGAATGCACCATCAGGATATAGCCTTGTAGGGACATCCTTAGTGTAAAGCTCCCTCATTTATAATGCTGGTCACTTGTATGGCCCGATTAACAGTATTATAAAGATTGTCTTATCATCTCATCCATATTGATAAGTCACGGTGAACAAACTTTCCTTTCAGCATCCACAGATGGTCACATGAATTAATTGATGGATCAAAGATATGTTATTTTGAATACAAATGAAATCAGATAAATAGGCAAGTTTAGAGGTCATTCAGTACATTATTTTTGAGAACATAAATACATGTGCACAATCTAAATACTAGTTTTGGTGGTCAATGAAACTAATCTAAATAAACTAAACTTTTACTGGACTTTTATCCTGCATCGAGTTATAAACTTTCCCTAAATTAAGGAAGCCTTTCACACTGATCCCCCCCCCCCCCATGTTTCAGTAATAGAAACATATGAAATTATTTTATACTATGTTTCACATGAATTACTACATAGCAGCATGTAGCAAATCTTCCAAAAGATGTTTTGGCTCAATTTAGAAAAAAAAACTTGCGTTTCACAAGTTTTAAAATAGCTACATGTAAGAACATGAGTACCATGAATGGCACATTATACGCCTGCCCAGTGTTTAATAGTCTTCTATGTAAATAACTGAAATTTTTGTGCAGAAACCACTTTTCTTCTTTCAGTCACAGTGACCCTGACCTTTCACCTTCTGACTGCAAAATCAATAGGCTTCTTCCTTACCCAAATGTGTAAGCCATCCACAAAGTTTGGTACAGGTCAGTGATGAATAACTAAAATTATTGTGCAGAAACCATATTTCTACTTTCAGTCAAGCCATCCAAAAACTTTGGTCAAGGTATGCAATGTAGAACTGATGTTATTAATCAGTACAACAATCATTTTTTTTTTCTTTTAGTCACAGTGATCTTGATTTGAGATCTGTTGACATGAGAATCGATAGGGTTCTTCCTTACCCCAAGTGCAAGCCATCCACAAAATGTGGTAACTGCAGATGATGAACTCAATTTATTGTATGGAAACCATTTTCTTCTTTTGGACAGCGACCTTATCTTTTGACCCCAAAATCAATAGGATTCTTCCTTACCCAAAGTTCAAGCCATCCACAAAGTTTGGTAAATGTATGTTCTGGGAAACTAGTTACTCTGCAGAAACCATTTTCCTTCTTTCAATCACAGTAACCTTGACCTTTCAGCTTTTGGTAACTGTAGATGGTGGACAACTCCAGTTATTGTGCAGAAAATAATCTGACAACAGACAGATGGATGGATGGACAACATAATTACATATGTTACACTTTACAGCAGGTGTATACAAAATAATCCATTTACTGTAGTAGAATTAAATTCATCAATTTTGACTCATGAGAAACATCATTATGTTTAAAAACACTGTAAATCTCATAGAAAACACACACCTGTAAATCTCATAAAAAACACACACCAATAAACATTTTAAAGTTTAAATAGAATCTTCCATTTTTTTCTGACTGTCCCAGTAACAATTACATGTACATTTTTTTTAAAGAACATACTTACTCAAGTACGACATGCCAAACTGTGAACAACTAAGATACAGATCTACCACTGCATAATGCACTGCAAAATCAGAGTCACACTCTTCCTTCAAGCTATGATTTAGGTAGCTTGCTTTTGTAAAATCGATGCTTATTGCACAGTCTGAAATGATGTGATCATTACATTATGATGTCATTTGGTACCTAAGTGTACTGTCTAGACCTATGAACTCTGAGAGAGAATGAATGTAAAATGACATGGCTGTGACATCTATCTCTTATTAAATAGTGAAAGAGAAAACTGCTTATACCAATTTTAAGTGTCTCAATACCTGTACAGTGAAAGAGAATTTTTAAAAATCAATGAAATGTATTGGAGACCTTGTGAAATCTTTAGAGATACACTGCCTGCTTGACCTGTCCTAAATCGGCCATGCAGATTTTCTGTTGCTGAAAACTGATGTGACCTCAATGACTATATCATCCTGAAAAAAATTCACTCACCAACATGCACTTTTCTTTGTGTATTTGGTACAAGTCCATGATCTTCAACCTGTGTAAATATGATGAATATTAACATACCCATTCAACTACAATTAGTGACAGGGTATTTTTTCATGACCCTTACTTAGGAATAAATATTCAACAAAGAGTAGTGAAAGAAAATGCTCACCAAAGTAAAACATTTAAGTGATTTTAGATTGCTTGGACCCTTAGCTATATAAATATAACTTTTTTTTCTTCAAAAAGTCAAATACTGCATTATTTCAGAAGCAATCATCCTTAAATACAGTGTAGATCCTGGTCTTAGTGATTTGCCATCACATTATGTCATGGCAGATATAGTCACTGCTGTTCAAATGTAGGTGTCCAGTACACATAGGTATATGCAGGAAGCCTTACAGGTAATTCTACCAGCGGTTGGAGAAAAATACAGTGTTAAAGGCCATCTACTGCACATAGTTTTATAGCTGAAATTTACCACTTTTGAAAATTATAATATTTAGAAGAAAAAAAATTGAAAAAAGGAAAAAAAAAAAAAAAATGGTATTTTTATGAATTCTATCCACACATTACAGATACCAGACAGTACCAGTCTTCTGGGGACTGGAATTGTTCCACCAATACAATGACCGGTGAAATGATGCATGCAGTCAGATTAAGAATTGTTAAACAATGGCTAACATGTGTACACAACAAGCTGTAAATTGATTACCCTCATGTTGTAATTTTGAGATTTTAAAGCCAAAAGCAGGATGTTTTTTGAAGTGTTATAAGTAATAAAGGGATAAGACGTAATCCATGATGGCTTTTGAGTCTTTGATTCAAAATCAGCCAACCTTTGGCAGAAGTGAGATAAAAAGGAGAGACCAACCAAAAAATGATTTTGGCAGAAGCACTTGAGTATGTATTTTGTTTTTTTTAAGAGATATATTTAAGGGCAGCTCTGATCTTTTTGGGGAAATTCATGTCAAAATGCCAGAACATGTGATATATCCCAATGCTAAATAACCAACAGCTAAGAAATAACATAAGACATTTAGCAATACTTGGTAATTAGAGTTTCAGTGTGTGCAGGTGAGTAGCAAAGGTCCTGGCTTTGCACTGTGTGTTTCATGCAAAGTGGATTTTAAGATAATATATGGAGGAAGAAATGATATCACCTGGCATATGCATACACCATCGATAGGAGCAATGATTCTTCTGTAACAAACACACCAACTTTAAAGGCCTTGTTTGAGACTGGATCAAAAGTGAATAAAATGGCACGTACTGAAACTTTGCAAATTTTGTGGCAAAACACAATTTACCATTCCTCATTGCAGATCATTTTACTAAACTGGTTAAAGTTATGTTTCCAGATATTGCACAGACATTTTCATGCCAGTATACAAAGACAACACAAACTGTCATTCCTCCCTCCCCCAAATGGGCCAGAAAAGTTGAAAATATGTGTGGGAGTCAGAAGAATTCAGTAATGATTGAGAATACATATTATGGCAATAAAATGCATGTTTTTGTTTTCAATCTCCTTAAAATACATAAAAGTTATGTCTATAAAAAAACTGACTGGTTTAGAAGCCAATCTAATGATCAAAATTTTTAAATCTACTGATTTTATGTCCTGGTTCTCTCACATATATATATATATATATATATATATATATATATATATATATATAAACAAAGAAAGGCATTAATTTCAAATCACTAAATATTTTTGTGGTCAAATTTATAAACTGTCATAGATAAGATTTCACTTCCAAAAATCCCATAGATTTTATAGTAACTGACCTTTTTGGAAAAAAAGTTGTGGAAATTATGTCACTTTCTACAGCAACAACCTACATTACATTAGTAATGTTTGTCATATCTTGATATAAAAGAAACTTTATAACGTTTAGTAATGCCAGCTGTTTGTCGCAAAGTAAAGTCTGGATATTACTTCTATCTAACGAGGCGAGATGACTTTAAAACGGATGAACAACTGTACATACTGTAGACCTTGATCAGGGAGGCCTTTGTGTTAAAAAAAAAACAAAACATTTATTTTATAGAAAATATTAACAAATGTAGTCCCTATGTGCCAATAATATGTCCAATGATAATATGTCCAATAATAATATGTCCAATAATATGTCCAGTATTTCATTAACAAAAGTCAGTATAAAGTTTAGGAACTAGTAACCTATTTCTCCATGTCTATCACACAATGCAAACAGAGTAGACCCTGTTCTGCCACTGTCACTTTATGCACGAGCAGATCAGGGTTTATGCTATGGCAGATCTGGATCTATATGATTAGCAGCTGGATGCCTGTCATATCCAAGCAAATACCGTATACAACATACTACGGTTTGGGATATCTGGCCTGTGATACATAAAAATACTGTATGCAACATACTCCAATTAGAGATATCTGGCCTGTGATATATACAAATACTACCATATATACTCGAGTATAAGCTGGGTCCAAATGCAAACAACATAGACCCTGATCTGCCATGGCATAATGCGCCAGCAGATCAGGGTCTACGTTGTTTGTTCTACTGATTAGTCCTTACAAACTGTATAGATCCAGAGCTGCCGGCGCATAATGCGATGGCAGATCTGGATCTATGCAGTTTGCAGTTGGAATCTGCTTATACGCGAGTATATATGGTATATAAAATATACTGCAGTTTGGGATATTTGGCCCGTTATATATACAAATGGAAACCTCTTTCTATGTATTGGTATTTATCATACAGCATCAAGGCTTGTGTTTGTTTTTTCTTCATAAAACATCCAAACTATGTTACTAGTATATGGTATTTATCACACAGCATCAAGGCTTCCTCAATGATAGTACATGATCCACGAGGTCAGATATATTATCAGAAGTTACAAACCTAAAATTGAGAATCAAGATGGATGGATCTCTGAGCTAGTCTGGGTATTGTTAAAACAGCTCTAACCTTTATTTTGATTTGCTAGATGTGGTCTTGAACTGGATTTACAAGAACACACAAACATACAGATGGATAAAATAGATACATACAGTGGATAATACAATAAATCTGTTGTTGGAGGAATGTTAAGCTGATAAAAACTGTTTCTTAATGCTCAATGACAAAAAAGATAAAGTACTTTAAATACAAAAGGGTAATTAACTTACAAGTGACACTCTGACAAAGTACCCATAAAATAGTGTCAGTCAATGCCCTAAGGAATATACAAAAACTCCAAAAAGGTCAAAAGACAAATTTTTTAAAAAAGATGTGTAGTACACATAAATAAGTAGAAAAGTTTCAATTGTCCTAAAAGAGATATCATTCACACACACACACAAGTGTTCTGAAACATGTTGTACAAAACTGCACACAGAACATTTATGAAAAGATAAAACGAACATATACTGTACATCTTGAAAAGGCACATCTTTTCAAAAGTAGCTACTGTCTATACTCACTTACAAGTCCGGTCCAACTGCAAACAACATGGACACTAATCTTCCATTGCATAATGCACCAGCAAATCAGGGTTGATGTTGTTTGTTCTACTGATTACTCCAAACAAACTGCATTGACCCAGACCTGCCATTTTGCAATGGCAGATCTGGGCCTATGCAGTATGCAGTTGCACCCGATTTATAAAGCAAGTATATATGGTACAGTATTCTCAATCAGCTATTGTTAAATTGTATTTATTTTACATAAAATGTACACATTCTAACACTTATGCTAGGTTGTTGTTAAGCTTCATGTATTTCAAGTTTCCCAGATAATATATACGGTCAAAAGCACAAAGCAATATATTCTAGCAATATGTACATATGGTACCTTCAGGTACAATAGATGATAACATTAACGAGATCTTACCTGCTTGAAAGTGATTACAGGTAACTAGTGTCAGAAATCAAATTGTGTAAACAGAGTCCCATTTTATGCAATAAAAAATTAACAAGGATTGATGGCAAATGTTGCAATTCAAGAATACTGATTACTGAACATTTATTATTATAAAAAATTGCAAATTATCACATTACATATCATTACAAAATGTAAGGATCAACAATCTATTATATAATCCTAAGGACAATTCTTTTCTTGGAAAATAACATTTTAACTACAGTCTCTATGTTCTACATAGTAACTATGATCTAAATATATACAATATATATTCTTCCACCTTTAAGGTGAAATCTAAAGAAGGATGTGATCACATTTCAATCTGTGAAAAATAAAATAATGAGGATTACCATATCCTTTAAGGATCAAATGGTTGGAATGTACAAACAATAGGAGACTAACAAAAAGCACTCTCCAGTTGAGGAGGTGATAAAGGGTATGACTGAAGTAGAACATGCCTAATTACTGAGATTGATTTTAGAGTCGCCAATGATTTATCATAAAGTTTTTGGCATACTTTTGGCATAGTTACTCGAGGATGTTTCTAATGCTTTTTGAATTACGTAGTAATTTTTTACCCTTTAAATATAATGTTACACACTGCACTGAACTTTCTGCAGATTTTCAGAAAAGGGCCCCTGCAATGAAGCCATACCAGCATCATTTGGTTACTTGTTTTCAACAGTTATCTTCTTGAGGATCTATTCTTTGCATACCTAGCCTGATATTCATCCATCAAAAACTTTCAATTTGGGAAGTATCACTATAATTACCTCCAAGTCTCTTTGAAAGAGTCACAAAGTTATTTGACCCGCATTGGAGAGGTTATGCGATGGCAGATCTGTCTTTACCATGTTCACACTTGCATATACATTCGACACAGGTATATACTGTGACATCAACAAGTGTTTGAACTCCATTTCAACATACATGGTATTGTATCACTGAAAGCAGATGTAAAATAATGACTACCAAGTCACTATGAAGATAACATTAAAATGGCATGCATGATTAGTTGTGTACTGGTGCTGGGAAAACAGTCTCTGTATTTTATATCTATGGAAAATACACTGCCAATACAGCATCTGTGCTTACTAAGCTATTCCAAACTCATAGAAGTGTTAAATATAATTACATATTTAACGTTAAATTTAAGCTCAAGTTCACCATCAAAATAATCTTTTAACCTGAAACTAAGTCTGATCGTAAATCAGACAGATGAAATATTTACCATGTATACTCGCAAATTAAGAAGGTCCAAATGCAAACAACATAGACCCTGATCTCCCATCGCATAATGCGCCGGCAGATCAGGGTCTATGTTGTTTGTTCTACTGATTAGTCCTTACAAACTGCATAGACCCAGATCTGCCGGCACATGTGACGGCAGATCTGGATGTATGCAGTTTGCTGTTGGTATTGGCTTATACTCGAATATATACGGTACTAGATTTAATTTTGGCTATGGTTTTGAAAAGTTTAATACATATGCTGTCTCATGTAGCTCATAAAATCAGATGTTACCGACCCTAATAGATCTGACTTTGTACAGAAAACTTACATACTTAACATAAGATTGTTTGTCTCATTTGAAAAGACTAATTGAATCAGACAGTAAAATGTTTGTACTATTCTTACATGCTCAGCTATGTTTGATGAGGTGTATGAATGTGCCCAATTCCATGTATCAACATAAGATTTCATGCAGCATTGATACTCCTGAGCATTGTTATACTTATCCTTTCTCCAGGCCGCACCCAAAGCAAATGACTTTGCATCCGATATCATGCGAGTATTGACTGAAAACATGCAATCCTGGTACATTCTTCAGCTGCACATAAGAGATAAATTTTACAAGTAGAGAAGACAGGCTCTCTTGCCCTAATGCACCTTTCTCACTCAGATCGAGATAAGCAACAGGGATTCTAAACTCATCGGATCCACAGTAACTGGCGTGTATTCTCAATTGTGTATCAATCTAAATACAGTTCAGAATCTGTGTAATTCACATAATTACCTGCCAAACATCTGGTAGTTGCTTTACCACAGAAATGACATATTATGCTCAACAATTTGTGAAAGTGCTTATTTCTCAATAGATCTTCAAAGCTGAATCTCGTGTGAGACGCTCACGTATATCGATTGTTTTACATCAGCTGAGCTGGAGCACATGCCGCCCCAGAAAAGGAACAAGTAAAGCCAATGTACCAGGCTGATGCCTACTCTAGGAAAATTTAAAGTTGCATCTTAAAATTTCTCCACTTTTTTCAATTGTTATGTAACAGCAGCAATCATCCATGTTTTTCTGGTACAACGTACACCGAATCCCTTGGGTATGTTGAAACCCTCACCCTTAGGGTCAGGGCTTCAATGAACCCATCATGATTTGGTGACAACTGATACCAGAAATACATCTATAATCCCTATATTCATCCAGGTGTAACAAGCACCTGACTGCAAACAGCATGGAGTCAGATCTGCCATCCAATAATGCATCAGCAGATCAGGGTTAACCAAAACAAACTGTATGGACCCTGATCTGGTTAACAATAGCAAACAGCATGGACACAGATCTGCCATCCTATAATGCACCAGCAGATCACTGTGAATGATAACAAACAGCATGGGGTTAAATCTGTCATCCCATAATGCACCAGCAGATCAGAGTTAACTATAACAAACAACATGGAGCCAGATCTGCCATCCCATAATGTACGGCTGACTGGGGTTTAACCATAACAAACTGCATGAACCCTCATCTGCCATCCCATAATACATCTGCAGATCAGGGTTAACAATAACAAACAGTAGGGAGTCAGATATGGCATCCCATGATGTGCCAGCAGATCAGGGTTAACTGTAACAAACTGCATGGAGCCAGATCTGCCATCCCATAATAAGCCAGCTGATCAGGGATAATTATAAAAAACAGCATGGAGCCAGATCTGCCATCCCATAATAAGCCAGCTGATCAGGGTTAATTTTAACAAACAGCATGAAATCAGATCTGCCATCCCATAATGCAGCAGTAGTTAGGATGCTAGACCCATGACCTGCAAGGTGGGGGTTTAAATCCTACCATCAGATCAGCTGAGGATGGCTGCCATTGTGTGTCCCTGGGAAAGGCACTTTACTCCTCTTGCCTTGGCACAGTATAACCTCCATGTATTCATGTGCCATAAAACAGCAAAAAACAAACCAAACCTATTTACTTTATAATTTGCTGCTTGGTAACACTTTAAAAACAATCCTGGGTATGTTATGTTCAAATTAAGTTTGATTAAAATATTATTAGCTTGGCAAATCATACTCTAGATTACTATTTCAGCTTCGCTTGAAAATTAATCATTCTCACAAATATACTGCAAAAAAAATATAATATTTAAAGATTTCACTGATAATGATATTGTACATGATGATATTTTAACATAACTTGGACTACTGGGATCGGACCTACAACAGTTCAGTCTGCTAAATGAAAATAAGAAAATCATAATTTTAAATTGAGAAAAGATATGAATGATAGAAATCACACAAGACAACTTCATATAAGGATCTCATGAGTTTACAAAAAATATAAATATTTATAATTTAACTACCATTAATAGCACTGTCATATACATGGCATTGAGCAATCCTTAGTTAAAAATATGTACATTTAAGTGAAAGGGAACAGATGAATAAATTTATCAAACAATATAAAATCAAATCACACTGTAAAACAAGAATCCTGCAGAATGTGGTGTCTCACCTGCCAACCCTACTATGTTGTTCTCCCACTTTGTGTGACTTTCAAAATGTGAAACAACACTTGAATATGAATGCCAACATTAACAAGAGGCCACCAAAGTCACTATCTTTAGTATGGAACATTAACATTACCAACAGGTCAAAGTCAGTCTTTAACATGGTACATTAACATTAACAACAGGCCACCAAAGTTACTGTCTTAAGCATGGAACATTAATATTACCAAAGTCAGTCTTTAACATGGAACATTAACATTACCAACAGGCCATCATCAGTCTTTAACATGGAACATTAACATTAAAAACAGGCTAAAGTCAGTCTTTAACATGGTACATTAACATTAACAACAGGCCACCAAAGTTACTGTCTTAAGCATGGAACATTAATATTACCAAAGTCAGTCTTTAACATGGAACATTAACATTACCAACAGGCCATCATCAGTCTTTAACATGGAACATTAACATTACCAACAGGCTAAAGTCAGTCTTTAACATGGAACATTAACATTACCAACAGGCCACCAAAGTCACTGTCTTTAGCATATAACATTAATATTAACAACAGGTCACCAAAGTCACTGTCTTTAACATTGAACGTTATTATTTCCAACAGGCCACCAAAGTCACTGTCTTTCACCCAAGTATGAAAATTGAAAGAAAAAAACATTCTTCTAAATTTGTGACTTCATATCATGAGGTTTTTCATATATGCAAAAGAACTTATCCTCATTTTCTAGTTAATTTAATTGATCAATTACTTCACAAAATGTAACATTACACACCACTATTTCGTACGTATACAACGTATACAATAAAATGCTATAACCTCTGTCAACAAATCAATCTCTGCAGTTTTGAGGGAGAAAAAAGCCATTCAAATTGGAAGCAAAGTACCAAACAAAAATTGTTACAAAGGGAGATAACTCCATTTTCACAAACTAGAAAAGAAATTGATCTATGAATATCTTTAAAGTTTAGAAGACAAAGACAGCTAGAATGCCCATTGACTGTTAGTGGCCTTAATTGGCAAACCATTTCCAAAGGCCAGTAAAATCTCTCTCTCCTGTTTGGTTAGTTAGTGATGTCATTTGCACAACAGTGATGTCATTTCCATAATGGCTAGTTTGGAAACTCCCCCCCCCCACCCCACCCCACCCCCGAGTTGAAGTGATTGGTTGGTGCTTCACATTGGCATATTGCATAATTGGTAAAAAGTAGACAATTTTTGTACTTTTGTCAAAGATTGAGGTTGATAGTTATCTGCTGTCTCATGAACATTGGAAGTGTAACACAGTTGTCAGCAAAGAATGCCCATGGTATAAAAGCACAAGTGTCACAGTGAAACATATAGTATTACGATTATAAATGATTTATAGCATTAAAAATAATATTTCTTTAAAATCAAACAAAAATATCTCTCAAGACAAAAAGGTTAGAGCACAATTCTATCACATCAATCAATGAAAAGAGAATTAAATATAATATTTAACAGTAATTAGTTAACTGCAACAAAAATGAAGAAAAGTTTAAAATAAAACCCACCAAATCCAGAAATAAATCATTCTGAACAAAGAACAATAAGATGTTAAAATCAAATGTGTTGATCTATGTAAATATGTTGTTTCCTTTTATTCACCACTTCATAAAAATTAAATTCCCTTGGATTAGTTAACTGAAAAACATGCAAAATTTAGTAATATAAAATGCTAAATTCTTATTCATCATTTCAGACAATATTTCCAGATACAGTTAAAAATATAAGGAAAGGTGTCAAAAAGTCTGAGCAAGTATTTTGTTACAGTTTTTGTCTCTAATTTTTTGTACACTATTTTTTTAACACATATAATTTTGAATAAATATTAATCGTAATTTTCAGCGCATTCTTCCAAAGGAAATTTTTTTTAAGGAAAAGTTCTCTGTATGAAAATAAAATACAAAATTAATCATCATTTTTAAAGAGTAATTAAGTATGAAAATTACAGGGTACAGAACAAAAATTACAGACAATATGGTACAGCATTCCCTCAATATAAGGCCCTTCATTACAACACCATTCCTGTTATAAGCCTGATATGTTCATAAATCTCTATTTATTATATAGTGGTGAAATTATATATATCATGTACTTCAGTATAAGGTTGAACTACAAGGCAGTATTCTCTATAGCTTCCATGAACAGCATTATAATGAGGGAGTACAGTATGTGGGTACATTATGCAACATACTGTATATACTCGCTTAAAAGTTGAATCCAACTGCAAACTGCACAGACCCAGATCTGCAGCCGCACAATGCACTGGCAGATCGGGTTCTATGCAGTTTGTTAGGAGTAATCAGTAGCACAAACAACACAGACCCTGATCTGCTGGTGCATTATGTGATGGCAGATCAGGGTCTATGTTGTTTGCAGCAGGACAACTTATACACAAGTATATATGATATTTTATAAGCATTTGAAGCTCTTTGGATACAAATCTAGCTCACAAGTGCTATGTAGATATTCAAACTTACAAATGTATATGTCTGTACATGGGGGTTAACAGAAATCAACATTATTATTTTCAATACTAAAAGTAACAGCCTTTGTAACATAGGGAGTATGATAAATAAAAGATCTCGAAAGAAAACAAAACAGTCCTTACTATAGCAAAATTAAAAGAACATAACATTAATTATTATAAGGTTGAATGATAAACAGATGAATAATGGCACTTCTTTGATCAACACAGTTAAGTATACTACAGAGTACACATAGACTTGCTGGCACAACCCTGAAGACTGGCACAGGTCTATTAGCTAATTACAACAATAATTCATCGGATTTTCGGTATTGATAAGACATTTTTTACTTCATTATTCCTGGGTCCTTAAATTTGTGATTTGCGGCAACCACAAAATCCACAAAAATCTGTATCACATAAAAAATAGTGAATTTAAAATATTTACTCTACAAGTCTTGGAAAAAGTGACTGCTCAAGGCAAATAATTGCTTGAAATCTCACTTCACAGTCAGGTTTGTCTCTATTGGTAACAGACATTGGCATGGCTAATACACATTTTTACCACATGATCTCTGTGATTTTTACACAACTGTGATGATGTAAAACAAATCGCTGGTAATAATTAGATTGTATCTAACTATCAGTATCCCTGTAATTATCAATTATCTCTCAACCAAAATATATTCCTATGCACAGAATAACATATGTGTATATATACAATACCTTATATTTTTTGTTTTAACAAGTGTAAAAAATCCATTGAATTAGCATTAAAATATATAATAAATATACTAACAAAGCAACTAAAATAATGGATTATTATCTGATATTAACTTTTCTAATGCCCATTCATTGTAAATCATTAACCTACAATAATATTTTCCACAATGATGATGAAATACTTTTTTCAATATCTTCGATGTATAAACCCTTAGTTTTCTATTGCATTATACACAATGTATTCCAAAATAGCATCAAATCTCCTTTTTAATAAACTGAAAAATATTGGTCAAAGTGTATGAAGAAATCAGAGCTGCTTAGACGAGAAAACCAGCTGAGCTAAATAGTTACTTATCGAGTGTTTTATGAGCTATATTTTGTTTGCATGAAATACTTCTATTAGTAAAATTACAGGCAAAAACTTGCTTCAAATCAGATGCTGCCATCTTGAAATGAATGCTCGATTCAGTAGACGTTTTTGCCTCTAATTGTGCTACAAGTAATATTTCATGAAAACGGTACAGCGCTCAAGTAACACTCAAGTAATAAGCTAGTTGATTCAACTGGTTTTCTTGTCTGAGCAGCTCAGATTTTTTCAAACACTTTGACCAATTATTTTCAATTGGCTGAGAGGGGTTGAGATTTAAAACTAATGCAGAAAAGCACAAAGTGATCCAAATGCCGATAACGTAGGATGGTAAGATCAGCTTCTGACCACTTTAATGTCACTGAAGACATAATGACACAATTATGGATAGGAATGCCATAATAACAGGATGAATTCACAATATCTGAATTAAAAGTGATCTGTAACAAAGATTGGCATTAGAGTTACTGTACATGTAGAAATGTAGAAAATTCTATTGTTTTGGCTATAAATTTCTGGAACCATTTAAAATTACCCTACAACTAGTCATTTTTGTTAACTTTAAATTGTTGGGATTTATTGCCTTAAAATACTGTAATATTTGTGATCTGAATTTTTGTGGCTTGGCTGTGAAGTCATAGATTCAGAAAGAGGGAATGTTCTTTGATTTTAATTTCCATTGGTGGCATTCAAATACGAGGGAAAAGTATTCTACTATAAAAATACCAGTTTCTGGGTTCTTCAATTGTACAGCAATTTTAGCGGTATTCATGCAATAAATTATAGTCACACTACTTTCCTTGAGTCTGCCACTATATATGAATGTTACCTTATACAGCCTAGTTTCTAGTCAATTAATCAAGATTATTTCATTTAATCCACATTTATCTGACCAAAATTTGTCAGAGCTTCTGAATTACTGTTGCAGTTAAAATGTAGCTCACTGTAACTTACAAGTGTTTGTTTGGTCATGCAACTGCATGTGTTTGTAGCAGATGTTTCTGCCGTTTGGATTTGGATGGGAATCCCATGCTACATTTGGGGCAGGTATAGGGCATGATATTATGAGTAACCTTCATGTGTCTATTATACTTAGCCTTATCAACAAAGCCCAAATTACAGTCCTTGCAATGGTGAAGATTCTCCCCTTTGTGCCCTCTCATGTGGACATGGTATGCGCTACTGTTTGCAAAGGGTTTTCCGCAGAGCTCACAATTGTAGGGTTTCTCGCCAGTGTGAATCCTCATGTGTTTAATAATGTCAGTTCGCCACTTGGACCTCTTGCCACACACTGTGCACACAAATGGCTTCAGGATATGTGGAGGAGCTATTTCCTCATTGTATCCTGGCTCCTGGATGATCAGGATTCGGTTTGGATCTGGATAAGAGACATTCTCATTCTCACTTTCCTGTCTTTCAGTTCTCTCAGAGGACAAGTCCACAGGTTGTTTTGAAGAAGAGGAACACTCATCATCTTTCTCAGGGGATGACTCTACTGAGGAACTGGGAGATATGTAACCTGACATTGACAAATTGGAATGTCCTTCTCCTGTCTCAGATGCTGAGAGAGAACTGCTGGATTCCTGGAGGTTCTGATTTGGTGCAAAGTCCAAGGTTTTGTTTGGGTCTTCAGGATGACAAGCCATGTGGTTCTTGAAATCCTCTCTCTTTGTGAAGGCTTGGTTGCAGAATGAGCATCGCAGATTCTCTTCTCCTTTGTGTCGCAGCATGTGTGTTTCATATGCTGTGCTACTGGTGAAGTAACGATCACAGATGGTACACTGATGTAGTGCCCTAACCTTGTGTCGGCGCATGTGGGTATTATATGCATTTATCTTCATAAAGCTTCGACCACATATACTACAGTGATGAAGGTCCTTTTCACGATGACGTCGCATGTGTACATGATAGGCACTATTTGTTGCAAATCCACAGTTGCAAATGTCACATTTAAATGGCTTTTCACCTGTGTGGATTCGCATGTGTTTTATCATGTCTCCTCTCCATCGCGTGCGAGACCCACAAACTGTGCAGACAAAGGGTCGGAAAGGTTCTACTTCTTGTATAAATCCAGACATGTAAGATGGCTCATGGACTCGCCTGGGTGGTCCTCTTCGTTTCTTCTGTCTGTTGTTATGCTGTGATAGATCAAGTGGAAAGACTGGGAAGAAATCAGTATCTGAACTCTGATCCATATCACCAGGGGAACTTCGTGACAGAATCCCACTATCAAGCCCAAATGGAGACTGTTGCATGATGCTGTTTGTCAGCACTGGTGATGTTTGTGGAATGGTGCTGGTGGCAATTCCAGGTGATGTCTGGCTAATAAGGCCATCATGCAATCCTTGTGATGTCTGCAACATCAAGTTACTGTTCCCATCTTCTGCAGTCTGAGACATACCACTGCTACTGCTGTTCATTTCTGGTGATAGCTGTGATGTTTTACCACTACTAACAGATGTGGATGTTTGTGGAATGATGCTACTTGGTGATGTCTGGATCCCAAAGCTACCACTGATACTGGATGCTGGAATGCCATTCAATGCTTGTGACACAGAGGTTATGAGAGATGGTGGAGTTGACTTTACAATCTGGCTGCTAGATCTAAGTGATTGTTGTTGAGCAGTAACATTCAAAACACCAGACTCTCCATTCATTTCACTATAACTCTGCAAGTTTTGGTTTGGACAATTGAGCAGAATGCCACTTGTGCTGCTGGAACCAATGGCAGATGAACCTGAACCAGGGTTTTGAGGATAACTGGGCCTAACAGGAAATAAATCTTTCCCAACTTTTGCAGAGTCAGTCAGGGTTTTCCAAAGCAGAGATCTCTCCTGTTCACTTATGTATTTGTCTGTCTTCCTCACCTGTTTGCTATTGTTCTGGATGAAGACATGTTCAGCCTGCTGAACACCACCTTCTGTAATCAGCCCTTGGTTACAAACAACTGTGTCTCTGGTACCCATATTTAAGCTACTGCTGTTGACTAGAGCCTGCTTGTTGGTTTGACAAGTGGATGAAGCAAATGGTCCAGAAGGAGTATTTACACTGGGATCTGGTGCAGAGACTTGAGCATTGTCATCAGAGCTAAGGCTTTGGATGTTTCTTGACTGTGCAGGTATAATATAAGGTGCAGTGCAGCCTGTTTCAGTTGGGTAGTCTGTCAGTGGTTCCTCTTTGATTTGTATTGCTGGAATAAAATTGGTATTCTTTGAATGTGTAGCCTTCAACTCTTGTATGACATTTCTAATGCTCTGATGTTGCAACTGGCTCTTGTTGGAAGAACTGGTCTGAATAGCTTCTTTCCTTTGATGACTCTGATTAGCCCCTTTTCCACCATTATCAGTATTTACCTGATGTCTTGGGTTCTGCTGCATGAAACCATTACTAGTTTTAGAAGACAGTGGTAAATTATGTGGAATGGATTTGGTCTGTTTTCTGCCCTGTGGTTGTGGTGTTTGTACTGCTGGTGGCATTGATTGTGGTGTTGACACCCTCATTATTGGTGGTGGTGCTTTTTCCATGTCATGAGCCATGACATAGACTTGCAAGTTCAGGCCTTTTTCACCATCCAGTCCCCCATATGAGGGGGCCATTTCTTCATCATCTTCCTCATTCTCACCAGGAATAATGTCTGTGAAAAGAAAAACACACAGACTTAAATTATGGACAGTACCCATTTGAAAAAAGAAAACAAAGAATCAGAAAATTCAGTTGAAGATTTCATGCAAGGAAGTGCAGCTGGAGAAATTCCTTCCCTTAAGATAGAAGACTACTTAAACAAGAGTCCTTTGAAGGGACTGATACTCTACTGGCTGAAAGAACTTCCAGGGACCCAAGATAAGACTGTTTCTTCTTTTTAACTGCTGAGAGCTGAAATCATTTATGATATTTCTGAATGATGAAAAGATTTTCGAGATGGCCACAATAGTGGACATATTGGATGTAATATTGGCACCATTTTAATTTAGAACCAACCAGACATCATAAGAAGTCTTTGAGTGAAAATCCGATATCGACATGACAATCCATTCAGGTGGAGTAGCGATAACAAGGCTTTCAAGATGGCCATCATGGTGGTAATATTGGATGTGCAATTGGCATCATTTTCATTTTGGACCAACTAGACACCATCAGAAGTCTTCTGATGAAAACCCCATATCAATATAACTTTCTGCTTAGAAGGTGTAGCAATAACAAGATTTTCAGGATGGCTGCCATGGTGGCCATACTGGATGTCAGATTGGCACCATTTTCATTTAGGACCAATTAGACATCACAGGAAGTCTTTTGGTGACAAACCCATATCAATATGATCATCCAACCAGGAGGAGAAGTGACAACAACACTTTCAAAACATCAACTGTGCTGGCCAAATTGGATGTCCAAGTGGCACCATTTTCATTTAGGACCAACCAGACCTTGGGGTGAATGTGTGTGTGTAAAGTTTCATCACAAGAATCCAAGTAGTTTATTAGAAGTAGTGATAAGAAACTTGTGCTATGAGAAGATGCAAGGACAACAGAAGAACACTGGCCATCCCATAAGCTGGTCTATGACCAGTAGAGCTGATATTTACATCCAGAACTTGTACATCTTAAATATGTTGTGAGGATGGTGATGGTTAACAAATTAAAGTAAAAAAAGTTGGGGTTACCAAATTACATTTTTGCCTTTATAAGCATCAGTTTTAATACAACACTTGCATTGGGATTTTACATGTAATCAACATACAACACTCACACTGGGATTTTTAAAAATATTCAAAATACAATGCTTGCATTGGGATTTTACAATGTATTCAACATACATTACTCACACTGGGACTTTAAAAAGTATTCAATATACAATGCTTGCATTGGGATTTTACAATTATTCAACATACAACACTCACACTGGGATTTGATCAAGTATTTAATATACAATGCTTGGATTGGGATTTAACAAAGTATTCAATATACAAAACTCGCATTGGGATTTCATAAAGTATTCAAAATTACAACTCTACATTGGGATTTTACAAAGTATTCAACATACAACAGTCACAGCATATAACAGTCACATTGGGATTTTACAAAACACTCGTATTGGGATTTTACAAAATAGTATTCAATATACAACACTGCACTGGGATTTTAAAAAGTACTCAATATACAACATTCACATTGGGATTTTACAAAGTATTCAATACATTTTTCTGGATGAGATGCTTTTATTATATTTTATTCAATACTCATGTTCAGAAAATTACAAAACTTTGTGAGATATTCAGAATAAAACAAGCATTTGAAAAACAAAAGAAATTATAAAATTAACCAAGTTTGAAGTAGACCTTAAATCAGTGGTTACCAAACCCTGAGTCACGACCCAAATGAAGGTTGCGAGGACCCTCATGACCATATACATGTACCACATTTTGGGTCGCAAAAGATGGTATTTAGGGTCACAATCAAAAAAGTTTGGGAACCACTTCCTTAAATGGTTTTCTACACGACTTGAATATTAGTGTACTGTACATGTCAGGACTACCAAAATATATTTTGGAATATTTTCTTAATTTTAACCTTACATGTTGCCTATTAAGTACCTTCATTTTAAAATGATTGATTTCAGAAAGCAAACTTCACAACTGTCTGAATCTGATTTAGATAGTAGATAATTGTTGATGCAATACATGTACAAGATTCCCTTATCACAGGTTAAGCCCAAAATATATATTGTCTGCTCTAGACTCCAGAGAAAAACACCTTAGAACTGCAATACACAAATACACACTTCAACCACTATTATAAGCAACTCTGCTAGTTATGCACTGAAGAGCTTTAAAAGTTTGATGGTCACTTGGGGTTAAATAGTCTCCATTTAAAAGGGATTTAGAAATTACTCACCAAAATAAATCAGATTTTGGGTGTGTTGTGCATAAATTTAGGCTTACTATAAATTGAGAACACATTCTTGCATATTGTGTGTATTTATAATTTTTCTAACAATTTAAAATGAATTAATTCTTGAATATAATTCATTTTTACCCTGAATGACATATGACCTAATGTAATGGGACATAACTCAAATCTCTCCCCAGAGAGAGTTTGGATTGGTTAATCGGGATCAGAGTCAGTTACTTCCCCTGAATCCAATAAGCTGCACCACCAGAAAACTTGATTCAACATCTCTTGTAGTATGTCTCTTTGTTTCACGTATGTTTTTCTACTGGTTAACCAAGAAAATTATTTTGCCACAATAATATTCTCTAGGGATAAAACAATATGTATGCATTAACAAGTAACAAATATGGGCTAGGGTGAGGAAATTCGTCCCCATATGTACAAAGTCCTGTGAATGGATGAGATCCAACTTCTTGGGTTGGGGATAATACCAAGACAAATCACCACTGACCAACAGAGGGATAGGTTCTTCAGAAGAGAATCTCTTAGGACACTGTGCATCAACCAGTTGTTGAAATACTAGAGGATGGGGATCCCTAAAGGCTTCAAGTGGGCTCCTACTACCCCCATCACCCTTTTAAAGGCTTTGGGAGCAGAGGCAAGGACAAATGGAAGAGCTTGAAACTGAAATACCTCATGGTTGAGTCAAAACCGGTGGTATTTTCTGTGTGGTGGAAAGATGGGAATGTGAAGGTATGCATCCTTAAGACCGATGGAAACTGCCAGGTCACAGGGCCTTATGGCATTCCTGACTTAGGTGGTGGTCTGCATCTTAAAGCATTCTTCTCAAAGAAAAATGTTTCTGGTGGAAAGGTTGATTATGAGCTGAAACCTTCTGCCTTTTATTGAGAGTAGAAAGATCTGGAAATAGAAACCCAGAGTTTAGTCATTTTCCACCCTCTCTACTTTGTCCTTCTGCAGAAGAGTGTGTACCTCTTCCCTTAATTGAGCCCAATTGGACTGATAAAAGAAGATGGGGGTCCGTGATAGAGGTGGATGTTCCTGGAGATGAAGACGGGATCAATCCTTTAAAGTGGAATGGAATAGAGAAGAGAGCTAGACAAGCACTCACTGGGATGCTGGGAAGAGGAAGATGCTGCAGGAGAAAGGAGAGGAGTCTGAAGACTTCCTCCCTTTGCATTTCTGACCACCACACCTTGCAAACGATGAGTGGGAGGGAACTTTGAACTGCTTGTGAGACTGTACCTGCTTTAAAAACTTGGTAGTCAGGCCATAAACTGCAAGGCCTCCTGATTTTGGAACCAGTAGGCAACCCCAGGACCAGCCGATATCCCCACTTGGGACACACCTGAGTCCCAGGGGGGTGCTTAATGGGCCAGCCAGAGAATAAACTCAACAGTGATAGCTGGAGGCAGAGACCAGCAGCTGAAGCGTACAAGGGGAGAGAGACTACCCCTTCTGCTACCTGGCAAACTCCTGGTCCCTGGAAAATGTCTGCATGAGCTCCCAGACCATTGCAGAGCACGCAAGCAGCAGAAGATCTGGATGTGAGTAGGCTCAGAAAGCCTCTCCAGACTAGAGAGAATCTTCTTGTCCTCAGCATCAGATGGTTTAGAACACAAGTCTGGTGGAAGGAGGCAGTAAACTTTGTTCACCACTTTATCCAACATCCAAACTTCCTTCTTCTCCAACATCTGACCTGACAGGTAGGAAGGAGCAGGGGACCCTAATGGAGGGGGAGAAACTGTCATCACTAGTTCCTCTGTGAAATCCTTAGATTCCATCATGATGGAAAAGACATTCCCAGTATCTCTCTCCATAGTGTTGGAACTAACCCTACTAGCTGTCTGCCTAGGCGAATGGGATTGCTGATCCCTTTTAGACCATCTAGGAAGTGAGTGGCAGCTGCCTCCTTTTTGTTGGACAAGGCTGATATAGCAGGTCCACTATCAGTCACATTCACCCTGCCTTAAATCCCATAGGGATTCAATGGGAATATAGGGAAGGGGGAATGTCAGTCTAATCCCCATGGGTAATTGACCCAATCCTTGTCCCAGACTGATAATCTGTGACCTGTGCTGGAAGCCCAGTGACCGGTGGATGGCCAGAAACCAGTGCCTGGTCAAAGACTGGTCCTGCAATGAAGATCTGATGGACAAGAGCACATCAGATTTATCCGATTGAGATTGCTGCTCTTCCCTCTCAAGATGGCACGATTCACTTATCTCTGTTACCTGGACTCCAACCTTAAGAGGGTGCTATTCATCCCTAACCAGGAGGCACGACTTGCTCTAAGGCATTTTCCCTCCTTTGGGAGGGGCCAAAGATGATCCCTTACCTGCACTGACAGCATCATAATAAGCCTCAGGGATTCCTGGACTTTAGGCGAGCTCTAGGTGGGGTGCATGTGTTGAGAAACTGGAATTTATAGTTTAAGTATGGTCTCAATGAAACCACATTTCTTTGCATCAAATCTTTGTCTAAGATTTGTATTGTCCTGAAATTGGGATAAGTGATATTTGCTACATAGTTTCTAGTGTATCAAATGCTTCAGATGTATAAACAGTACATAGCGATCGATAAAATGAGTGTGCTTAGTGTCACGTTTAGCGGCTGATAGACAGTACACTTCGTTCGCTCAAAAACTGGGAATATCATTAGGGACAATAAACTTTCTGATAGTGATTTAATATAATATAAATATATATTTACCTGCATGCATTCTCCATCACAAAAATACAGAATTAATAATGATATTGCCAATAAAAGATCGACTTAACTCCCACGGCAAACAATGCACACCATGCTGTGTCTGCAAGTGTGGTTTACTCTATTTTCTGATTGGTCAATATTATGTGTGACATAAGTCATGTGATGCGAGAAGTTTGAGCCTGCATACTTTGATTGCAGATAAAATAATCTCGTAGATAATATAATCTTAATAGGTTTATCTACAGGCATTTAGTTCTTAACAATTTAACATAAAAGCTGGCCCTTCTTTAAGGTGTAAAGAAGCTTATCATTGCTGATGACTCCTTATTTTTGGTGTTCTGAAATGGCTGCCTATAGCCATATCAAATGGTAGAGGTAGTTGAGGAATGAACTGTTCCTCATTATTACAGTAGATGGAAATTATTTTATAAAATATCCTCGATCCACCATATTTCATGCCTTTAATGTGAATTTTAACGTGTTTGTTATAATATTGTGAGAATTTATTCAAATAACCATAGAAAGTGTTCAACTATATCTACTTCATTTAATCATTGTTAAAAAAATGTTGGCATTCATGTACATTAGTTCAGAATTACCGCTTTTCCGAGCGTGTGCAAGTTCACTTATTTCTGGAAGTGAGTCCATGGTTTGTGTCAATGACTAAAAAGTCACATGGCATATGACGGGAATGTGGCAGTTAGGCTAAGGTATGGATATTATTACTTTATATTGTCTCTGTGTTTTTGAAATAAAAAAAATAAAAAATTATTTAAAATATTTCTCTTTCCAATGAAATAATACTGAAACAAAACAGTCCAAAGTGACTATACATTTCCAGTGTAAATTTTTTCTTACGTTGTATAAGAACCCCACATGATTAAAATCAAATATTTAAATTGGCTTTACCATTGTAAAAATTTCCAAAGTAGGTTTTCCTGTTCAATAAATGTAAACAAAGCCAACATGTGACCAGATAACCTATCTTTAGCATATAATATCTAAATTCAAGGCCAAAATGGCTGACACAAATAATGCATTAATCAAAATACAGATTTTCATTCTGATTTTTTAAAATTACATGAAATTACCTGTTTAAATCTCATTTTGTCTGATTTTACTTGTTAAATACTTGCTGTCACTCTTGAAGAACACTGGTGACACAGTTGATGACATCACTATCTCAAAACAAGCGCATTAGGTCGCAAGAAACATGGCACACGATTCAAGGACGGGAACGAAGTTAGGAGGGTGGACAATAATGTAGGAATTTTTTGGTAAGAAAATTGGAAGTAAAGCTCAAGAGGCTTTGCGTGTGAAAATCGCGCAGTTTTAGGCAAAATGGCAACCTCCAGAATGAATTTTGGTCCAATTTTTTTATTATTTGTGAATTCAAGCCACTCAATCTCACTTTTACTTTGTTCTATACAGTATTTTTCTTATTTTCATGCTTGATTTTAATAAGAAATTAAAAGTTTTTTAATTCACTGAATATTTATGAAAATAATAATTGATCTCAAAATAGTGTATCTTCATTGTAAGTAGAAACTGTTCAGAATTCTTTACAGCTCACCAAGCTGCTGAATAGCAGCCTTTTAAATATTTCCACTGCTGAATAGCAGCCTTTTAAATATTTCCACTGCTGAATAGCAGCCTTTTAAATATTTCCTCTGCTGAATAGCAGCCTTTTAAATATTTCCACTGCTGAATAGCAGCCTTTTAAATATTTCCACTGCTGAATAGCAGCCTTTTAAATATTTCCACTGCTGAATAGCAGCCTTTTAAATATTTCCACTACTGAATAGCAGCCTTTTAAATATTTCCACTGCTGAATAGCAGCCTTTTAAATATTTCCACTGCTGAATAGCAGCCTTTTAAATATTTCCACTACTGAATAGCAGCCTTTTAAATATTTCCTCTGCTGAATAGCAGCCTTTTAAATATTTCCACTGCTGAATAGCAGCCTTTTAAATATTTCCATTACTGAACAGCAGTCTTTTAAATATTTCCACTGCTGAATAGCAGCCTTTTAAATATTTCCACTACTGAATAGCAGCCTTTTAAATATTTCCACTACTGAATAGCAGCCTTTTAAATATTTCCACTACTGAATAGCAACCTTTTAAATATTTCCACTGCTGAACAGCAGTCTTTTAAATATTTCCACTACTGAATAGCAGTTTTAATTTCATTTTACTCATTATCTTACATTCAAGGAATATATTTATTGCCACTACATGTAACTATAAGAAATAATGAAAGTAGCATTTACATTTTTATTTGGGTAACTTTGATTAATGTGAATGAACTGTACTCTTTAACTTTTAAGAGTCATACTTGAACTTTCATGCAGCATTTGATTTTTCAAACAGTTTCCAATGCTGTCACTTGAATAGTTCAAGACTAATTCAAATTTTCTCGACTGCATTGTAAATATTTCTATATATTTCTGAGATGCACTGCAAATCACACACAATTCTTACATAATGGTAGGTTAGGCAAAACTGTTGCATAGCATTTACCAAGTGTATTATATGTGAAATGCTGAATAGCGTATATCGCTTACGAAAAGGTTACGTTGCTGCATAGCATCAATCATTTTATGACTGGCAAAATGCTGAATAGCCTATATCTCTTTAGAATAGACTACATTCCTGCATTATATCCATTATTTTATGATAGGTGAAATGCTGAATAGAATATATTGCTTTAGAATAGAATAGACTGCTGCATAGTATCCATTATTTTATAATTGGTGACATGCTGAATAGCATATATATCATTTAAGGTTTGGCTAAGTCACTGCATAGCAAAACTGTTTGAATTGCCCGCAATGTCAACTTTTCCGTGCAGATTTCACGTCAGTGACTTTAGTTAATTTATAGTCACAAGAAACTGCCAAGCAAATTCTCTCCCTTTTATATTACAGAGAACTTTTTAGGCCTGTTATCTGTGAAATCTGGAGCTTCCATGTATATCCAAAATTTTATAACGAGAAAGTGCTGCAAGAATGTCCAAGTTCATTACCTACAAAAATTCTGAAAATATTTTTCTCACCATTTGAAGTAGTGTAACGATGAAATGGTGTTTACTATTTCTGTGGTTAGAAGCTATAATTACATTTTTCTTATTCGTACCAAACTTTTACCTGAACTACTCAAAAAATAAAGTTGTGATGTCAAATAGATGTTCAAATTAGCAAATTTTGTAATTGATCCAGTCAAATTAAGGTGAAATACCCTACTGTTCACTCACTTGGTTGGCATCTACCTAATGGCCAAATGCAAGAGCAGCTGGCCAAGAAATCTGGGTTAGCAGGATGATTTCTGATGAAATTTCTTCAAATGCTGTTGACTGCATATGTTATGAAAACAACTGTTTCAATATTTCCCTAGTTTTTGTCTTCATCCGTATTTGATGGCACATCAGCATAATTCGTCCAATATTGAAAGGACCCTATGCCAGGATGCTTCATGTCAAAGTTGGTCAAAATCTGTTCAGTAGTTTTTTTAAAATAAAATGTTTGAAATATTTTTCTACTTTTAGAGGTGGACTTGCATCATTTGAACAAATTTAGAAGCCCTCTATGCCAGGATGTTTTCTGTCAAATTGAGTCAAATTCAGCTGAGCAGTTAAAAAGGCATTTAAATGTTTTTGTAGTTTTAGAAATGATAGCCATATTGGAAGGCAGATCAGCATCAATTGTAAAAATCTGAATGGTCTGCATGCCAGGATTATTTCTATCAAGACTGGTCAAATTCTATCCAGCAGTACTGGAAAAGAAGTCGTTTAATGTTTATCTATTTTTAGTAATGGCAGACATATTTGATGGTGGATTGGCATTATCTGCAAAGACTTTAAAGTTCTTCATACCAGGATACTTTCTGTCAAGTTTGGTCAAATTCTTTTCAATGGTTTTGGAGAAGTCATTTTAAGAGTTTTCTACTTTTAAGAATGGTGGACATACTTGATGGCAAATTGGATCATTGGTATAAATTTGGAAAGTCTTCATGCCAGCATGCTTTGCTGTCAAATATGATCAAATTTTGTTGAACAGATTTTGAAAAAAGTCATTTAAAGTTTTTCCATTCTTAGGAATGGTGGCCATATTTTATGGTGGATCAGCATCACTTGTACAAACCTGAAAGCTCTCTATGCTAGGATGCTTTCTGTCAAATTTGGTCAAGTTCTGTTCAGAGGATTTTTAGCTGTTGTTTAAAGGTTTGTCTATTTTTAGTAATACATATCTGATGATGAATTGGCATCACTGGTACAAACTGAAAGGTCTTCATGCCAGAATACTTTCTGTAACATTTGGTCAAATTGTATTTGGTGGTTTTGGAGAAGTCATTTAAAGGTTTTCTAATTTAAGTAACAGTGGCCTTGCTATGTTTAGTTGGTTGGTTGGTTGGTTGTTATGGGTTTAACGCCATTTTTCAGCACATGATAGGCTATACATGGCGGCCAGTATATTTGGTGGAGGAAGAACCCGAGAAAACCCCAGGAAGAACCACTGACCCACGGGGAGCTACTGGCAAGCTTTCTCACATACCCACATTGGCCGAGCCCGAGACTCAAACCCACGCGGACAGAGGAGATGTCAGTGAGCTGTAAAGGCGAGCGCCTTAGACAACTCGGCCACCTGGGGCCCCTCAATGTTTAGTAAGAGTGACCATATTTGAAAGGTCTTCCAGCCAGGATGTTTTCTGTCAAATATGATCAAATTCAGTTGAGCAATCCTTAAGTAGTTATTTTAAGGGGTTTTATTTGTTTTTAGTACTTGATGGTGGATTTACATCATTTGCACAAATTTGAAAACCCTTCATGCCAGAATTTGGTCAAAAATGGTCCAGTGTTGTTTTGTTTTTTTAGATGTTTAAAATAGAAATTGTTGACAGATGCATGATGCAGGGCCATAACAAACTCACTTGGCTAGATGAGCTACAAACAAAAGAAATACTTTTTTAACTTTATGAAAATATTACAATATTTCTTATTTTTGATTCAGCACATTTGCTGTTTAACTTTGTTTTTGCAAAAGACAGTAACCTCAAAAATTGGTTGTAACCAAAACTGGGTGACAGATAGAGGCACAAATCCACTCTTCGTAATTTTAAAGGATGAAAGATGAAAAAAACTTATTTCCCTTCTCATACAATCTGCCTAAAAATCTGAAAATAGCCACAATCTTCTTGTGACCAGATTATCACTGCATTGAATTTCACTCACTTCTTCGAAGTTCATGTGTGAATTTTT
The DNA here is from genome assembly GCA_029931535.1 of Margaritifera margaritifera. NCBI lineage: Eukaryota > Metazoa > Mollusca > Bivalvia > Unionida > Margaritiferidae > Margaritifera > Margaritifera margaritifera. Next base: position 1,879,008 of record JAQPZY010001504.1, read on the forward strand.
GGCAGGAATCTTGTAGATTGAAATGTAATTGTGGACATAAATAATCATTCAAGTGACACAAATATTTAAGATAAAGCATGAAAACACTATTTTTCAATGGTTTTAGATTGGTCTTTGAACAGAAAAAAGACACAAGAATTGATTCTGTACTCAAAATATGTAAATTTACAATGGCCTAGGAGAGAGAAAGGGGTGAAGTAGGCTCAAGAAAAGGTGAAGCTAACTTTGCTTTCTCTGTGTATTTGGGTGAAATTACAGGCACTGGGAAGACTATTTTGCCTGAGTCACAGGGGCTCGTTACAAAAAAAATTTGGAGTATTGGTCAATGGATAGAGGGCTGGGGGGATCCAACCTGTAACAATATAACACAAGGGAAGACACGACTCCTCACCCCTCGCTATTTCCAACCCTGCTAGCTTGTCCTATTTTTGTCTCCTAATGTAAAAATTATGCCAGCTGTAATAAAAAATGGATCAATTATCTTAACATCTCAACAGACTTCGTTCAATTCATGATATATTGGAGAAAATTCCACATGTGTTCGCCGATTTCGAAGAAGGGAGAAGTACCTAATTTTTTTTGTAACGAGCCCGTGGCCTGAGTAACACCCTTCTGTGGACTGTAGATGAAGGCCATTGGAGTCATGAGCACATACCAGCACAAAAGATGAGAAACTGCTTCTGCAGCTCTCCTTTGTATCCTAGGAACCCCTCACCCCTCTGTGAGCCATACTGAGAACAGGTTTTATCATTGAGGCTGGCAGTCAGAAATAGGGACTCTTCTCCTATCTCTGCAAGGCGCTTAATCTGAAAGGAAATAATATATAATTTTACTGTCCCAAGTATTACAAAAATTATTCTCTGGTTTTGACCTTGACTTTATAGCCCCAAAAACTTTCAGTACCGATATTATAAAATGTGTGCAAATTTATTGAGGAAACTAAATTTGCAAAATGTTTACTCACAATAAAGACTACAATGCATGATAACAACTACTGAGGCTTAAATATCATGATCTACATTGTCAATAACAATCTGCCATGTTTTCTCAAACTATTCACACAGTGTAACCCCTCAAACCAACCTCCCTGTACAGTGGGTAACCACTCCTTCAGCAGTGAAAAGGTTGCCTTATTAAAGGGCAGCCTATCATAAGGGGGACAAAATGGTTAAAATGCAGTATTTTGGTTTTGGAATCTGGCAAGGCGGCCTTATAACAGGGGTGGCCTCTCTTAAGAGGGGCTTCTTACAAGGGGTCCACTGTATACCAAGATCACCTAAAGATCAATCTTTGGTCCCAAAGTTTTCCCTCTTTAATATCATCATTTTTTGCCCAGTAAACTGACCCCCCCTCCCCCCAACTTCTACTTTGAAAGCCAAAACAAATTTTCAGTCCCAAATTTCAATTTTACACTTAAAAAACCCTGCATAAAACTGAATTTCACTTTAAACTTGGAAATGTATTTTAGGTGCTAAATTCCATAAATCATTGATATTTATAATGTAGAAACAGTATGTGGTCATGTGTTAAGTAAAACACACACCTGACACAGATTATTTATGGTTAGCAAATACTGTAGTAGGCTTATCAGTGAGTCAATGACCAGGAAATGTACCAAGGTTATGCGAGATACATGTACAAACAAAAAACATCATCACATGCACCAACACAGATTAGAGTTGACAACTGGCCAATCCAAAATCTTTACACCTTAAAGAAGGGCCAGCTTTTATGTTAAATTGTTAAGAACTAAATGCCTGTAGATAAACCTATTAAGATTATATTTATCTATGTATTATCTAATCATGAATAATGCCATTAATTTGTATAAATGATCAATAAAACAATTTTGTTGTTGTTGTTTTTTTAAAATTACATGCCCAGACTTTAATAACAAGACCTGTGGTTTTGCTTCTGATACTCTGCCAATGGAGACCAACAAAATATTATTCTAAAAGTTGGATTCCTTCGGCTGATTTATAGGAGAAAAATCATTGCATACAATGACTGTTACTTGCCTTCACCTACATGTCAAAATATTAAAATGAGCATCGTACAGGATAAAATTATTTTTAATCAAAGAACATGAATCTGTGCTGAAACCTACAATGAAGAAACTTTGGGAAAAATTTGGCATAGTGACATCCAGTGTTTCAGTTATTTCAAAGAAAGAGGAATTCAACAAAAATGAATTTAAAACAAGTGACGCAAACAAGCATCATTTCAACAATGCCTGCAAATTTGACAGACTGAATAATTTTGCAAGGCAATGGTTTTGCCAAGCTAGGACCAAAACATTCCAATCTCAGACCCTATAATCAAAGAAAAGGCAAGTAATTTTGTCAATGAGCTAGCAGCTGTGGACTTTTAAGAATCTAACAGATGCTTAGAACATTGGAAAACATGCTACAATGGGGATTCATACTTATTACATTGGAAAACATGCTACAAAAGGGATTCATACTTATTAAATCAAAAAAATCTCAATATAGAAAATTAAATTTGGTCCCAAAAGTTTTCATTTTGAGGAGTTTCACTGTATTTCTATAACAAACCTAAGAGGGCTATACCAATAAATCAACAAAATGTATAGGTTTTTTCATAAAACCATTTAATGATTACCGTCTATACTCGCAAATAAGCTGGGTCCAAATGCAAACAACATAGACCCTGATCTGCTCTCGCATAATGTACAGATCAGGGTCTATGTTGTTTGTACTACTGAGTAGTCCTTACAAACTGCATAGACCCAGATCTGCCAGCGCACTATGCGATGACAGATCTGGGTCTATGCAGTTTGCAGTTGTTATTGGGTTATACGCGAGTATATACGGTACATTGTATTTTGAAATCAGTGTTACAAAGTAAAAGGTTATATATACATGTAGAACTTAACAAATACATTTTATTTTGAAATAAAATCTTATCATTGCTGATGACATGAACGCTGCTGTTGCTGCTGCCATCAAAAAGCTAAACCTACACATATCTCTCAGTATCTATAGCTGTAACAAGACAGCGTTATACATTAGAAATATGAATATTTTTATTGTGATGCAATATATTGTATCTTCACCACTATATCATGTTATACATGACAAAGCATAAAACTAAATGTTATCATTTATTTTGGTGAATTTGACACTTGTAAGGAGACAAACTATTTAATTCATTAGACATATATATACAGTGGGACTGGAAAACTTCCTGCCTAGCACACCAAATATTACCTGTTGCCTAATGTAATATAAGTAAATTTCCCAGTGCACTATAAGATTTGTTACAGGTAGAGAAGTGTATTTATGGTACATATTTTATAAATCACACTGCTCTTAAATTTCATCTTTAACATAAAGAATAAAGGTACCATTTCATTGGCAAAAGATGTGAAATCACACTGGTGTAATTTATTTAGACATTCAAGTAAAATTATTTGAAAATTGAGTTATAAGATAAATTTTTAAAGTCTGCACAGAAAATTTGCACCATCAATCTTTTGCAAACCACTCTGCAAAATTTGCATGTAAAATATATGAATACAATTTACATTTATATACAATCAGTACACAGTACAATGAATTGTTACTAAGTTTAACTCAGTAATTAATTTCATTTACCCATTTTGATGCTTTATAATTAAAAATCAAGGTTAATTTTAAGGTGAATTATGGAGGTTTCTGCTTGAACTTACTTTTTAAGCTTTGATACCTAAAAACCCCATTTTCATTGTTATTACAAATTTATAGTGTATCATTCACAAATAATAGCATTTAAAAAGTATCACCCTCACAAAAACTGGTGCAGGTATTACCTACCCTTGATATGTACAAGTATGTGGAAGTGACATATTGCTGGAACAAAGAACTCACTAATATAGAGATTATAGAGTAGGAAATTTGCAATTGGTTGTGAAATGAACAGTGATTGTGTGGAAATTTAAGAAAATGAAATGACTGATGTTACGGCACCAATGGTCAATATGGTCATCAACAGATTGAGAAGAAAAAGAAAACATGACAATTACCAAAATGAATTACAAAAATATGGTGCATTCAAATGCAGAAACACAAGCTTGTCATATTTTCTTTTATATTATATAAGCCATACTGAGCAAATAAATACACCAGATCCCTATTTTTAATCAAAAGTATTTGACAATAACTTTTTGAAAATAAACTGCGCTTCTTTGAAATAGTAAACGTAACCTCGTATCTCCTAACATAATATTTTACCATGTTCTACGTGATTTTTTGTCTCTTTCTTCTCCATCATAAATTTATAAAGCAAAGGTTTATTGAAGAATTGTGTCTGCAGTTAAAATTGCTGTGCCCTAATAAAGGGGACTTGTTTATCCATATTCTTCCTCTTCTTTCTCTCTCATTCTCTCTCTAGCTTGCTCTCCCAATTTTGCCAGATGCTTGCCTAAGTGATATGTCTAAATACTTTTCCTAACATTTAGAAAGATTTGTAATGACTTGAATGCTTGTGATACAACTGGAAAAGAATCCGAATGAACAGCAGGGCCTCCTCAGAAAGAGCTTTAAATGACTTCCTGGTCTGACACAGTATAATCAGAAGATTCCTATTTCCTGCATCTGTCTTCATTTAGAAATTAAATGAAAAACAATACATCTCTTCCCATTTATGATCAGAAGTTGTGACTATATAATGCATACAATTGGTCATTTTTACTTGAAACCTCTACATTAATGTCTGGTTGGCTTGGACTAGAATGACACTCAACAACAAAAAAATCGAGCCTTTAGCAGTGGAGGTAATGCAGTCAGTAATTTGGGACAATCTATCAATTTATTAATTTTTACCAAAAAATAGATTTGAATCTACACATAATGTTCTACAAAAAGCATGAAAAATTGATATTTTGAAGATTTTCTCCATATTCAACTTTTGAGACTAGCATTAAGAGATCTTTCACTGACATTATATGTGTCAATGTCTACCACAAAATTAAAAAAAAAAAAAAAACAGATCAGTATATAGGGGAAAAATTGATATTTCTCTTCATACTGACATTATATGTGTAATTGTCTATCACAAAATTACAAAAAAACAGATCAGTATATAGGGGAAAAATTGATGTTTCTCTTGCTACTGACATTAGCAAAAACTAAATCTAAATTTAATTCAGGAAATGTACAAAAATCTAACCACAACCTAACAACTAGATAAACACAGCCAGGTCTCTAGCATTAAAACAATGGCCCTCTTCCGCTATCCAGAGTTAGCACCCATGACTTCTAGATTCACTGCCTACTGTAAATACGGGACTGTTTAATGTGTTGAACTGATGGTGACTAATGAAGATTTCAACATCCACATACTTATTTTCTACACTTGATAGCATTAAATACCACTTAATCATGAACAAAAGATTATGTTAACAATAAAATCATTTGCCTTTATTGTTTTATAAAACATCAAAGTGAGAAGCAATGATTGTATAACCAAGCAGATGATGTAGTCCACTATAACTTGTATAAAATGCCACTGCAAGACAATTTATTTCAAGAGATACGTAAAAATAATTGTTATAGAATGCATCTGAACTTAATTTTCTTCAGAACTTAGACCAGAACACCTAAAATTTCATATATGTTCTGTTTGAAAACATATATTTAATGTTATGTGATACTGTAGATGTCATTCGGTTATAGCCATTATCAGTGTTAACTCCACATTTGAGGCGTGACAGCTGCTGCCATACAAGTTTGAAGTAACAATATAAACTGATCATATGTCATAATGGCAACATTCCTACGCATTCGTCACTGAATAATACTGATACCAAGTCTTAAAGAAATATATAATGATATACATGTATACATAGGTGGTTCATTCCTTATTCAACACAGAAATATTGTATATTTTTCAAAGTTCTACAAATGCACTATTCTATTCCATGATTCTATCAGAGTTATATGCAAAATGCATCACACTTTCTAAATCCTTCTTGCATGTTTGTACAAACTCTAACAATACACTGGAAACACCTAGAGCTAGTGAGAGACAGTACCAATAATGATGAACCTAACGGTCATGCTGATAAAGAACCTTAATCTTGGATAGTGGTAGTTGGCCATTCATCCCAGTGCTGTGCCTTTGATCTTACCTCTCAATTGACTGCTATGAACTTCGTTTGTACATGAAAAATATTCAGATGATATCTGGCAGCTCTCTCATATGCCAATCCCTGTGTTACATACTGTTGTCATTTACTGTCCCTGGACTCAAAGACTGAATCCCTGTGTTACATACTGTTGTCATTTACTGTCCCTGGACTCAAAGACTGAATCCCTGTGTTACATACTGTTGTCATTTACTGTCCCTAGACTCAAAGACTGAATCCTGTGTTACATACTGTTGTCATTTACTGTCCCTGGTCTCGAAGACTGAATCATTTCTTTTATAATACTGGTATATCCAACTTTCTTGTCAAACTTGGTCATAGTATGGTTAGTTGTCATGATGAAATAGCACACATCCAAGTGAGTTGAGTATGTATGTATGTATGTATGTATGTATGCATGTATGTATGTATGTATGTATGTGTGTATGTATGTATGTATGTATGTATGTATGTATGTATGTATGTATGTATGTATGTATGTATGTATGTATGTATGTATGTATGTATGTATGTATGTATGTATGTATGTATGTATGTGTATGTATGTATGTGTATATGTATGTAGGTAGGTGTGTGTGTGTGTAGGGTTTAAGAGCACATCAGCACAATCCTGGCTATTGATGCTCAATAAAAGCTACATAAGACAAATAGTAAAGGTAAAAACTTGCCAAAATCCTCAGGGAGACAAACCCCTCAAACCAAAAGGAAACATGCATCACAAGGCAAAAGACAAAAGGTAAAGATGCTGCAAAACCTTCCCAAAATACAAACAAAATGAAGATAAAGTGAAGAAAAAGAGGTAAAATCCCAAAATACATGGTCAAATTTTTCCTAGACAAACCAAATCCTTATAAAAATTACTGTACAAGACCTTGGATGGAACATCATCACAGGATGCCGATTTGAAAGCAGGTGCTAGATTGTGTATAAACTGTTACAACAACATAAGGCTCTCCTTTAGTTGGTTATATAGTGATGAACACCAGTTTTGTCTCATGTTTTTTATCTCAACTTTTGTACTGTGATATGGATTTTACATTAAGACATCAGAGGCAATATGCAGCTCAATATCTGTCTCTTCAGGTATATACCCAGGAGCAAAGTCATAATGGGAGACTGAGAGGCAAAAGCCCCAAGTAGTTCCTGATAATAGGTAATTCCAATATAACCATTATGAAAGAAATTATAAGAATTTCCCAGCTGATTCAAGTTAAAAGGTACAGAGAAAAGGATGCTTTTTTTGTCAAAAAGGGTGGGTGCATTTGCATCAATAGCACCCCCCGGTACAACACAGCTCTCTTTCTCTCTCTCTATCTCTCTCTCCAATGCCTTCACATATACATTGTTTTTCAACACTTGAGAAGTTAGAAAATGACATTTATTTTGTGTATTAGATTGAAAAGCTGAAAGAAAGGAAAACTGGTGGACATGAACAGGTGACCTTCAAGGGCTTTACATCTTTTAACTCCATCACTGCAGTCTGATGTAGGAGCTAAATAATTCTACAGAAATTCTTACCAAGGTCTGTATCTCAAGTTTTATAAGATCCTGAAGTGCCTTTTTATATTCAGGGGAGTTGTGTTCATTCAACATGATCATGTCTACAGATGCCGGTAATCATCTGAAAGTAGATATATATAAAATCATATTGGGATAGGTGCCGGTAATCATCTGAAAGTAGATATATATAAAATCATATTGGGATAGGTATGCAACTTGACCTCATCATCTCTTTCCACAGAATATCTTAAAACAATATATTTTCCTTCTGTCAAACATTAAGTAAAGAAATACCAAATCACAAATCAAAATCATTAATGATGCAATATACTGTAGTCGCCTCTTATTAGGAAAGTCCCCTTCTGCACTGAAAAACTGGCCTTATAAAAGGGGTGGCCTCTCCTGATAGGAACAAAATGGTAAAAATATACTATTTTGGTCTCAGGCAAGGCGGCAGCTGATCAGTTACCTCTCAAGAGAGGGACAATTGCATATACAAAAATGACAATTGCATATACAAAAATGAAAATTGTATATACAAAAACGACAATTGTATATACAAAAACGACAACTGTATATACAAAAACGACAATTGTATATACAAAAACGACAACTGGTATTGAGATTCTGCATATCATTATGTGTGGCCTGCAAACAGCCTGATGACGTATAACAACTGAATCTCAAACCATTTTCACACCAAAACTTGAAATAGTTCAAAATGACAGTGTGTGTACCATTACCACTGGAAAAGTGATACAAATGTCTTAATATCTGCTGACAAAGTGATACCAATGCCTCAATATTTCCTGACAAAGTGATACAAAAGTCTCAATATCTGCTGACAAAGTGATACAAATGTCTCAATACCGGCTGACAAAGTGATACAAATATATTAATGTCCAGTGACAATCAATAATGGTGTCGCAGACTAAACTTAATTCAAAGGTAACTAAGTCGAGTTTTACACATTTTTTCTTTGTTGGATAATCAACTGAGGTGTTGCTGACTAAGCTTGTTACAGCTCAACTGCCTAAAGACTGTACTGCTCACAGTTAGCTCATTAAATGGGGGTAAAGAAGGGCAACTTAATCTTTTAGTGAATAATAATGCAGTAAATTTGAAAGACCAGCTTCTCAGTAAAGATGTTTGTTATTCTAAAGGGTTTTATTTTATTGGCTGGCTTATATATACCAAGATGAGAAAATAATAAGTGTTAGTTTTAGTTTTACTGTCTGAGAGAGTGCTACTCACCATGTCAAAGTATACACATAATAATGATGAAAACTGTAACCCTTATCCAGTGTTTGAAGACAGGAGAATCGCCGCACATTACCATGAAGCAACATGTTGATGGATTTCTGACATCACTGAAAGATGAGTACCTTGTAGATACACTGAATTTTGGGCTACTCTGCAATAAGTTTCTTACAGCCATGTACGACAGCAGTCACTTCAAAGAGATAGAACTGAAGTGTTTGTCATGTGACAATGACTTGCAAGTCAAAGCGGTACAGTGCGTATCGAGTATTCATGGAAATGTACGCAATAGATTCCTGGACCATGAGATTTCTAATGCATTCACTGTGTTGGAGCCTAACACTTTTCCTGAAAATGTTAGTGACATGCCATAGTTTGGTAATGATTGCATGGAAACTTTGATCGCTCATTATAGTCAACCAAGCGAGAACAGTGACACAGTCATCAGTGTCGACAAAGTAAAGAAGTGGGGGATTCTCATGTAAACTGTGTACAACAATTACAGAGGACTGTCAGCAGCTGAATTACTAACAAAACTAGTTTCAATGAAAAGACAGGACCAAAATGTGATTCGTTTGATAGAAATTTCACAGGTACTTCCAGTGACAAGCCTGAAGTGTGAACACAGATTTTCACACCAGAATTTTATCAAAACAACACTGTGGTGCAGAGTAAGTGTTGACACTCTTTATGAACTTATGAGAATAAAATCTTGTTGGTGTTAATATAAAAAACTTTGATCCAATGCCAGCAGTCAGGAAGTAGAAGGAAATTGAAACAGACAAATGTATCAACGAAACAATGATAACACTTTCACCAAACTGATGCACTTTAAATGAGCGGATTTAACATAGTGCAAATGTGGCAATGTCATGATCGAAGATAGAAATACTGTGTAAATATATGTTTTGTTACCCCCCCCCAAAAAAAAAAACAACAACAAATGGTGTGGAAATCCATAGTAAATCATAGGAATAAACTTTTACGGTTTGCTGCTACCACCTGATGAGATCTATGGAGGGGTTGAAACAGTTATTTTTAATTAATGCAAATGTATTACAAACAGCAGATTCATGTGTATCTATAAAGTCCACCAAAATGTCCAGTTGCACTTAGGAAAATGTAAGGATCCCAGATATATATATATATATATATATATATATATATATATATATATATATATATATATATATATCTATATATATATATATATATGCATATGTATGTATGTATGTATGTATGTATGTATGTATGTATGTATGTATGTATGTGTGAAAAAAAATGAATTTAAGATATGTTACCATTTTTGTTATTATACCTTCAATCATGTTTATGTGTGTCTGTAAGAGAGAGAGAGAGAGAGAGAAAATACGTTAAATTAAGATCATTTCATTTTTATGTCTTTAAACAGGGCACTGGTATTACTGTGACAGAAACATAGGAATATGAAAAGAAAATTACAAATTCAGTAAAAATATTTAATAATTTGAATTGAAAAACAAACTCATCAGAAAACTTTCAGTGGTCGCATTATCATTGTGCCCTCATCTGACCTGCTACTATCCTGGTATTGTAGTTCCACGACCAAAAGAATATTCCATCTTTTCTCTGACATTTTTTGTCCTTCAATACAGCCAGCAAGTGATCTGTATTTGTTTCATGGCATGAAAATGCCAAGAAATGTAGGTTCTTGGAACTGGTTGTCCCGAAAGGATTGTTTTTCCTTGCTTTACAGCAAACACTGCACTTTGCTAAAATGAGTCCATCACTCTTGACTCTATAAAGCCAATTAAAAATCTGCGACCATGTATTGTCCCGCTGTCAAACCTTTACTTTCATGGGGATGTCTGTTGGTTTGGAACAATCTGACACTGCTTCAGTTTCCTTTTCAGCCCCACTTTCTTTTACCACACGGATCAGTCCTTAACCACTTTACACTGTCAGCATCATCACTACACACTTTCCTCATTCCAAATAAACTTAATAGGTTTGTCAGCCATACTTTATCTGAGCATAAATCACAAATAAATGACACATTGCTTACAATCTATGAATTTACTCAAGCCAATATATTTCACAGCGCTGCACATTTGTGTTTTGTATTGGATAACCAAAACATTTTCAAACCAGTCAAAACAAAGCCAACAAATTTTTTAATCTAGTTTATTTGGATTCAATTTGCAGATGCTTGTTCCAGATGAAGAGACTACTCATTGGAGTGGTTACACTTGGTGAGAAGTGTCAGATAATTACTTGTCACAACCATCTCATACAGACAATAAAAAGCATCAACAGGTGTTATAATTGGTTTGTTTCCCTTGTGCTAATCCACTTTAACTGACCTGGTCTTGGCTTTGCCTACAAAAAAATGTTTTTCCATAGGTCCTGTTCAAAATTTACAAAAATAAAAATGTATACAGGGGGCACATACCCTTGGAAGACTGGGGGTCCAGGAATGAAAATTGGGGGTCTAGGATGTGGAACCTTGTCCTACCAAGAGCTCTGATACCCATATGATAATTTTTATATATATGTAGCACATGTAATAACACAATGACATCACAATGATGTCATAACATCATGCAAATGAAATGCATAATGACTGAGGCATCAGAATGCATTTCAAAACCAGTTCCTTATACTACCGTATATACTCATGTACAAACCGGGTCCAAATGCAAACAACATAGACCCAGATCTGCCGGTGTATTGAAATGAGCACTGATGTAACATGCTATAAATATTTACAGATTTACTGTATATACTCGCATATAAACCGGGTCCAAATGCAAACAACATAGACCCTGATCTGCCATCACATAATGCGCCAGCAGATCAGGGTCTATGTTGTTTGTTCTACTGATTAGTCCCTACAAACTGCATAGACCCATCTGCTGGCACATTATGCGATTGCAGATCTGGGTCTATGCAGTTTGCAGTTGGTATCAGCTTATATGCAAGTATATGGGGTATTCTGCAGTTTGGTCAAATCAAATTAGAATTTTTTGTTGTGTGATAAATAGAATCTTACATTACTGCTGATTGCTTGCCAATACTGACTGAAGATAGAAATTATTTGCTCATTTCATCATTTGAAACGAGCACTCATGTAACATCCTATAAATATTTACAGATTTACTGTCTATACTCGCATATAAGCCGGGTCCAAATGCAAACAACATACACCCTGATCTGCTGTCGCATAATGTGCCGGCAGATCAAGGTCTATGTTGTTTCTTCTACTGATTAGTCCTTACAAACTGCATAGACCCAGATCTGCGAGCGCATTATGTGACGGCAGATCAGGGTCTATATAGTTTGCAGTTGGTATCGCCTTATACGTGAGTATAAACGGTAAATTTTTGAGGTGAGACAAATAAATTATCCCTCATGAGAAGGAATGAATAGTGAATTTATATTTTTTTTATGTATTTCTTTCTCTCAAAAATTCCTACATGTGCTTTTTTAATGTACATCAGGCTATATTTTGCCTGTTAAGTATAGAAAAGCTTCAATGCTAACATTAATCACTGGTGGCATGCATCAGATTTTGAATCAAAAGTAGATGCATACAAGTTATTGTGGATGCTTCATATAAAGGAATTAATTTAAGATGGATTTTAAACTGAAACAAACCTGGCAATCAATTGTTATAAACTGCTACTTTTCAAAGTCCTGTGAACCAATTACAGTGGTCCCTCACTACAACACTGTTCAAGGGAGGCATAAAAGAGCAACGTGTCATAGACAAGGCTGCCTTATTCTGGGGGTACATTATCAACAGTGTTACAATTTACATGATATACCATATATACTCATGTATGAGCCGATACCAACTGCAAACTGCATAGACCCAGATCTGCCGTCACATAATGTGCTCGCAGATCTGGATCTATGTTGTTTGCATTTGGACCAGGCTTATATACAAGTATATAAGGTAATGGGATCCATGACCATACTCACCTTATAAAAGGGACATTGTTATACCAAGATGCCGTACACAGGGGGAAACAATTCCAATCTTGACCTACTAGCACAAGAAGGATGATGCAGATATAAAAGTCTCCAAAATTGAATTTTTTAAATATTTTTTAAATGTAACACTGTTCAAATAGCCCTAGAGAGTTTTTTCAAGGACTGTTCAAGGTCTTCTAAAAGTTTTCAAGGAGTATATTTTGTCAATCATTGAAAAGAGACAAAGGAGGACATGCTGATTATTATCTGCAAATGTGATCAGCACACCACTATTGCAGAAGAGATGATACTCCATCTGGTAACTACTGGTATCCTGTGTAATTTTATCTGCCCAATTGTTTTCCATTTCATTTATTTATTCATTATATTTGGAAAATATGTAAGTAACAAGAATTCTGAGCTTAAAAAGTGATATAATATACTCAATTTTAATGTTTTTTATTCCATCTCATATATTCAAGGAGTTTTGGTAAATTCAAGATGCTTTTCAATTAATTCAAAGACTTTTCAAGGATAAAATCAACTTTCTTAAAGTTCAAATTTTCAAGCAGGGATTTGGAGCAGCAAAATTTTTGAACTGCTCCACTCCAACCAATTAGTGGCTGCTCTACTCCAACCAATTAGTGGCTGCTCCACTCCAACCAATTAGTGGCTGCTCCAGTTCCAGCTCAAATTAAATAACTGTAAAATAATTATTTGAAAGAAAGGGATAACACTGATATGCAAACAATGAATCATTTTTATTTGAAGAATTTACTCAGAACTGAATATTACAGGTCACATCCATGTGATGTCCACACATCATCACCCCACTCTCACCACGAGAAAATCATACAAAATCTTAAATATCAGGTCTGAATTGGAAAAAAGGAGTACTAGAACTAGGCAAATCGAAAAAATCAGTTATTATACTAAAATTTACCAAACTGAACCTGTTGCACATTATTTGATCGATTGCTAGTCAGTACAAAAGTTGATTTTCCTAGCTCCAGCTCTGGTAAAAAACCTGCTGCTCCGCTACTCCACACTCCAAAGCCGTTTTCAAGGCGACCCCACAAATTCAAGGTTTTTTCAAGGATGCACAAGCCATGGGTAAAACTGGCCTACTTACATGAAATTTCACTTGCCCAATACTGATTTTAGTTGCCTGGGCTAATTGGGCTAGGAAACTGTTGTTCCCTGCTTACAGTGAAGGGCCACTGAAATTCCAGTAACAAACCTTACAAGCAATTGCCTGTCTCTAGAAGCCAGTTTTTTCATTTCCCTGAGGTGGCTACATATGATAGGTATGACTGCCATATTATTGTCTTCTGCAAAATTATTTTGTTGACATATGCCAGTAAGTAATGTAACTGGAATAAAAGGTACAAAACTGAACAAGAAATCTGTTCATGGAACACTGATGCCTCATCACAGTGTCTGAAAACTGGCTTAAATTCAAAACGTAACCAAAGTGTGATGGACAGACAGACAACAGTACAATGTACCATGTGCCATAATACAGTCATGGTGACACATAAACTATTAGTATATGTACTAATGTGAATATAATTACTAACAAAGAATAAATAAAAGCTATGTTCTGATAAATTTTTTTCAAGCCATTTTTATTGCATTTTAAAAATAACATCATTCAAACACATTACTGCCCATTGTCAGGTAGGAAACTAGCAGCAATAATATGGTTTACCATCTATACTCGCATATAATCTGGGTCCAAATGCAAACAACATAGGCCCTGATCTGCCATTGCAAAATGTGCAGGCATATCAGGGTCTATGTTGTTTTGTTCTACTGATTAGTCCTTACAAACTGCATAGTGCCAGATCTGCCAGCACATTATGCGATGGCAGATCTGGCTATATGCAGTTTGCAGTTGGTATCAGATTACACGCGAGTATATACGGTAAACAGAGCAATATATAGTGCAGGTGAACTTTAAGTGGCAATGGGCATCATACACATGAACAATGGAATAACTTAGCATATATTATATATATTATATATTACGTCAAAAGTTAATGAAACCATGCATAAAATTAACAAGTGCAAAAAGTGTAACAAGAACAGTACTGCTAGGTTCGAAATATTACTGCTTACAATAATTATACTAATGATGTGATGATGATGATGACGGTGATGATGATGATGGTGGTGGAGATGACTGAAATGATGACGATTACCATACTACCACAGTGTACCATGGCAGGCAGATTTTGATCTGGGCCCCCATTTGTGACAAAGTAGTTCATTAAGGTCTTTTATTTTAATTTTTAAAGGCATATCCATGCATTAGTGGTAATAATAATAATAATAATAATAATAATAATAATAATAATAATAATAATAGTAATAATACTTTTACATTTTAAGGATAAAATGTACTACAGCATCAGGGCCTATTCTTAACATGTGATTGTGGGATTTACTCTGATTTCTACAAAAATCTTGCCAAAAGCATATGCACAATACATATGTATTATACTGACAAGCCACACCTCTGTTTGTTTATTCACCCCTGCCCCAATATTTAGAAAATCGTCCCACCACCTCTTTTTCTTAAAATGGGTGCCAGGATTTCTCCAATAAAAATTCAGTTCTACAATACAGCCTGCAGCACTTTTACCATTTAAATGCCCAGGGGCCGACCTCATTAATTTCTTGAAAATATGGTGGTGGATGGGGCGAGAGAGAATTCACCAAACTTGGTACTTACATGTAGGTTGCTCATGCATGTGATAACCATCTGCAGAAGGGATATGATTTTTCTGGGAGGTGGTCAGAGATCAAATATGCAAAATTTGCCATTACAATGACTTTTGTTAATATATTTTTTACCGAACTTTTATGTGCAGGAGAACACATAATATATGTATGTGTAACAGATTTGGTGCTACAACCCTTAAGTCGCAGTCTGGAGAGAGGGAAGGGTGTGAGGTTTGGGGGTGGGAGAGGGAACATATAATAAAAAGTGCTGGGAATTGGGCAAGCCATGGCAGTGTCTCGTTTTTATTTTTTTATTTTCAGCCTCTCAATTTTTAAATTTCTGAATTTGCATCATCTTTTTCTGATGACTGATAGTAATATGTATGTATTAGCATTCAATGGCTCATCAGCACAATAATGGCTATATGGTGGTTGATAGTGAATGTTAAAATTGATTATTTTAATCGTTTATGTACACCATCCAATTTTTTATAATGATCAGCAGTCAGTACACCGTCAGTATTTGTTTTACCAGTAGATATCACACATGAGAATAACACAAACACAACCACTAAAAGAAAGGGGTGAGAGTAGCCTGTTACAGTCCGTTTTAGTCCTCGAGAATGAAAGCCTGTGGACCTGCAAAAACTGAGCGCAGCGCCCTCTGTTTTACCCCTCGGATTCAATGAGCTAATTTCACATTCGATAACTGCATCCATGATTCGTTTTGTATAAGGTCAACGTCATGTGTAAATTGGCTATTAATAGGATTAATCATCACAGAAAACACCTTACATTTCCCCAGGTGTCGATATCGCCACAATCTCAATACGGTGCTATTAATTAATGATGAGGTGCCATAATTAATGATAATCTATTTTTGACGGATTATCAGCAGAGGAATAAAAAGAAAAGAATATACTGGCAAAGCAAACATATATCGACGACTGTACCCAGGCTTGGGTGAGAGGTACAATCTAGTGACAGACAGAGTAAAACACAGAGCAATACAGCATTTCTCCTATAAGCTGGAAAGGAGGCGGGGGTGGGGGTCTGCCTTGTAAACTGTTTTGAACATGGGGGATGAGATAATAATTAGAAACTGCTCTCTTAGACTGAAGAATTATTTCCAAATTTGAACAAAGCTGAGAATGTGCTTATCAGGATAGAGAAAAAAATATAGAGAATCTGCATCAGTTGCCATATGGAACAAGTCAGCACAAAATCATTACTTATTATCAACCTTGTATATTATAATCCTTGTATGGCAAATGAAATAATGTAATATAAGGTACATTTTGTTACTGAAGCTAACAAAAATACTGCATAGAATTAAGAATAAGTAATGACCACTTGATAACTGCTTCCATGTGGCAACTAGTGCAGAGCCTCTAAGGCTTAATGTAATATACAACTTGTCAAATTGTCATAAATCAGTTCTTGCCATGGTTATATATGCAATAGCTGTGCCTGGTAACTTGTATAGGAGACTAAATTTAGTACACTTAATGATAAAGAGAAAATAAGGAATCAGGAAGCAATTAATCAACTTCCTGCAAAACTACACCCCCTTCCTTTATGTATTACCATATATATGCAACTATGAACTATGTGTAGTGTAGCTAGCTTATGAGTCAGTTAACTACCCGGTAATCATTTCAATAAGTGTGAATGTAAAACAAGAATTCTGCAGAATGCTATGTTTGACGTGCTCCACATGGCACAATCTAAGAACAATGCATAATCACTACACCATGAAAAGTAGATCACTTCGACCTAACAGTAGGTCAGTGGTATTATTATTATTCCTAATAAATATAAATACACGCATCAAATTTCATGACTGTACAGACAACAGTGTTGAAGGAACTGAGCTAATGCAATAACCTAATGTAATTGCTGGAGCATGAAATACAATTAACTGTGACCTACTTTTGCCCATGGTGAGCAGTACCCTTCAAGATTAATACACCCATTAGGTTTCATGACTACATACAATTGTATAATAAAAACTGAGCTAAATGCTAAATCTTAATGTAATTGCTGAAGCATGAAAAGTAGGTCATGGTGACCTACTATTGCCCATGGTCTTGAAGGTAGAACCCTCAAAAATGAATATGCCCATCAAGTTTCATGACTGTACATACAATGGTATCAGAGAAACTGAGCTAAATGCAAAAACTTTCTGTAATAGTTGGAGCGTGAAAATTTGAACTATGAACTACTTTTTGCCCATGATGGGTAGTATCGTCCAATATGAATTTACCCATCAAGTTTCATGACTGAACGTACAATGGTGTCTGAGAAAATGAGCTAAATGCAAAATCTTAACGCAATCACTGAAGCGTTAAAGGTAGATCAGCATGACCTATATACCCCTGGTGACTAGTACCTTCCAAAATGAATGCAACCATCAATTTGTTCATGCAGACACCTATAACAACAACAAAAACACCAACAATGCTGTGGGAAAAGAGATCTATGATTCAGGGGCAAGATAACCAAAAAAAGAAAAAAAAACACAACTGAAATTACATTATTAATTCATATGTGATACGACTGAGAAAGACCTAATGTTTCAAATTCTGTTATTCAGAGTTACTGTTAACACCTGATCTGCATATAAGGGCCATCCAAGATTTGGTCTACAAGGTTCAATTTTGAGAAGGGTGGTTCATTTTGCTGAAACTGGCCATCTTTCAAAAGTTTTTCAGTTAAAATTTTACTGTTTTTAGCGGAAAAAGGGGAAAACTGAACTCCCCAACCCCTCTAAGTCTACCACTGTGCATGCATGTCATGATTAAAATTTATTTCAACTAGATTTAGTTTTGTACGACATATATGCAAATATATTGTGCAACTGCAGACCAAAAAGTTTTAAAATGTACAATTTGAAAATTTGCTATAATAGCATGAAAATCTGATCTGGTTATCTACATATGCATAACAATATGCCTACCAAACTTTTTTTTCTACCTCGTGGTTTTCTGCTATAAGGGCCAACATTTTAATTAATTTTTCATTAAAAAAAAAAGTCTATGTCCAAAAAGATAAAAAAAATGTTTGAAAAATTGAAAAATGTCTATACTGGCTTGAAATCTAATCAAGTCAGCTACAAATAAATATAAATATGCCTTTCAAATTTCATTTGTCTATCTGAAGTGGCATTTGCCTAACTGCTAAAATTTGTCAAAACAGTCCAAAATGTTCAAATGTGCTGAAAATTGAAAACTTGCTGTAATGGTCCAAAAATCTGACCAGGTCATCTACATATGCATAACAATATGCCTACCAAACTTTTTTTTCTACCTCGTGGTTTTCTGCTATAAGGGCCAACATTTTAATTAATTTTTCATTAAAAAAAAAAGTCTATGTCCAAAAAGATAAAAAAAATGTTTGAAAAATTGAAAAATGTCTATACTGGCTTGAAATCTAATCAAGTCAGCTACAAATAAATATAAATATGCCTTTCAAATTTCATTTGTCTATCTGAAGTGGCATTTGCCTAACTGCTAAAATTTGTCAAAACAGTCCAAAATGTTCAAATGTGCTGAAAATTGAAAACTTGCTGTAATGGTCCAAAAATCTGACCAGGTCATCTACATATGCATACAAATATACCAAATTTCATTACCATGTATACTCGCATATAAGTTGGATCCAAATGCAAACAACATAGACCCAGATATGCCATCACATAATGCACTGGCAGATCAGGGTCTATGTTGTTTGTTCTACTGTTGTTCTTCTGATTAGTCCTTACAAACTGCATAGATCCAGATCTGCCGGCACATTATGCAACAGCAGATCTGGGTCTATGCAGTTTGCAGTTGCTACTGACTTATACACGAGTATATACGGTAATCTATGTTGAGTGTTTTTACACAATCTTGGTTTGGTTTGGTTTTATGGGTCTAACGCCATTTTTCAGCACATGATACATGGCGGCCAGTATATCTGGTGGAGGAAGAACCTGGGAAAAACCACAGACCCACGGGAAGCTACTGGCAAGCTTTCTCACATAACCACATTGGCCGAGCCCAAGACTCGAACCCGTGCGGACAGAGGTGAAATGGCTGTGATCGGTAAAGGCGAGCGCCTTAGACCACTCGGCCACCCGGGGCCCCTTCACAAACTTGCTAACAAGCTTAGATGGATGGACAGACATGACCAAATAAAGATGCAAGCAGTAGTTCATACAAAAAGAGAACACCTTCATTTAATAACAATAACAAATATTAGTTTATCTCTCATTTGCCACTTGTTTTATCATATAAAGTATCTGTAATTGCACTATATACATAATATATATATATCTCAAACATATTCTTTAAAATCACCAAGTATGGCCAACACTTTTATAAGAATTCACATTTTTTATTGTTGATCTAGATGAAGCTCATTTGAAGCATGGTATCTCAAAGGCATATATAATCTGGGACTTGTGAAATCTTGTCAGTACATAACAGAACTTCTGTAATTGGATACTTAATACATGTATATACATGCATATATATTCTTCCCCTGACAAAGAGCTTGTTTAGCTCAAAACTGGAAACTGTTTTGTATTTGTGATATAAATATATATATATATATATATATATATATATATATATATATATATATATATATAGAGAGAGAGAGAGAGAGAGAGAGAGAGAGAGCATATCAATTTAGCACTACATTCTGCTACACAATATATAAGTTTCACCAATATTTGTATGTCCTTTACACATTATACAGTACAGTGGTTCGTCACTGTAAACCATCTCAGTATAACATAGTCCTTTTTATATGGTGGGTATGGTCATGACTCCCATTATACATGTATTGTGTAATAGTAATACTATGTATCCCAGTATAAGGTGACCTCACCTACAACATGGTACACATTTTTGGCTCCCAGGAACAGTTATAGTGAGGAGTTACAGTATCTGTCACGTTTCTAAAGCTTCCTTTTCTTCTGTTAGGATGGAGGGCAGTGAAAATTTGCAGTTGGTACATATCTTTTGTATTAGAGCAAAAGAACTATCTATAGGAATGTAAAAATACCTCTGGGAAAATGAATAAAAGGAAATGCATGTGGTTATTTGTCATAAGTGAGAAACTGCCCTGGTAAATATGTGTTGATCAATCCCTATGGCAAGTAATGATGTATACCACCTACGAATCAGTTATACCATATTTGCTAGGAACTGTGTAAACCCAAATCTGCCTTTACATAATACACCAGCACATCTGGGTCTAAGCCTTTTGTTTTGCTTAAGATTTTAGGCCAATCACATAGACCATGATCTGCCTGCACATTATGCCACATTAGATCTGTGCCACTAACAATTGCCAAAATCACTAGTAGCAATTAACATTTACAGATAGCAATTCATTTCAATAAAAAAGCACATAATTGGTGATTAAAATTATTTTAGGCTTTAATTTTAATGTGGCAATGAAAATACATGGGAAAGTGAAGAAACGAAGGCTATGATTTATTTAAATTGAAAGACAAATGAGTTTGACTGAAAAAATGTTATAACTTAAGTAAATAAAGAATATGTAAACATATGTACTTTTCTATTTCATTGATCTTAATTTTTTCACTTTTATGATGATAACACGCATTTTTAAAAAATGTATGACATTAATGCATGCTTAACGTTATGCTATCAAAAATTTCTGGGGAGATCAGTGAGTTGGGGTATGCATTATACACAAATAGTTACTGAGATGTACTGTTATAGATGCAATGTTTACTCCAGGCTGCACCCCTAAGCCTTTATTCTGGGTAAAATTCAAATGGGCACACGTAAACATCAGCAATTTGTTGCAAAAGGCGCACAGAAATAGCCATTTATTTCATATTCTATCGTGTGCTCTGTGTTCCAACTATTAGGCAAGTTCACTAAGTCATCAAAATGTATGATTTTATCATTTGGATAATGCATCAAGCTTCCCATTGATCAAGATTACTTTCTGCTTCAATACAGCAGTATGCAAAAAATTAAATAATGCTTTACTTTTTCATACTGTATACTTAAGTCACTGAAGGTGATAATGACTAATGATCTAATATAAATGCATGCACCATGAATTTAAAGATCATAGGAAACGACTGAATTAAGGTTTGTAAAACCCTTTTCATGCAAAATGTCCTTAAAATTCATACAAATACTATGTGTCAAAGCGGTAATTTTGGCAATGTAAGAAATATGAAATGTGACTGTTTTTGTTTGGGGGTGGGGGTGTTGTACAAATACAGATCACATTCAGAATCTGAAATTAATGTCTGCATTCCCAATTCTAAGCCAAAAATTACTCATTTACATGCACTGAATGAAAGACACTGACATAACACTACTCTTGCAATGTCTAAACATAAAAACTGACAGTTCATACATGTTTTGTCAAAAATACAATAACTTTCCCCAGTGTCATATTCCCATCAGTTACAAGAAAGAAAAGCTGCAGTAGGTCTGACATGGGCAGCCCAGTATCCAACATCTTTAAGAAAGTGATAACATTCATCTACAGGAGTGATATCATATTGTTTCCACATATATCTCGATCAGTGTAAGTCACTGTGACCTACATTTTACAAAAATTACAAATTTGATCACATTAAATTATGTTGGAGAGCAAGATGACATTGTCTAACATAAAAACTGATGTGGTTGCAAATTTCAACCATCTTAACTTACTGAAAGGTCACTGTGACTTCTTTGATAATTTAAACTGCTTGCTAGTGACAAAAATTGCCTTAAACCTGTGGGTAATAATTTCTCCACAAATCCACATCCATCTCAAAATTAAAGCTAAGCAATTATTTTTTCCTTTGTGCAATGATTGCTCTTTTGCAATTCACAGCAAATCAGCAAAAAAAATTAATCCAGTAAACAAGAATGCATTATTTTTGCTTCTGCTTCAGCAAAACCATCATGTTTTGGAGGATTTTGTTATAAACTTCTGATTGGAAGCACATATCAATCAATGGTCAGTGGAAAAACATTAACTTGCAATTTTCATTTATATATATATATATATATATATATATATATATATATATATATATATATATATATATATATATATATATGTGTGTGTGTGTGTGTGTGTGTGTGTGTGTGTGTGTGTGTGTGTGTGTAGCTAAAAAATTCTCATCTTAGGCATAAAGTAAAAAAAAAAACCATGGTTATTATTGTTTTAAGTATCACAAGTATAGATTAAATATAAAGACTTGCTACCCAACGTTTTTAGATTGAAGAAGTTCTTACTGTAGTAATAAATGTCACACACACACACATAGACACACACACACACACATATATATATATATATATATATATATATATATATATATATATATATATATTTCTGCAAACTTTGGCAACTCCATGTGACTTTGAAAAACAGGTACAAGATTTAGAATAAAAAAACGAAATATGATATCTAAGCCCTGATCACAGACGTGCACTTACCACTTACGTATAAACATTCAAACACATGTATTCTTATATCACTGTTATAATTAGAAAATACACAAGATATTTAAATCAAAAATTGTATATGTGTTTTTCTGTATTATTATTTTTTTCTTCAAATTCGATGGTAATTAAGCTGAATGAAAACGTGCCCAAGTCTCATGACATCAACCATAGTTTTGTCGACCTCGGTCACCAGGTTAAGAAATAGCAACTTCTCGATTGACTTTGAATGTAAAATAAATGAATCAAAATCATTACGATACGTACTGTACACGATACTAAAAGTTTCTTCTGTTCTTCCTCCTTGAACAGACAACTCGGAAACTCTTCAGAAACAATGACGTGTAGAAATGGGACGATTTTAAGACAAGTTTTATCAGTGTTTGATGGAATTTGTACTGTAAAGTCTCCACCAAGAAGATTTTTCAATAGGGGGAGATAACCGCAAGGTTAAAATTCCTGGAAACGGGGGTGAACCGAAAATAATAACAGCGGGGCCCCTTCCATGGGGTTTGTGTAAAAAGTCTTTTTTTAAAACTACATTGCCAGAGCAAACGAACAGCGCTAAGAAAACAAACAAATACTATTCAAATATCACTAATAAATAGTTAAACTTGCAATTTATACTAAAAATAAATTAATATATACAGAACGAACTAATGAAAAATAAACATGACCAAAATCTTTGAAGTTACTGAGTATTGAACCGAAAATATTGTGAAATTGTACAACTCTATTAAAATCCTCAGCATTTTCTAGTGATCTTCTGTAGCTATACCTATCTGCTTACCTACCTAGCAATCTCTCTCTCTCTCTCTCTCTCTCTCTCTCTCTCTCTCTCTCTCTCTCTCTCTCTCTCTCTCTCTCTCTCTCTCTCTCTATATATATATATATATATATATATATATATATATATACATACATACATACATACATACATACATACATACATACATACATACATACATACATACATACATACATACATACATACATACATACTAATTTTTCTTGCTCTTTTTTGTAAAATTATTTATGAGCTGAATATTACGTACTGTTTTGCATTTCTGGACATTAAACGACATTTTTACCGTCCGGTTACTGTCATCATGGAATCTTCCAGGATCCTCGTTGTTGTGAATCGGTCTGTTGATTGTTATGTCATTTGCAAATTTCAGAAGCTTAATACTAATTGCTGAATCTGTCTCATCGATAAAAGCATTAAATTATACTGGCTTATAGACTGACTATTGCGGCATTCCACTATGAACAAACCATGTATCTGATTCAAGACAATCACTGGAGTAATATCCTGCAAATAGTTTCTTCCCAGTTCAATGCATTTCCTATACATTCTTCACCCCATATTTTGGATTCCAATCTTTAATGTTAAAAATTAGCCAAACATTATTTCCTTTCGTAAATCCATGTGGTGAGCTGTGGTTCAAGGCATCTTCCAAGTATTGAACAATAAATGATCTGAAAATTGATTCCAGTGTTTTGCATATATGGGAAGTTATCTCTTTATTGCTCCTGTGATTTCCGGTGCTGTCTTTATCGTCTATCTTAAAACATAAGAATTATAAGAAGACAGCTGCATGAAAAATACGAACAAGATATTGCTGAGAATTGCAAGACAAACCCCAAGGCATTCTGGAAATAGTTATCCAGTAAAATGAAGAAAGAAAGAAGAAAAAAAGCAGGAGTTAACGATCTCAATTCAGTGATGGCACGCTTAACAAGAACTGTGAAGAGAAAACCGATGTACTAAATGACTTCTTCTTGAGTGTATTCACAAAGAAGGATTTGCATAGCATACCATCTTTAGCAAGGAGATTCTGCGGTGTTTGTGTCAGCGATTTTGATGTGAATGAGGATTTGATCTTGAAGAAGCTGCAATGACTCAATGAGACAAAATCAGCTGGCACAGAGGGACTTCACTCAAAGGCACTAAAGGAGACGAATGAAATATTAACCACGGCTCTGACCTTAATATGTCAAAAATCGAAAGAAGAATGTCGGGTACCCAAAGACTGGAAACTTGGACATTTGACACCACTCTTTAAAAACGGGGATAGAAATTCAGCCCACAACTACCGGCCTGTGTGTTTCACATCCGTCCTGTGCAAAGTTATGGAATCATTGGTTAGAGATGATTACTATAGTTGGCAGAATGGAGACAAAGGGAATTAACATTACGGTCGCCATATTGGACGTATGACACTATGAAGACAAAATGACCATATGGCGACAAGGGCAATTTAACATTGGTATGGCACTATGGCGACAAGGAAAAACGTAATGTTAAGATTAAAATGACATTTCCCCTTGTGACCATAAATATTTTTGTTTTAGGTGCAAAAATGACCCTATGACAACAAGGGGAAAGTTCATTTTAAAATTAACATGACATTTCCCCTTGTCCCTATAATTTATTTATTATTTGTTTTTTGTTTTTTGTTTTGTTTTTTTTTTCAGTTAGGTGCAAAAAATTATCCTATGTCGACAAGGGGAAAGCTAATTTTAAAAATGAACATGAGATTTTTGTTGGTACATATACATTTGTTTTAACAAAAATGACAATATGGGTACAAGGGGAATGATAATGTCAAAACTACATTTACTGACCAACACCTACACGTACTAATCAATATGCTGTTTTGACTGACCAACATCTTTACTTACTAAATAATACGTTTTGATTGACCAACACACAGTAATCTACTGACCAATACCTACACTTACTAACCAGAACGCCGTTTTTACTGACCAACACTTACATGTTCTAAACGATACACAGTGTGACTGACCATTGTCCATGTTTAATAACCAAGGAAAAGGGTAAGGGAGTGCTAACACATAGACGAATATACTATCACCACTGAAAAGGGTAGTAATGTTCACACACACACACATACACACACACACTTATATTCTATCATACATGGAGTGAAAGGCGAGAAAAGGTTAGGAGTGCTCACACATACACAAACATACTTATTCACTATCACAGATAGATTGAAAGAAGAGAAAAGGGTAGAAGTGCTTACACACATACAAAAGCATACTGATAGAATATCACACAACACAGAAGAGTGCGGTTTAAGTTTTAATTTTGAAAGACATACAAATCATACAAACAGTTTACAATTTGTAATACTGTTTTCGTTTTTGTCGTCCTAGATTTAACTCGCTCACTAGACGGCTATTTATTGTCGCTTAGATAAACATTGGCAGAAAGTGTTGCAAAATATTCAATTTCAGTTTGGGTTCACTTTGTTACAAATGTTTTTCTCGCTCTAGGTTTAATACGATGAGTCAAATGTTACTTTTGGCAACGCGCTGATGGCGAAGAGGCGAGAGTTAGTTTCACACACTGTCAAACTAGATCAGAATGTGGCGTTAAGCTAAGGTTTTCTTGTGTTGTAAGGTTGTGACATTTTCTGTTTGAGTTTGAAAACTTAAGTACATTACAGCTGTGCATTGAAAATGTTTTTACGAGCTTATCGAAGAATTTTTTAAATTTTTTCCTCAATTATTGGTTCCTACTTCTAAAGATTTCCTTCGTGATTTCATTTCTTAGCTTAGAATAAAAGTAACTTTTTGTGCCAAACCTGTTCGCTCTCTCTTTCTCTCTTTCAGGAAAAAAACAAAGCTTGGTTGTGCGTTATGTTGTCAAATTTGTAATATTTTCCCTCAGCAATATATCATAAATTCAAAGGTTTGCAAATGTACTGTTTACAAAACATCAGTGATCAGTGAACGGGCAACACGCATTAGAATGCTTACATGGTTGAACAAACGATACACGCTGTAAGACTTGCGACCTCTATCGAGATGAAGGTAAATCATACAGATTTTGATCATGGGGTCGTGAGTGAAGACCGGCGCAGAATTCAGCGAGTTAGAAACCAATGTCAGTACTTCAAATAAACATCTGATTTGATTACATTGGTTAAATAGGGAAACAATTTTGAAGTATGTTAGAGGACTCTCATTGACGACAAGCTAAGGGTGTTAGTGCTAAATTATTTCATACTTTTACCAGAGTATTTTTTTGAGGCAAGAAAATTGATATCAGTTTATCTTCTGAAGTAAATGATTATCTTCTAGCTTTTTAACATCAAACAAAACAAAAGTATTACTTCATACATACATACATACATACATACATACATACATACATACATACATACATACATACATACATACATACATACATACATACATACATACATACATACATACATACATACATACATACATACATACATACATACATACATACATACATACATACATACATACTGTAGCACTAATCAAGAAAGAGAGAGAGAGAGAATCTTTAGTGAAGGTCACAATGTAGCATCCTATGATTATTTTTATATCCCACCTGCGAGCAAGGTAAAAGAAAAATTTCAAACGACAGCACACACTTACACGGTCAACTTCAAGGATTTTAAGCGCGATTTTTTTTTTTTTAAGGTAGAATGTTCACAAGAACTTTGCAAATGATTCATTAATTTGCTCGCTTGTAGGCATTTGACTTAATACTTTATTATAAGCATAAATTCTGAACATGTTTACAGTACACTCTTAGAACCAACTAGGGGACTGTACATGGGGTAGATATAAAAAATGACGAAGAGAGAACAAAGCCGACGCTATGCAAAGTAGAAATTTCTTTCAACGTACAAATTAATGACGCTGGTATATGCAATCTGCTGTTTTGAATATTTGGATCTTTGACTGGGGACAACCATGTAAGTAATAAATAATGAAACTATATTTAAAAAAATATAAACAAAGCACCAATGATAGCTCCAATAGCGAGCACATAAGATTCACGTCGTACATTGAGTATTTGTGTTTGTTAAGAAAAGAATTTCTTTGTACGTAAAAAAGCGGAGTGACTGCAGTCCCAAGATAAGAAAATGAAATGATACCAAATGTTTTTGTTGCAATAGTTGTGACTTTATATCTTTACAATATTGAAACTTAAAAAAAAATTAGATAAACCATTTTGTCTCTACAATACTTTAATATTCTTAAGGTCTTTTGTAACCTGTCATGTCTTTCTCGTAATATCGCAAACATACAACCTTATAATCTAAAGGTTGTAAAAGTATTGACATTATTAGTTTTTTGAAATGATGAACTCAGGCTGTAAGCGTTCTGATCAACGAAGCGTGCCAAAACGTGCACTTCCTTGTACCTTTACTTCCCATTACCAGAAATCAAGAAAAGATCGAAAGAGAGACATCAAAGAGGATGTAAAAATATTTTTTCTTCAAACAACAAATTACAAACCAATCAACATCATAATTCAAAATCAACATTTTAAAATCAAATAAGCCCCGCTAAATCAATCATTACAAAGAAAAAAAGGAAGAGGGACTATTAGGGCACTCGCTCCTCTTGATGTACAATCTAGTGTTAAAATGACAAATACTAAAACTGTTGAACATGAACGTATTGTCAAGATTAGCAACTCTGAGGAGCACGACTGAACTTCCAATGATCTAGAACAGTACCATTTTGCTATCGACGGACACTACGTTTCTGCGCTAAAGAAAATAGGTATTCATAATGGTCACTAAACCACATTCCTATTTTTTCATCCTTTGTTGACAAATCACGTCCAAAGCAAGAAAGTTAATGTTCTAATGGCAATCTAATACTGCGTTGATGACGAAAATACACACAATATTGTCCACACACCATCCAATCAGATGCTTGTATATCTCGCATTATGTTATTTCTTCGTGCACGGTTTCAGTTTTGATGGTCATGTATTCGCATGCACTGGTGATAAAATTGCCAGAGAATCGTCCGGTAAATGAAATCCAAGAAATACAGTCACTAAAACACACACGACACGTCGTCAAAAATGCAAAGGAATCGAGTTGTTTTGTGGAATCAGTTGTTTAAAATTATTTGGTAATCCACTAAGTGTCATTGACTTCCTCCCATGGAATTCGGTGTAGCACTGATGACAGAAGTTGTGGCAATGCATGTCTTATAACGTGTTTGCAGAAGAATGTTATCACGTGTTTGTTACAAAACATAAACAAACTTTCTTCAGCCTTCTTCAATCTCAGTCAGTATAGTGTTCATATATCTTTTGTTCATAACTAAGTACCAGGGTAAAAAGTGAAATGGTTTTTGCTTTTCATTTGAATCTGTACAAAGTCTCTGGAAATGCGTTTTTGCAGCTCAGGAGGTAAACTATGAATCCACTCCTCTGTAGTATCCATGAGGATAATAATCTGGACCGACCAAAGGAAGGTAGTGAGAGCACGGAGACTATCTGGCATGTTCAACGAAAGCTGAATTTTGTATACTCCCATTAGTATAGTTTCATACAACAACTAAAACACTATACATGGTCTCCTCGACCCAAGTAGACAAATCTTGCTCTCTCTAAAGTTTTGGGAGCGGGTTCATCCAGATATTTAAGTCATTTGCCTTTGAACATCTATAATCGACTGGCAAAATCACAATAGCCAGGATAAGCCACAGGTAACGTGTACGCTTCTTTGATTTGTGATTCTCGATGAGCGTGTGGTATACAGAGTGATTTCTGAGTGCATGGATGACATCGATCGATGGGTTAATAGACCGCATCGCTTTCGATAGTAGAGCGGCAAGGTCGTGCTGCATAGCTAATGTCTCAGGGTGCAGCATCATTCTTGTCGCAGGACATATCATCACTCTGGTCGCAAAGTACAGCATCGCACTCGACTCCATTGAATTTGGAGTGTGTGGGTCCATCACACTGTTTCTGTGTTGAATTCATCTTTCTCGGTGGACGTCTCTAGTCACAATGATCTTTATGTCTTGGAGCTCTCTCCTTTTTATGCTGAAGGACGGTATGCGTACTGTACCGTGTTGTGGTTAGGAAGTCACACTCGTTTCTCGTAAACAATCTGATACACTTTTTCCACAGGTCGACGATTTTATGATCAGACAAAGGTACAGTCTTGTGAGGGTCGACAGTGGTGACACGAAAGTTTTGATCTTGACCTGACTTTTAATGCTTCTTTTAACACGTCAAAGGTTACCACTTGATTCGAACCATAGTTCAATGTTAGTCCATTCACTTTATTTTTGGTATGAATATTTGCCTATCTCGGTACTGGTAGCCGTAATATTTAGGTCAAAACTCAAAATAGTCTCTTTGGAATCTTCGTCGGTCCTCATTCCGAAACATTCATCTTCGATGTAGAGGTGATAGCTTCCAGGGAGATCGATGTACATGCAACTGTCTCTGTCAAAGTAAAGGACGTGGTTTCCTAAAGGTCCTAACACCGAATTTTAAACGGGGATTTGCTGTCACGTTAGCAGCAATAATGACATTGCTAAACTCCTCTGGTGGAACAAACTCCGTGACCTCAAAGTAATTTACCAAGATCAAATCTTCACGTAATGCAATATCGAATGTTGACTCAGTTGTTCCCACAACAATTCAGCATGACTTTAGCAAACGATCGTCTTCCTTCATTCCTTCGTTCTATTCGACGTGTTTCTAAGGATTAGTACCGTTCTTTGAATTTAACATTTTCTTCTGGAGTGTGACACCAGGAAGGATATCTACTGGTTTCTTGTTTCAATTTCCAAAACTCGTTGACATAACCTGAAAAAATAATTCCTTGACTTACGTCGTCGTCCTGTTGGTATTGTTGTGTGGTTGGAAAGTGCCAAATTTCGTACACTTTTAACAAACGGTATTCTCGATCGAGAACATAAAACGATCGACACTCAACTACGTTCCTGTCAAGGCACGTTCTTGGTCATCGTGACAACAAGGTTGATTGCACGTTTTAACCCACGTATGACATAAAGAAAACATCAATTTGTTTCCCTGGCAACAATAAGACAGCACGGCATGGTACAAATATTTTACATTTGATCAAACCTTTGTACTACCAGATATGTTCGCCGTCGATGTGTTTTGTAAAGAGTGGGTTTGGTACCCGGCTTAGAAAAGTTCTCGCTGTTCTGTTCGAATACCGTCTGGGTCGTAGTGATGGGTTTCAGGCAATGCGGTAGCACCACGTGTTGATTTGATTCAGTATTGAAAAGTGTGAAAAATAGCCTTTAGCCATTTCTGTCATTTCAAATGTTTTATGCGTGTTACTCAAAGGGATAGCCAAATAACTCCTGGAATCTTTAAACTGTACGGTTCACACTTACATGTAAATAATTTTGGCTCCGTTTATGGTAACTTGTGGAAATTCAGTTCCTTTTTCTGAAAAATGTGTCAAAAGATACTGTCCGTCGTATCCTCAGAAATTGTGACCAATGACTGTATCGTATTGATGACAGTTCCCGTTTTCTATTTTGTCACCATGCTATTTGGAGGCACTTTTTAGCAATTTCGTGGCTGTCAGAACTTCCCTCATCATGTGTTTAATTTTTTCCTTTCCACACTCTACATACTTTGTTCATTACCTGAGACTCACACCATACATCATCCTGCATTCTGATTAATGGATACAAAACACGCGTTGGATGAAACGAGTAAAAGGCGCCATTAACTTTATAAAGTTTTTAATTATGTTAAAAAGAAAAAAATATACAGTGCTGATTTTACCCGTTCTGACATCCGTTCTCAAAGAATCAAGATGTGGCTTAGTGTTAGAAGCTCTACTCACATCCCTACGATGCCGTTGTGTCGATCTATGTGACGGTGATGTGGGTGGTCAAAGAAAGTACAGACTCAGTCGTATTGGTGAGAATAATCTATATTGAAAGACAAGGGTGTCTAAACAGAGTACAGATTATAGAGCCTTAGTTTGGTTTCGTTTGTTATGATGTTTTACATCTCAGCAATAAAATAGGTTATTTAGTGCAGAGGCAATTGAAGTAAAGTGTCTTGCCCATAGAGACACCACGGTAGCTGACCCATGCTGGTCCAATAGTCGAATTCGAACCAGAACCCTTTCTGTCGCGAGTCTGGCACACTAATCACTGAGCCAACTCAGCATCTTGAGCCCTAGCACAAAAACGTTTGAGATGGAGAAGAGTTAAAGCTGTCATATGTGTTAACAACTTAAGTTAACACACTACTCAAACCAACGGTCCAGTATTCAAGAAACAGAATACTAATCTTTACTGCCAACTAATCTATTCTGTGTTTTGTGTGTCTATAGCGTTTGTCTTTGTGTGTATTCACAACAAAAAATAAATGTATCCCTTCCTTCACCTTGTAATGTGTGATTGTGTGTATATATGTATGGATGGATGAAGTCATACCTTTGCTCTGTTGAGTTAAAAAGCTCGTTGCAAATCATTTACTTACAAGATAAACTGATTTTAATTTTATTCCCTAAAAATACTCTGGCAAAAAGTGTGAAATAATTTAGCACTATCATCCTTAGTTTGTCGTCAGTGAGAGTCCTCTAACATACTTTCATCTCGATAGCGATCGTAACTGAGAGACAGACAGACAGACAAAGACAAAGAGAGAGGCAGATAGAAGAGATTTTTTTCAAAGTCTTATAAAACATTGTCACAACATGTATCTTTTGTTCGACCCTGTACATATTCCAATGATTTCTGCCCATTCCCTGATGTTTTATAAACAGTACATTTGCAGACCTTTGAACTTATGGTATGTTGACGAGAAAAGAAATATTAGATTGCACAACCAAGCTTTGTTTTTTCATGAGAGAGAGAGAGAGAGAGAGAGAGAGAGAGAGAGAGAGAGAGAGAGAGCAAATAGGTTTGACACAACAAAAGTCACTTTTAGTCTAGGTTAAGAAATTAAAGCTGCATATCATGGAAATCACGAAGGAAATCCTTAGGAGTAGGAAATCTTATTAAGCCATAAACCAAAAATCTTCGTTTATATCCTAAAAAACAGTCAATGCACAACAGCAATGTACTTAACTTTTGCCGTTTTCAAACTCAAACAGAAAATAATACAACTTTACAACACAAGAAACCCTTAGCCTAACGCCACATTCTGACCATGTTTGACAATGTGTGAAACTAAATCTCGCCTCTCTTCACCAACAGCCGTTTTGTTAGCGAATTAAATCTAGGTCGACAAAAACGAAAACAGTATTACAAATTGTAAACTGTTTGTATGCGTTGTATGTCTTTCAAAATTAAAACTTAAATCCCACTCTTCTGTCTTGTGTGATGGTCTATCATTCTGTTTGTGCCTGTATGTAAACACTCCTACTCTTTTCTCTTCTTTCACTCCATCTGTGATAGTGTATAAGTATGTTTGTGTATGTGACAGCACTCCTAAACTTTTCTCGCCTTTTACCCCATGGATGATAGTATGTAAGTATGTTTGTGTGTCTAGTGTGTGTGAATATTCCTACCCTTTTCAGGGTTGATAGTTTGTTTGTGTATGTGTAAGCACCCCTAATCTTTTCACTCCTTTTATTCCATGTATGATAGTGTGTGTGTGTGTGTGTGTGTGTGTGTGTGTGTGTGTGTGTGTGTGTGTGTGTGTGTGTGTGTGTGAACATTCCTACCCTTTTCAGGAATGATAGTATGTTTGTGTATGTGTTAGCACTGCTACCCTTTTCGTTGGTTAAAAAGTGTGGGTAATGGTCAGTCAAGCGGTGTATTGGTTAGTAAGTGTTGGTCAGTAAGAACGGCATATTTGTTAGTAAGTGTAGGTATTGGTCATTAGATGAATGGGTGTTGGTCAGTCAAAACGGCATATTGATTAGTAATTGTGGGTTTTGGTCAGTCAAACCGGCGTATTGGTTCGTAAGTGTAGGTGTTGGTCAGTAAATGTATTTTTATGGCGGCCGTAATGTTGATTCCCTTTGTCCCCATGGTGTCATATTTGCCGACATAGTGCCACACCATAGTACTGAGATGCCATGATCCAGGATAAGACAGGAAACAGTTTGTTCTGCAACGAACACTATGAGTTTGTTCCAGGACTCACTTGCACAAGCCAGTTACTAGTCGCGTTAGAAGAGTGGACAGAAATGCTCGACATGGGTCAACCTGTTGACGCCGTGTGCTTTGATTTCAGAAAGGCTTTTGACAAGGTGCCCCATGAGAGATTACTCACCACGATAAGAGCCAACTTTTCAACAGTACACAGGCAGAAGGTGGTCAGTCAGTGGTACAAAGTCGGATTGGAGCCCATTAACCAGCGGAATTCCCCAAGGATACTGTCTTCGAACCTCTGCTATTCGTGATCTTCATCAATGACATCCCAGACGCAGACAACAGTTTTATGAAGATATTCGCAGACGACACGAAAGTATATAGAGCAGTATATTCAGCTGATCAATATGAAGCACTCTAAGATGACATGAACACAACGGGAGAGTGGTCCAGGATTTGGTAGCTGGTATTCAATGCAGCCAAGTGAACTAACAGAGCTCTACTCGGCAATGGTTAGACCAGTCTTTGAGTATGAGCGCAAAGTCTGCTCCCCAAGGTTCAAGATGGATATGGATAAATTGGATTGAGTACAGAGGAGAGAGCAACAAGGTTAGTTAAAGACCTAAAAGGACTGGTATGTCAGGATAGGCTGAAAACCCTCAACATGCACTCACTGCACAACACAACAAAGACATGTTGACATGATTGGGGTGTACAAGGTGTTGAATGGGGTAGTCAGAGTTTCATCAGAGAAGTTTTTTACGCTCTCAGAATCGGCAACAAGGGGCCACAAGTGCAAGCTACTAAAAAAAACAACTTAGGCCGGATATACGCAAGTACTTCCTTTCACTCAGAGTTACCAACGACTGGAAATCTCTCTCGTAAGCGCCCCAACGCTGGCCAGCTTTAAGGACCAACTCGACCGAAAATGGTTGGAAACGAGATCTGACCGTCAATAGAACATCAAATTAACATCAATTTTACCTATTTTGTTTTTACGACCACATCGCACGGGTGTAATTAATCTTTAACGTAATTTTTGAAGAAAAAAAACCCTTTTCAATGTGGTATGCGGTATGTGGTATGAGGTATATGATTAACACTGGCACTTCTTCGGTGATTAAGAACAATTCTTGTTGGGAAATTATCCTTAAAGATGAAAGAAAGAGGCAATGCAATCACTTACTGGAGTTTTCTGAATCGGGATTAAGCTAGTTGGTCGGTTTTTGGAGATGTGTCATTCTTTGTAACTTGTTTCAGTGCTTTCTGATCAGATCTTCAGTAAAATCGACATTATTGTATATATTTTCAGTTGGACCGATACAATGTTCTCATCTGAGGTAAAAACTGTTAAGAAGAGTTTATTCGGTGCATTAGCCATGAATACGTTGTTTGATGATACTACATTATCAGCGTTTTTTTAGGAACTCCAATACACTCTTTAACATGTTGCTTGGATCTAACAACCGAAGAAGGACGAGATATCAGATTTTATATTCCAAACTAACTTTTGTTCAAAACTTCTGACTCGGCTATCATTCATTTGACAACTTTTTTCATTTCCATGTTCTTTTTATAGGTCTGTGTTTCTCCAGTGTACCCCTGTATCGGCGCCACAATTTGTTTCTTCTTCTCATAACTCATATGATATTCCTGTTGATTCACAACTTACAAGACAGAAAAGAAAATGAAACAATCTTTTTTGCACACTATACATTATATTTTCCCTCAAGAAATCCAATTTTAAAGTCACATTCAGGTCCTAAAATTTTTCTCTCTAACTAGTCATTTTATGAGTCATCTTTGATCTTTTTAATATTTGCCTTTTTCCAGTCTGACACTATTGCAAAGTTTCTGACTTCTCTGTACAATCCAGTAAATTCATCAATACAAAACACTGATCAGTGTTACACATCTTGCTGCCAGATGAATTCAATACAACGGTCCGAAGAAAGGACTGAATCTAGAATATTGTCACCTCTAGTCCAAAAGTGTTTATCGTCTCTGTGGTTGCAATCTATCACAGTCTTAAGAAATATAGGACTATTCCTAGAAGAATCCAAATCTTTACAGTCTAGCTCTATCTCAAAACTGTCACATTTTCGCATTTCTAGCAAGGAAAAAGGATTCGCGAAACTATTATTCATGGGAAAGACTTTGAAGCGTCACAGTACACATTTTGTCCAATATCAGCCAAAATTCAGTTACGGTAAAATAATAACTTAGATAGATAGATTTAGTGCCAACCACCATATCCTCTAACCCTACTAATTATTCATCTAAACCAATTTAGTACCAGCCAAAACATTCTGAAAAATAAGATTTGGTTTGTGAGTTTAACGCCATTTTTCAGCACATGATAGGCTATACATGGCGGCCGGTAAATTTTGGTGGAGGAAGAACCCGAAAAAACCCCGGGAAGAACCACCGACCCACGGGAAGCTACTATCAAGCTTTCTCACATACCCACGTTGGCTTTGAAAAATAAGATCATCATCATCATCGTCATCGTGATGTTGTTGTTTAGACAAGCTACAATTAAAGAGAAAGTGAGTGATGGACCCAAAGAGTAGTCATCGTCGCAAGCCACGGGCAACAATCCGTTACGCTCCTTTATCGCCCGGCTGCCTGTGCTGATATTTCCTCGTTTTTCATGAGTACGCATGAACAAAAATACGTCATCAACAACACAATGTAACAATCTTCTACACATCTATGAAAGTGACAGTATTATCGATCTCTTTCGAACCACCTCTTCTATTTCTGTGAGACAAAAATATGCCTCAGAGGTATGATCCGTAGCATTTACTTCGAAGTTGCGAATGTATCGATTTCAGTGCATTCGGACCACCTACGCTATTTCTGCAAGACAAAGATATGCCTCGGGTTTGATTCGTAGGATTGGCCTCGAAGTTTCAAATGTCTCTTCGTTCAACACCCATTTAAACGACGAGTATGTAATAACCTCTACAAATGTAATTAAACAACACTACCAGAAAATTCTTTAAGGAAACTTGATGTTTATATCAAGGCAATTCTGTGTATGACACACATGATGAACACTAAGGTAATATTTGAGAAAAGCAAGGGAAGAAACTGTTTTAACTGTCTTCATATAATGTTCAGTGCTAGTTCTATTGTCCCTTTTTGTGAAAAGTTTCATAAGAGGGTATGGAATATATTGCATCAGATTGGTCACTGCTCATGACGTCAGTAATTTTGTTTTCATTTTTTTTCATATCACTCGATTTATTTCAAAATTATAATGAATAGTGTAAAATATAGAATTTCTTCTTTGTGTCAACATATGGTGGTATATTATTTCAGTAGTATCGCCAATTTTATTTGTGGCCACCTCCAGACCCCTAGCTACGAGGAAACTAGCAGGCCTATGAAGTGGTCCCCATATTCCAAAAATTAAAGTGGTACTATATTCCAAATGTTTACCCCTTCCCCCATGTCTGTATTTTTAGAGTGGGTTTTAAATAAAAATGAAATAAATAGAATTTGAAGAAAAAAAAATTGAATTGGGATTCAACTTTTTAATCTGGAATGGACGTACTGGTTTAGATTCCCGTTTCAGGATTTCCATTCTTTCCATCAATATAACATACAACAATATATTACTTTCATATTGAAGAGGCTTCTACTCACACCCCCACCCACACACCCTTAATCATTTAAGTCCTTAGGCACGTTTCCTGTCCTTTACATTTCTGAATTTATTAGTGATCTTTTGCCAGGGATGTATATATTTCGTCATTTGGATATCTGCACATTTAATATGCATTTGTTATTTGCTATTTATTTATTTATTTATCCCTACCTGTAGTTGTTTCCTTTGTCAAATCTTTGAGTTGTATTACAAAAGATAATAATAATAAATAAATTTTAAAAAACAACAAACAAACAAAAAACAAATAAAAGAGAAAATATTTAAAAGCTTAACAAAAGTCCGAATTTTTGTTCTTTGTGTCTGAATGCTATTTGTATTTTCGGATCACAATAGTTAGTATTTGTAGCTCTTCCCTCCCCCCCCCTTTTTTTTTGTTTGTTGGTTTGTTCTTGTGTCATGCAAAGTTTATTTAGTTATCCCCTTATTTTGGGGGATCTTGTGTGAGTCTGTCTACCTCACGTGGCGCCTTGATAGCATAGCCCCCCTCCCCCCCCCCACACACACATAGGTATATGTAATAAAAACGGTTTCATCAGATTTAAACAGTTGTCTCCTATTTATAACAAAGATTATTTGATGAATATCATCTTGAATGTCTTGTAAAATTGTTTTAATTTATTTCTGTATTACACGGTAGAATTTAACAAAGAAACCGTCATATTTAGAGACAAGAAATTATTCTCGAAAAAAATCAGGGTCATTTACTACTACTACTAATACTACTACTACTAATACTAATACTAATAATACTACTAGCAGTAATATTTGCTGCGAAGTGGCATCTTACACAGTTGACACAGGGGTCGGCAACCTATGGCTCACGAGCCAAATGTGACTCACCACGGAACAAAATATGGCTCTTTCGTCATTGCTAAAATACACGACATTTTTTTAAAATTAAAATTAAAATTAATTTTTAAAAATAAAACGTGCTGAATTACTCACGTCAAGTCGGTCTTTTTGTCGCTGTCTTTTCTTCTCATATTATTAATCAACATGTTTAACATTAATAATGTTAAATTGTATACTGGGTTAGGTTTAATAGGATTAGGCCTAACCGTAACCTTTACACTGGCTCTTTGTTGATCTCTTGCTCCGAATTGTGACGTAGTTTGGCTCTTAAGCTATAAACGATTGCCGACCCCTCAGTT
Organism: Margaritifera margaritifera; assembly: GCA_029931535.1. Classification (NCBI taxonomy): domain Eukaryota; kingdom Metazoa; phylum Mollusca; class Bivalvia; order Unionida; family Margaritiferidae; genus Margaritifera; species Margaritifera margaritifera. Next base: position 1,917,768 of record JAQPZY010001504.1, read on the forward strand.
AACATGTCCCGGTGTCAACATGCTATCAGTACTGGTCTATGGGAAATAATTAAGAATGTTTATTGGAAGAGTTATTTCCCTCCGTATGTTGTGTTATTCGACTTTTAAACTGGACGAGTTTCTAGTGACATGATTAAATTAAGTTCAGTAATGATGCACATCAATAACACAATTAATCTCGGAACAGAGATTCGCAAATTTTTTGGGAAATGTACCAATATATTCTGACCTCTGTATCAAAATTTCATCAAACATTAGTAATTATAAAATTTGATATTAATAGTTCTTTTCTTTATTTCTTGTTATAAAGCGGATTTCATCTGTCAGGTAAACGTGTAAATTTTATACTTCTTCGTTAGTTAGTAATTACTCAGTTAGTCAGTCACTTTTAAGTTACTTAGGTAGAAAGTTATCTATCTATCTATCTTACCGGTCTATGACTAAATACTTCCCTTTCATCGTCTTCAGATCACATAATCCTTTTTAGTCTATTTAAAAAAAAAAAAAAAAAAAAAACAACAACATACACCTTGTCATTTCCTAAAACAAGTCCTCTCGTGATAACATGTCTATTTCCTTCCTAAAACGTTATTCTTATCGTCTTTCAAATGTCATTCTGACATTTTTAAAAAAATCTTATAATTTTAACAGAGAAATAATAATTCCTTCTGCACATTTTTTAAATACTAATATCTGATGTCTGACAAAGTGAAGAAAAAAAATTAGACTTACCTCAATAGTACAGCAGCAGTTTCTTCAAATGTACAAATCACCCCTCCCATCTTTTGTACATGATATAGATAAATGGCCATTTGAAACATCATTTTATACTTAACGAATACCTGTACTAATTATGGTAAGCCGTTGTGGACAACAATCAGTATTGTGTAATATTATATCAATTTCTAATATCAGAAAATTAATTTATAATATTAGACAATATGCTTGTTGTTTGGTTTTAACGGCTGTTTTAACACATTTTTGGCTACAACCTGCCGAGGAAATAGGAGCTAAGTAACATTCCCAAGGCATCAGATCCGTCTAAAGGCAGCCGACCCAAGCTGGTGTCAACGGATATTGAACTGGCGCCGACCTGAGCTCGTCGGTTTTTGAACCAGCGACCATTGGATTATGAGTCCGACACTCACCTAAATGAGCTACCGCGGCACTTCCAATAGTTGAAAATTATTTCGAATGTAAAAAAATCACAAACATATGCTCATTTTAGATGTTGTTTTTCTTCTTCTGATATTCAAGTGGCAGTGTCAAGAATAAAAAATAATTTTTTTTACAAAATATTACACAATTAGCCTATTTCTAATATTAGAAAATCACAAACATAATATTACAAAATGATTTTACGAACATGTGATTCAAATATTTACTTTTCAAGTTATTTGCTTACCCTTTTTATCCAAATATCAAACGGACTACGATGACTGTCATGGCTGAGATTACCCTGTTTTTCACGAGTACGCATACACAAAAATAAGTCATGAACTCTACAATTCAACAATCAGCTACGCATTAGTGAAAGTACCCGTTTTATTGACCGATAAGTGATCGAGTTTGAAAGAGGAATATTCACTGGCTCATTCAAACAACGTGAAAGGTTATGTTGGGTCACAATGGAAATAACATTTTATATGCGCTTGCAGTGATTGGTTAGGTAGGTTTATACATAGTCATTCAAAGAGGAAATCTTCAGCACACACGGTCACGGATGATAAAGGAGCGTAGTGGACTGTCGCCCGTGGCTGAGTCGATGACTCGGCTATTACTGCTAGACAAAAATATGCCCCTGATGTACGATCCGTACGATTGACCTTAAAGTTGCGAATTAAATACTTAGTGGTCGTTCTTTTGTTGTTGTTGTATTTTTGCCGCTGCTGCTTAAGATGATGATGATGATGATTATGAAATAGGATAGTGCCAAAACTGGACAATTCTATCCCTATGTAACTAGATTTATTTATTTATATATTAATCCAATGAGCAATTTTTAAAATTTTATTTTGTGGTTTATTTATTTATTTCCGACGATATGTTTCTTTCGCCCTTTTTGATTATTAATTTATGTGATATGTAATATAACACAGCTTCAGTCTCACGTGTTGGTCTTGATTTATTCTTCTTCATAACTGTGTCTCTGTGGATGAATCAGATCAAAGTGTAATCGTTTCTAAAGCACACAAACTGAGAAATTTATTTCAGTATCACATGCATCGCCAGACAGGGGATGTAACTCACTTCGTCATACCTTGCTGTGCTCATTGTGAGGTACCATTTATTTTTTCCTGTCAAGCAGGCTGTAACACCTAACCTATAAGAGGATTTTCTTATCTTATAAATTAAGACGTCTTTTCTATAGTAGAAAATGATTTTATAAATATTAAAAATAACGTTATAATATATATATATCTAAGAATGTGATATGACCAGTTAATCACTTTTCTTTTCTTGTCTCCAACAAAGTTTGCTAAATGAGACAATTTATTGTCAGTATTGTCAGTATTTCTCGTGAAGTAAAATCATATATGATTCAGTATACTTTCAAAAAGTAACAGACAATGTATATATAATAATTAAACACTCGCTCTATTCTATAAATATAGCTTTATTTCACGAGAAATCTCAGCACCAAATCTTCGCATTTATCAATTCTTTTTTTGAAAATAACAAGAGAAAAGTGCCAAACAGGTCGAATCACATAGTTAGAAATTTTGGACTTGATAGGTGAAAAGAAAAAGTCCGTTTTTGTTGGACAATTAAATCTTTCGTCTGCATTTTAGATCCTATTCACGCAAAATTCAAAGATCCCTCTTTTGCAGTTCATGAGAGAGACTGGTGGCCGTAAAGTCACTTCACGTGTAGTCAAAACTTAAGCAGCCCCTTCTGGGAAAGGAAAATGGTGGCCTCCCAAGAGAGGTGGTATCTAATTAGAGTGTTAATTAGAGATTCACTTCTATTATCATATATTAGCAGTGGGGCTCTGAAGAAGAAGCACTATATATCAATGAATATATAAAGTTGGCTCTCCATACGAGGGGTATTTAAAAAGTTCAAAAGTTCTGAATATTAGTGCGCTGTACAACAAAGTTTTTTTTATTAGTGAGCAGTACGTCAGTGCATCACCTCAAAGTACTCCAAATGCACCTCTACACACTTTCTCAGTCTGATTATCCAACTATAAAATGACATTTTACATTCACTTTAATGTATGTTTTTCATAGACTGGAAAACTGCACTTCCAACCGCATATATTACAAACAGCTCAGAATGAATGCCCGTGATAACAGAAATATCTTCCACGGCGTATCGAGTATCTTTATCACACCAGCCATTTCACACTCACCAATAGCAGACAACGGTCTTCCATGGATTCGCAACGTTCTTTTAAAACGACGAAACCATCAAAAAATTGTAGGATATGACAGATAATTACATTTGTAAACTTTATCCATTGTCAACATTGTCAGCAACAAAGGCTCAAATAATATCTGGTGAGTATTTTGGAGCAAGACCATAGTACATTTAAAAGAAATTAATTAGATTATGTTTGAATGGACTTATTTGGTATGTATGTATGTGAACAGGTAGGTAGGCATTTTGTTCAGGTCAGGTCAGGCTACGTCTGCTACCGTAAGTAACAGTAGACGGTACTACTTGTGACTGTTGACCCAGAGTGGACAGCTACACTTGGCTCCCTCTGGAAAGTCCTTTCTGATGGATCAGGCGACCGAGCAGATATGTTCATCCCTCGGCTGTAGAAGCAGATGGCAAGAGCTATGTAGACATCAGCTCAGGTGCAGTAGGAACTGATGGTCATCCACTGCATCCGGACAAGTCTCCAGGCGTCTCGAAGATGTCGTGCCACTGGATTTAGACAGGCCTGGACGAGAGTGAGGGTGATTCTGCGCAACTTTCTCTCACTTAAATTCAACTCACGTGCAAGTCATGATAGACTAATGCAAATGTGACTCCCGCTGTCTGGAAAAAGACACGCAACTATTGCAACCACCATGACCAACCCAGATGAGATGAAGGACAAATTTTATGAAGACCTGGAGTCTCGTATCGCAAAAGTACTGAAGGCAAACAAGCACGTCATCCTTGGTGACATCAATGCTAAAGTTGGCACAGAACACTAGACATGGCCAGGTGTCATTGGCAAAAATGGCTTTAGCAAATGCAACAACAACGGACTCCCCCTACAAAGGAAATGCACTGAACACGACCTCCTAATCACCCACACAGTCTTCCGCCTGCCAAGCCGCAACAAGGCGTCGTGAATGCACCCACGCTCCAAGCACTGGGATCTCACTGACTATGTCCGATTGACGAAGGCCATGAGAAGTGCAGAATGCTGGACTGACTACAGGCTCATAGTCTCCAAGCTCAATGTCCATATCCAGCCTAGCAGACGACTACATGGCAAAAAAGTGACCACAGTGCTTAATGTCTCCATATTGAAACAGGATAATGTGAAACAGGTATTTGTCGAATAACTGTGCAGCCAACTAGATACGATTGATATGAACTCCGAGAATGTCGAGGAAAACTGGGCATCCTTCAGACACTCTGTGTACTCAAGTGCATCCAAAACCCTGGGTCCCACCACACTTAAACAAGATTGGTTTGATGAGAAAGATGTTACCATACAGAGACTTTTCAGAACACCGGTTTAGAAGACAGCACTTCATCATCTAAAAACACAGCCTTCAACAACATCAAGAGGACTGTCCAGTGCAAACTCAGAGAGTTGCAAGACCCATTGCTGAAAAATAAGACCGATGAGATTAAGTACTACGCAGACAGGAATGACATGAAGAACTTCTATGATGCTTTGAAGACAATCTACGGCCACAGTTATCAGGAACATCTCCAATACTGAGTGCTGACAGCACCACACTGCTCACTGACAAAGAAAAAATACTTAAAAAATGGCTGAACACTTCAACAACATCCTCAATCAAAAGTCATCTATCAGTGAGGAGGCAATTGATCGACTGCCCAAGTGGAAATCAATATATCACTTGCTGATCCTCCAACGCTGACTATAACTGAGAAAGCAATTGACCTGCTGTCAAATGCACCCACCTGGAGCAGATGCTATACCAGCCGAAGTCCACAAAGCCGGAGACTAACACATGGCACAGAAATCTGAGTGAACTCCTCTAGTCAATATGGACTCAAGGAACTATACCCCATGATATTAAGGATGCATCCAGCGTCCACTTGTACAAGCAGAAAGGCAACAGACAATCCTGCGACAACCATCGGGGCATCTTCCTGATGTCAATAGCCAGCAAAATCCTCGCCAGAATTCTGATTAATCGCCTTGTTCACGCATTGATAAAGGGCTCCTGCCTGAGAGGCAGTGTGGCTTCAGAAAAGGACGAGGGACAACAGACATGGTGTTTGCAGCTCGTCAACTCCAGGAGAAATGCCAGAAACAGAACTCCGACCTGTACAAGACATTCACCGACCTGACAAAAGCCTTTGACACAGTCAGCCGTAGAGGCCTTTTTTAAGATCATGGCAAAATTTGGTTGCCCAGAGAAATTTATCGTGATGGTTCGGCAATTCCATTATTGCATGCTCGCTCGTGTCGTGGACGACGTCGAGTCATCTGAACCATTCCCAGTCACTAGTTAAGTCAAGCAGGGCTGTGTATTTGCGTCAACCCTCTTCAGTATGATGTTCTCTGCCATGCTTACTGATGCTTTTAGTGACCATGTCACCGGACTGACGGCAAGCTCTTCAATCTGAGGGGACCACAGGCAAAGACGAAGTTACACGAAGTGGCTGTTCGTGATCTCCTATTTGCTGACGACTGTTCCCTGAATGCCCAATCTGAGTCTGACATGCACCACAGTATGGACCACTTCTCTTCAGTTGTGACAATTTCGGTCTCACAATCACTATCAAGAAGATAGGTGATGCACCAACCTGCACCAGGAAAATCTTACGTTGAGCCTAGCATCGCAGTAAATGGCCAAACCCTTCTGGCAGTGGATAAGTTCACCTATCTCAGCAGCACACTGTCAAGTGCAGTCCACATTGATGATGAAACTAACGCCAGAATTGCTAAAGCAAGTGTGGACTTTGGCAGACTACACCCAAATGTTTGGGAATGCAGAGGCATCAGTCTACAAACAAAACTGAAGATCTACAAAGCCATTGTGTTGCCGACACTGCTGTATGCTTGCGAAACCTGGACAGTGTACAGACGCCATGACAAGAAGCCGAACCATTTTCACATGGGCTGCCTGAGGAAACTGATGAGGATGGAATGGCAGTACAGGGTCCCAGACACTGAGGTTCTCACACGGACAGGCATTCCAAGCATCCCCACTCTGCTGATGAAATCAAACTTGAGATTGGCAGGCCATATCACCAGGATATCAGAAAAGCGACTACCAAATAAGATCTTCTACGGCAAGCTGAAGGAGGAAAAGCTATCTCAGGGTGATCAGAAGAAACGCTTTCAAAATTCCCTCAAGTCATCCTTGAAATACTTCAATATTACCCCTGAGTCTTGGGAAGATCTCGCACAGGATCGCTCCACCTGGCGCAGTCTCATCCACTGAAGCTACAGACTTTGAACTAAGGAGAACTGCAGAGGCAGCGCAGAAGCGAGAGCAGCGTAAATCTCAGAAATGCAGCATGTCCTCGATTGATCAAGCAAACCCAGGCGGCATCTTCTGTCAAGTGTGCCACAGCCACTCACGTACCCGCAGAAACCAAACAAGTTAGTGATATCAAGGCCATCTTTGAACTCGAACGACAAACAACAACAACAGGTAGGTTTGTAGGTACGTATATGTAACGCAAGAAAAAATCGAATAAGTTTTACATATTATTAGAAATGCTTAAGACAATTCGATGAGATAAAACGCGAGCTCACTGGGTGCGGAATGTCAAGTTTTAAATGAGATCGCAATGTTTCTGAATCTTTTGCAATCCTATGAGCGATTTCACACTGAATAATCATCAAAGAGTTTGATAATTCAGAGGAATCATTAAAAATTATGGAAAATTGTGGACAATGTAAGATCGATAGGAATATAGCACTCTGGAGACTCAGTAGTAATGTTTCGTCTACATCGGAGCGCACTATATAAATAAATAAATTTGGCAAAACCATGAAAATTGATGCAAAGGAAAATCAATGAATAACAGTACGGTCATTATATCAGCATGTTCATTATCTGAAATTAAAAAGCAAAAAGGCAGATCAAGTACGCGGCATCTTTAAAATTAAAGCACCACTATTAGCAAAAACAATACTATTAACATAATCTTTAAGCGAACAAACATATTTTCAAAGCAAACAATATGCCAGCAATTATAATTAGTTTCCTTGGGAAAATTGGAGGGAATAAGCAGCAAAAGTGCATTTATAACAAAAATTAAATTTTTTATTTTCTTACGGAACACAGTGAAAGCTGCATCAATCAGTATGCGTGCAATTTATCTCATTCAGGTCTGAAAACTGTTATCATATTTCCTGAGAGAACAACTGGTGTAAAAAATGAATGATATCTAAAATAATTTACTGATAAGAGATCCATATCAACAGTGGTTATATACAGTCATCGTTATATATATAATAACAAGTCTAGCGCACGTGCTATTTGTATTACCTCTCAGTTTATAGCTTTGTTGGATTTTAGTGATTATTTATTTCATTATGGAGAGTCAGTGTTGGACGATATTTCTCAAACCGAGCAATTAGCCAAGTACTAAGAGCAGACGACGTAATGTGCAGTAATTCACGAGGCTTTATGGCAATGTGGATTACTTTCGTACAATGGACCGTCCCTAATTTCTTAACATAAGTAATTCTCGGGATATTTTCACGTATAAATATTTAGTAATGTGAGATAGGAAAAATTCTTTGCATTAGGTCCTTGGGTCGTGTTTTGTGGTGCATGGTGTGAAGTTCGGATTCACAGCTTGGAAAGGCTTTCTGATGAGTCATACAAACGTGAAGCAAGAAAAACCATGCAAGTGTGAAATTAGGGTTTCGTGACTGTTTGGTTGTTTGTGGATTAGAGAAAAATTATTTATGGTATTTGCGCGTTTAAGAACCCGTCAGCTGACAACGACGGTTGCCTTGAAGTCCATCGAAACAGGGGAAATATCGACCTCAAGCCAGGATATTGGATTACTTTGTGATATTTATCTTTCGATTGTGGTTTTTTATAGCGAAATTTAGGCTATTCGATAAAGCAACTGGAGGGAAAATGCGTACTCATAATTGGAATTCTATACTAGTAAAATATGATCATATAAATGTCGTTTATTTCATAATAGAAATATATTGTCTTTATTTTTGTCTCCTTTTAAAATTGAGCAGATATAGTCCTTTATGAGTCAATGCTCTTGTATTGTTACCTGTAGTATATAATTTTGGGGTGAAGTGGAGTCACGCATTTAGCGGACACAGACCAATTGAACAGCATTTTGAGCGTCTGATGGAAGCCGTCCTAGCCGGTCTGCAATATGAAGTTTACTTGATCTATCCCCACGATGTGATAGTGTTTGGAAGCACGTTCAAACAGTTGCTTGAGAGACAAACACAGGTCTTTACAGTTCTTCAAAGAGCCGGTTTGAAGCTGAAACTCAGCGAAATGCGCGATCTGGCCACGAGATGTACGGTATCTTGGTTATACCATATCAGTTGCAGGAGTTGCCACCGATCCTGAAAAAGTAAATGTAGTAAAGAAATGGCCCACACAAAAATCAGTTACTGAGGTACGGAGTTTCCTTGGATTTTGAAGTTATTATCGGGGTACGAAGATCCCTTTGGTGAAATTGCGGCTTCCTTTGCACCAGCATACTAGTATTAGCGTAATAGCGAAAAAGATTGCCGCTTCCCGCTGGACAGATGAGAATCAGGCGGCATTCAGCACCAGTGTTGGCTTTACCCGACTTCAATCGTCCCTTCACACTAAATACAGATGTGAGTGGTGAAGCGATAGGAGCGGTCCTTTCCCAGGAAATTGACCGAAAAGAAATGGTGATAGCTTACGCTAGTCGGTGCCTGGATAAGACAGAACGCCAGTATTGTGTCACCAGTCGTGAGCTGTTGGCCGTCGTACATTTCATTCGGCATTTCAAGATATCTCTTTACAGCAGACAATTTAAAGTTAGCACTGATCAAAGTAGCCGGCGGTGGCTCATGGACTTCAAAGAACTCGAGGGATAATAAGCCCGTTGGTTGGAACAGCTATCATTAAATGACTTCATGATAGAGAACCGCCCAGGGACACGCCATGCCAATGCCGATGGTTTAAGCCGCTTGACCTGCAAAGGTTGCAAATACTGTAGCAAACGTACTGTGAAGTTCTCCGCTATACGGATGAATATTGGCGTCCATTTTAAAATGGTGCAGAGACAAGACACAACTTTGCCCAGGGTGATCGGTTGGGCTGAGACTCGGCAGCGGCCCTCTTTGAAATAAGTATATGCAGACAGTGGTGAAACCAAGACTTTTTGGGGTAACATACACGTTTTTGGAAATGTCATGACCTCATTGTGATGTTTGTGATCACTTCGGGATGTGTGATTTTCGGAGGCGTAGGCAATGTAACAACTCTAGGGTACGAGCTATTTGTATTTTACCTCTCCGTTTATAGCTTTGTTAGATTTTAGTGATTATTTGTTTCATTATGGGGAGACGATTTTTGGAAGATATTTTTCAATCCGAGTAATTAGCCAAGTACTAAGTGCAGACGTCATCATGTACAGTATTCATGAGACTTTATGATATCTAAACATATCATAAAGTGTCATGAATACATATCCCTAATTTCTAAACATAATGAATTATCGGGATATTTTCATATAAGCATTTAATAATTTGAGTTAGGAATATTGCTTTGTATTAGGTGTCTGGGTCGTGTTTTGTAGTGCGTGGCTTGAAGTACCAATTTACAGCTTGGAAAGGCTTACCGATCGGTCATGCAAATGTGAAGCAAGAAAAACCATCCAAGTGTGAAATTAGGGTCTCATGAATGTGTGATTTTTAGTTGATTAGAGGACAATTATTTGTGATATTTGCGCGTTTAAGAACTCTTCAGTTGACAACAACTGTTGTCTTTAGCTCCTTGAAAATAGGGAAACATCAGCTTCAAACCAGACACGCGCAGGTGTTGTTTGATTCGCTCAGTTGTGAGACCCTTTGCGTCTTGTTGCAATATATAAAAATATATACCATTACAAAGAAGGGGCACTGAAGGGAGAAGATTGTATCAGATTGTTCCTTGAAGAAACTCTGAAAAATTCAGGTAAAGCACTAGCAATTCAGTTATCTAATCCAGCTCCATAAAAACCTGCAATATTTTCCGAAGAAACGGTAATGAAGAACAGTAGATCCAATTTAATATATGGCAGTAACAATTTAGTCATTTCAATTTTGCAAACACCTACTATATTTCCTGAGGTAACTCTGTGAACACTTTATGAAAAGCAGTAACCCTGCAGTGATCTAAAACAGCTTTACTTACCACTACCATATTTACAAGGGGAACAACAATGTTAAATATAAATAAAATATATATTAGTTTCAAAAGTATACTAAGTGAAAACCTCATTCACAACAGTAACCACCGGTTATTTAAATCACCTCATCACGTGATAAATACTATAATTATTTATTTCTTTTCCGTTTTTCAAAAGAATGGTAAATACTTTGCTATACTCTTTGTTACTTCTATCTCAATGAATTCTATATATCTTTTGCAGCATTCAAAGTTCTACAAGGAACTAGTCTACTGTAATGCTATGCCTTCGAAAATCAGCACATTTTATGTGTAGTTATCAAATGGTGGCACAATTCGTAAATCAGAATTCTGTGTTTGTAAAGCACTTATCCCTGTGCTTCTCCGTGTTGACCTCCACACAAAAGCTTGAGCCCCTTGGGTAGGTCCCTGAGGATACGGACTGTCCCAGGGGCAAATATTAGTTGGGTATATGCATTTGTCTTTTCATGGCCACTAAATATGCAATGGTTATTATGACCAGATCTCATGGGAGTAAGAATAGCCTCCGTGGCCAATGTCTGTTGCATGCATACATTTGTCTTTTCATGCCGAGTAAGTTAATATATGGTTAAAGAGTGTAGATCTCAAACATTTCCAACTTCTGTCCCAAGGGCTAAGTTCCTGGAGGCTAGGGAAAGTCCCCTGGGCATGAGCCAGGGATGCCAGCCTGATATGTGTTGACACATGGATCATTGATTACACGTGCCAGTTCTTAGACATAGGAGACAAACAACTCAGGAGTTATTGGAAATTTATCTAAAATCACCCCTTCCCACTAGCCCCACCCCCAAGGACGAGATCAGAATTCCAAAATGTTAGCACAATCAAGACACATTGGACTATCATTGACCCAAGTTTCATTTGTGTAGCATTAACGATTTAGGTGGAGTTAAAGGACATTACACAAGTACTACGTACATGTGACTGTGCGTATGGACTGTATCACAATATCGCTACGCTTTTTTGAAGGTGCATAAATAAAACATACTAACATAGTAATTTCTTTCATAAAAAAATCCTTCCTTCCTTCAAGATCTAAATAATCAACTTAGACATGTTCACTCTGGTACACTTAGACATGTTCACTCTAGCACACTTAGACATTTTCACTCAAGTACACATATACACGTTCACTCTAGTACACTTAGATATGTTCACTATAGTACACTTTGGCCGAGATTATCTCGAAAAAAGCCAGATGGCATCTTGCTTAATAACAGATTCGGATTTTTTTCTTCAGAAATACATAGAGCATGACCAGGCCTGGATTCTACCAACAGAACTTACGCACGGACTTTAACTTAAGCATAGCAACCAGCAATCTGATTTGTTTAACTGTAGGTTTGACTTAAAATTAACCAATCAGATTTCTTTAGTCTAGACTTAGCATGAAGACCTAGGTTGGTGAAAGCGACTAAAGGTCATAGACTTTATAAAAATTTCAAAATGGTACACAATGAATAAGTACTTAATTTGGTTTCAATAAAGAAACAAATAAATATAACCTGCTGCCGAGAATACTTTAAGGCAAAATGAAAGCCCACTGCAAAAATGCCTTCTGGTGGAATAAGCTAAAGTTTAGAAAATGTGGACATGTGTTTTCAAAGCGCCTTGTGGTCAAATTCTGTTGAATGTTTCAATGAAGTGCTGACATTTTTATCACTCTTAATCATCATCATCATCATCATCATCGTCTTCGTAGTCGTTTTTAACGGTAGTTCACTTTGTACAATGACTCTTCTCATATGAGGACCTTTTTGGTAAACATGAAACGAAGAGAAATTGAAATATACAATGGAAAACTTAAAAGATGTTAATAAAAAATTAGCATGACGGAATTTGTATCTAGGTAAAATAAGCATGGTTTACACATCAAAATGATTATTGTCTTTCTACAGAGTTAATAAGCTCAATAGGTTCCATGAAATTAAGATATACTGTTATTGTGCCAAATGGATTATACAATGTTTGCAAAGGGAGGAAGTTATCATATGATCATATCAATATGATAATATTGTTCAAATTCAAGATTTTAAAAAAAATATTTTTAAACTATTGCATTACATTATGCAATATTAAAACAATATTAAATGTGTATTTAATGTTGTAACAAGTTTAAGTCTTGCTGAATTTGGATGATATCCAATTATTGTGAACAAAATGCAATTATTCTTAACCAAACAAGGGAATTGCACATTTTTGACTTTTATTCTATTCATATGGTCCATCCCTTATATTCTATTCATATGATACATTCCTTATCATCAGAATGAATCCATGACTCGGACTATACAATTTCAAAGGTCAAGGTCACATATATCTTCGAGAAGGAGAATGTTCTGCATGATTTTGCTGACTCTTTTTAACAGAGGGCACATGAATAATGTACCGTATATGATGCATACTCTCGCTTCATATTGTTATGACCTTAACAGTTATTTTCATAAACCTTTAAAGCAGTGGTTCCCAAACCCCGGCTCGCGACCCAAATGAGGGTCTATACCCTGTACTGATACTGTATTTAGGGTCTCGATAAAAAAGTTTGAGAACCACTTCTTTAAAGGCCGACTTGAGAATTTTACTTATAGGACTCCTATTTATTTATTTATTTATTTATTTATTTATTTATTTATTTATGTATTTATTTATTTATTTATTTATTTATTTATTTATTTATTTATTTATGTATTTATTATTTATTTATTTATGTATTTATTTATGTATTTATTTATTTATTTATTTATTTATTTATTTATGTATTTATTTATTTATTTATTTATTTATTTATTTATTTATGTATTTATTTATGTATTTATTTATTTATTTATTTATTTATTTATGTATTTATTTATGTATTTATTTATTTATTTATTTATGTATTTATTTATTTATTTATTTATTTATTTATTTATTTATTTATTTATGTATTTATTTATGTATTTATTTATTTATTTATTTATTTGTGTCAGATATTTTCACTTCTGGATTCAACATTATATGATAAATTAAAAAGAAGAGAAGGAAATAATGGAAAAGAAAACAAAATAGTTATAATAATAATAATAATAATAATAATAATAATAATAATAATAGCAATAGCAAGATATATATATATATATATATATATATATATATATATATATATATATATATATATATATATATATATAGGTCCATGATAATAGTAAATGATGTTGATAATGTTAACAGCTGTTGTTATTGTTATTTCAAAAATAAGTACTATAAGTCATTGATCCTTATTATTAGGCAATTATTGACATCTGGTTACAAAAATTTCCTCATGGCACAACTCGATATAACAAGCTTCAATATGCGTGTGAGTGCACCCCCGCACCCCCCCCCCCCCCATACGATTCGCAAATATCATTGTTGTGATCATCACCAGATAAAGAAAAATAATGTATATGACTTCCGAGCAAGATGAACTTCCCTATTAAATTATCTTTACAAGAAGAAAGAAAAATGTGACACAAATTAAGGTATGGCATTTCCATGTTTTCCCGCATTTAACCGTGTGTCATAACGTTTGTTTGTTTCCTGATTTCAGTTTCTGTTCAGTTGAAATTTCACCATGGAGTGGGAACTAATTATTTTATTGAGTGGGAATGTTCCCGGTCATAACGGATCGATCCATTAGAAGACAGATCGAGACAAATCAGAGTACGAATGTTATTTGATGATATTGAGTTACAAGAACATAATATAAAGAGTGGAGTTTGGATAACAAAGAAAAAAAATTATCAGGTATTTCTTTCTAGCTTTTGTCAGACACATTGGTTATAAAGCTTGTTGGATAATTCAATAGAATTATCGAGACTAATCAAAATCCGAAAGGATCTCAGTACAAGCTCTATGTATAAATCTTTTCGAAAAGGGCAAACTTCTTAAAGCCTCCATCCTAATCATGCAGAGCGATGTAATATTATTAAATAATCGGGAAATATTTTATCATGCAAGATGTCATTAAAACGTTTTTCCATTAATGAGAATCATCTAGCTAATGCATCTTCCTCGAGGTGTTCTAGGTGCATTTACGCCCAGCAAATTCCTCTAATTTCTTGTAATCACATATTCGTTTTCTACTTTTAAGATAGGATCTAACTTGTGGGAGAGTGAATCTCAAGCTGGCTGATATCATATTTGTTAACCCTTCGAGCTATTGTCAATTCTAAACTATGTAGATAATTTCAATCGAATTTGAAGATACGTCTGAAATGATTTATTTATGCTCTTTTAATCCCAGCAGCCATCTTTATTTTTAATTTAAATGTCCTGTTTAATCATTTATCATTATAACCGCTGTCTTTCTCTTGTAGATATAAACAATTCTCTCCAATACGTCACTAGACAGACTACTTATCCAAATGTCAAGCGTTGACTAATTAATAATTTTCCCATAATACTTGAATTAGCATACCTGTCAAATATCGCTCTTTGATCTTTATTGTGGTGCCATTTAGTTGAAATGAACATCTCTCCAAATGTTTATCGCAATGTACATTACAGCGGTATCATTTTATCAAGCGACAGCAAGCGACAATGGCAATACTAGACTGCGATGATTTGTGTATTGGATTTTGAAGCAACTCTTTTTATGCCATGTTGCTATTTTTGAGTTCACGAAAGGTAGAAACAAATTTTTCTAACAGTTTTTTTAAGTGATGGAAGCTTTCAAATGTTTTGTTTCTCTAGGATTGATAAGGAGAATACAAAAATACTAGAAAATAAAAAGACACACAGAAAAATGACGGATGAAACGCCCGACGTTTTTAAGTCATTGGAATGAGATCAATTTATCATCATACGAGTATACTGCATTATGTTGAAAAGTAATATATTTTTGCTGTACTACTAATCTTTGCTAGTCTGGTATATTTTGATGTTGATTTTATAATATGTCGTTTGACAAAGCGACGGGCATAAGAAAACAAGAAAACAAGAGAGAATTTAAGTTCCACATTAACTTGGAGGTGGGTTTTTGCATGACTGTCGCCACTGTGTTTTCGTAAGTCATGATATAGCCCGTACCTTAAAATGCTGAACATCTTTATGAACTAATGAACATTTTTTGTGAAAATGATCTTCTTTGGCCTTAAAGTTAAAATGAGCATTCATTAGAACAGAGAAATCATTGTTGCAGCATAATACATTTTCATTGAATTATAAATTAGGATCATAAGATACTGCATTTAATTGTTTTTGTTGTGTTATTATTATTATTAGTAGTAGTAGTAGTAGTAAAAAAAACACCTGAAAATGTGAATGGAAAACTTAAGGTATGACTCTTCAGGATAAAAAAAATCTTACAAGGCTTACAATTCAGACATCGACCATATTTTCAAATTAAAATGTTCGTTGGTTGGGATCAAAATATATAAGGATTGAGGGACGTTCAGTCATAATTTTCGCTTCTTTATATCGATAAACCATATATATATGCACAGTGTTTCGAGACTCCGAGAATGGTGTTCAGTTCTCACACTTTTAGTACAGTAGACGGCAATTTACCGAAAGCAAGCAATGCTTAACGCAATCATCATATTACAACACTGGCAGGCGACTGACAGTCGTTTCAACGGCTAATAGACGCTATTGTCATTTTATAGATGTACACGTGACTGACTACCGATATGTACAAGAAAACTTCAAATTCACATTCCTTCAGATTTAGAACAGTTGAAATGATATTACTAACACAAAATCATATCCGTACCGTGATCCAGGCAATCATAATAAAATCCACAAACATATTAATATCAACCATTTCAAGGCCACCCTCATAATAGTCTTTATTAATTATTTTTCTTTTAATTTTGTCTCTTGCCCCACTCTACACAAACTAATAGAAAAGAGAATCTAGTTCCTGGAGTACGCTATGAGGGGGATTTGGTAAACTCATTAGTAGATGAGTAAGTTTTGATAATGCCAAACTTGTAATAGCTATAATTTGACTAAAGGGGGCTAGTGATCTTCTTGACTATTGCAGAAGTACATTTTTGATCTTCCCTGATTTTGTTATCATAGTTTCAATTTATCCATATTGTTTAGCTCTGTGGAAAATCTTATGCTAAGTTAAATAAATTCAGATGAATCCCAATCGAAATCTTATTCTAAGCAATATTTACTATAATAATTAATAATAATATAATAATTAAAATTTTAATTTAATAAAATAATTAAAAAATTTATACTATGGCCTGAAAATTTTGAGTATTCATAAAGGATATCAAGTGCTGATTTCAAGAACTTTTCAGAACCATCAAGAGTGAATGCAATGCCATCTACATACTGTGAAATAAGATATTCTATTTGATTTATTTGTATTCCTTTAATACTTGGATTTTTTTCAGATCATGTGGGCTAATATCTCTAAGCACAGAAGGAAAATATATGGGGAGAGGGGACCACTTTGTATGCAGCCCCTCCTAATATCAAATCGCGATGAATATTGTCCGTTTACAATAATGCATGATTTAATATTTTTGTAAAACAGCTTTATCCAATTTTTAAAGTCTCGTCCAAAAGTTAACAAGTCTAATACTTTATCAATGAAAGGCCATGCAACAGAATCAAAAACTTTTTCAAACCCAATTAAAACAAGAAGTCAAGGTATGTTATATTTTTGGTGTAGAAAACATAAGATCATATAGGGTACGAATATTTTCCCCTGTATATCTTCCCTTGATGAAACCAGTTTGATCATTATTAATAAATGCTGGAGGAACATGTTTACGTCTATTGCAATATTGCTGAAGCAATATTGTAAGCTCCATTAGATAACGAGATTGGTCTCCAATTCTTCAAAATACTGTTTTGGTTCATCTCTTTTAGGAATAAAAGTTATTACACCTTCCTTTTGGATTGATGATAGATCCCCAGAATTATATGACAAATTAATTGCCGTTATATAATATGGACCAATATCTATCCAAAAAAATTAACAAAACTCAACTGTAAGCCCATCTGATCGTGTGTTTTTATTATTTGGCATGTATCTTAGGCTTGCAGTTGCTTCAGTTAACCTTATAGGACCATTCAAAGAGTCTTTCTGTGCACTGTCTTGTTTAGGAATATCCCTAGAATTAAGGAGAGACTCGAAATCAACTGGATCCACCTGATGATAAAAATATAGCTTCTGGTAATATAATTTTGATTCTTTCAAAATTTCTGACTGATTACCCGTATATGCTCTATCCAATTTTGAAGAATAATTCATCATTTTACTTATGTAGTTTCTATTTTCCAAATTATATAAATATTTTGATACCAGTTCTCTTTTTTCAATTCAATTTTCCCTTGATCATATTCTCACACCTTCCAATTTGTTTCATACGAATTTCCACCAACTGATTCTTTTTGTTCTCTAGATATTTGTTAGTTTGATTCGTTTGTTAATAATAATTAATCTCAGTAATAAGCTACGTCTCCAGTTGATCTTGTTGTCTTTTTTTAAAGGTTGAGTAAGAGATGGTTTTTCCTTAATTTCTAACAGTATCATTTCACAAATTTTTATAATTTATAGTAGAAGCTGAAATTTGTTCAAAATCAGATGCTGGATTAGAGCAGACATATTGACTTTTGCAACGATGAATTGTATCTTTAACAAGAGAAATGCAATCTGAATCTTTTAATAATGAGTTATTTAATTTCCAAAAAGTGTTGTGTTTTTTTATAAGTTTATCTAAAAGCCAAAATCACTTTTACTAGGGAATGGTCAGTTCTGTAGGCAGGTTCGATGACAGTTTCTTCCACCATTGCAAAAAGATTTTCTGAAATAAGAAAAATGTTTAGCCTGGCTTTCTTAATTGGTTACTTTTGCTCCAGGTGTATTTTTGTACCAATATTTCTCTCTGGCCAAATGTCAACCAAATTATGTTCTGTACATATATCAAGAAACACCCCCCCCCCCATGCCGTGGGATTCTTTAGCATATTATAATCATAGGTATCAGATTCTAGCTCCATGTCTAAATTAAAATCACCTCTACTAATCACATAGTCACTGCTGACGGCTGTTATATCGTTCTTGATTTCTGAGTGGAAATGTGGATAATCACGGTTAGGACGGTATAGGTTAATCAGAGTCAATCTATAATTTTATATTGATATATCTGGAATTATTTTATTAGCAGCATTATCTTATTTTGTTCTATGTATGGTGAATCGAAAATTATTATTTAGTAGAATAAAGTAACCCTCTGATTTTGGCGTATCTAAGTTAAGTATTCTGTATATTAGTATGTATAATAACTTCATGGCAATTGAAGTGTACAAACTGAAGGTAAAGAGGAAGCTGATAATTGGAGTTAATATGAGAAAAGATAAAGAAAAATAAAACAAAATGTAACAATTTCATGATCAAAGAAGGGAGGATGGAAAGAAGAATACAAAGGTGCAGTGGAGAAAAAAGTGGTGAAAAGAACAAAGCTGAAGGAAAGATCAGGAAAAAAAGATAGCAGAGAAGAATGAAATAAAGGTAACAAAACAATGGCGGAGAAACAAAGTTGTCAAAGGTCATAATGGTTAACGATAACAAATAATACTGTGTGGAAAGAAAGCTTAAAGTGAACATAGAGCTTCCAATACCCATTGCGCGAAAACGTAAATATGATATGTGCAATATTTCACTCGAAAATAGGTAACACAAACACCCAAATTATATAAGTCTAAGGAAGTTTTTTGTATTATATTACCCTATTGATATATTTCTTGTATTATATTACCCTATTGATATATTTCTTGTATTATATTACCCTACTGATATATTTCTTGTATTATATTACCCTATTGATATACTTTTTGTATTATATTACCCTACTGATACATTTCTTGTATTATATTACCCTATTGATATACTTCTTGTATTATATTACCCTATTGATATACTTTTTGTATTACATTGCCCTATTGATATACTTTTTGTATTATATTACCCTATTGATATATTTCTTGTATTATATTACCCTATTGATATACTTCTTGTATTATATTACCCTATTAATATACTGTTTGTATTATATTACCCTACTGATATACTTTTTGTATTATATTACCCTATTGATATATTTCTTGTATTATATTACCCTATTGATATACTTCTTGTATTATATTACCCTATTGATATACTTTTTGTATTATATTACCCTACTGATATACTTTTTGTATTATATTACCCTATTGATATATTTCTTGTATTATATTACCCTATTGATATACTTCTTGTATTATATTACCCTATTGATATACTTCTTGTATTATATTACCCTATTGATATACTTTTTGTATTATATCACCCTATTGATATACTTTTTGTACTATATTACCCTATTGATATATTTCTTGTATTATATTACCCTATTGATATACTTTTTGTATTATATTACCCTATTAATATACTGTTTGTATTATATTACCCTACTGATATACTTTTTGTATTATATTACCCTATTGATATATTTCTTGTATTATATTACCCTATTGATATACTTCTTGTATTATATTACCCTATTGATATACTTTTTGTATTATATTACCCTACTGATATACTTTTTGTATTATATTACCCTATTGATATATTTCTTGTATTATATTACCCTATTGATATACTTCTTGTATTATATTACCCTATTGATATACTTCTTGTATTATATTACCCTATTGATATACTTTTTGTATTATATCACCCTATTGATATACTTTTTGTACTATATTACCCTATTGATATATTTCTTGTATTATATTACCCTATTGATATACTTTTTGTATTATATCACCCTATTGATATACTTTTTGTATTATATTACCCTATTGATATACTTTTTGTATTATATTACCCTATTGATATACTTTTTGTATTATATTACCCTATTGATATACTTTTTGTATTATATTACCCTATTGATATACTTTTTGTATTATATTACCCTATTGATATACTTCTTGTATTATATTACCCTATTGATATACTTCTTGTATTATATTACCCTATTGATATACTTTTTGTATTATATTACCCTATTGATATACTTTTTGTACTATATCACCCTATTGATATACTTTTTGTATTATATCACCCTATTGATATACTTTTTGTACTATATTACCCTATTGATATACTTCTTTTATTATACTACCCTATTAATATACTTTTTGTATTATATTACCCTATTGATATACTTTTTGTATTATATCACCCTATTGATATACTTTTTGTACTATATTACCCTATTGATATACTTCTTGTATTATATTACCCTATTAATATACTTTTTATATTATATTACCCTATTAATATACTTCTTGTATTATATTACCCTATTGATATACTTCTTGTATTATATTACCCTATTGATATACTTTTTGTATTATATCACCCTATTGATATACTTTTTGTATTATATTACCCTATTGATATACTTTTTGTATTATATTACCCTATTAATTTACTTATTGTATTATATTACCCTACTGATATACTTTTTGTATTATATTACCCTATTGATATACTTCTTGTATTATATTACCCTATTAATATACTTTTTGTATTATATTATCCTATTGATATACTTTTTGTATTATATTACTCTATTGATATACTTTTTATATTATATTACCCTATTAATATACTTTTTGTATTATATTACCCTACTGATATACTTTTGATATACTTTTTGTATTATATTACCCTACTGATATACTTTTTGTATTATATTACCCTATTGATATACTTCTTGTATTATATTACCTAACTGATATACTTGTATTATATTACCCTATTAATATACTTTTTGTATTATATTACCCTATTAATATGCTTTTTGTATTATATTACCCTATTAATATACTTTTTGTATTATATTACCCTATTAATATACTTTTTGTATTATATTACCCTATTAATATACTTTTTGTATTATATTACCCTATTAATATACTTTTTGTATTATATTACCCTATTAATATACTTTTTGTATTATATTACCCTATTAATATACTTTTTGTATTATATTACCCGATTGATATACTTCTTGCATTATATTACCCTATTGATATACTTCTTGTATTATATTACCCTATTGATATACTTCTTGTATTATATTACCCTATTAATATACTGTTTGTATTATATTACCCTACTGATATACTTTTTGTATTATATTACCCTATTAATATACTTTTTGTATTATATTACCCTATTGATATACTTCTTGTATTATATTACCCTATTAATATACTTTTTGTATTATATTATCCTATTGATATACTTTTTGTATTATATTACTCTATTGATATACTTTTTATATTATATTACCCTATTAATATACTTTTTGTATTATATTACCCTACTGATATACTTTTGATATACTTTTTGTATTATATTACCCTACTGATATACTTTTTGTATTATATTACCCTATTGATATACTTCTTGTATTATATTACCTAACTGATATACTTGTATTATATTACCCTATTAATATACTTTTTGTATTATATTACCCTATTAATATGCTTTTTGTATTATATTACCCTATTAATATACTTTTTGTATTATATTACCCTATTAATATACTTTTTGTATTATATTACCCTATTAATATACTTTTTGTATTATATTACCCTATTAATATACTTTTTGTATTATATTACCCTATTGATATACTTTTTGTATTATATTACCCTATTAATATACTTTTTGTATTATATCACCCTATTGATATACTTTTTGTATTATATTACCCTATTAATATACTTTTTGTATTATATTACCCTATTGATATACTTTTTGTATTATATTACCCTATTAATATACTTTTTGTATTATATTACCCTATTGATATACTTCTTGCATTATATTACCCTATTGATATACTTCTTGTATTATATTACCCTATTGATATACTTCTTGTATTATATTACCCTATTAATATACTGTTTGTATTATATTACCCTACTGATATACTTTTTGTATTATATTACCCTATTAATATACTTTTTGTATTATATCACCCTATTGATATACTTTTTTTATTATATTGTCCTATTATTATACTTTTTCCTATTTCACTGTTCCACTGTTCAACATCAAGTGTACTTAGGATGGCTTCAAAACTGACCGGGAGATGGAAGAGGGGTATACTTTTTGTTTAGAAGCTTTTATTATCAGTTTTTAGTTTTTACTTAGTCACGATCTTGATTTCTCCGCATTGAAGTAATCAGCCATTCATGAGACTCAGATGAATCGATTAAAATATAGTTTGGTTCCCCGCTTGACACTTATCTTTAAAGTTTATCACCCAAAGCAGTACTGGTAAATCACTCTAAATTAAGTTTCTAAAGAAATAACGAAAAGTCGGGCTTGGACAAACCCTACGAATTAACAATTAGTCGAAGGAGTTTTATGCTTTATTTTCAATTATTAATTTAAAAAATATTCTGAGAGAGAGAGAGAGAGGGAGGAGGGAGAGAAGGAAAAAACACGAGTGCAATAAAATGTAGTTCAGGGTGTATAAATCAAGTGACTGTATATAACATGGAAAGATCAATAAATATACATTTAAAAAAAAAATGAGACGAAAGGTTATAAAACAAGTCAGACTGAATTTTAACTCCACTTGTACACTATTCGATTACAAACGATCTCCTAATTTTGAAAGGTCGTCCCTCGTTCTTACTCTGATCACTCTTTTATTTTTCAACTTTGTAAAAATTTTCTTGTCAAAGAACCACACTGATTCGATGAATTCATGCAACTTCAACTTTTCCATAACGTCAGATGTTATTTTAGTCACATCCTGCTTGATTACGCGTCTCGAACCTTTCGATTTTTTAAAACATTTTTTTTCACAATTTCTTCGAGCCTTTTCCTTCTGGAAATGAACCGGCAGATCACGGTTCTATTGGCTGATTTTGTAAACTAGCCCAAGCGATGAGTTAGGCTAATATACTAAACTGAGATCCGCATCCCAAATTTATTCCTGAGCATGCCCACCACCCCTTTCTGCACAAATGACCAAGGACTCGTTCTTCTCTCTATCCTCTAAACCATAAATAATTACATTATTTGTCCTCATGTATTGTTCCTGTTCATCGATCTGTTTCCGTAAAGCTTCATTCAGAGTCTGCATGATAATGATTATTCTTGAGACCAAATAGAAAAACATTTTACTTGCTCTTCTCCCAAACGCAAAAAAACTTTGTCCTATCTGGAACAGATCTTCTTAAAAGAGTTAATAAATGCCTGAAATAGTTTTGAATATATATATATATATATATATATATATATATATATATATATATATATATATATATATATATATATATATATATATATATATTCAGCTTATATAAAATTGTATAGTACTTTTATTGTTGAAAACAAAGAAGAATTCCCTTAAACACAAATATGGATGAATCCTAATATCATTATTGGAAATTCTAATATAATGTACAAAGGTTGGACTCTATATAAGTGACTTAACAAATGAAGATGGTTCGTGAATCAATCATGATAAGTTTCGTCATAAATTTGGATTCCATGTAAATTTCCTAGAACTTCAGTTGCTTTTAGGTGCCATAAAAATCTACTGAAGTAAAATATTCTGTCAATATCGATTCTAATATTCAATACCCACGTGTGCACCCATCTATTTTACTTATAATAACGGATAAAAATGGCTGTACATGAATTACAAAACATTCAATCAGGAGCCAGTCGCAACTGCAAATGGAATACAGAATTTGACAATGTAAATAAGAATTAATGGAATAAGCTTTTCCCCTTCCATCTCAAGATAACCAGATGTCCTAGACTTAAATGGTTTCAAAATAAGAAATTTCACAAAATTTTGGTAACAAATAATTTCATAAAATATGTTGAAAATTTCAAATAATTTACATTCTCTTTGCAAAACCTCCTTAGAAATTTTATTATATCTGTTATAGGAGTGTCCAAAAACAATAAATCTTGGCCAGGTTTATAGAATGAATAAAGAGTGAGTGCAATCATCTCTACAACTTTTATGTATCAAAGAGACAATTTCTGCTTGGCATTATAGATGGAAATAAATGATGATCTGATTAACTTGTTTATATTACAGTTGAAATTATATATTAATAACTGTAAACTTAATAATGAATTAAAAAATATGTCGCATTCTAAGAAAGAACTGAAATTACACTTTTTGTCAGAAAAGTATTCTGCATACATACACTGCACATGGGAAAATATTGATGCAAAATGGCAACTTTACAAAAAGTTGTTTTTAAACTGAATATTAATTTATCTCTGTTTACCATTCTATCCATAGTAAGGTATGTGTTGATACGTTTGGATGCATTAATAGGCTAAGTATATATGTCTATGTAAAACGATGCTTCTCCAGATAGGCCCACCTTTTATTCTGTTGATATATAGATACAGTCCATATTGTCCCATCAATGACGGGTGCAAGGAGGTAACACTCTATTAATTAATATGTTTAGATGTCTATAAATACCTGTGTATATATATAGGTACGTACATTTTGTGGTGGAAGGACGGATGACTAAAACCATAAAGTAGAAATGTAAGAATATCAAAATACTATATATAATATATGTACATCCAACGTTTCTCTTTGTATTTCTCTTTCTCTCTCTCTCTCTCTCTCTCTCTCTCTCTCTCTCTCTCTCTCTCTCTCTCTCTCTCTCTCCAAAACCTCTAACACACGTTATACTAGATATAGTTTAATCTTGTAATTTTGATCGACTATTATGAATATTTCAAATTTTTATTTCCTGATAAATTGTAAAGGGAGGGTCAAAGGCCCCAACCTTGGCCTTGTTATGTGTCTGGGGTAATAAAAGCAAAAAAGTAAGCCATGCTGCTTCTACGGCTCCTTTATCTTATTTTTTTTATATAAAAATCTTATCTGTCTCAATTTAATTATTGGCCATACCAAAAATAGTAATCAGAGTATCTGGCCAACACTGAGCAAATAGATCTCGGGCAACAGTCAGTCTCGAAACTTTGGTTGCATGACACATCGCTTGTTCACAGTAAATTGCCGTCCGCTGTATGGGTACAGCTCCTAGTTTAAACAATTAGTATTCTTGTTTCAGGAGACATTAGAAAGTAGTGATGATCCTAAGGAAACCGTTAAAATTAAATGAAAGAAGGCAGTAATAATTAATTAGGGCGTAGACGAGTAGGCGCGTGTCTGTTGGACGGAACCCCCGGTTAGGGACCAGGCGGCAGAGCCATCAGAAGCTCCTGCATTTTAAGAGCTTCCAAAGCATAAGTTTAACAACGAATCTCTAAAAATAACTTACTCTCTGACACGTTCCGTTTGTTTTACGCTGATTTTAGGGGGTCCCCCGACCGATCCGACGCTGAATGACATAACTAGAATATACAGTTCCATATACTATATATTACAAATCACATGGCAAATAAAAGTCTGTCCCAGTTTCACTGTATCATAAAGATCGCGCTGTGCAAGACTGGTGTGAAACAGTCCAAGCACTTTCGCAATCTAACGATACCTTTCTCAAGGCCACAAAGCTACAAAGGTCGATAACACAAACGAAACCAGAATAAAGCACAAAACGTAATTACTTTACAGAATCTATATGATGACTGGCTGTAGATATTTCCAGAAACGATACAATTAGAACAAAGGAAATATAATCGATGACGTAAGCAAGCAGGTTAGCGATGAAAAATTTGCGCCATCTGTAGGGTTATCGACAACTGTTCAGTTAACATTTTATCCCGGATATAGTATTTTCTTCAACTTATAACTAGTAAAAACTTTGCTCAAAAGTAGTATTATAAAGTTGTGTTGTGAGTAATTATAAAACAAAATAGAATAAAAGAAATGCATTTTGTACTTTATTTATATATATATATATATATATATATATATATATATATATATATATATATATATATATATATATATATATATATATATATATATATATATATAAGAATAAATGGAAGTTGAGATCATGGGTTTGAGAAAGCAAATCAATATCAGGAAAATGTGATTTTGGTTACTTGGAAATTTATTGTCATCTATGCAGGAGAAATTGCCCGTTTTGATTCTTTTTTATATGAGCCGCTGGCTTTGAGTGTTCGCAACCGGCAAATCCACTAGGTTTCTTTGGATTTCCTATTTTTTTGTGCTCCATTTTGAGTTATGGGCGATTCCAGTCGGGAGAAGATCACTAAAAGTGTGGCCGGAAAACGAAAAACGTTCCTCCATTGGGCTTCTATCCATTTTGTGGGTATTCGTTCCACATTTTATTTTCCCTTGCATATTAGAAGGTGAGCAAGGTTCGTCTGCATGGCTCTGGTATCTTTGGTGTAGCCCCGCTTTGTCAGCTGTTTGGTTATCTCACTGAAACTCTCATCGAATGTTATGTCGTCAGAGCATATTCTCCTGACTGTAAGTGCTTGAATGTCGGGGATGTGTTTGGGGTGCACAACCTTGGATGACATCTGGATGGAAGAAGGTACTGATGTTTATTAGTTGCTTTGGAATAAATGTCTGCATGGAGCGTGTTTGAGACAAATTTTCTATTTTGCATCCAAAAATAGATGATTGGTTTTAGGAATTTCGGCAATGAATTGGATCGATTAATGGAAATTATTGGCTTGCATTATGAATTCGTGTAGCTTTTTCCTCCCATGTTGCCATATCATTTTCACATCATCAATGAAACGTACCTAATGGCATGGGTTATAGCTTACACAAACCAGAAGTTGGCTTTCTCATCGGCCCATAAATATATTTGCGTATGTACGTTCCTCTTCTCAGCTTTCTTATAATATTCTAGTGTTGGGTTATGGTTTAGTTCCTGGTAGAATCTGACATCAGTCAGCTGTCTGTTTGCTTCGCTGATTTAGTCTTCTCGGTCCATAATAACGAACGCAGACCGTTTATCCGCTGGTTTGATTACGATGTCAGTTCGAGGTTCTAGTAACATTAAAGCTTCCTTTTCCTCTTTGCTTAAGTTCGAGTATTTGCTTGCTCGACATAAGTAATTTGAGATTTCACTTTCGATGAAGGCCTCAAGGTTAGCAAAGGAACTCTTTGGAGAGACCCAATCACTTTTTCCGGAATTTTCGGTGCTTCAGTGGAGGTGTCTCTTTCTTTATATGTTTTGGCCTTTGTTGCCAAGTGTGCTTTAAGTCGCATTCTGTGACTGAACTCTTCTGTGTCCTTGAGTATGCCACCTCTGTAGGAAATTTTGGGGCGGGAATAGAAGCTTTGACCTCAAAAAAGCAAGTTAATTTCTGCTTCTGTAAGTGGGGCCTAAGAAAAATGTACAACAATTGTGTGAGGATTAGAGGTAAATAATCTGGTCTTTTGCTCTTTTCTTTTCTTTTCTTTCGTTTTCGTCTGTTTTATTCGATTGTTGTGTAGAACGTTATGTATAAATGGGTTGTAGATGAGGTGAATTGTGTTTTCGAAATGTTTTTTCTCTTCCTTTCGTTAAATCAGCTGACAGTCTTTTTTGTCCTGATTTAGCGTGTCATTATTCGATCTTAACTGATCTTGACTAGAAAGAGAAGAGTACTGATGATTTAAGTTGTTTACAAGTAATTTAGTCAGTTTGATTGATATTCTTCGTGTGTTGTTTGATTCCAGTTTCTCATGAACAGTTTAGAGACATGCCCAATAATGTTTTGTTTTAATATAATTTCAAGGTTTTTCGTCACAGTTTTTGTGGTGTAGAAGTGACTCCGAGATCCATTGTGATGGTGCAATAGGATATGTGAATTTATTTCGTTGTGTAGTCTTAAACACCTCCTCCATGATAAAATATTTCTTTAACGAATAAACTTTGAGGAACTAACAACACTAAATGAGTACAAAGACAAACAAATCCACATTGCACAGATTTAAAAGATTCCAGATCACACTAATAAGCTGATCTTGTGGTGTGAGGGTAAATAAATAAAATCACAAATCACACAGTAAATAACAGTCTTTTCAAATTGAACTGGATCATAAATATCGTGCTGGTCAGAGAAAAAAATCGTACGTATGATAGAAAGACTGACAAACAACAGTGCAAAACTGGTGTGAGACCAGCCCAAGCAATTTTGGAATCTACGGATTCCTTTCTAAAGGGCACAAAGTTGCAAAAGGTCGATTACACAAACGAGACGAGAATAAAACACAAAGAAACGTAATTACTTTTCAGAATCTACATGATACTTGACTGTAGATATTTACAGAAGCGATACAATTAGAACAAAGGAATATAACTGATGACGTATGCAAGCAGGTCAGCAATGAAAATTGTGCTCCATCAATAGGTTCTTGGCAGTTGTCCAATTAAAATTGAATCCCGGATATAGTATCTTTGTTGAATTTTCGATTATTTTAAACTAGTAAAAGTTAAGTTCAAAGGTTGTATTACAAAGTTGTGTTGTGACTAATTAAAAAATAAAAGAAAAGAAACTGTATACATTTTTACATTTGAATTTTTATGAAAGAATTGGAGTTGAGATCGTAGGTTTGAACAAAATGAACTAATGGCAGGAAAATTAGATTTTGGTTAATTGGAGATTTCTTGTTATCTATGCACGGAAATTGACAGTTTAGATTCTTCTTGATCTAAGCCGCTGGCTTTGAGTGTTCGCAGCCGACTATTCCAATAGGTTTCTTTGGATTTCCTATTTTCTGTGCTCTGTTTTGAGCTATGGCCGTTTCAAGCCAGGAGAACATCACTGAAAGTGTGACCCGGAGAAAAGAATTTTTTTGCCCATAGCTTCTTTTTATTTTTTAGCTTGCCAATCTAATATGTGGAGATGCATTCTAATATTTAATTTCTTTGTTTTTCCAACATATTGGATGCTGCATACCTTGCATGGCCGAGTGGGTTAGGGTGCTGGCAAATACTAGGCAATAGATGCGGATACTCGCGCCAAGGGTTGGATTCATGCTTGGAACGAATTATAACTTTCTAACCTGCTTGATTGTAGTATCTATCTATCTATCTATCTATCTATCTATCTATCTATCTATCTATCTATCTATCTATCTATCTATCTATCTATCTATCTATCTATCTATCTATCTATCTATCTAGAGACAAGTACTTTCAAGAGTTCATCAACTTGAATTATTTATAATATCAATTAAAGGCTAGGATATATCAGTAAAAACGTCATTTTACGTCCTGACGTGCAAGATTTGTCACATCCAATATGTTTAAAAACGTCATTTTACGTCCTGATGTGCAAGATTTGTCACATCCAATATGTTTAAAAACGTCATTTTACGTTCTGACGTGCAAGATTTGTCACATCCAATATGTATAGAAAAAGAATGAAGAATCTCAAAAGCCATATCAAACAAAAGGTTAGCACAAAACTCGGCAATTATTTCAACTCAGTCGGACACTCTGTAAAGTCCATTGAAGTGATGCCCATTCAGTTAAATCAAAGACGGATAGATAATGAACGTAGGAAAACTGAGAAATAGTAGATCCAGCAGATCCGAACACACGGCAAATTTGGCTTAAAGAAAAAAACTAGTCCAATAGTATTCTATTTAACTTACCGTGTGTCAGTTTTCTATCAGTTTGCTGAGCCTTGCCCTCGTCTACATCAAGTTATTATTATTGTTGTTCTTGTTGTTATTACGCCTTTCCGCCTCATTCCTTTGTAATGTAAATACATCTTTACCTTTGTTTCTCGTTGTGGAAATTACGGATGTAAAACTTGAAACGAATAATAATACTCCGATACAGATGTCGCCGTGCGAAACCCGATCTCCTCGCAATGACGTTGCTAACTAGGTCACGCCAGTCAGTAGAACGCTATAATGCTTTAGCTTGCAGCCAAATCCGTTCTCCTTATTCTCGGATAATAGTTCCCTTTCTAGTCATCTAGTTATTTTCTTCAGTAACGTTTTTTTTTTCCCTTAGTTTAGACCTTTTAATTATTCTAGATAAGTTTGTTTCTCTTTGCTAAAATGTAAATATTTATTATTCTGCGCGTGTGCACGCGCGCGGGTGTGTGGATGTTATTTATTCTCCCCTGAGGAAGACCTTGCTCTAGGTCAAAACGTAGGTAAACTTTGCTATTTTCCCCTCTCTTTTTTCCACATGTTGTGTCATTATTATCGCAATATACTATTCTTAGAGAACAGGTTACTGTTAGTAGCATGAAACGAGAGAGAATGCAAACAGATATTTCATTTTGGTACCAAGGGACGCTATACACAAATGCTTAATGTAACAAAAATTCTTACTTCTGAGTCTTCTTCGTTCCCGAAATCTTTAAATGATACAGAGGCAGCCAAAATATTGCAAAGTTTTGGATTTGAGACAAAAATATTTGGGGCTAGACCAAAGAGCTTCAGAAAAGCCACTATTTACCCTTTACCAGTCCACTCTTTTACTGTACAAATGACGGGTAAAACCAAACAGTGATCGGTTGTTATTCTTTATCCAGAATGCTGATATTGCGGGATATCCAAGAACTCGTGACTCGATCTGAAAACAGTGAAGACTTCCTGTTGAAACTATAGGACTGAAAGTTTCGAATTGACAAGATGGGATCGCTGTAGTCGGCGGCCTATTAAAAACACGATTCCACGTATTCTTCAAACTTTCCGAGCAAGAAAGTAAAGTTCAGGCTCAAATTTGGAAACATTTGACGATCTGTAACTCTGACTGAAGTAAAATTAGAATGATATTACCCTTAGAATAGTCTTGACTTTGATTCACTTACTAGTATGCTTCCCTTACTAGTATGCTTCCCTTACTAGTATAATTCCCTTATTAGCATGATTCCCTTACTAGCATGATTCCCTTACTAGCATGATTCCCTTATTAGTATGATTCCCTTACTAGCATGATTCCCTTACTAGTATGATTCCCTTACTAGTATGATTCCCTTATTAGTATGCTTCCCTTACTAGTATGATTCCCTTACTAGTATGATTCCCTTACTTGTATGCTTCTCTAACTAGTATGCTTCCCTTAACAGTATGATTCCCTTACTAGTATGATTCCCTTACTAGTATGCTTCCTTACTAGCATGATTCCCTTACTAGCATGATTCCTTTACTAGGGAGCCGAGGTGGCTCAGTGTTGGACTCACGACCGAAAGGGCGCGGGTTCGAATCCTACCATCGGACCATCCTAGATCAGCTACCGTGGTGTGTCCTTGGGCAAGGCACTTTACTCCAATTGCCTCGGCAGTAAATAACCTACTTGTGTTGCTGTACCGTAAAGCACCAAACCAAACCAAACCATCCTTTACTAGCATGCTTCCCTTTCTAGTATGTTTCCCTTTCTAGCATGCTTCCCTTTCTAGTATGCTTCCCTTACTAGCATGATGCCCTTACTAGTATGATTCCCTTACTAGTACGAATCCCTTACTATTATAATTCCCTTACTAGCATTCTTCTTTTACTAGCATGATTCCCTTACTAGTATGATTACCTTACTAGTATGATTCCCTTACTAGTATGCTTCCCTTACTAGTATAATTCCTTTACTAGCATGCTTCCCTTACTAGTATAATTCCCTTACTAGTATGCTTCCCTTACTAGTATAATTCCCTTACTTGCATGCTTCCCTTACTAACATGCTTCCCTTACTAGTATGCTTCCCTTACTAGTATAATTCCCTTACGAGCATCCTTCCCTTACTAGTATAATTCCGTTACTAGCATGCTTCCCTTACTAGCATGCTTCTCTTACTAGTATAATTCCCTTACTAGTATGCTTCCCTTACTAGTATAATTCCCTTTCTAGTAAGCTTCCTTTACTAACATGATTCTCTTACTAGTATAATTCCCTTACTAGCATGCTTCCCTTACTAGTATGATTCCCTTACTTGCATGCTTCCCTTACTAACATGCTTCCCTTACTAGTATAATTCCCTTACTAGCATGCTTCCCTTACTAGCATAATTCCCTTACTAGTATGCTTCCCTTACTAGTATCATTCCCTTACTAGCATGCTTCCCTTACTAGTATAATTCCCTTACTAGCATGCTTCCCTTACTAGCATGCTTCTCTTACTAGTATAATTCCCTTACTAGCATGCTTCGCTTACTCGCATGCTTCTCTTACTAGTATAATTCCCTTACTAGCATGCTTCCCTAGCATGATTCTCTTATTAGCTTGATTCCCTTGCTAGTATGATTCCCTTATTAGCATGATTCTCTTACTAGCATGATTCCCTTAGTAGCATGCTTCACTTACTGGCATGCTTCTCTTACTAGTATAATTCCCTTACTAGCATGCTTCCCTTATTAGCATGCTTCTCTTACTAGTATAATTCCCTTACTAGCACGCTTTCCTTACTAGCATGATTCTCTTATTAGCTTGATTCCCTTACTAGCATGATTCCCTTATTAGTATGATTCTCTTACTAGCATGATTCCCTTACTAGCATGCTTCCCTTACTAGCATGCTTCTCTTAGTAGCATGATTCCTTTATTAGCATGCTTCCCTTACTAGCATGCTTCCCTTACTAGCATGATTCCCTTATTAGCATGATTCTCTTACTAACATGATTCCCTTACTAGCATGATTCTCTTACTAGCATGCTTCCCCGAGTAGCATGCTTCCCTTACTAGCATGATTCCTTTATTAGCATGCCTCCCGTACAAGCATGCTTCCCTTACTAGCATGATTCCTTTATTATCATGATTCCCTTCCAAGCATGCTTCCCTTACTTGCATGATTCCCTTATAGCATGCTTCCCTTACTAGCATGAATCCCTTACAAGCATTGTTCCCTAATTATCATGCTTTCCTTACTAGCATGATTCCCTTACTAACATGATTCCCTTACTAGTTTGATTCGCGTACTAGCATGATTCACGTCCTAGCATGATTCCCTTACTAGCTTGATTTCCTTACTAGCATGATTCACGTACTAACAAGATTCCCTTACTAGCTTGATTCCCTTACTAGCATGATTCCATTAACAGCATGCTAAATCTAAAATACCTAGGTCAAAGTATCATATCTGATTTCAGGGATATGAACTTACGATTGAAATTCTTGTTAAACAAAGTTATGAGAATACAGGAGCGTGTATCGCCAATGATTATTGTATGTGGTCGTGCTTGAGTGTTAACAGACATGACCCCGACCCACCCACCCCACCCACCCACCCAAAAAACTTCAGCTGAATTAATACCTGATTGTGGCTTTATGCGGACTTAAACGTCGTTCCTTTCATCACTTTTTCTTATTCTGTTTGAATGTTTTCTGAACAATAATTCTAGTGGGAACACGTATCATATTTACTGCATGTTACATTCAGCAAGGACATTATTAGTAACGGAAGTTTTAGAATGAAGTCGATTGAATCATTTTTATATATTTCTCAATAGAGCTCGAGTTTTTAAATTTTTAAACATTTTCTTTCAAAACTGCATCATATTGCCTTTGTAGCACAATTGCTGTAAATCTCTAAATAAAACTGCATCATATTGCCTTTGTAGCACAATTGAATGTCAATCTATCGACAAAAAGAGATGAAAATAATGACATCCATCATTTTGGAAGATGAAAATCGCTTCAAACAAACATTACTAAGATTACATCATGCCATCTGCTGCCCTATTTGTCATATGTACATACTACCATGATAAAATGAGTTATGGATAATGATTATGGAAATTGATGATTCTAACACAACGAAAAAGGCAATATATATATATATATATATATATATATATATATATATATATATATATACTTTTGAAGTTCTACTGTCACGTAATTATTATGTGTAAAAAGCATGTCCTGTCTATACAAGGAGGGACATTAAAAACTAATTTGTAGCACGTTAATGATTCTCCATTGATACGTAACCGTATATGATTTCCGAACAAAGTGGAAGACGTGATCAAAGTGGAAAAATAAAACGAGGATATAACATCTGTTTTTGACAATGATTTGTGTAACCAATATGATAAAAATACATGATATTGTTAACAGGTTTATTCTGACACATTCAGTGCGGTCTCAATTTTGTACTTCAAATCAATGTCCTCAGAATGTTATAACATACAGCGAAACATACAGTTATATATTCTCTCTCTCTCTCTCTCTCTCTCTCTCTCTCTCTCTCTCTCTCTCTCTCTCTCTCTCTCTCTCTCTCTCTCTCATGGAACATATTATTTTAAGTTATTTGTTCGTTTTCTACCATGTAAAATAAATACCCTGTACGAGACCTCTTGTCGTAAAACGATGTAGTTACCGCCTCTAGGCAATTACTTAACAGGAAATAGCTCTAAAACAAAAGTTATGAATGTCAAGTACTGTCGAGTACCAGTTCATACAGGGTGATTACACTGAAAATTGACCCCAAAGTTCTCAGTGCTTTACAGTCAGTTTAAATTTATTATGCTCTGCAAGTACTATGTTTCACGTCGAATTTGATGCCTTCAGTGCAACACATTTATTTCATGTGTATTTTTTTTAAATATAATATAATTGTGAAATAATTTTTATACGATTCTCCAGAGGAACAAATTGAGACAAGTAAAAGCCAATGAAAATTGAGATTATTTCTATTCTTGCCACTGATTGGTTACTGAAAACTAAGATATAATTGGTTAACTGGTTGCATGTAGCTTGAAGACACCATTTTAGCGCCAATAGTTCATTGATAGAGGGCACAGGTAAGTCGAAATAATGAAATTCATATAATATGTACGTAATCACATGACCGAGGAGGGATGACAGTTTGAATGAACAAAGGGTCTACATCGATTACTTTTCTAACTGTGACTTTTTAAAAAACGAAATAATTTCATAAGTTTTAAACCTTTTCATCAAATGGTGCTGAGCACGCTGTTGCATAAGCCTCCACTGTATCCTCGATTCGCCATATTTTCGTGCCCTTAACGGAATTTTAATGCTTGCATTATAATATTATGAGAAACTATTAAAATCACCATAGAATGTGTTCAACTATATCTGCTTAATTTATTCATTGTTGAAAAATGTTTATAAACTCTATAAATCCTTTGCGAGCTACCGTTTTTCGGAGCGTGTCAATTTCCGGAAGGTACTCGATGATTCGTGCCCCTTGAACTAAAGGCCACGTGACGTAAGCTTAGAATGTGACAGTTAGGCCAAAGTGTGGAAATATATCGTTTATAATGTGTCTGTACTTTCATTAAATGCATTTGTAATATATTTCATTCCTTTCGTACGCATATTGACTGCAACAAGACCTGTATTACAGTCTACTGTCAGATGCAAGTGTTTGTTAAAAAGCGGTGTTACGAAACGCCCAAATCCAAACCAAATATACGAAATCTTATTGAGTCTACCGTCTCGTCTCCAAATTGCAACGCACTCTCCACCCCCACGAATTTTTTTTTTCATTAAAAGTCGACGTTCCTGTGTTTGGTTGATATATAAATACAAATTTAATTTTAAATTTACGAGTCGTATATCTTTATACTTTAATCTTCACGCCATTAATAAATAAACAGACAAAGATTAATAAACGTTTCACTTATTTTAAATGAATAATTACAGCATGAAAATGCATAACAAACAGGACTGATAAAGAAATTTTAAATTAAAGGATGACAATAATCCGGAAAATCACCATATGGCAATGATCGTGACAGACTGGTAAATGTTAATTATCTTAATCCTATAATTATTATGTACCGACAAATAATGCTTTGATGGTCTTTCAGTAATCATGCCGCCTAAAAAGATACAGTGAAACAAGGACAAATAATGAATTGTTTGATGACGAGAAATTTACACCATTTGCATTTTAATTGCGACAATTGTGTCCATTTAAGATGATAATTAACTGACCATGTCGTGAAGTATATAACAGGCAAATGTTTTAAGTCCTTCCTCACAATTCCCTAGTCATTGTGCTACTTGTTTACAAAATCGTTCATCGAATCCTCAATTGAGATGTCTAGAAAGCGTGCATCTAGATTTCTATGTGGAATCATCAATCGAATTGCGTTTCCAACTGCAAGTTTATTAATACTGAACATGAGAAAAACTTTCATGTCGATTTGAGTGGATTTGGGTGTTTCATAACACCTGTTAAAAAGAGTTGGTGGAAAGCATTTCATACTTAAATTGCTCATAAATGTCAGTTATTATAAATGTTCATGTGTATTTTGTGAATTATTGATTCCTGTCATTTCCAAAAACATTACCTTCCAGACAGTTTGGTTTTATGGGTTTAACGTCATTTTTCAGCACATGATAGGCTATATATGGTGGCCAGTATATCTGGTGGAGGTATTAACCCAGGAAAATCGCTGGAAGCTACTGGCAAGCTTTCTCACATAACCACATTGGCAGAGCCTGAGACTCCCTTCCAGACAGATCAAAACGGGACAGTACTAGGCTACATAACAATTTTTTTTAAATAGCTTCTTTTATCATTGCAAGTACATACAACTATGGATGTTTCTTACAAACTTGTGTATTCTGGTTTATAACATGTGAACGTTGTCTTGCTGGTTGGCAAAATAATTATAAAAAATTTGATTTTTATCATCCACTGTTATGTGTAATGTGTCTGTCCGACTGGTTACGTGATGTTCAACAACATGCCTTATCATAATATTATCAATAAATTACATAGATATACATTGGGTAGTCGTTTTATACAGTATTTGAATAAAGAAACCTGAAATACTTTTATTCATTCATCATTTGACAAAATGACGAATTTACAGTCAAACCGTCCATGTCCGTCTGTTCTCAGCGTTGTGCGAGTTCAGATTTGGTTCTATTTTTACCACCAAGAACCCTTACAGTGCACACAAAATTCAGTTTGCATACGGCACACTTGTTATACCGGCATTCAAGAACCATAATTTCACCAATCAGTGTTGTTTACAGTTCAGCAGGATGCTTGGTGTGGATGTTACGTGAAAAGGTAAGTTACGTGATATGCGACAAAATAAGAGAATTCTTTAAACAGTTAGCAAATATACTTAACATAAATTGTTTATATTTAATTACAAATATAGATGACCATTAAATGAAAGAATTCAGCGAGGATACATCAGTATTTTCTCTGCACTCTTGAGATGGTGATATCTGACCAACTTCGAAATCAACCTCGCGTAACTTTTACGGAGCAGAAGAGTTGGTCCATGTTATGTAGTTGTGTATTTGCATTAAACAGCTATTAAGAAACATAACTGAATTTATTTACTGAATTATTGAATCTACAAGCCTGAAATTTGACTTAATATTGACATTTGCCAGTCTTGATGCAGTACATTCAAATTTTTTTTCACCGACCTGTGTCCATCTCACGTAACATTTACGGAACAGAAATGACAGCCATAGTTACATGATTCTTGTGTATTGTTATTGTAAGAGGATAGTACCCACTTAAATTGTTTATGTACCAAAACCTCATTAAACTGATGTGAAATAAATATTGCATTGCAAAATAAATTGTCTATAATCTGATAATTATTTTTTTATATTTTATCAACAAAGTATGGGACTTTCGGGGGTGGGGGTATGTTACGTGAATAAAATGTTTAAATGCTGTGATAATTTTCTCTTAAAATATGAAATTTTTTAGAAGCCTTGTATTTATATCAACCCCATATATAATTAAATGTTACATATACCTTGTTTAATTCATTTATTTTTTATCATGTATTTGCAAGTTTCTGGGCATTTGATACTTCGTAAAATGAAAAGTCAACACGGTATAAACACAGGAATATATAAATAATTGAAAGTACAAATTATTAGTAAAATCTATCAAAATAGTTTCATACAACATAAACTTAAACAAAGACTAACATGTTAGTAAATTACAGACCCAACATACTAAATAATTAATACATTGTAAATAAATATTTCTGTTTTCAGATTACATCAGAATTTCTGTTGGGAGCACTCTTTTTCAAGAAAAGCAACAAAACAAGCAAATTATGGGTCGTGGAAGAAGCCAAATATGAAATATTATTGTCTGATGTGCAGATACTCTCTGAACCAAACCAGTCCATTGCTGTTTCCAGACTCTTCTATGAATTTGAAAAAATAAAATTTGTTTTGTCCTTCCTTGTTACATGAGTTACATTTTCTACCTTCATAAAGTTTTAATATTGTTCAATGGAACATGAAACAATGATGTGTATTTTGTAATTTTTTTTTTGCTAATTGCAAATGGTCGCTACATTTTTGTAAAGTACTAAGAACATGTTTCACATGAGAATATTTGAAAAATCCTAATGTAATGTTGGAAGTAGTTGATGGATTATGACTACATGATATATGGACCCATTTTATATACATCTAAACCATATTGATGTAGCTGGTGATGCTGCTTTTATTCATTATGCAGTTATTGATTTTTGTTGATTATTTTCCACATAGCAAAGAAATCATCAGTTGAATATCTAATTTGTCCATACTGTTGCGCGAGTTACAAGTATCTGATGATTGACAAGCAATATTTTTAAAGGAAAACTGACAGTTATCTTCAAACTGTTATTTTAGAGAAGATGGAATAGTAGACCTTTGATCCATAGCAAAGTTGATGTGAAAATCAAGCATTTAAAATTTGGGTATTTGTCCCATAGGATTGGCTGAAGAGCATATTTTATGTCATAAAACACATAAAAATGATGCCAAAAGTATATTAAAAATATAGGATGCATTTTAAAATTATTTTATTTTCAAGCTATTTCAGTATAATTATCGTATTTAACGATACACTAAACTTTGAAAAGATTTTTTTTCTTCAGGCTATGCCACAACCAAGATTTTTTTCCCCCTACATTACAATAATCCAATAAAGAATTTCATACTGCATACTCTTCCACTGGATTTATTTTTTCTAACACGATATAAGAAGTGCATGTTATAGAAACAAAGTTTTTACATTGCTTTTGCCATATGAGATGTCTGTCATGGATTTCCAACTAATAAAAAGGTAAAGAAAACCATTAGCAAAATTTTCATTGTTTTTTTCCAATTTGAATTGTAGTACTTATTTAAATTTCATTTCATTGAATATTTCTTAATTGGCACTTACTGTCATTGTCAACAAACGCTAGTGACTCTGTTGGTGACATTGGGATCTCAAAACAAACGCTTGAGGTCGCGAGAAACTTGGTGCACGATTCAAGGATGGACACAGAATTAGGAGGATTGATGATACTGTAGTTAGCAACAGGGTATGATTTTTGTACAGAATTATAGAATATATGAAAATGGAATTTTTCTGCATAATTTGAGTATGAAAGATAAAAAATGAACTCATCTTTATGATATCTTGTACAATAAATTCTTTGCTACATTTGGAAGCATCGATTCCAAAAGTAGCAAGTGGCTAGCATGACTATTGAAACGTATCGGTCGAGTTGTAAGGATAGTTAAACCCATGCCTAATATGATGTGTGTGCACAGTAATAAAGGCTTAATTTGTCAAAATATTTTGGGGGAAAAATGGCCGAGACTATTCACATGGCTGCCTTGCACCTAGTCCAATAAATCAGACCCCCAAATCTGTGTTGATACTGATGGACTATTTGTGGGTCTGATATCACATATTCATAAAATCGAAGAATCGTTTGCAGACAAATCTGTCTGCAACATATCGGTGTACATTTTAGACACCGGTATTTCTCGCATCTCTTGAGCTACCGTCGGTTGAATCGTTCTTTTGGCGATGTGTACAGAATATTTCCAGATCAAATCCTATGTCCGACGACTTGTAAACCCATGTGGAACAACACAACCCTGTGTCCTGCTGCCATTTTGAATTTCGTGCTACATATTGCTGTTATCAAATACCAGTAAGTGTCGGGGGGGGGGGCTGTTTTATTTCATCCTTTTGTCCAGGACAAGTGGCTTCAGAAAATTCACTTGTCCAATCTACCTTTTCATTTATCCCAAATTTAAATCACTTCAGGAGTTTATGAGATGCTTGCATTTAATCCATAGAAAGAACAACCAAAATAATGTACAACATATTTATTTCTTAAAAGAATTTAATTTTTCAAAAACATCGGTTGATATTATACATTTTGTTACTTCAGAGGTTTTATCGGTTTTCCATTGTCCAGGTATCTTATATCCACTATTTCTTGCTCCAGTACAGTAGCATCAGTACATGTGCTTCCATCAGCAAGAATGAAAAGGAATTTACTCAAATTCAGACTTACCCTAACCAGTGTTGCACGAAGGATCCCAAGGTCAGGGGACACTTCCTCACCCACCAGATTTGGGGGACGAGACATTTTAAAGGGACCAGGGAAAATTGTAGTACATAATGCACTAGAAGTGATAAAAAGATGAGATAATCTTATTTGCTTTGACAGTTTTGCCACCTAACTTTCTCATATTTTCCTTTGACATTTACATACTGGCAATAAACATTTAATTGTGTGATCAAGTAGCTCATGAAAACATTACCATGTTTGAATATCTGGTTAACCTGAAATGAACTGCACCGTGGAATTTTCACTTCCAGATCTTGCTCTCATTTAACTTTAGTGTTCACTTGTTACCTACTAGCATTTATTATAATAAATACCCGTTTTCTTAATTGCTTTTCTTTTAAAAGTATTAAATCATTAATCAAATGACAAATTGTGTATTTGCATAAATTAGAACCTTTTGTCATTAATTCAGTCCGAGTATAAATTAAATCTTCACTGGCGTAGGTGTGACTTTAACCTCGAAAATTCGTTACAATAGCGGCGGTCAAAGACTTTAGCAACTCGGCTGACTACCACAAACCTTGAATCTTTTCATTGCCTGATTTATTGTTTTGTAATGGATATATATTACCATCTTGCATGTTTTATCACTTTTAGCGACTTTTGCCATTGCTGGCGCAAACAAAGGCGTGGATGCACATCAGCATAGGAAAAGTGTAGGGATATTTGTTTTAAATACTTTACTGGCAAAAAGCGTGCACAGGGTCAAGATTTGGGGGACAAGGTACAAAAAATTACGGGGAAACCCTGCGAGCTTGCGATCTAGTTGCAACAGTTTCTAACTGCACAGGTGTTGTGAGGTCCAGAACCGTCATGAGACTTGATTGGTTTAAGCCTGAATTTGTCAGTTCCATTGACAAATATACTGGTTGAATTTCCAACTTGTGCCAGTTTGGGATATTGGTTGCAATAACTGCAAAACATTTTTGCTTTCTGAGTCGATAAATTCATGCCAGGGATAACTATAAACCCAGTGTAGGTAACTGAAAACTTTCTCAGTCTCTTAGTAGTGTCATATTTGACATTTTTTGCTGCCAGAGTCTGGCTTATGTCTCTGGAGAAATAGTTGCCTCAAACTCTGTGGCAGTCTAGCATTTTACCCCTCTACTTTCACATTAATTTTCCTTCTCCGACTCTTCCTTATTAACTTCTTTGAAAAAATAATTTAATAAACTCGTTTTATCCCCATAGTAAATATCACCTTACTTGACAGCTACTTCTCAAGTAATCATAACATACAATTTGTCCTTTAAATATGAACAGAGACAGCTCCTTAATTAGTATAATTATTTTGCTTCAAATGCAATATCAGACATGGAAGTTAATCCTCTGTATAATCAGTTAAAAATTAAAGAATTTTCACTGCCATTTAATCAGTTTATAAGGGAAACTGACACTAATGTTGGTAAAGTGTCTTTCATTAATTTAATTGGATTGATCCTCTGGATTAAAATCATAGGGTGAGTTGTTCGTGTGGATCGGATTTGAGTAAACACAATACAACGAAGCCGTTTAAAACACTACTACATGTAATTATATTGGCTGTGTTATGATTGGTCATTACTTTGGTTGCGTAGTCCAGTATGCAGTCAAACAGTAATAGAACGTGCACATGCAACAATTGCAGAGATGCTGCCAGGATGCACAAGTGAATCGTGCAAAATTTCAATGAATTCACTCGCTTTTTCTTGACAGTGCAATTGCATCCATATTTTCATGTGGAGAGGAGAAAACTGCATACCTTAGTGACCTTTGGTATAGCAGAACATTTTAAGGAACATTTGTTTCAAAAATGCAAAGGAGCTTGACTGTATTGTGGTACTGTTTGATGAATCATTATTGTCTATACTCGCGTATAAGCCGAGCCTAAATGCAAACAACATAGACCCTGATCTGCCATTGCATAATGCGCCAGCAGATCAGGGTCTCTGTTGTTTGTTCTACTGATTAGTCCTTACAAACTGCATAGACCCAGATCTGCCATTGCATTTTGCAATGGCAGATCTGGGTCTATGCAGTTGGTATCGGCTTATACGCAAGTATAGATGGTATGCCTTAATAACATGGGTTGAGCATTTGAGCTGTAATCAGTCTGATTAGGAATTGGCAGCATGGCTGAAAATTCACACTTTATTTCAGAGGAATCGATCAAGTACCAAAATCGACTTCGTCACAATGGCTGGTGGTGACACAGAGTGGAGTCTTCAGACTGACATCAGCGAGGATGATCCTGAAATACATCAGCTGATCCAGGAGGAAAAGGACAGACAGAAGAAATGTTTGGAGCTTATTGCCAGTGAGAACTTTGCAAGCAAATCTGTCCTACAAGCACTTGGTTCCTGTCTCAATAACAAGTACTCAGAAGGACAGCCTGGTCAAAGGTGCATAATCATGTGTTTTTTCATTAATTTTTAGCTAGCACAAAGGTCAAAGGTGCCTACTCGTGTTTTTAATTTATTTTTAACTAGCCTGTACGAAGTAGAGAAGATCTATTCCACTGCATCTGGCATTGGTGTTGGCATCCACACATACATACAACCTCACTGCATCTCGACCATTCTTTCTTGAATAGAACAGCACAAAACAGATTTTTTTTCCAGTACTTTAGCCCTCCTGCCCATAATGCAAAATATATCAAATTGAGTTTAATATACATGTCCTAGACAACAGCTTGGAGTGAGTTTCATGCACCTACCCAGGGATGGTGCTGGCTTTGAAAAAGTTCTCGTCAATCTCAATATTTTGTTGCCAATTTTCAAAAAATGTCGCCAAGCAAGGAGTAAATATTTTTCCATGTCTATTAATGTAGTAGGCAATGAAAATTGAAAAAGATGGAGTATTTATTACTTTATTGACAGCAAACAATACAATACCACAATATTACAGAATAAATCATTACATGACTATTTTGTATGCTTATTTATAATGTTTTGCACTATTAAAATGTTATTTCATAAAAATAATAAAAACGAATGTCACATGAGTATGCATCATGATTTTACGGCTGCCCACTTGCTGAATGCAGTTTCAAAAAAGTCGAAGTCTCCTACACATTCGTACGTGCTGATTCTCATTAGATTCTCTCTCTTTGATGTACTTAACTTCAGACAAATTGGGTTGTTCCACTTAGAGTACTTTACCTATGCAAATTAGCTTAATGGGCTCTCCCTTAGCAGTGTTCAAAGGATTTGACACCGCACATCACCCTAGCTAGTGTGAGCCAATTCAGTAAATCTCTGAAAGGTGTCTGTTTATCTCTGAGCGCCTTACCTTTTAATTGTCTTTAAACAGTTGTATAAACTGACTGACTTTTTATCATATTAAATGATACACTGTATCCAGTTTATTACAGACTCAGTATTTGTAAATTTCTTGTGTTGGCTGAACAGTAGAATGTTAAGCTGCCTGACTTGGCTAG
Source organism: Margaritifera margaritifera (assembly GCA_029931535.1). Lineage (NCBI taxonomy): Eukaryota > Metazoa > Mollusca > Bivalvia > Unionida > Margaritiferidae > Margaritifera > Margaritifera margaritifera. The sequence continues at coordinate 1,961,983 of JAQPZY010001504.1, forward strand.
ATGAGAACCGTGTATATTTCAGTGTCATAGGGTCACAGGGGTGTGATTGATACATCCTGTCGTGTGCCTCAAAAGCCTTATTATGTACATATTTCAAGATAGTTTTCTAAAGTTTCTAAAGACTACCGTTCAAGACTAGTTTTCTTTATAATATTATCTTCTCTTTTTTTGCCCGCACTGACGCACGGATAATCTGCACCCGGAAAATCGAGAGTATGCTCTGATGTGTATACGATTTATTGAAAATAGTTTACCTCTTATAGGGCAAGAAAGCTTTATAGCTTTATACATGAATTTTCATTTGCTTCGTATTTATACAGAACGATTGGGGCTTCAAGGGTAATCAGTTTTCTTTTTAGTTTCAGCAAAACTTTTTTTTCTGGTACATTTTTCCAAACAAACAAAAAAGGATTCGCGATCGTTTGGTCGATTGTAGCTAGTCCGGTAGCATGACTATTGGAGTGTATCACTGCATACAGTACTCGGGCCAGATATCAGCATAAGCGGTCAATATGAACAAAGGATTTGTTTATGTAGCAATAGATAGATTCCAGTGCATTGTATATCCAAGTTTACGGCTTCCTTTCATGGTGCCTTTGAACTCCTCAACTCCAAACCCAAGATTGTATATACAAGTTTTAACAGTCAAAAACGTTGTCAACAAAAAAATTGCCAGATGGTATATTTTGTCGCCAATCAGGAACAACAATCGCAATTTGTGACATTGGCGATGCCCAGTGCGATCCCTGCTACCCATGAGAGAGGGGACTATGTGCATACATATACGTAAGTTATAATTTACAGTATACATACTGTAATACCTGGATTCGTGAAACTTGTTAAGGGGTTGCATCTTGAGTACTACATCCTCCTCATAAAAATAGGTCACTGTGACCTATATTTCATGCATCACTGATTTGGGTTCAGTTTTGTATTTTCAGTTTTATTTTATTTTTCAAGCCCTGTTCATGCTTGATGCCAGTGAAGCACAGTTGACTATCTAGTACGACTTGAAATCATGAAGAAAGAACATGTAGGAGTCACTTTTTTTTTTACTTAGAGAAAGCTTATGACACCACATTGAAGTACGGCAAAATAAATGACCTATTCAAAGATAGAAATCGGAGGTAAGGTAGGTTCCACCTTTCTGAAAGTTATCCTCAGAATATTGGTGTATGTGTACCTCAAGGAAGCATATTGTCACTCACCTTTTCAACTGCAGAATTAGCAACATAATCAAATGACTTAAATGAACTTTCCTTCAGTATATTAGATACCTCTAGGACAAATGTCAAAAATCTGAATTTATTATGAGCTGTGGCAAACACAGATTAGGCACCGAAAAAAATATGCACGTTTCCTGTTGCACTGGTTTTAAAATTGGGGTAGGCGGGTAATTTTTTTTCTTTTTCTTTTTAACATTATATATAAATCAAATAATATTCCAAGCACTTCAAAGTACTGGGCATAAACGGCTCAATTAGATGCACAAATCAACTTCGGCAATGTGATTTTTTTTTCATAATTAAAAAAAAAAATTGTGGGGGTGGGGAAAAAGTGCTAGGGTCAGCAACAAGAAATGGATGTTTGGCCGACCAGAAACGCGCGTTTTACATATATATATATATATATATATATATATATATATATATATATATATATATATATATAGCCTTGGGGAGAAGTCCGAAAGGTTATACTCTGGTCTACAGGACTTCATTAAGATCAAAAGATGAAAGATGGAAAAGTGGTTGCAGCTGACATTTCAACACCTCACAGCACCATGTCTGTCCAGTTACCTGATAAATTGTCCATTTTTACAACTCAACCAAAATCTCAACAACAAAGAAATTTCAGATTTTTTTCTGATTCCCTTACCGTACTGAAAGCTATGCCAAGTCTTGAATTTGACAACCCATTAATATTCCAAATCTTGCAGAAACACGGTTTGCTAATAAATCTGGAAAGATTATCCTGTACTGTTGGCTGCATGGTCACATTGAAATAAAGGTCACCTGTTTCCGCTATAAACACCTCGGCAGTGATGTTATGAAAAGGTTATGGGAAGATATATTCGCTACTGGCACTCGCTATATGACTGCTGGTTACCAGCTAGCAGGGAAGACAATCATCAGTCACAATTCAAAACAATAAGTGGCAACTGGGGCAGTCAAAATCCATAGATTTTATATAAATCTGCATATTGTATGTACTTGACAAAGTAAGCAGAATGAAAGCTTCAGAACATGAAACCCGTCATTTAACATTGGAAACAAATCTGAGAGATGGTATTGTGTTGTTCATGTATAGGACACCCATATCTGATTCGTGCATACGTTGCGAAGGGTGAACCTTGACCAGAGTACATACCCTGTCAGTGTCCACAAATAGTTAACACATTCTTATCGACTTCTACCCTGTCTGACAGATGTATTTTGATGTGAACTCACTTTAGATGCTTTCTGAGTTTGTACCAATCCTGGTGTCTCAAGAAAGCAGTTTGTGCAGTATAATAAAATTTGAACCTACACTTCAGGAATTTATATTTTTCTTTGTTTTTTGTTTTTTTACCCTTACGTTTTATTTTGTACATGCTAACATTTTTGCTATCTTTTGGACTATCTTTGTACATTAATTGGAAGGATTTATCATCCTAAAGTTTTTGCATTTGTTTCCATCACATTTTCGGAACATTACATTGAATCATCACTATGTAGCCAGGATTGTGCTGATGTCTATTAAACCCTGTACATATTCTGTTCATGCTACAATCATCAAACTAGATGATTGTATGCATCACAATTAGTACCACACCCTTGCCACAAAAAGATCACTGTGAACAACATTTCACATTTTAATGCCTTAAGTTGAGTTGTCGCATTAAGCTTAGAACTAAATAGCTTTTTTTTTACTCCGTAAAGATACTGTTGCAACCAGTCATGAAACTTGTTAAGAGGATGCATCTTGAGGAGTACTACACTATCATCACAGAAGTAGGTCACTGTGACCTATATTCCATGATTTGCCAACTTTGGTTATTGTATCTTTTAAGTTTTCATACATGAAAAGTAAATATTGTTTCAAAGCATGGAGAATAATGTTTAAAAAGATTATCGTTTGGGGGAATAGATGGAATAAAAAAATAAAGGACTTAAAATCGAGGAGGACTTGAAAATATCTTCATGATAGTCAGTATTAAATTCATGTGAATCAGATGTAATTTGTGCTAAAGCAGCATGTACCAGTACAATATATTGTCTGAATTTGCTTACATAATGTATGTATTGAAAATAGATAAAATTAAGGCGAATAACTATGACGTGGACATGGGTATTCCATCACATTTGTATTCTTGCACCACGTGATCTAAACAAGGTGTGCCCCCGATATGAGAGATTTCTGCCTTTGATGCCACATTTGCTTAGCATACCTTACTGCCCCCATTTAACTGAAGCTTTTTGTCAAAGAGAAAACTAAAAATAGTAAATGGAAATGATGCAAACTACATTCCATACTCCTTCCGTTTCAGAGATGTATAAGCCATTTTTAAATAGCCACAATATTTGTATCCATACCAGTTCCATTTATTGTTGGACCACTCACCAATGGGGAAAAGGCCAAATGGCCTTTGTTCACATGTCACCTCTGTATGCAGGTTCATCTTTCAGACTTGGTTTGTGAACAAATGCCATGTACTGAATACCATTATCGTAATTAGTAGCAGTAGTATTACATGTATTATTATTTTATTACATTAACAACAGATTTAGTTTCTCTCCCAAACTTATGTGCCACACACGATTACTGTATGCTGCTCACTTTAAACCATCCTATGAATGAAATCTTGGAATCCTTAAAAAAATCACTGATCCAACGTTGTTTCGAGCATCATGACAAAACACTAATGTCACTGTTAATTGACAGCTTATCTATGACTGAAACAGAGAACGGACTCTTTGTAACATCAGCTTGTATAATTAGACTTGGAGACGGATGTCCATACTTTATAAAGTATCTGGACTATCCAGTTGCTCAGCTCACCAAATTCAAAATACAGTTGGCTTATGTGAGAGGCCGGTGATGAATAGGGAATGAAACAAAAAGCATTTTATATACAGAGAAGTTTTTAAATATTCAGTGACCTCTGACCCTAGTGAAAAGGGATGTGATTTGTTTCTCTTCTCAAAGATTTAACTTTTATCATCAGAGATGGCTTTACTTCATTGACAAATAAATGAAGATGACGAATTATACATGTCACACTGGTACAAAAGGCAACTCATTTCTGCTGCAACAACACGACTGCTTTTCTCACAATTCAGCAAATTGTTTCTACCCTCTCCCCTAATGATAAAAACTATCACTGTTAAAATTGGACATATTGACGCTTTTGAGTTACACTGACAATGACTTGAGTACAGTAAGTACAGGCAAGATAAGAATGTTTACACATTGATTCACATGATATGACTTTATCTAAACATTGCTTTGAAGCACAAGTTTAGTTTGCATACATTATGCAGTCACTGTTGATATGTTCCAGTGACTGCTTAAAGCAGGGAAATACCATTATTTGATAAGGAAACGCTGGCCGCAGAAAGCAGGCAACTGTTATATGCACGACTTCTAGGAAATTTGCGGGGTGGGTGGGAGGTAAAATATCTATTGAGAACAGGTGATTATTCAGACAGGTTTGACAGTAGATTCAATCCTAAGAATGATCTTTGAACATGCTAAGCATAGTTATTACTTTGAATTCAAAGATCTGACACTTCTGTTGGCGAGTACAAAGGCGTTGCTGGTTAAAAAAAACTTTCATGAGTAAGCAGCTGGCATTTCCTGATATTGCACTGTACCGTGTGAACATCATGAAATGAACAAAGACATTGAAAATATATATCAAGCAGCACATGTCCAAAAGACTAATTAAAAATAAAAATTGATTAGCAAACCGTGTTAATTGCCTTAAGAGTTAGACATAAGGAATAAAGATGGGATATGTAGGCTCTTAAGAGAGCATGAATTAATCTTTGTACATATGTAGTAGTTAAAAGATGTTTAGACTGTAGATGTGAACTGTCTTCAAGATGAATTCACACAAGCTTTATGTATTGATACTTAAATATGACCCCTCAAATGGAAGCTAGATTTAAAGTTAAAAATTTTCTTTTATAAAACCAACTTTTATGTACAAACAGATAACTATGACTTTTATGACTTGACTGGATGAAAAATGAAGGAGTACAGAAACTTACATGAATTACAGTATAGCCATGTTCATGCTCGAATCAAACTAGATGTTTGTGTGCATCTCTGTACCACGTCCTTGCAAGAAAAAGTCACACCTTCATTTCACATTTTACTGGTTGAGATCAAGTGTTTGCATTTAGCTCACGAGCAAGTAGGTTTTTTTTTTTGTATGTGCATCTCTGTTGGTACTACACCTTTGTAATAAAAATTCATTGTGACCTATGTTTAATCTTTTACTGGCTTTGGTGAAGTTTTTATATTTTGCTCATGACCACAGATTTTTTGCATGATGTATACATCTTGACAAGTTCTACACACTTAATGCAAAAAGAGATCTCTGAGCTGTATTTCATGATTCAGTGACTTTGTTGAAATTTAGTGCTTAAACACCATTCAGTGGATGCTGTTTGTTAGAATCGTGAAACTTGATAATTAGATGCATCTCTGTTAGTACTACACCCTTACAAACAAAAGTCACTGTTACCTACATTTTATGCTTTACTAACATAAATCACCATGTTTAGCTCATGGCCACATAGATTTTCAATCCTATATAAACCCCTTTATGACTGGTGCGGTTAGAAGTAGGAATAAAAATGTTTGTTTTAATGGTGAACTTTTCATATTAATAACTATACATTGTATATTGTGACATGTTACCCTCAACAGGTAAACTGTATTGTATACATGAACTAGTATATGATTTAAAAGAGTGGACTGCATGCTTTTCATGCGATGTCTCAGCAGTAGTGCCTAATCAAGGATTACTGATGCATGAACTATTCTTGTAATACTAGCTGACACCGCAGGGTTACAAAGTCTGACTTTCACTTGGTAAAATGTGGCTTTTTGTGGCGGACAATGATAATAGGTTCTGTTGCAGATCTTAACACTTTTTTATAAAAAATTAATCTCTGGTTGTTAACAGCTCATTATAGTACCTCTGCTTTGATTCAGAAAAAGATGAAATTTTTAGCTCCACTGGATATAGACCAGAAGAGCTTATCCGATAGTCTGTTGTCCATCTCTTGGCAGAAATCTGTTATTACTACTACCAACTGCTTGGAGGATTGTTATGAAACTACACACACATTCATCTCAAGGTCTAGTCGGTACTAAATGAAAATGGTGTCATCCTGACATCCTCCAATATGGCAGTACATCGGCTATCTTGACAATCTTGGTACCAATGTTTCTTGACACATGCTCTATCAAAATTGTTTCCAGTGTGGTTCCCGAACAACAATGTGACCTCCTTTGCAACAAAGTGGAAAACCTATCTTCAAATTCTAGATAATGGCTGACCCAATTAGATCAAACTTTGAGTATTTCTTAGGACATGATTTATCAAAATTGTTGCCATGGTGGTTCTTAAGGTAACTTTGGGGACCATAGCAACCATATGGAAAACCTATTGTCAACTTCTCTTGGCAAATGCTCAGAATTGTTTTTAGGGTGACTATAGCAAACAGGTGGGAAACCTATTTTTGTATTACTTCTATAGAATGGCTGAGCTAGGTATGATCAGAATTGGTGGGAATGTTTGATAAGACATGCTCCATTAAAATCTTGTCCAGGGTGGCTCCCCAAGCAATGGTGTGGCTTTCATAGGAAACATATGGTAAATCTATTCTCTACTTCTCCAGAACAGCTGAACCAGTTTCGATCAAACTTGTAGGAAGGTTTTGATAGGACATACTCAATTAAAATGTTCTCAGGTGGCTCCTTTAGCAATGGTGTTGCTTTCTTAACAGCTAGGTGAAAAACCTATATTTGACTAATTCTTTACAATGGCTAAGCATATTTTTAATCAAACCTTATAGGAATATTTGTTATGACATGCTCTGTCAAATAATGGTCTAGTTTGGCTCCCCATGCAGTGGTGTGATCTCCATGGCAACCATGTGGAAAAGCCTCAGCAACTCCAGAATGGCATCTGATTTTGATCACACTTGGTAAGAATGCTTCTTGTGACATGCCATATCAAATTGTGTTCAGGGTGGCCCCCATACATGTACCAAATGTATGGCTTCAATAGCAAACATGGAAAACCTATTTTCAACTTCTTTTTCTTTATAACTTTCTTGCCATATCAGACTAAATATGATAGGTAGAGTTGTAGCGTTGTTACGACTAGGGGTAATGTAACAAAAGAAAATTAAGACTTAAACAAGCTTTCAAGATTTAAGATACAAATCTTTCATTTCCTAAAATATTAAAATATTTCAACAAACAATTAAAGTGAAAGAATTCAAAATAACTTAAAGTATAGGATATCCTTAAAAGTCCTAAATCGTTTTAAAGTTCACTGATCCAGAAGTCAATCCAAATATTCCGAATGTAGTATGTTCTGAATGAAGTAACCTTCACTGTACTAATGTGTTAATAAGAATAAGTTATATCCAAGTAATCCTTGCGAATATGGAATATCACAAGTTCTAGAAATGTTTCCGATAATTCCACGGAGCTGTATAATTATTAAGTTTGGAGAAAGAGTACTAATCCAGAATGCACTGTATTAAAATAAATAGATCTCCAAAGCAGAATATCCCACACACAAAATGAACCAAATTCGTTTATGACCTCTCAATTCAATGTAACTATGAAGAATGCCAGAATGCTACTATTAATTCTATAATATAGTCTCCCACTACAGAGAAACAAAATAAAACCCATTACGTCTTTGATAAACAACTGGGCATTTCGAAATATTGCAACCCTCTTCCAAACCAATCAGAAACTAGGTTATGCGTGACATCTCCAAAGTGCTAGTGTACCAACTTTTATAAACAGTAAATAACATATTGACACTGAAGAATCATCGAATCTAGGTCAAAAGTTCAACCTCACGTGCTAACACGTGATGTACTAATGCTACAAGCGACAATTCCAAGTCCAGTGTACTCGGTGAAATATTGATCCAAAATCCCGTATGTGTACTCACGACAAGACGACAACTGTTAGACTAAGAACAGAGATCTTAAACTAATAAACTATACCATTATTAAAAGAAAAAAAATATATATAATTCCGTAACATCCTCACCCTTTTAGAAAAAGAAACGTTTTGTGCAATAAAACTTTCTTTTAGTAAATACTTCTAACATTCATCTAATTGATTGCATAAAAAAATTAATACATGATACAGTCATGTATACAAAACATGTGAAAGCGCATCAGCAATTAAATTTTACTTAGAAATAGCTGTAACCTTAGCTTCTATTGGTTTTATTTGTCCATGTCTCACAATTGTGCCCTAAAAAAGGTAACGCATGCACGACAAAAGTCACTTTTATTCCAATTGATGGTCAAGTTGGCTTCGCTGAGTCTTTTGAAGAATTGCTTTATTATATGATCTTGCCGTGTCGTTGCAGATGATGACATCATCGATGTAAACATTGCAATTTCTTATTCCAGATGTTATCATTTTCATCAAACTTTGGAAAAACTTGGGGAACCCTTCATCCCAAATGGCATGACTTTGTATTGGTAAAATTCATCTGGAGTTACGAATGCAGAAATTTCTTTGCTCTCTCCGTAAGTGGAATTTGGTAGAATCCCTTCAATAGGTCAAATTTTGTGACCTATTTGGCATTTCCAATCCTGTCAAGGAATTGGAAATGAATCTGTCCTGGTGACACTATTTACTTTTCTGTAATCTGTACACATACAGAAAGTATTATCTGGTTTCGGCACTAAAATACATGGTGAACTCCATTCACTTTTACTTGGTTCAATAAAGTCATTTTCCAGTAAATTCTGAATATCTTTCTTCAGATAGTCTTGTTTGAGAGGCGACATCATGGAAAATTTTGTTGGTTCTTGTGGAATATCTGGAAATAAAGGTTCATTTTCTTTTATCAACTGCTTCAGTTCGTTAATCTCAGGCGGCAGTATATGCGAAAGCTTCTGGTCCAGATCGTCCAGAATTTCTGAATTGCGAAGAGTAGCGACTTAAAAATCATCATCATTCGATTTCTCATCTTCATTCAAATTGAATGTGTGGGACAGGTACTACTGAAGTAATTGGATAATTTATATGGCTATATCTGTCTACATATTGTTTCAACATTTTAATATGGCAAAGTTGTTTCTGCTTTCTCCTCCCAGGAGTATTAATAATATAATTTAAATCACTCACCTTTTTGTCAATGGTATAAGGGCCAAAATACTTAACCTGAAGAGGACTTCGACATGAATGGTTCGTATTCCTTCATTACAAAATCAGACTGAGGTATGCAAGCCTCCAAACAAATATCATCCTTGATATATGACCCTGACCTTGACTTCTTAATAACTGGAGCATTTGGAACTGCTCTATTAAAATTCCGTTGCCTATTTTCCAACTTAAAGCAATCAGAAATAACGTGTCCTTTCATCTTACAATAGGAACACGTGGGTAGAGATAAGGTTTTCTGATACTCCTTATCAGAATTTTGATTCCTCACAGTTACATCAGCCTGAGGTCTGAAATGGTTTCTTAACAAAAGTTTGTTGAGATGAAGATTTATTTACAAATGGAACCTTGTGTATTGAAGAATATTCATCAGCTGTGCTGGCTGCCTTTTCTAAAGTTTCAACTCCTTTCTCATTAAGGTATACCTTAATATCATTACTGACACAATTCTTGAAATCTTCAATCAATACCAGTTGCTCAAGATTATCATAATCCCTTTCAACCTTCTTTGACGTACACCATCTTGTAAACAAACGTTTTTCTTTTCCCAAGCAAATTCTACATGAGTCTGATTTGTTTCCTTTCTACAATCTCTAAAGTTTTGACAATGAGTTTCAGGTACCAACTCATAAGCCCTCAAGATATATTCTTTGACCACTTCATAATCAGCAGATTGTTCAATTGAAAGTGCAGTATATACATCACTAGCTTTTCCAGTAAATACACTCTGCAATAATGAGGTCCAATATTCTTTCGGCCATTTCAGATTCTCAGCAATTTTCTAAAAACAAAAAATTGTCAACCTGTCTGAGATGTTTGGCTATATTAAAATATGAACCCGTATTGTCATGAGAGTGCCCTCTACTGGTAAATTCTAATGCCCTTAATCTAAATTCCCATTCCTTATCTTCTTTTCTTTCCTGCATTTCTTTATCTTTTTCCTGCATTTCCCTTTGTTCCCTTCTTTCTTGTATTTCCTTATCTTTTTCCCTCTCTCGTATCTCATTATCCCTTAATTCTTTCTGTATTTTCCCCTCTTTTAATTTACCTTCCCTTCTTTCCTGTCTTTCCCTTTCTTCCCTATCATTATCTCGTATTTTATCCTCCCTTCTTTCCTGCATCTGCATTTGTTCCCATTGTAATCTGAGCTTTTCTAACTATGTCCTTAGCTATCTGTAATTTCTTTCCTAAACTAGATGGAGATTTCTTGTTGACACTTGAAACCCCCTCTTCAAAAATACCTGTTTGTACCAAATAGTGTATCAAGATACTCCTAATATCTTGTTTTAACATGGAAGCTTTCGCTTCAGTCAGACTATGATGTTTAGCAATTTGAAATAATTCGTCCTTCTTTAAGGACTCAAATTTCTCCTGGGTAGGATCAGCTACTAAACTCTCTATTCTGGATGTCATTATGAAAGCCTGTTTGTTTCTCTTTATTTCTTAATCGGGAAATCACAAATTTTAAAGAATGAAATTCAAATCCCAAAAAGAAAACTTTAAAAAGTATCAAAATCTCTGAAATATTAAAACCTCGAAAATATTTAATTAAATCTAAATCCCAAAATATTCAAATTCGGATCCTGAAATTATTCAAATTTCTAATCCAAGACGAGCTCCCCAATTTCTTCTGTTACGACTAGGGGTAATGTAACAAAAGAAAAGACTCGAACAAGCTTTCAAGATTTAAGATACAAATCTTTCATTTCCTAAAATATTAAAATATTTCAACAATTAAAGTGAAAGAATTAAAAATAACTTACAATATAGAATATCCTTAAAAGTCCTAAATTGTTGTAAAGTTCGCTGATCCGGAAGTCAATCCAGATATTCCAAATGTAGTATGTTCCGAATGAAGTAACCTTCACTGTACTAGTGTGTTAATAAGAATAAGTTATATCCAACTAATCCTTGCGAATATGGAATATCACAAGTTCTAGAAATGTTTCCGATAATTCCACGGAGCTGTATAATAAGTTTGAAGAAACAGTACTAATCCAGAATGCACTGTATTAAAATAAATAGATCTCCAAAGCAGAATATCCCACACACAAAATGAACCAAATTCGTTTATGACCTCTCAATTCAATGTAACTATGAAGAATGCCAGAATGCTACTATTAATTCTATAATATAGTCTCCCACTACAGAGAAACAAAATAAAACCCATTACGTCTTTGATACTGGGCATTTTGAAATATTGCAACCCTCTCCAAACCAATCAGAAACTAGGTTATGCGTGACATCTCCAAAGTGTTAGTGTACCAACGTTTATAAACGGTAAATAACGTATTGACACTGAAGAATCATAGAATCTAGGTCAAAAGTTCAACCTCACGTGATGTACTAATGCTACAAGCGACAATTCCAAGTCCAATGTACTCTGTGAAATATTGATCCAAAATACCGTATGTGTACTCGCTGCAAGACGACAGCTGTTAGACTAAGAACAGAGATCATAAACTAATAAACTATACCATTATTAAAAGAAAAAAAAAAATATAATTCCGTAACAGCGTGTACACCTTTTGCATTCATTCAAACAATGACGATGCACCATCTAGTCTAGCTGAAGTTTTCAAAGTTGAAATGCAGTTAAACATGTCAAATACCACCAATTTCTGGCAGATAGCTGGAAATTATCCTGACATTGATGTTTTTCAATCCAAGGCTTCTGCATTATTACAACATTTGCCTTTTAGACCAATGTATGCCATGTGAGTTATATCAGACCCATGTGAGTTATATCAGACCCATGTGAGTTATATCGGACCCGTGTGAGTTATATCAGACCCATGTGAGTTATATTGGACCCATTTTTACCTCTTGTTTTACAGGTACTATGGTGGTAATGAAGTAATTGACAAAGTGGAACTTCTGTGCAAGAAAAGGTCCTTGGAAGCATATGGTTTGAGCCCTGAGGAATGGGGAGTAAATGTTCAACCCCTTTCAGGATCTCCTGCAAACTTTGCAGTCTACACAGCCCTTGTAGGGCCCCATGGGAGAATAATGGGCCTTCATTTGCCAGAGGGAGGTCACTTAAGTCATGGCTTTATGACCAGTACTAGGAAAGTCTCGGCAACATCGTTGTTTTTTGAGTCGTTCCCCTACAAACTTGATCCAGTCACCGGACAAATTGACTATGATAAATTGGCAGATAATGCCCGGCTGTTTCTTCCCAAATTGATTGTTGCAGGTATGTTATGATACAAAAGTCTGCGAAGATGTGCATACTGACCATGTATTTTGTAAAAGTATTTTTGGCATGAAGCTGTAGATAACACGATGTCAGAATTTCTGAGCTGTGAGCTTGAATCTATCATTCAGAACCAACATGTGTAACAAAAAATTAATTTTAAAGGTTTGTGAACAATTCAAGGCATAATGATTGATTTTGGCATTAACATCAACAGAGTGTTAAAGTACATATGTGCAAGCCTGTAACTAATGAAAAAAATGCCTTTAATTTGACCATTCTGTCGGGGTCAGCAACTTTAAAGGTCCGCTGGGCTACACCAAAAAGAACCCTGTAATTGGCCCAAAATTTATTAGCACAGAAAGGCACCTTAATATGAAATGGTTAACTTCAAGACTTCTCTTTTTTTCATTATTATAGGATGTCAATAATTCTTCTTTGTGGAATAAATATTTTTGTTTTATAAAGTTTTAAACAGTAGACTGTGATCCTGGCTATTGGTAGCCCTGGACTGTGATCCTGGCTATTAGTGCTGGTGATGCTGAATGTTGAATCAATGTAAGATGTAATTTCATCAATCCTCAAATTTTTCAGGAATAAGTTGCTATTCCCGCCACTTGGATTACAAGAGATTTCGTCAAATAGCTGATGAAAATGGTGCCTATCTGCTTGCTGACATGGCACATGTTGGTGGATTAGTGGTAGCAGGTTTGGCCCCAAGTCCATTTGAATACTGTCATGTTGTCACAACTACCACACACAAGACACTCAGAGGACCAAGGTCTGGAATGATTTTCTTCAGAAAAGGTTTGTGCGAAATTATTGGTATTTGATTTCATAGAGATATTCAGCAAAACCTCTCAAATCTAAATCTGATTTCCTAGAATTCTTGCTGAACAAAAATTATTTCATGCCCATTGATTAACTTTATAAACTATTCTGACTCTCCTGTCTATTCCAAACATATTACTTAATCCAAAATATGTTTGGATAACACCCAATTTTTGAGCCTGCATTTAGACATGGCAAGACATGAGTATCCCTTTTCCTTTGGCTGCGGCAATTGCACTGAGCCCGTATTTAGTGTCAACATTTTGGAACTGATATAAGCACAGTTCACGTGTGAGACAGCATTTTGCACAATCCTTAATACTTAACATAGTTAGATTTTTCTGATTCAGTTTAGTGTCTTCAGAAAAAGTAAAATGCATTTATTGTGGCCAAGTGCAAAAAAATAATATGTCAAGGAGTCTTCAAAATACAACATGAATATCTGGCCTTAATCGAAGGTATTATTGCAGGTCTGTAATCTGTCACAGGATAAGAAGGAGATGTGTTCGAGTTTTGCCATGGTCATTCCTTTATTGCTCTCGAACATGGCACTTGACCTTAATTGCTTCAATCAACCCATCCATTAATGGGTACCAGCTTTTGTATGGAGTGAACATGTGATGTACTGCCTGCCCATTCAAGGGAGGTCATAAACTCTCAGTTGTTTATTGCAATAGAAACTGGTATGGGTTTTAGCTTTATGAGCCATGAGAAGACTTTCAAGTAAATTCTAAGAAAAATTATAGATAAATGGATGGATAGATTGTATTTCTGCCACATATTAGAGGGGATTTCTAAATATATGATACTATCCAAGAAAATTATATGAAAAATATTGTCATAGTTATTCCTCAAATGTGTTAAGTTTTTACCTCCCTTGATGTCCATCTCGGTATAAATATATTACACCACTCCCTCGCTATTGCACCTGGATAAAACACTTGGACCTGCATATAATGCAGGGACAGGTGTGAATCCGATTTTTTCTTATTAAAAATGCCAACAGATGGCCTTCTGTTGAATGTGAATAAAGTCGTGATCAAACTTGTTAAATGAAACCTTGATATATCACTCGTTTTATAGTTGAACTGTTAATAAGACAAAATTGTGTCAGTTAAAATGTTAATAATGCCTACTGGTGGCAACACTTAAAGAAAAAAAAACAATTAAATAAGTCTTAGGTGAAATTTTTGCTTTAGTTTTATCTTTTACTTCGGATTCAGTGTAGTCGTCATGAATGTGATGTGCCCGTTTGTATTCAGATGTGAAAAGTGTCAATCAACCATCATAGCTATGTCCACGAGCATTTCAATGATAACCTGATTAAGTGCCCACTTTTGATCTCTGACTTGCGGACATGTTTGTTGCATTGTTACAATCAATTAAAAGTTCACCTGCTTTGTATTATCACATTTATTACGTCTTTTGTATTGAATCAAGGAAATGGGGTAGGATTTTAAAAATTCCTATGTGCGTAAGAGCTAGCAGTCACTGTCATGTGTCAAGTTGACTCGTTTCAGTTGACCAATCAAACAGAGTTGTAAATGTTATTATGCAAGTAATATAATTAAAGTATCTAACATTAATCAGTGGTTTATCATACTCATTTGCAAATGAGATCAAGTATAACAAGGGAACCAAGTGAAAGGCATACTCGGTGCATGAAAAGCCTAGTTTCACAGATAGGGTTCATTATGGAGATTTGAGTTTGTAGTGAACTTAAAATTCCAGAATTGGCACTTAGACGTTTGCAATGAAATTACAGCAACATTATTTTAATAATAGAACAATAAAAAAATTCAAGTTTCAGTGTGTTTTTTTGGGGGGGGGGTTTGTAGAAAAAAACGTGTTTTGTTGTGAATCGACAATAACACTAGATTGCACGTGTAGAGAAGTAATAACATAATACATTTTTCGCGGGGAAGATTCCATATACTGACTTCAAATATAAATCAGCATATTCGTCATACTTGGCAAAATATGTGGAATGAAAATGCCACAAACAAACTTAAGAACATCAAACCCACTATTGGAGAGTGGCATACCTTGTATGAACAAATCTGAGAATTGAGGTGGTATTGTGTCTATCGCGTATCGGACACACATAACTGACTCATGTACACCTCTTGAAGGGTGAACCTCGACTGGAGTGTGTACCCTGCCAGTGGAGCACATTCTTGTAGCGTGTGTTGATTTCCACCTTGTGCGACAGAAGTATTTGGATGTTAACTGTTTGAAGAAACAATACAAGAATGTACCACCCAAGGAAATCTTGGACTTTGTAAGGTACTGTGGTTTATACAACAAATTTTAATGTTTCAAGGATTTTAAAGTTGTTGCCGTTATCTGTTATTTTTTTATATATTGTACAGAATTGTAACATATCTATGTTCTATATTTTATCTTCTTGTACTGAATTTTACATTTTTTGGAAGGGTTTAACTTCCTAAATTCTTGTTAGATTTTTTTTAACTTAACCTTTTGTTGGCATTACATGGCACTTTTTTGCTGAGGTACTGTAAAATACTACTACATGCATTCGCTGGTACACGTGATGCAGAGATGCTTCTAGGACGCGCGAATCGTGCAACATTGCTATGAATTCGCGCATTTGGAAAGCAGTGATGCGCGAGAACTCCTGCAACTTGCTTTAAAGTCGCGCATATAAAAAATGTACTATGCGCGGCAGTATACAAACGTTATTTGTAACTGTTAACTGTTAAGATAAATTGAATAAATAAGAGTTGAAAAATAAATTCAAAAGTAAGGATTTTGTTTTTTCTTCACAATACCTCTTTCCATTCTGAAGTCTGCAGATGTACGGTAAGACAAAAGGTTACTTGGAAATCCCGGTAATTATTTATAGCTGAAACACGTGTATCCTATGTGGGGGTACTGCAATTGATTCCCTTTCCTCTCATTTGCGCATGTGCTAACTTTGGTGCATTTCCAGAATGTGTAATTAAGCATGGCAGTATGTAAGATTACAGATTTTTTCAACGACAAGTTAGTGGTGACGGGAATGTGGAAAGTGAACTTCAAGTCAGTGGTGGCGGGAATGTGGAAAGTGAAAAGGAGAAGGAAGAAAGTTGTGGAGTTTCTCACGAAACGGAGGATGATAGTTCAAAAACAATGTCAGGTGCCGAGTTAGATGTACCGCCAAAAAAGAAACCGAAATATGAAACAAAGTTTCAGAATTCTTGAGTGTCAGAGTACAAATAGTTACAACACAGCACCAAGACAGTAGGTATGTTCTGTGATATTTGCAAAAGTTGTGGGAAAAGTAACCCTTTTACATTGGAAATGGGCTGCTTGAATTTTAGGACTTCGACTCTTAAACGACACGCAGAATCACAGGATCATATCCAGGCATTACAAGCTAATACACTCAAATCGGACTTTCAAATCTTGTTTTGGAGCAGAGATATCCAAGAGACAATACCTTTCCCAACTTGTGCACACTGGCTAAGCTAGCTATGCATACGGCCCTTCAGACAGCAGACTGTGAAAGGGAGTTCTCAGCACAGAACGATATTCACACATAGCTTAGAAACAGATTAGGCCCAGAAACAATCAATACATTAATGCTTATACAACTAGAGGGGAAATCTTTCGAAGATTTTGATTTTGATAGAGCCTTAACAGAGTGGAGCAGGAAGAAAGAGAGACGGATATTTAAGTGTTAGGTAAATATAGAACTATGTACTTTTCCTACCCCCTTTTTCTTTCTACTCCCCCCTTATTTTGGAGACAATGGGGGAGCTCCCCCCTTAAGATGAAATCCTGGCAGCATCCTTGGTGATGTGTGTTGAAACCTCTTGGAGTAATATTTTTAATGATCTTTCAGAGATTGGTTACCTTAAAAATGTAGGTAATTTATACTGAAAAAGCAAACAACTTTGCTTGAAAAGGCTATATACTGCCAATTATTCCAAGCGCAATTATAAAATGAGTATTAAACCATTGAATGGACTGCCACGCCGCCCCCCCCCCCCCCCCCATCTCTGTTGATGTCTATCCCATGCTTAATTATTCAGAAGTACCTCAGTAACTTGTGCCCTCGCTTATGTGCTATGGTAAATGTTTGTGAACTCTGTTGTGCGTGAAAATGTTTCCAGAAATGTTTTCAAGGAGGGCAGCTAAATAATAGTTCTATATTGTCTACTGAAAATGTTCACAAACCATTATGGATTGACATAGTAGTTGTGTGATACCATCAGTGGTGCTCACTTCAAATATAGTAGCACAAGAAAAAACAAATAGATGTTTTGTGCTTGATGAAATATAACTGAAATTTTTATTAAATCATTTTAAATGGAATAGATTTGGCTTGGTGAGTATTTGCTGTGTTTATTGATTCATTATATCATGTACACTGTACATTTTAGGGGTGAAACGATTCATCTGTATATTGATGCATCAATACTTTTGCCATATTGATACACGTATCGATACAAAAGGTGAAGAAATGATACAAAACGATACTTACCCTATAGAAGTTACTTTAATCTTCAGCTGTCATGAATAATTATTAGTCGTTTGCCTTTTTATTCTTTAAACTGAGAATTTATCTGAGACGCCTATCGCAGGCACAGGCACTAATGTTTGTCAGTAATAAAGAAAGAAAATGTTGAAAATACTCACTAACCTTTTGCAAATTAACACAAGGTTACGTGGTTCGAAATGTGCCCCCCCCCCCTTTTGCAGATTACATGCTAATTATTTTATCCCATTAGCATGTTCAGCCACTGATAATATATATCAACGTAAAGGCGACTTTCCAAATTTGTTCCCCATGTATGATTTAAGTACTTTCCTGATCATTTAATAACTACTTTTTTGCAAAGTTTCTCTCTTACTTTGTATCTTGTCTATATCGATTGAATTTAATGGGTACACTTCCGGTGTCACTCGGTGAAATATGTTACATTAAATTCTGATTGGTGGTTATTGTTTGTTGCAGTTCAGGGTAAACAATAACCACCAATCAGAATTGACTGCAGCTTATTCACTGCGTAACACACCGGAAGTATTGGCATCCAAACTCCATTCAGGTAGATACAAAGCAACAGAGAAACTTTGTTCAAAATTATTAAATGATCTGTAAATTACTAAAGTCGTAAATGGAGAACATGTTTGGAATTTTTCCTTTTACGTTGATATAGGTAATCGGTGACTAAATGTGCCAACAGGATAAATAAAATTATCACAGAATCAGCAAGGAGGCAGTTTTATCAATTTGTGTTTATTTTTAATTTTGTATAGGGAGTGGACATTGTCTATAGTTTTCCATTTCACTAACAGAAATGAGTGCCTGCGTCCATGGCAGTTGTTTTACATCTGCAGGATGTACAATGTGATAGATTTTGGTTGTTAGTCATCTCCACTCCCACACCTGGACTTGCTCAAGATAAGATTTTCCTGCGGGTGGAAATTGCACTATTTCTTGTGTTGAAGATAACACCGTCATGTCTTTAAAATTAAAGTGAAGACATGAAATTGATAATAAGATTTTTCAAAAGCTTTCATGCAGTGTAAAAAAAAAAAGGGTGTGCATACCAAGATGAGTCCTGGATCCGATCAAATGAAATGGCCTAAATGATTGAATTAAAATCACTAAAAACTAATATGTAGTCTGTTTGGATGTACTTTTAATGTATCATATCGTAAGCTGTGAATCGTATCGATATGCGGCACAGGTGTATCGTTTCACCCCTGGTACATTTAACTTGATGTTAGCTCAGTAGTTTTCCAAAAGTTTATACAACACCCTGCCACAGTTCACTTGATTTCAGTAGATCATTTTCAACCTCCCCAACACCTGATAGTGTTTTCTCCAGTTTTCCAGGAAATGGGCTCTCCGGGTTGAATTTGTGGCCCTTGTCACTTTCAGGGGACCTGCCTATTATTTTATTATTTACTATGAATATTAATTGCTTCTTACATCACCACTATTATTAATTTTTAATTTAAATTCCTTTAAAACATTGCATTAATTCAATATTAGTATTTCGTTTTCATTCTAAATTGTGAAATAATCTGATGTTCATATTCAAGATGAGATTATATGCAGATAAGAAATGAAATTGGTCCCAATCTCTTATCTCCATCATGGGTTGTTTCTTTGATTGATGCACAGCTGAAGAAAAGAAATAAAATCTTTTTTTTTATTTTAGTCAATTTTGAGCCAGTCTTTTTAGTTTTGATGATCAGCAATATTTTCTTGTGCGTTCTTTAAATTTGATGGGCTGAGCTATGACTCCCCAATACAGCACCAGTATCAGATGCTAACGCAAAATCCTCATTGTCATCATCATTGAACTTACTGTAGAGTCTTTTCCTGCAGTCACTAATACGTAGTAATTGCATTTATATCAGACCATCCGTAATCATCATTCACCCAAGGATTCAGCACAACAACATCCATTATTCCTTAATTCCTTATGATTTGCTTAATTGGATGTCTGCCAAAATTTGAGGTAATCTTGATAAATGAGACCCTTACTGCATGGTCCAAGTGATATGATCAAACCTCTTGATGACTTTGAGAACTTCCCAGACACTGTTAAATGGAGCACAAGCTTGCAAATGATAGTTATTTTTTGTGTGTGCCTTTTACGAAGTTTTGCGAATGTCTGTGTGCTATTTAAAATTTTATTGAGCTAAAAGGTGTGCAACTTGGAGACAACACTTCTGATATGGACAAACACATCTGTAAAATCTTCCCTTGGGATATTTAGCCATGACCAATAAGCATGTTGTATGAGAGTGTTGATTAGCAGATTAGCTGTTGGTTTATATCTTACAGTCAAAAGAATATGCTTTTTGTTGTGATGCAACTTTCTCTTTTTTGTAACATGTGCACTAAAATGATGTGGACTGGTTTTCGTCAACTACAATAATCTGGTAGTATGGTGGGCAAGCTATCGATTTTCTGGTAGCTTTGACCCAGTGACATAGCCTATGGCCCCTCCATCATAAAATTTTACGAGACTCCAAATCTTGCTCAAAAATATTTCTACCAATCGAAAGACTGTAATGGTCTTTTTCAAGTAAGATTTCTCAGTCTGGAGTAATATTGATTACTCGTACAGTTGAGTAAGGTTTTGTGATGAAGGGCCGTGGACAGAGGATTTGTTTGGACCTGGTCTTATGAATTGACCAAAGCTGGTGAATAGATTGTTACTTTGTTCTTTTACCAAGTATCAGCTCCATGAATTTTTGAAATAAGTATTACCTAATGCTGTTGGCATTTACAGGTGTCAAGAAGGTTCTTCCTAATGGAGAGAAAGAGATGTACGATTTGGAACAGAAAATCAATGAGGCAGTGTTTCCTGGGTTACAGGGTGGTCCACATAACCATCAGATTGCAGGTAAAGTTCAAATCAGGAAAATCCAGGAATTCTTTGAAATGAATGTCTCTTCCCTTTTGTCTGACATCCATTATAATCTGATCTTTTAATCATTATGATGATTGCAGTTGGAACAACTTAGGGATGTTCCAGTTATAAGGGGAGTGGGTATGGTTGGCACTTTTTCAAAGACTCCACCACCTAGCAGTTTTTACAAGGAATGGTCAACACAGAATATCAAGGTTATTATGGACTACCCCAACCAACTTATATATATAAATAGTAAAGATGGTTTATTATGTTCTTGGATACAATGTTTCCTCTGTTATAACGTCTGAGTTTGAAATCCCTGGCCAAATTCCTAACTAATATGTATTTATGTATTCCAAAGACTTTGTTATAATAATGTTATTTTGTTACAATGCTTAACTAGTTATAGTGTGCAGGGCAGAGCAAAATTTGTTTCATTCACTTGTCCCAAATTTAAATCACTTGTTAAGATTTGATGAGATGTTTGCACTTTAATCCATAGAAAGAACAAGCGAAATAATTTACAACATAATTATTTCTTAAAAGAATTTAATTTGTCAAAAACATAGGTTGATATTGTAATTTTGTTACATCTGAGGTTTTCAGTTTTCCATTGTCCAGGTATCTTATATGCAATATTTCTTGCTCCAATATGGTAGCATCATTACTTCCATCAGCAAGAATAGAAAGGAATTTACTGGAATTCAAACTTTCTCTAACTGCACAGGCCTTGTGAGGTCCAGAACTATCATGAGTTCTTGATTGGTTTAATCCTGAATATGACAGTTCCATTAACAAATACACTGGTTGAATTTCCAACCTGTGCAAGTTTGGGATATTGTTTGCAATAAATGCAAAACATTTTTGCTTTCGAGTCCGTGAATTCAAGCCAGGAATAACTATCAACCCAATAGTGTCATTTTTGACATTTTTTGTCACCACAGAGTCTGGCTTATGTCTCTTTGGTGAAATAATTACACTCTGTGGCAGTCTTACGTTTTACTCTTCCACTTTCACATTAATTTTCCTTCTCCAACTCTTCCTTATATAAGAAACTCATTTTATCCACATAGTAAATAACACCTTGCTTGACAACTACTTTTAAAGTAATCATAACATATATTTTTGACCATTAAATATAAACAGAGACAGCTCCTTAAGTAGCGTAATTGTTTCACTTCAAACGCAATATCGGACGTGGAAGTTAATCCTCTCTATAATCAATTACTAGTAAAAATTAAAGAATCGCCACTACCATTTAATTAGTTCATAAAGGGAACTGACATTAATGTCGGTAAAGTGCCTTTCAATAATTTAATTGGATTTATTCGCTGGATAAAAATCATGAGGCGAGTCGTTCATGCGGGATCTGGTTTAAGTAAACACAATACAAGGAAGCTGTTTAAAACACTGCCAATTTATTATACCGGCATTGTTTTGACTTGCGTGTTTTGATTGGCCAATAATTTTGTCGCTTAGGCAAATATACTTGCAAGCAATAATATAACGTGCACACATACAAGAGTTATCAATGACCACTGGTTGGTGTGATACTGGATGTAAATAAATACATGGAGAGGGTTAGAAACAAGCATTCAGTATGCCCAGATGAAAGTAGATAAATTGATTATGGCATGAAAATAGGCACTTGCCCGATTTTAAAAAAAAAAGTAAAAATCATTTGTCCCGGACTAGCGACTTGGAAAATTTAACGTGTCTGACTTCGAAAATGAATAGTCCTGGACGTCGGGCTATGGGATTTGCTCAGCCCTGGTGTGTGATTTTTGTGATCTGCCTGAGAAAATTAGCTCAATTATAAAGTTTTTATCACCTGATGCGCTGAAGCGAGACAAACATTAGCAGTCATATAAATGACAAAGGTGCCTGGTAACAAAAGTTCAATGTCATTGACATGGACGAGTACATAAATATTTTGAAAAATAAACAAAATTTGGATACGTTTCTTGGTTATAATGTTCTAAAACCCCAGTCCCCTCTGAAATGTTATAAACAATCTTTACAACATATATACACACACACACATATACATACATGCACACTAATTTCAACTATCCTTTCCCCTACTCCAATCCTTTTTTAAAAATTATTTTCCCCCTGGAACAGTCTTTAATAAATGTCCATTATTTTATTAAAATCCAATCTGATTATTCAGCAGTTGCAGGGATTAAAATTAGTAGTAGTCCACTAGCTTGAGGCAAGTAAATCTACTTAAGGAAAAGTAAATTTCATGGTTTTGGTAGTCCTTCTAACTTCTACAAAGTTGTTTAGCTATCCCCATTTAATAATACCTTGAATGTTGTGTAACTGAAGTAGAGGGCATTTTATAAGTTTTTATGAGTGAAGTGAATGCTTGTTTGTCTGAAAAAGCACCATTTATATTAGTAATTCACATCCAAAGATCAGTTGCATTGTCACTCTAATGGTAGCAAATGCCATCTTTTGGTGACTGGTAACGTGGGTGAAGGGCTACTAGATTTTAAAACTTACTAGTCCTCCTAACCACCAAAGCAATCATTTAAAATTCAAAACACCGAGATGGTTAATAAGTTGTGACTGACAAATTTAACTTTGAGATACTGAAGTCTTTACTGTTAAGGCCAAAAAAAATAAAATGTGTGTTTCCTATTGCACTGGTTTTAAAATTAGGGTAGGCAGGTTTTTTTTTTGTTTTTAACATTATACCGTATATACTCGCATTTAAGTCTGTTCACGTATAAGCCGACCCCCAAACAGAATAGGTACCAAAGTTTCCTGGCTAATAGCAATATATACCAGTAGTCAACAAGAAAACTTAAAAATTTTCAAGTATAGACCTTGTCCCGCGGACAAGCCGACCCCCATTGTTCCAAGCTTTTATTTTTTCTGAAATTATTTAGCTTATATACGCGAGTATATATGGTATATAAATCAAATATTTCGAGCGCTTCAAAGTACTGGGAAAAACCGACTCAATTAGATGCATAATCAATTTTGCCAATGTTTGTTTGTTTTTTGTGGGGGGGTGGGGTGGTAGGGTCTGCAATGAGAAACGGGCAGGTGGCCAACCGGAAACATACTTTTTTTTCTTTTTTTTTTTTTTTTTTTTTTTTTTTGGGCCTAATTGAGATTTAGAAAGCATTAGTGTACAAGAACTTTCCTAAGTAAAACATTTGACCGGTTTCCCAATGAATGTATTCTCATTTCTAAAAAAATTGTGCCTAAAATTAAGTGTATGTACAAAAATCGTGTACCATATTTTCTAGCGAAGATTCTTCCAAAATTAAAAAAAAATTCTAGATCCTAAATTTTCACTTATACAATAGACCCTGGTTACGGTACATATACCTTAAGTATATATACATATATGTTGATAGTTTGATGTAGATAGATAGGTACCGTATTTGCCGGCCTGTAAGTTGATGCGGAGAATAAGTCGAATTTGCTAATTTCGTCAATTTTCAATCCTTCATCCATATATAAGTCGATGCGGAGTATAAGACGAAGCCAGATCAACACCTTGGCTTCATCACTTTCGCTAGTAACTTCCGGTTTCATGAATATTAATGGTATCACTATGCTATTCCAGATTAATTGGGAAAATGATTAAGATGGTCTGTACATGTATTATTTATAGGTATTATTTATTGGTACATTGTATGCAACGATTGTCATGTACGAAAAATTACATTAACATACGGTAAAGCAATTTCAATGACATAATCCATATATAAGTCGATTCGGAGTATAAGACGAAGCCCAGACTTTCGGGTAAAAAAGTATCGACTTCTAGGCCGGCAAATACGGTAGATAGAAAAATATGGCGAGTTATAAAAGATTTGTTGATGTTTGATACTTGATAAATCCCTGGCAGAACAGCTTCATATGTACTCAAAGGCCTAGAACTTGTCAAATGTTTTAATTGAATTCTTTGTTTTATCAGAATATATCGCTTTTAAAAAAATAATTGTAATTGGTTAAAATTCATCAGTTTGTGTCATCAAACCTTTGTTTGCTGTATACTGTTGAACTTTTATCACTGGAAGTGCCTCAGACCCAAATATTTTGAATTTTCATGGTCACAATCCTTGTGGAGAGAAATGAAACTTTGGTCTAAACAAGTTGTTTAATTGATGCAATGTAGTTCAGGTGATTGACATTTGACTTGCAAAGATTTTACTGTATATATCAGAGATAATTTTATTTGTTACAGCTGTTGCAGTGGCAATGAGGCAGGCAAATACCCCCCAGTTTAAGCAGTACCAGCAGCAAGTTATTGCCAATGCTAAAGTTATGGCCAAAGCATTATTAGACAAAGGCTATACTCTTGTTTCAGGTTTGTATTGTTAAAAACACAATTTAAGTGTTCAGATTATGACGAGTTTTAGAATAAACAAAATTGACACATTTTGAGAACATTCATACGATTCAGGAAATCATTAATCACAATGAATAAAGTTTGTTTAAATGATGTTCTACTGTGCCACAAGTTGCGTTTTGTAAGCAGTTTTACAGATAAGAACACATTAAGAACTCAGTAGAAATTGCAACTAGCATCAGAAAGATCAATCACTGGTAGTGAGTGTTGTAGATCTTATCACTATGCAGCTTTTTACATTCTGCCATGGTATTTGCAGAGAATATTGAGTTACCCTTATCTGTCTGTTAAAGTTTACATTTTTAGGTCTGCTTTCAGACACTGGTGGGGCATCATCTTTCAGCTTTATATCCTCTTAACTTTTAAAAGGATTGGTAACTTATTGATCTCTTGTAATAAGCTTTGAACAAAAGTTAGAATATGCAGTACTTAAGTTTATAATGTTATTTCTTTGTTGCCTGAGGTTTGATCAGTTGACAACGGTAAACAGATCCTTGGTCAAAGGAGGGAAGCATGTCAGTCACTCTGTATTGACTTTTGCTCTAAAGTTCAGGAATTAGGCTGGAGAATATTTCATAGAATAAAGCTGTTCAATAAAATACACATATAAGTCCACAAAATGCATTGAAAATGTACTTATAAACCTTATGACCATAAAAAAGTTACAGTGTTCACCACACACCAACCCATCACCAATAAAGATCCTGCATCCCGGCTCTCCAAAATCTCAGATTTACTGGTGGTAACAATATCAGGATATGAAAAGTACATGAAAAAGTATTCAGGGCTGTTCCATTTAAACGCACATTGCACCCAGGGAAGGCAGGTTTTAAAAATATCTTGATTTCTAATGAAAATTATTAAAAAACCTAAAATGCATCTTTGCGTGACTCCTCAAATTTGAAAGTGCCTTCCCAGGGTCCAAAGTATATTTTAGTGGAATAGTCAGAACGTCTTGTCGACCAGTGTATAAATCTGATTGTGATAGTTGTCTAGTAGTAATATGCATGTATATTGACCTCAAGTGTTGATTATATTGGCACTGTATAGTGTTTTTTCTGTATTAAGTGATGCCATTTGTTATTGTGAAAATCCCTGGAGCTTTACTCCTATGTATAGGTAATGCTTACCGTAACCTACAGCTGTAAATTGATACCCTGTTTTGTTACTAAAACGTGAGTAATTCAATTAATATGGCCCAGTATTAAATGCAGATTTTGACATCTTAAAATATCTTTATCTTTAAACAGATTCGAGTGGGTAATTAAATCTCGTTATTTACAAGTCGGTAAGTTATATAGAATTCACAGTGGATCTTGCTCTATTCTGCAGGAGGAACTGACAACCATTTATGCTGGGTTGACTTGAGACCTCAAAAAATTGACGGGGCAAGAGTTGAGAAAGTCTTGGAGGAGATTGGTGTCGCTGCGAACAAAAACACCTGCCCAGGAGACAAGAGTGCATTAACTCCAAGTGGAATACGACTTGGAACACCTGCTCTCACCTCTCGAAATTTCAAGGAGAATGATTTTCTAAAAGTTGTTGAGTTTATTGATCAAGGTACAGTATAATCTTATTGGAAAAGAAACTTGCTTGTTTTGTAATATATTAAAGTTCAAATGTCATGACACTTGAGCAATATCACATTCTAACAATATAGTGTATTGATCGATTGAGAATATTCCAATTTACAAGATATATATATATATATATATCACTCACTCACTAAAAGGCCCTTCATTAGGACACAGTACCTGTTACAAGATGAATATGATCATGAATCACATTTAATTAAATGCCAGTGAAATTATACTTATTATATTCATGTACTTAATTTTTAGGTGGTATAGTCGGTGGCTCCCATGGACAGCATTCTAATTAGGGATTGAAGCTGCACCATAATTTTAAAACACTATATTTCTATATTTAATGTCTGTTCAATTACCCAGATGAAGTTCATTTAAGTTCATGTCTCAGCATGAGTACAGATAAAAGATTATTTTGTGTAGTTTTGTGTTAAAATGATTCTTTACTGTACCAAATGTACAATGAATTATAGATAGACATTTAGTTTTAGTCAGTGAGCTTTGTTTTAATTTCTGCTGGTCATGTACCAGAAGAGCTTATGGGATGGCCTGTTGTCCATCATCCATCAGTCCATTAGCACTACTACTCATAAACTACTTGGAGGATTGCCATGAAACTTTGCACACACATTCATCCCATAGTCTATTTGGTCAGAAATAAAAATGGTGCTGCACGGACATACAATATGGCCACTTTGAAAATTTTGTTATTGCAACTCCTAATAAACATATAGTCATATCAACATGGGGTTTTCACTAAAAGACTAATTATGATGTGTAGTTGGTCCTAAATGAAAATGGTTATCTGACATCCAGTATGGCCGTGGCAGTCATCTTGAAAATTTTGTTATTGCTACTCCTGAACGGAATGTCATATTGACATGGGGTTATTACCAGAAGACTTTTTATGACGTCTAGTTGGTCTTGACCCATTAAAACTGCATGCCACATTTACGCATAAAGTTGTACCCTACTTCCGAGCTCTGTAATGTCAACATCGTTTACAATACAACGAAGTGGGTGGTATTACAGAAATGGAGAAAGCTTTAGTTCTGAGATGATACCAAATAATGTAGACTTTCTACTCGTGTTTTAAAAAATACTGTGGAAAAAGTTATTTTTGAGACCCTTTTTTTTTTTTTTAGCATCAAAAATTACTGGTTTTGGAACTGGAATTTTTGTCATGATTTTAGACTTTTTGGCCTTAGATCTAAAGCAGACCAGTCCAAACTGCACACATACAGATGAACCTTTGCGAAAAGTAGGACATGTTTGAGATTTAGAGTAAAAAGTAGCCAGAACATGAAAATCATGGGTCCATAACACACGCACACACAAAAAAAGAACTGCAATTTTCATCCTTATGCGGGTGAGGGGGGGGGGGGGGGGAATAGACAATTGAAAATGTCTATTATACACCTAAACATCTGGCTAAAAAAAAATCTCCTGAAAACAGACGTGTTTGGATGCATTCAGAAATGACCCAATAATGTGTTTCCTACCTTGATTTCAGGTGAAAATGAAAAGAATCACCAGGGGTCAATGAGTTAAATGAAAATGGTGCCTATCTAACATTCAGTATGTCTGCCATGGTAGCTAACTTGAAAACCTTATCACTACTCCACAATGGAAGGTCATATTGACATTGGGTTTTCAGCTAAAGACATCTGATGATGTCTAGTTGGTCCTTAACGAAAATGGTGCTGATCTGTGATCTGACATAAAATGTGGCCACAAAAGCAGCCATCTTGAAAATCATGTTATCACTACTCCCAAATTGATAGTCATATCGACATGGGATTTTCACCAGAAGACTTCTTATGATATCTAGTTGGTTGTAAATGAAATTAGCGCTGATCTGACTTCTGGATGGTCATATCTACATGGGGTTTTCACCAAAAGACTTCTTATGATGTCTGGTTGGTACAAATGAAACTGGTGCCAATCTGACATCCAGTGTGACTGCCGTGGCAGGCATCTGTTGTTTTTTTTTTTTTAATCTTGTTATCACTGCTGTACCTAAATGAAAGTCATAACGAAATGAGGTTATTTCACCAGAAGACTTCTTATGATGTTTGATTTGTCCCAAATGAAAATTGTGCCAATCTGACATTCAGTATAGAATCATGGTTGCCATCTTGGAAATCTTGTTATCCAGGGTTTGTACACTTCCTCAAAAATCTTAATAAGTACTGGATTTTGACTTTTTAAATTCAAGGCCTTGAAATCCTTGAAAATTGATATTTTAGTTTTTAAAGTCCTTGCAGATTATTTTTGCTCCCTTTAAAAAAAACATTGGACCATTTTTTACATTTTTTGTTTCGTCGT
Source organism: Margaritifera margaritifera (assembly GCA_029931535.1). Classification (NCBI taxonomy): domain Eukaryota; kingdom Metazoa; phylum Mollusca; class Bivalvia; order Unionida; family Margaritiferidae; genus Margaritifera; species Margaritifera margaritifera. The sequence continues at coordinate 1,991,107 of JAQPZY010001504.1, forward strand.
ATGCTTCCTGGAATATTGGACAGGATTGTTATGATAAACTTGTTTAATTCTTGCATATATTACATTAATTTTTTATAAAACGTTTGTGTCACATAGTTGGTCAGCTGATTTCAGGAAACTGGATTCAAACAACCTGCTGTGCAATATCCTTTATTCTGGCATATTTGAGGTCCTGAAAAATTATTTTTGAGGCTCTGGAAAGTTGTGCAAAAGTCTTTGAATTTCATATGTGTGGAAGCATACAGACCCTGGATGTCACTGCTCCAACTTAACGGAAATTCATAGTGACATGGCATTGTTTCACCAGAAGACTTGTTATAATGTCCAGTTTATCCCAAATGAAAATGATGCCAATTTAACATCTAACATGGTGGCCATTTGAAAATCTTATTATTGCTACTCCACCTGAATGGATGGCCATATCGACATCTGGTTTTCACCAAAAACACTTCATATCATATCTCGTTAGTACTAAATGAAAATGGTGCCAGTCTTACACCCAGTATGGCTGCCATGGCAGCCATCTTGAAAATCTTGTTATTGCTACTACCCTTGAATGGATTGTCATATTGACATGGAGGTTTTCACCAAAAGTCTTTCAATGATCTCTGGTTGGTCCAACATTAAAATGTTGCCGATTACATCCAATATGGCCAACACAGCTGCAGCATTTAAACTTGTATTGTTTCTGAAGAATATCAGAGGTGGTTTCAACACTCGGTATTTAGAATGAAGAAATGGTCTTATCTTAGATCCTGAATATTCTTTTTAGTCAGTTGAGTGTCTTTCCCTTCGTGAGATTCTTGCTTTATTCTGTTTCACAATGTGTGGATATCTAATAATAATAATATGTTGGTTTTGTTAATCCCACTTTGGCAGAAGCTTGCCATAACAATCACTTTGGTCCACACCTATGATAATGGTCAGTTTTAGGGTTTTTAGGTTAAGCGAAGTGTTTTTTTTTTGTTTGTTTTTTTAATTGCTGAATAAAAGGTAGGCTTGACAAAAGGGAGTTTCTGTCTATCATTACAGCAATCAAACTTGCCCTAGAAATCAAGGCCTCATGTGGACCCACACTCAATGAATTCAAGACCAAGTTGAAAGAGGATTCAGAAATCAGGGCACGAGTCAACACACTCCGGAAACAAGTAGAGGAGTTTGCTGTAACATTCCCAATGCCAGGCTATGATGCTTGGTGAAACTGATTCTTACTAAGGCATCTAATACCACATCAGTGTATTACAACTCCTCTTTTTCTATTGTGCAAAAGCTTTACTTGAAGTTAGATATTCAGCTGTTTTGGAGAGAGCATTTGGAGCAGCTTTAAAAATGATAAGCACAGTATAATTACAGAAGTATAAAGATGAAGCTTTGCTATAAGATTTTGAATTTTTATGATAAAAAAATAGAAACGATAAATAAATGTAAATTCAGACACAATGCAGAATAACCTCTACTGAGTAAAGTGGGGTTTTCTTCTTACTTTGCACTAGGTTTGTTCCATTCAGGATCAGTAAATGTAAAGTTTGTTAATTTTAAGCAGTATTTTAAAAAAAACGGTACATATTGTTGAATTGTAACTTTGAATTAGACATTTGTTGAATAATGTTTGTACTGAAAATTAACATGTATGTGAAACCAGCAAACTCTGTAACGGCACATATTTATTGCAGTGATATCGTAATTGTGTAAGGAACAAAAGGTCTCTTTCAGGGTGTGCCCTTTTTAGTTTGACAGGTCACAGACTAGAAGAGCTTACGAGCTGGTCTGTTGTATGTCTGTCCATTAGCACGTTTGCTATCACTACTACTATTAAACTGCTTGGAGGATTGCCATGAAACAATTCACAAAAATTCATCCCAAGGTCTGGTTTGTCCTAAAAGAAAATGGTGCTACTCAGACATCAAGTATGGCCACCAAAGCAGTTATCTTGAAAATCTTGTTGTCGCTACTTCTCCAGGATGAATGCAGAAAGTTTTGTTCTATTTGTCAACAAATCTTAAAATTTTTGGATAAGAGTTTTGGGACTGAAACCTTGTTAGCATGATTAAGCAAAACCTACTTAAGTTGACAAATGAAATAGTGTATGCATATTTGTATTCTTAAGTAGAATATCCAAGTCAATTTTCGGGCTGGTAAGGAATCACTTTTTTTTTTTTTTTTTTTTTGTATTTTTCACACTATGTCAAATTTTGCCCGCATGATGAAAAAAAACCCACTTAAGATAGGCAAATAAAGTTTGGAATGCATGTTTGTATGGATATATTTATAACCTGATTAAATTTTTTTAAAAAAATTTTTTGCATACATGTTGTATGAACAGAAATCTAGCTACCAGTTTCCCTCTTCCTGTAAGTCTGGCTTTTCATTGCAGAAGGGGAGGGTGTCTATTTTAAGAAATGTACCCCTGTACTACAATGGTTTTGGACAGTATTTATTGAATTTTTACTTGCTTTCTGACCAGGGTGGAACACAACATAAAATTGATCCATTATTGATTCTAGTGCATGTTGCTGGAATTAATTCCAATTTCTGTTTCCCTTATTTTATATAGCAATGTAATTTTTAATTATTTTTTTTTTCTTTTTTTTTTTCTTTACTTATTAAGTATATGATGTCTTAAACAATTCTTTGGAGAACTCTAAAATATACCCCATGTTTATTCCTAAATAAGTGCCACAAGATATTTGTGTATGTACACCTCTCCCTTGATAACTCGTGCACAACGGGGTCCAAAAACATAGACCACACTTATACGCGAGGGCCTAAAAAAAAATTAAGAAGGGGATGCCAACCCCACTGGACATTGAGAAAACCACAGTGGGGGTTGGTAACGGGGCTGTTTAATGGCTGAATACTCGTTTTATAATTGCATTGGGAATAATTGTCAATAAAGAGCTTTTTTCTAATGTAGTTGTTCACTTTTTTGTATGAATTACCTTTATTTTCAAGATACCCAACTGCCGAAAGATCGTTAACAACATTAGTCCAAGCGGTTTCAACAACATATGTATGCGACAACAAAACAAGATTTTTTTTTTTTTTTCAAATAATAGGGACATGTATTTCGGACAACAAATGTAAACTTCGAAACTCGATTTATTTATTGTTCTATTAATAAAATATGGATGCCGTGATTTAATCGCAAATAATAGTGAAACATTTTCTCATCCCTGAGGAAATCTTGGAATAGCAATTTAAAAATTTAAAGTTCACTACAAACTCTGGAACTCGCTTCTCCTTAATGAACCGTATCTGTGAAACAAATCTTTTGATTCACCAAGTATTCATTTCGCTTGGTTGCCTTACTATCTTTGAGCACATTTGTGAATGAGTAGGTACTTTAAATATATTGCTTACATAATAATATTTATAACATTCTTCGATTGATCAATTGAAATGAGTTGACCTGACACACGGCCATAATTAGCGTGATAATACAAAGCAGACCTTTTAATTGAGAGAAAAAAAACTTTCGGCATTTAATTAGGTTCTCATGGAAATGCTTGCGGACATAGCTGTGACGGTTGAATTATATTTTTCATGTTTGAATACAAGAGGGCATATTGCATTTATGATGATTACACTGAAACTAAATTAAAAGATAGAACTAAAACACAAATTTTGTTTGACAAAACTTATTTAATTGGTATTTATTATTTAAAGTGTTGCCACCAGTTGGCATTAGTGACATTTTCATTGATCAAAATTTCGTCAAATATTGTTATTTACAGTGTACTTAGAATGTTGTTTGGAAGGGAAATTGAACAAAATATATGACTTCTTATTAAAAGTTGAGAATTTCGGGACGTTGATTAAAATTTCCAGGTACTAACCACTGTTTTCTGCGACAAGACCAGCGATATATCAAGGTTGCATTTACCTATTTTGATCGCGATTTTTTTTCACCTTGAACAAATAGGGGCCAATGGTTTTGGCATTTTCTAGTATTAAAACAAATGGGATCCACACCTGACCCCACGTTATAAGTGGGTTCGCGAGTTATCCAGGCGCAAGTTGTCAAGGGCGTGGTGTATATAGTGATTTGGACATTCATGCGAGTTTATCGGCAAGGAATTAAGTATTCAAATGCAAATAGAATCTAGTTGAGAACATTCTAGAGGTTTAAAATTCATGCAGACAACTCTTAGTCACCTAGACACATACATGTGCATACTGAAATACAATTGTGCTATATCTTCCCTTACATTATTCTTAGATTTTATTTTGCTTTGGATTCAGACAAATATTGTATGCTGGGATGATTAAAAATTGTGCTTCTTTGTGCACATTTTTGATGGAATCATTCTAGAATCAGTTATTGATGCAGTTAGATTGGTTGGTGAGTACTTTAAGTATTCATGCTTTTCACTTGCCAATTTTCTTTCAACTGTACCTATGTAGGTCCTCTGCAGAAAATTATATATTAAATATGTAGTTGCAATGTTTGCACTATTTCTCGTGTAATATACATCCATTTTGGTTGGTAACTCCTTAATTAAAGTCCATTATTTGTGCCTAACTCCATCCTCACATTCAACATTTTCTTCAGTTAACTGACTTGTCTCAATATTGTATGATATGTTATGTAACATGATGACACTCGGTGGACCACAACCATCACGTTTTAGCGATGTTTCCAAGTATCGTGTTTCACAACTATTACATGAACAGTATCTAAGTAATGAACTGAAGAGACAAAATTTCACAAAAGTTAATGGAGAAATCGAATGGTACTAAATTAGAACATCTCAATAATGAAACCTTTACAGCTGCATGCAAACCAGCCCAGTTGTTAGCAAAGCACCAACCCCACCTTTCTAATACAGCTATTCAGCTTCCTTTTTCTGACTTTAGTGGATTTCTCATTCTCTTTACCCCACTACCACCCTCCCTCTCATTATACACTCCTAAAAATCGTGAAATGTAAATATTCTTTTGTTGTATTCTCCTTGTTTTTAGATGCTATGAAAATATTTTTTTCTGTTGTCAAATATTTTAGATAGACTGCAGTTACGATAGTTTTAGTGACTTTGCAGGGCTAAATGAGTGTGCTCCATGGACCACATGCACTACATATCACCTTTGTAGAGAAATTGTGTAAATAAAAAATGCTTGGCTAATTACATGTTATGACTTTGCCAAGTGCAATGATTGGCAAAATAATAATTGGAAGCAGACAAACAGAAAACTGCTTACATAGAACAGCGGTTGACCTAATATTAGAGTTTTGTTTTTGAAATCAAATGTGATTTACAGTGAAGCTATTGTGTGCATATGTTGGTAGCTGTGAAGCTGTTGTTTGCATAGTTGGTAGTGCAACTACCACTTTACTGTGGGACAGGAACAATTTTAAATTTTTTGAGACATTAAAATAAGTCGGGGGTCATCAGGGGTTTCAATAAGAAATAAAGTAGCTAGAGAAGGGGAGGGTGCGAAACCTCCCTCTGCTGGTCCAAGGGGCAATGCTTATGGTGGTGTTTATGTATCCGCTAAATTTATACATACGTTCTTCCCTTCATGGAGAAATGTGAAATTTGTTTGGCAATTATTTTCTTGTATTTTATAATTTTGTATAAAATTCATAATGGTTATTCATGTCAGGGTTTTTTCCAAATGATCTTATGGGTTCCATCCTATTAATAAGAAAATAATTTATTGTGCAGAGTAATTAGGTTCATGGCTATTGACATTGAACCGGTACAGTAAGTTCCTAATTCTTTGAATGAAATGAATATCACTTTTTTTAGATGTTAAAGAGAATCTATATTTTTTAAAAAGTGTTAAAAAGAAGCATGGGAAAATACTTTCCATATTATAGAATAATAAGGAAAATAAGAAAAAATCAGGTTTTATAATAATAAAGAAACTAAAAATCAAGAATAAAAATACTCAAGTGGATGTATTGAGGTGTGAGCAAAGCTCTGGGCAGAAGATACTGTAGGCCTGTTTTATAATACTGTACATGTGCTGAAAATGTTACAGATTATTAAAAAGTTAGATTGGTTTCTAAAAGAATTGAATGAAGTAGGCTTATTTTCAATAAATGTTTAATATATGTCATAAAAGTGTTGTATTTTATGTTCATCATGTACTTTATCTGTTGTAGTTAGGTGAAACCGTAAGCAAAATGTTTGACATTTCAATCATCACTGGTATTCATATATTGTATCAGTAAGTGTCGGCCCATTTTGTTACTTGCAATCTCTGTAGTATTGCATAATTTAAAAACTCCTTGATAACATAATTTGTTAAAAACCACTTTTTGATTTGTTTTATTTAGCCAAAAGTCACCTGTGTGCATTTACTTCATTATTAGCACATGATCACCACTCCTGATTGCAATTGATTGGGCATGAAAGGAAAGAGACTTAAAATGTATACTTTCTTTGACATAGATTGAATCGAATGTTGGGCAAGAACTTTCAATGAAGCTGAAACAGAAAAGGCAAGCATCTTCAAGTCGAAGACTGATCTCTACCAATGGAAGAAGATGTTTATCGTAATTGGATGAATCATCTCTGATGGCATGCGCTAACAAAATAGATGATGTATTATAAAATTTTAAAAAACTTTTTTGAAACTCTGGAATTTTAGATGGTGATCTCTGTACAAATATACTGCGGAATATCAGCTACCAGCTTCTATTGAAATTCCTGGATCAAATAACTTTATTTTAATAACAGCAATGCATAATCTGCTACTATTGCATTGCTTTCCTTTTCCAGGACTCTAGTTCCCAGTCGAAGCTAATTATTATTGGAGGGCCAGAATTTAAAAGAACATGATTCCAGTCCGACTCTTTAGTCACAGCCAGTATACTGAATACCATCCGGGTTTTTTTTCATTGGAGAACATACGTGTTACAAGTTACAAGTGTGATGTATCACTCCAAAGAATTTGCCTTCGTTTTCATCTTTTAACGACTTTTTGACATTTCACCTACCTTCTGCATTGATAGAGTGTTTGTCTCCTCAGTCCTTGCTTTAGTCGAGTGTTATCTGTGTTCTTTTGATTTTAGCTCTACTGGTCATATACCAGAAGAGCTTATGAGATGGTCTGTTGTCTGTCATCTGTTTGTCCATTAGCACAAGTTTGTGATTGCTACTCCTCCTAAACTACTTGGAGGATTGCCTTGAAACCTTGCACACACATTCATCCCATGGTCTTGTTCAGGCATCGGCAACCTTTTAGAACTGCTGTGTGAGGTCCACTCAATTGTATATTGCTATGTAGAGTGCTGCATGTCATGAGGCAAGTCATATTCCAACGACTTGGCACTTTGCAAAGAGTCGGGCATACCACCATTGGCATGAGTGCCATAGGTTGCCGACACCTGGTCAAGTTGGTCCTTGATGAAACAGTGCTGCTCAGACATTCAATATGGCCAGCACAGTGGAAATCTTGAAAATCTTTATCGCTACTCCTTGAATGGATGGTCATGTCAGCAAGGGGTTTTCACTAAAAGACTTCTTATGATGTCTAGTTGGTCCTAAATGAAAATGGTGCCGATATGATGTCCAATATGGCCACCACAGTTGCCATCTTGAAAATCTTGTCATTGCTACTCCTCTTGAATGGATGGTCATATCAGCATGGAGTTTTCACTAAAAGACTTCTTATGACTTCTAGTTGGACCCAAATGAAAATGTTGCTGATCTGATGTCCAATATGGCCACCACGGCAGCCGTCTTGAAAATCTTTTTATCGCTACTCCTCCTCAATGGATGGTCATATCAACATGGGGTTTTCACTAAAAGACTTCTTTTAATGTCTAGCTGGTCCTACATAAAAAAAATGGTGCCAATCTGACATCCAATATGGCCACCATAGCAGCCATCTTAAAAATCTCGTCACAGCACTACTTGAACAGAAAGTCATACTGGCATGGGGTTTTCACCAGAATACTTCTTGTGATGTCCAGTTGATCTTATATGAAAATTGTGCCAATGTGACATCCAATATGTCTAGTAATTTTGAAAATGTTATTGCTACTCCTCCTGAACGGAAAGTCGTATCTTGAACATGTTTCAACATCTCTCCAAATGGATGGCTATATCAACATGGGATTTTCACCAATAGGCTTCTTATGATACCTAATTGGTCCTAAATGAAAATGGTGCCAGTCATACATACAATATGGCTGCGACAACAACTCATAAATTTTTTTGTCACTACTCCCCCTGAATGGATGATCATTATGACATGAGGGATTTCACCAAAAGACTTCTAATTATGTCTGCTTTGTCCTAAATGAAAATGGTGCCAAGCTGACATCCAATATGTGTACCACAGCAGCTAATTTGAAAATCTTGTTACTGCTGAAGAATATCAGAGATGATTTCAACACTTGACAGTTAAAAAGGAAGGAATGGTCTTGTCTTGTATTCCTTGAAATTCTTTTTAGCCAGTAGATTGTTATTCCCTTTGATGGACTCTTATTTAATTTCAGGTTTTTTGTGTACCTTGCTAAAGAGGTGCTTCATTAAATTGTATCCCCGATCATTGTTCTGTTGCCAGGGTAAGTATTATCTACCCCTCTTGGGTTCCGGATTTTTTTGTTTTTCTGTAATTTTTATCCTTCAGAGCTTCTGGTATCACAAGGTGTGGGTACAGGAAGGCCCCATCGGACACTCACCCCACCTGCTTAGTGTACAGAGGGTTTGCTTGCATGGATAGCTGCTTAATTTTGTTGTCTTTTGTCAGACCATGTGTGGAACTTTCACACCTACTCCAATTGAATTGGGGAAGTTTTATGAGAGTCACTTGAGCAAATTTCTCAACTGAGCGAAATCTCGAAGAGTTGAGGACGAGTTTGAGTCTGTTTTATGAAAGTGGGACTAGTTAAAATAGTTTGCCTTCATCAAATTCAGTTAAAACCGTTTCTTTGTATAATGTACTGTATATAGGTATTAATAAAGTACATAAATAATGATGACAAGGGTTACGTGTTCATTGATTTGCTAACACAAATGTTCTGTACTTGAAAATTACTGTCAAGCGGTTTAATTGAAAATTGATGAAAGAAAACTATTTTACTGATTTTTTGTTAAATCAGTTGGAAAGTGCGACTTGGCAGTCACTTTTTGGTAGTGGCTAGTTTGTTAAGGTGTTAGTTGAAGGTTTTATATGTATTTATTTCCTAAACCCCTTGATAGATTCTCATCACACTGGGGATGAACCATTATGAATCGAAGAAAATTCGTTCTGAAACATGGTTGATTGTCCTTTTAACCTTGAGGTCAAGGTCGCATGTCGAAATTTTGCGTTAAGGTTTTGATTCAGGTCTTCTCAATTGCATGTTTCCTAAACCCTTGATGGGTTTTGTTCATACTTATGATCAATCGTGAAGCTGAGACAATTTTAATTCTGTGACACACGTTTGACGTTGTGATCAAGATCACAGTCATAGAAAATTTGTGTTAAGGTTTTGGTTGAAGTGTATGGAAATTGTTTGTACTTGGAAGGAATTATTACGAATCTAAGAAGATTAATTTTGCATCATGCGTGCTCAACCTTTGTACCGTGATGTCACAGTCACATTTTACAGCAATCAGACCCTGGCCTTGTTAAAATATTACAATTGTCATCATGTTTAATAAATCTATGAGCACCTTGACTGCTTTAGTGTAGTAGAAATCTATTTCTTTGGCCACCCTCCCTCCTATCCACCAATTGCTGGGGAAAAAGACCAGGCCAATCCACACATTTTGTTTAAAAAACTATAATGACTACTACCAAATTTGTCAATGCGGTAAAAATATATATTTTAACAAAACAAAAATGTGTTTTTCATTATGTTTTATCTAGCCGGAGGTAAAAGGTGTCTACTTGTGTTTTTAATTTGTAACTAGCCTGTACGAAGTAGAGAAGCGCCATTGCACTGCATTTGGCATCCACACATAGATCAGCATCCCCCCCCCCCTCTTCACCTAATTCCTCTGAATCCCTACGGGATGTAGGTCATCCCTTTCAGGGAATCCACTTGTCCTTCCCTTTCATACTGCTAAGGACATCAGGAACCTGGTATCAAGGTAGGGTTGATGTTGCCAGTCCGACCACGACATCACCCTCTTACAACATGGATGTCCAAGAGGAGGGAGAGAGGTAGGCCCTCATCCTCCTGTTGAGCCTGCTACTATGGACAGTTCCCACGCATTTCGGGAGGAGTCTCAGGACAAGGCTCCCTTTACCACCCGGTCTCCATCACACTGAAGAGACAGGTTTCCAACATAGAGACGGAGGGGTCATAAAGTCCTGTTTCCCCACAGCAGAAACAAGACGAAGACATCCTGTCAGTTCGGGTAGACTCGCAGTAGTGCGACAAAGAGCAGACTGATGTGCTACTAACTCCAATCATAAGTCCTCTGCCCCCTCCCACCCGTCGACTTGGATGGAAAAGGAAGAGATCTAGCCATTTGACAAGGTGGTAAACAAGGTTTAATGTCTTCTCTCCCCTCCCCCTTACGGGATTTGTGTCCCAAGCCCTCGCAGGCTCTGAAGACACAAAAATTCTCCAGTTTGGAGAGACTCTCTAGGGTTACCACTCGACAGACCTATTATTGCTCCCACACACGGCTTTAGTCAGGGAGCTCTCTCTAAGGTTTACTAAGGGTCAAGAGCTGGCTAAACAGCATAATGGGTGGTCAGTTCCCGCGCTACATGGAGACCTTTGGTCTCCCCAGCAGCTAGTTTTTTATTAACGCTAGCAAGATCAGATATTGTAAACAATAACGCTAGCAAGCAAGATCAGATATTGTAAACAATAACGCTAGCAAGCAAGATCAGATATTGTAAACAATATAGGTTGATGTTCTTTAGCAGATATTGATAGTCTGTTTCTACATTTTTCAAATATAATCAAGAAATGTTTTGTATTCTTCTGCCGTCATATATTTGACCCGATTACATGGCTCTTTGCTCTTTTTAGTAGGTGGCTCCAATGCTGCTGCCTGAGCTAATAATTCTGATTGCTGCAGCTCCTCAATAGGGAGACTAATTATCTCTTCTGTAGGTTGTTCTCTAAGTTGCAGTCTCTCCATTTGTCTTTCTCTTCTTAAACGCGTCCGCAACTCTTGGTTCAGATCTTTTGGGTGTTTTTGCAGCTAGAGTTCAAGCTCAGGAATATCTCTTTGCCGTTTTCCCATTTTCTATTATTTCAACCACCCGAGATGATGGCTTATCTTCCCATGTTCCTAGGAGGTATTCATACTCCTCTAGTAACAAGTCAACTTCTAGTTTTACCAACAAGTACATCCCTTGCAGCGCTTGTTTCATCCCAGCGAGAAATATTCTTTAATCTTATATTGTCACGGTCAATTTTAATGTCATCAAATACTATTACGGAATCTTTGTCGCCATCAATGTATTCTACGGGCATTATTGCCTCGGGCTTTAATATTGTACAAGTTTTTATAGCAGCATATTCAAAAGCAAGTTTGTTTTGCAGCGACCTGTTGGACCAACGATCATATAGTGGCAATCTGAAACAATAAATTTTTTCTGGATTTCTTGATATCTTCTGAATCAAAGTTGATAATGCGCATTTTTTATAAGCAGAGTATATATAATGGGTCATTATTCAGCTTTTGGCAGTTATGGGCGGTGCTGAATCGAGCACAACAGCAACTATTTCTAATGCAGAACTTGATTGTTTTTTTTTTTGTATAAAAAAAATAAAACATGGGAAGGACATGTCCGTATTCGTTTGACTCTCAAATCGCTTGTTTCTTCATGAATATGGTGTAAAACAAACGTGATCTTTCATATACAGCCACTTGTATCGGCATTGACTTAGTATCAATCGCTTGACCAAACCTATACAGAATTTCATGTGTATTGGAAATCGATTTCTTATTCGGCTATTAGTAGAAAATGGATATTAATAACCAAGTAACAAAATGATTTACAAGACAGAGGAAACTCGATCTAAACCAACCTAATCAAGTAAAGTTATTATCTCGACCTTTTATTCCAACCCCTACGCAAGAACGATAGTGGCTAACGAGATGGTTGTAAAATGTGTGTGCATCTAGGCAATATGTACTCAAGTAGAGCTGTGTTTGAAGTGTTGACCGAACTATCCCCAAAACAAAAGAGGAGTCCGGCTTTTAATTTAAATTTTCAGTCCAAACTCCTCTCTCCGTGTACGATAGGAAGGGGATGGGATGGGTTCGCTGTTTGCATTTTGGTTGTATGTATATGTTTGTGTGTGTGTATGTATGTATGTATATGTGTGTGTGTGTATATATATATATATATATATATATATATATATATATATATATATATATATATATATATATTACATACAAGCTGGGATGTACCATGCAAATATGATGTAACCAGTTTAGATACAAAAAACTTTATTTAACGCCAGTGATCTGCGTAACATAACAAGAGTCCCTCAAAGGGAATGATGCTCTAATATGTATAAAAGAACTTAAAGGAATCGAAAATGAGCATGTTTCTTCTTTTTAATTGCTGGATATTGTAACTATCTTGGCTATTCTTAAGAAACTCCAATAGCCATATTCGGTAACAAACATATTTTCTTTCATGTCTGGCTTAACATGTTCACAAGATACCGGTAAGTGCAGGACAAAATTCTTTGTCATGGTCATTGACCTTGAACATGATATCATGAATAGAAAATCATTCAGCTTGGCTCCAGTGTCAGCATGTATCCATGTGCTTTGTTTGGTTAACTCTGTCATTACATTAAGGCACTGGCAAAGTTCGAATCGACTTACTGAATTCTTTCTTGATTCATTAAGCAGGTTGTTCTAGACTCAGGGGCCTCTAATTTAAAAGAAAGTCTGACATGCCTTGTGATCTCTACATTGGTATTGTGGACAAACTGTGGTGTCTGAAATTACAGTTGCGTTCTTGAAATATGACCAGATTATTTAAGTAATACGATTTTTAAAAAAGTAACTTGTATACTTCGGTTGCCATGTATCTTAATCTACTAATATTTAAGGTTGTAAGATTTGCTTATTTAAAGAGATAATCACATGAGGTATTAAAACTCATCAAAAACCAGTTTTAATGCCATATGCTGGAATGTTTCCATTTTGTTAAAAGTGTGTTTGGTACAGAAATGCCAAATTAAATCGTCAATGATTACAATTTGACCTAACGAAGCATTTGTAGATCATGCACCTTAATGTTAGTGGAGAAATAGCGATTGAGACGTTACCAGACATTTAATTGTATTGTTGCTTTTAGACATTTTAGATATGTAGTTCTTACAATTTAGTTAAGAGTCATATTTACTCACAAGAAATTTCACACGATCACCACAGGGTATTTCGTAATTTCCAATTATAAAATTAGACAAACATTCAGCATTCTTGTCAATTATGACCTTCAAGCGATCAGTGAAATTTGTTCAAAAAAATTATTTTGAATAGGTGATTGCATTATCGTAATTACTTATATGTATTGATTCGAATTAATATTAATACTTCCATACATCTGAAAATATGCAAGATTTTACTTGGTTGATGGCCAGGGTCAAATAAATGCCGTAAGTTCGTCATGAACATCCTCTGTACACCTGATTGACAATTTTGAATATGAAATCTCTCTCGCCCTTTCGCTGAACACAGATGTCGTAAAACCTCATTTTCTTACTACTATGGGGATTTTCAATATTGTAAAAGGCAGGTCATTGTAACCTACTTGTCATTCTCCGCTGAAAATATATTCTTTACCTATGCTGCCATGAAATCCGATTATGTGCATGTAGAGTAAGGTTTCCAGACTGTTCCTAGAGTAAGTTATTGTGACCTTTTTTGTCAAAAATCTGTAAGACGTTTTTACGCCCCACCGCAAATGCAGTGTGCTTCTGTCCTTCCGTTCCGGTTGATTATGCAAATTCGAATTTGACACCATTTAAGCAATATTAGCATGTTGAAAGAGCTTTTTGAAATTTTTGAACTGGAATGTTTTATGAAAACCATTTTGTTCAGCACAGTTTCTTAGAAACCGCTGAAAATATGCAAATGAAATTTGGTATGTCTCTTCAAAGTTTATAGGAATATATAGATGACCTGATTAAAGTTTTAATCCCCTTAAATTACTTTTGTAAGTCAACTCTCTAATATATCATGCGTAAGCAGACTTAAAACTTGATATATGCATGAAACGAAAGGAAGTTCATGCTGACTCGTTTAAAGTAGGTTACTTTAGAGTTGACTTTCTATATACAATTGCACAGCTTCTTCGTCTCAGAATCATGTAAGAATGTTAGGAATGATGAAATTTTCACAAGTATTACAGTACATTATTCTGATATATCCTCAAATAAATGAAATAATAGATTTTAATATAATGGTTGGGATGCTTGGAAGTATGACTCGTGAGCTATCGACTTCATAAATTATAGTATCACGATCACTATTTGTTTGTATGAGTGGAATGATCTGTCTTCCCTGTAAATATCAAACTTTGCTATCATGTTCCTCTTAATGACCACAGTATATCCCAGCATGTACTATTGACCCACCTATTTTTGGAAAGTAGATCGAGTCTTATCCGATGTCTAGTTATAATTCAGTCTCGCACTTGACTAGTCCGGTCAACACCGAATTTTATCAACGTGATATATACAGTTGAGTCAGGCTCGTGCCGTAACTTTCAAGTCATTTATGATATGCATTGTACTTAATTATCTATATCCAAGTACATAATGCAGGTCAGGGCAATGACTACGATTGGGAGCGTACAATTTACACGCGCATATCTGAAAATTTGAGGACAATCATTTTTCTTATGCCCCACCTTGACGGTAGAGAATAGAGTGTTATCCTTGACTCCTTGTCCGTCAGTCACACTTTGGTTAAGTTATGCGTATATCAGTTTCAGGCGCTGTGGTGGGGCATACGTGTTCTGAAAATACATTTATAGTGTTAGATGAAATGTATTTAGAGGGTCTGCAGGAATTGTTCGTGGGGTGGAGCTAAAATCAAAGGGATATATTTATATACTGCACAATGGATTTTAAAAGTCCGGGGGGGGGGGGACATTTGCTCCATCTTGCCCCCAACCCCTCAGCGGACGCCCATGTGTGCATCTGTTGCCGCACATAACCATTTACCGTACGATCATTGTTTATTCTCGACTCGGTTCAGTATATTTTTAACTAGTAGATGGAAACATCAGAACATAAAGCAAGGTATATTTTGAGTCTACAACTAACATAAATACTGCACAGAAATAAGAACAATTAGCAATCTTGCGGCAACTGGTGCCAGGCCCGCCGAGAAGGTGTGTGTGTGTGTCTGGGGGAGGAGGGGGGCAATTGCCCAGGGGCGTGGCAATTTGTATGGGCCCGCCGTCAATTCAGTTAAAACAAACAAATTAATCTTTGCAGTAATTATTAAAATTTGTTTCTTGCAAGAGTCTAAGTTATGGTAGATTACTACAGGTTTTATATGCAAAACTGTACACAGGTTTTTATATACAAAAAATTAAACTAGTTTTGGGACCCATGACTGCTCTGCCCAGGGGCCCGGAATTTCTGTAGGCGGGCCTGACTGGTGCAGACGTTCAGTTGTTATATAAATTAGTACGCACATTCAATTGTCATAATAAAATAGTTCGCTGACCTGTATTTCGAGCTTCAATGAGTTTAGTTAACTTAGGTGGTGTATAAGTCACTCATTTTGAAAAGGTCTGGAAAACTAGGTGGATTGCAGCGCCTGTTCTAGCGCGCCACAGCGTTACCACTTTGGAGTCAGATGTAATCTATTTTTTTTTTTTATAGTATTTTAGAAATCAATTTAATTTTGTAACTTTCATTTCTCAGTACTAGAGGTGGCAGTTGTGCAATTATTTGTAAAGTTCTTTATAAAAATACCCTTTTCCCCAAAATAAGTTGCCTTACTCTCTCTCTCTCTCTCTCTCTCTCTCTCTCATAATTCTGTATGGAAAGTGCTTCGTCTGGAAATTGCTTAAAATAGCTTCTTTTATACGCCATACAAAATATGCATGTAACACACTAAGTACACTTGTTGGGTCCGAGTTATCATCGGTAACTTTTTTTGCTCCGATATTGAGTTTGTTTTTTGTTTCGTCACGTATGATATATGTTTGTATGCCAATCTATTAAAGTTTTCTTACAAACAGCACGGCAGATGCAAGAAATTAAATCAAACACCTAAATAATTTTGATAAAAGAACACCACATTCGAAGTTTATTAAACTGAAATATGTCATTATTGTCTCCAAAAGGTTAAAACACAACAGTATTTGTCGTAAGTTTATAACCCACATTTTCTTTTAAAACAACAGGAGAACGTAATGTAGACCGTTGCTCACAGATTCCAATGTGATCGGAACTACGGATGATTATAAACAGCATGCTGCGCATTGGCGTCCGCGGGGTGGGTGTGGCAGTTACAAATCCTTTGTGCAGTATATAAATATCTCCCTTTGATTTAGCCCCCTGCCCCCAGTATGGCTTGCCCCCCCCCCCCCCCCCCGAAAAATCCCTGCGGACGCCCACGATGCTGCGGTATTCTAATATGAACTTACAAGCTAGAACTTGATTAGAATCCAATTATGATTAAAGCAATAGACCGGTATGGCATGGTACTTTTCCCTTGTCCTCCGATCAGCGTCCACTTACCCCCCACCCCCACCCAATAGACGTTCACACCAAAAATATTAAACTACCTGTAGTGTCTATTATCCGCCGGTGAAAAGTCGCTCTTGGACTACTTTCACCTTAGAGCTGAATTTCTCCGCGTGGACAACTCGACTCGTGTTTATGAACCGCCCTCCCCCAAATTTTGCTTTGAAATTTATCAACCAGTTGTCATAAACATGGTGACGCAGGGCAATGCATGTGCATTTGTGCGTGCTGACGTATATCGAATATTGTAATGTTGGACCCAATCTCCAGAAAGTGCATGTCCAATATTTTGCTACTTTGGCATAATTCTATTTCAATAAACTATTAATTAAGGAAAACTAATCTTGGAGCTTCTTTTCAGGGGAAAATAAGCTGAAGAGTAGAATTTCTGGGGGATGGGGAGAGAGCCTATTAAAGAGTAATTGTTTTGAGGGGAAAATCAGTCTGTATTTTAATATATGAAGGATATAAAGGCCAAATGGCTCTAACTTAAGTTTTCCTTCTGGAGAAAAAAGGCTCTTGGGTAGTTTTACCCGGAGAAAAATGGTTTTGAGAGGGGAAAGGTTGTTCCATGATAAACGTTCCTTGGGGCATAACTTTTTTGCAGGTGTGGGGGTGGGGTGGGTTGTGATGGTGGTGGAATCCACTCTGGTGTGGCTCTCAAACACGGGAAAACGTTTGAAATATTGTTTTTTTTTTCTTTCTTAAATTGATTTCTAATGTTAATTCTCTCTCTCTCTCTCTCTCTCTCTCTCTCTCTCTCTCTCTTTTTTCTCTCTCTCTCTCTCTCTTCTCTCTCTCTCTC
This sequence comes from Margaritifera margaritifera, assembly GCA_029931535.1. Classification (NCBI taxonomy): domain Eukaryota; kingdom Metazoa; phylum Mollusca; class Bivalvia; order Unionida; family Margaritiferidae; genus Margaritifera; species Margaritifera margaritifera. Next base: position 2,008,554 of record JAQPZY010001504.1, read on the forward strand.
TCTGGTGTGGATGTAATCAATGCGTAAAGTATTTGCAAAAGAAAACAAACTATCTAGACCACCTAAGAAAACACGCCGGCATCCAGCCGTAAAAACTAGGAATGTGCTCATGGAGCACGGATTCCCCACCAGAGTGCCTGCACCTGAACGCAAGATGTAGCCAAGATGTGACTGACGACAAAGGTAACCCTGTATGTCCCTACCACTGTTGTGATGGAGTATATATTAAAAGAAAATACAAAAATCAACCTTTTTCGATGTAATAAAAGCTTGAATAAATCATGGGAAGTCATGTCAGGGTATGAAGGAATTAACGTGGGTACCTGCAGAGCTGTATTTTTGTGCAAGAAGTATTTTTAGGAGCCTGAAAAATGCATTTGGGGCAAGCACTCTAAGAAAGCCAACATCTGCCAATGTGACAAGAGATACACCTTTAGCTAACCCAGTTTGCATGAAACGACCGAGTACGTACAATATTTAAAATTTAGTTCACACATACAAATGTTTATAAAATCAGATTTTAAATGAGGTATTTTTAGTGCTACGATTTAATGTCACCAACGTTATGATCTATAACGCTTAGGCAATCCTCGTATTGTACTCTTCGAATAATAAGATTTAAAACCCTTTGGAACTGACCATAAAATTTAATTTTCCGGGCCGTGGGTGGGCTGGAATTTTCTTTCCAACTAGGATATTTTGTCTTTTTTTTTAACTCCACCTCATGATTTTTTTTTTCTTCAAATCTTGTCTTTTTTAAATCTCCACCTCATGATTTTTTTTTTCAAGCTTTTTGGGGGGACAATTTTTTTTTCTTCTCAAAAATAAATCACAACCATCCTTTCCCCCGTTTCTGAAAATTAAATGGTTAGCCCTTAGCTGAGTACCTTATGGATGTTGGGTCTGGAGGGGTCATATATTCCCACTACATATGTATAAACGAGACCATTAGAGCATGGATAATCGTTTCTGTAAAAAAAAAACGGAAAATTGTTGATAACACGATTCCCCTTCAACCAATTAAAACAAAGTGACTAACTCGCGCAGTTCGAAATCTGACCCTTCGCCGATTCCTTGCTAATTTTCTCACACCGTCGGCGCGTTCAGCCACTCAAAACTTGTAGCACCGTAAAAGAGATATTCCAAACTATACGATTTCTAATCATGTATGGTCACTTTTACTCTTAAGTTTATAGTATGGCATGTAGTGAATAGGCTACATTCAGTTCTGATTGGTGGTTATTATTTACCTTAGACTGGAACAAACACTGACCACCAATCAAAAGGGTATGAGTTGAAATTGCTTCGCATTACTGCGGTACACTGTAATCCCTAAAGACGGTTTTGCTATGCTAAAAGGTTGAATTACTTCTGGCGCTCAGAGCCTTTGGTTTTTCCGAGGGGTTCCAGTTTGGTAAATTCAAGCGTGTAACTGAAGCAATTACAGTGACGTCAAAGCTGATTTGACGTAAGAAACAAACGGTGACAACTCTCCCAAAATTCACTGTAAGTAAAAGCATTGAATTACGTCCCTTGGGACGGCCATGTACATCCCAAAACTTTAGGACTGGCTGTCCCTGCCCTGGAGATCGACGGACCAGATTAAGCAGAGAGCTCTTGCTGAAATTTGTCATAAAGCCCATAGTTCACTCATTAAAAACAGTAGTTCAATCTATGTTGAAATATTTTCAGTTAATTAAATCAAAACGAACTCGAGTGAAATATTTCAGTAATTGATTCCCCAATACCAAGATACGACGAAGACTACAGACCCCATTAATGCGTCTCAAAATTGTGACGGAATTAAGACGTATGTATAGACAGAATCAAAACAGAATCACGACTAGAAGGCTTGGAGATTTATCCAATCGTAATATAAATGAATACCAATTTCACGGTGCTAGCAATCACGACCTGTATAAATTCTTCAATGACGTTGAAACTTACTCGAAGAGGATAATAAGCAGAAATATTAGGCAGTTTGGTTTAGTAAATGTTCAACTCGATTTAACGATTATATTTGTGAAACAACCGTCTCAAGAAGGAGAAGAAGTTGAGCATAGAAATTTCTCTTGCAGAGCCAGACCTCTTAACATCATGAAGAGAGATGAGATGCAAACTGTAATCGAAACATTGATGCTTGATAGGATAGAATAATTACCGTTGCTCGCTGATGGATATCAACCACTCGGACTAAATTCATACGCAGATTTGCCTGACTGAGTTGAAAGGAGAAAGCTTATATCAATGTCAAAGACAGAAATAACACGTTATTGGTTGCTTTGAATCAATTTAAAAATGCTCAAATACTGTTTCAGCTGAGATTGTAAAATATCATAGTCCTCAAGAGTTTTTTTTCTTTCATTTTCTCCATGTCACTCTCTAATACACCAGTCTCTTGGTTTTTCCTCTGTCCTGTGGGTTGGGAATGTTTTATATTTCATTTGCTCTCTCAAGGTTTGTAAAGCATTAAATAGGGCGCTGAATCGTTCTTCAAACAACTTGTGCATCTAAAATAAGTTGTCATCGATTTGTTTTTGTAACACTGAGATTTGTCTAGGTCTTTTACTACCACTTTGTTCAGTAGCTGTCAATTTAATTTCTAAATTTTTTTTCTCCATATTTTTTATATCTTTGCAATTATGATCCTTTTAAATTTTACATATTTTAGTATCAACATGTCTCTGTACAAACTGTATAATAAATGCAACAGCTGATTTAGCAGGATTACTTAAATTTGTAATTAAGATGCTATTCAAGTTGAAGTCATTGTTAATTTATTGACCTACTTTTACATCTTTGTTCTCTGTTTTTGTTGGGGGTGGGGGATTTTTTTTTTTTTTTTTTTTACAGAATTAGCTCAAAACTGTTGGAGACCATCAATAGATTAAGAAACAAAGTCACCATGATAAACACTTTTTTACAGGTAAGGACTCTAACAAACATGCGTATTGCCCGTTAAAATACTTTTGGTGTAAACATGTTTGTGTTTAAAAAAATACACAAACTGTATCTGGCGTCGTGGTTTGTTCAGATCGATGGTTGTTAAATCCTAACAGTTTAGTGCTGTAGTTGAATATGTAAACTGTATAATTGTTACTTGGGGTGGTATGAACGTTTACATTATGTTTCAGAAAATAAACATCAGTACTTTCTTTATTGTCATTATTGATAGTCATTCCCATTCCCTCTTTCATTTTGTTCATGTGCATTTCAAGGTTGTAAAACCCACTAGTGATTAAAACAGTAATTGTTTCATTCTTGACGTTGATGTGATAAAGTATATTGTTTTTAATTAATCTGAAACATTCTTATAATCTACAAAAAAAATGTATTCTCTGCAACGATCATTAGATTTGTATCCTTTGTTGTACCAATTATAAACTTTGTATTGCCATTTCTCCAGAATGTCCTTTTCTTCAGTTTCTTCCCTTCCTAATGTCTTTTTTCATATCCTCCATGTCTTGGCTATATTAATTATTTGTTTCCTGATGGCCTTTTTCATTTTCTTTCACCTGTTGTGTACTCGATGATCAAATTAGACTCCTCATGGTTCATGCTCTAATCGTTTATTGCCTTGCTAATCATATTAAAAATGCTTTTCAACTTACTAGTTGTAAAGGTTACTATTTCATCATACTTCAAAACTTTGTTGCAGATCAATTTTACCTTGAAAGCTTTTGCTACAAATGCTAAGCGAGTTGCAATAAACCAACTAAATGCTATAGGAATAACTAAGCAGCACTTATTTCTGAAACACCTAATCCTGCAGTGCTACACCCATAGCAATGGGAACTGCTGCCATGCTAAACTATATCCAATTTAAAACGCTACATGCTAATTTTGTATTTTATCCCTCCTCACACCTCTTTGGCGTTCAATCATTTTGACCAAGTCATTTAGTTATCTTATTAACTTTTTGCTTTCTGAAATTAAGACCAATGTCTATCGGCAGTGTAGGGTATGAAGGTGGCCCCTTGGTGTAATTGCATTCATTGATGTGTAAAAAAAGACATCGTAGAATGTTTAGTAGCAACTGGTCTACTTTGGACTGTAGATGCTTTAGGCTGTTCTATTGTATTTTTTTATTTTGATATGTTTCTTTGGCTTGCTTTTCAAAATGGAAATGTACTTATCCTTAGGACCGGAATTATCATTCACTGAGTATCAATTTCATCTGATAAAAGTCCATTAGCTCTGAAATAGTAAGTTCTGAACTGACTAAATGAAATTGGAACAATCAGCTTAAAAATGTCTTCAATATACATGCACCATGGTGGACCTATTGTAAACCTCAATAGCTTCCTCAAAAGGATGTTGTATGCAACTATAAGAGAAAAGCATAATGCTGCATGGTACACCATGTTGATTATATTCTTTGTTTCATTTGAAATGTATTAGCTAATTAATGAAAGAACGATCAAATTTATGAATACTACATCCTGAAATTGAACAATGAAAAATAGATCTAAAAGACTATGTTGACCCAGAACTGATTACTAATATCGATATGATACAATATAGTATTGACGAAAAGACAAGAGGATAAAACTTGTGAATAAACAACAGAGACAGATGCAGTTAAAACTGAAATGAATAAAAACAATCTCGCATTAAATGCTAACATGGATGTAGTTAAAACGGAAAGAAACGACAAGAACAGTTGAACCAGGAAATGGGTATACTAAGTCTTGCATTGGGCATTAAATTGGATGAATTAATAAAGGAAATCGATAATAACAAAATGGAGTTTGATATAAAGGTAACCTAATGGCTGGATATATATTCCTATACGATTTTCGAATCATCCCAGATTTGTATTACCCGAATTTGGGCTACTTTACGTGTGAAACTGATTGGTGTAATTTCAGTTGTTAGAAAGAACATGCAGGTAATATTCTTTATGCAATAATGATAGAATTGCTGGAAGTTTTTTTAAAATTGAAATAACACTCCAGACATTAGTTACAATGTATGGACTCAACTATGCTATGTCACGTTTTGCTGAAGACAAGTTACACACAATGGAGGTTTCACAACAATTCGTCACTGATATAAAATCGGGCATGTACACGATTTTTGTCAACTTGCATATTGAAACTTTAACATTTTGGGTCTTTTATTTTGAGTTTTTGCATCGGATTAGAGGTAAACAATCGCCTACTCCTTAGACGTTAAACAAAAGACTTGAAAGCTTATCTTTACCGTGTGAAAGAATCTTACATGCTATCTTGAAGAGAGCAATATGTTAGTAGTTGGATCGAAACGTATAGAAAGTGCTAATAAGGTACTAGTATGATAAATAGAATGGCAGCAACAGGAGTAATGATTGAAGGAGCAGTATCTAACGTTTCTGACATTGACAGGAAACAATTATCTGTTCGAATTATTTAATCCGTATGAGGTAGATGAAGATATAATTAGAGATGATTAAAGCATGGAAGAATTACAGAGAAAAACTGCAAAGTTCAATGAAAACATAGCAAAGACACTGGATTACTTGAATCAAAGATTGAAAGAACGAGGTGGTAACTCAGACTTTAAGCAACCTGGATGATGTATTTGGTCTATGTGCATCTACTCGTAGTGATGATGGTAAACATAATTTAAAATATATATACCTAAACTTAATGATTTTTCTACTATCTTTCTGACGATGAAGTAAAATACTTGTACTTATTCATTGCATTAGTGATGGGTGTTACTGTACATGTTGTTCACATGTTCTTGAAAAAGAAAAACTGTGGGCCTGGTCTCTTTTTTTTTCTGCAATCATGCCAAAAGTACACGTATACGTTTTAGCACAATAAATAGTAAAGATGGCAGCGTAATGTAAATACATAATTCCTCACAAGCAAGAGAAGATAATACAAGGATGTAAACACCAAAGCCCAACACATCATTGTATCACAAATGCAACGAGCAGCATTAAACCTGAAAAAGTTTACATTATAGCCATTCCAAAAAGCCAAGTTTTGATATAATTATTGTACCAGGTAGTCTCTAAGTAACGTTTGATATCAATGTTAAAGGAAATGGAAACAATGCAGTAGTAAACAATTTGGGAAGAAGGCTGATTAAAAACATCGCCATATCTTATGGAAGCGACGATCTTTTCAAGTTGAATGACTGCAACAACAGATGTGTGGTTACCAGCATCTTTAAGAACAACTACCATGAAAGATACACTGAGAAAGTTAAGATCAGGACAGGCAGTTCACAAAATAGTTGTACTTAATCTGTGTACGGAAAAAAGTATATAATACAACTTGACTTTCAGATACTAACAGATCATTAAAAACACAGAAATTAGTAACACACCGCGAACCATTGCAATTGCTTTTATCTGCGAACCACACGTGATCATAGATTCCATCGTAGTGACCTTAAATAAGCTAACGTTCAATTAGGTATTCGCTTTCAAATCAACAGAAAAGAAGATGCATATGTTCACAAAGTGTATAGTTATTTTGTGTCTGATGCTCAGGTAAAGATTGAAAAGAATTAGCTAAAACCAATTATGTTTTATTCATGCACAAATGAGGTAACATAAAAATTCTGGAATGGCTAAATCTCGTAAAGCGATGCATGCACTTAATCTGATAGATTTTGAATACAATAACTTGTTTTACTACATCGCTATTTTCTGTCGAGCTCCTCCGTACAAGAAGACTTACGATAGAAAATTGGTCATTTAAAGATGAGAAGGTGATGACTATAGATCCTGATGATAAATTGGACAAGTGGTTAAAGCTCCCGGTCGTTGTGTACCAAGGGGGAAAAATGTTTATGATTGGTGATTGTGGAAACCTTGACAACGTAAAATAGAAAGCAACTTGCCTAACAAACTACCTTTTACTGATAAACATTTTGAAATATCTGTATGGGTGATATTGCAAAAGTACAACCCTCTGATAAAAGATTTCAGAGAAAATACACGCGTTTTGTTGGCGTCTACAACAAAGACAAAAAAGAAAAGTAATGAAAACTGTGCTGAAAACCACGTTTATTCCGGATAAAATAAAAGTATAAATTGTAGATACTTTAAAACAAAACTAAATAATCAAACTTTTAATGTCACATGGGTATCCATTTGCCTATACGGTGCTCACTTACCTGTAATATAATGTGTTTGCATAGTCAACCCCAATGCACAAACAACACACAAAGCTACTTTTTTAAACATCGCATGATTGCATGATCTGAATAAATTCACTTCCTGGTAATTTCTGTGTCATTCAACACACAATATTTGTCCATCTCGAATTTAAAATTATTTTTTTTTCCACATTTTCTTTATATTTTCAAACTTTTCTTTTTTCTTCAATTTTTTCCGTCTTTAATGAATAACGTTTTGGCCGTAACCTACAAAGAGCTCTAATTTGAATGCCATTCAGCTCATCCTTGAAAAATCCAGTAACATTCTTATTCATTTGTAGTAAACAAAACATGTTTTCTTTTGGTGATGACCGTGTCTTAGAACTTTGTGTTATCCTTCATGTCATTGTAAATATTTTCTGTCTGAACACGAATGCATAAGTAATCAGTATCAGCTATTTACAATCTCATTCTATCACCGTATTTCTGTTCATCTTGAGTAAAATTCGTACATCAACCATTTGGATAAGTTTAACGCTCTAAATCCATTGTAAATTGGTTTTGCTAATTTTATTTGCTTGTTTGTTTGTCTTTTAGACTGACTAACATCAAGTCGTCGTCAACAATTGTTCTCCTTGCAAACGGTAGATCTTTCTGAGATTTTAAATATTTATTTTCATCTGTTCATATTTTTAATGTTGATCTTTTCCTGGGATTTTCCATCTGTCTACCAGACAAAATAATTCATTAGTTTCAAGGAGCTTTTCTTTAATTCATGTGTTGCCCTTCGTCTCAAATTTGTATTCAGTTCAATGCAGGATTTATTATTTTAAGTTACTATTGATGCTCAAACAAGGCAACTCTGTCTTTTTTCAGTTTTAAACCAAACTGTACATAAAACTGTAAGTTTTGTAGCGTATGACCCATTTCTCTTTCTTTTTCAATGCAGATAACCATTTTGCCACTGTTGGTTTTGTACCCTTGTAATAATTAATCACATTATTTCGCAAGTGAGATAAATCATTTTCATCTGTAATTAATTTATTTTATGTAAATGGGTAGTCAATGAAATTGCCATGCAAGTGTAATGGAATCTCCAAATCCACTTTTAAAATGCAACTAGTATCACAATCATCAGGTCCATTGAGTCGACGTTTCTCTATCACTTTAATCTGTTCATTAGTTGCCATTTTAAAGGTATGTGGTATCTAAATACACAATGAATTACCTAAACCATTCGAATGCAGCTTTACTGCGCTGTCACTCTACGACAATGCTTCGTCTCTCCAAGACTTGTATGTCACACCTATATGTTATCGTACCATATTTATCCTGGAAGTATTCGTCATTTGCTTTAGAGTATCTATGTGGTCGCATTCTAATTCCACACCGTATTCAAGTCTTATTCATCAGGAACGTATCATAATATGTCAACAGTTCTAATTCAACACGCGAGATCTTTATTGGGAGCACTATAATTGTGAGCAGGGTCTAATTTGTACTTTTTCACGCAGACATTCCTAAATTCCTCAAAAATGTCGATTAGGATAAATGTGTCTTTCTTTACATAATAATCATCTTGACATTCCTAAATTCTTCAAAAATGTCACATAAGATAAATGTATCTTTCTTTACATAATAATCATGTAGACATTCTACATGTTTGAACAGCAGAGGTTAAACTGTTTCATGATATCTTGAACAAACTGATAATGGTCATTTGATATGCTTGAATCGTTAAATGATCAGTTAAAATTTTTATATTAGTGATATAGCTGTTTCATTAAACCTTTCAAAGCTATCCATGTATTCATATGGGTAACGTTTTTCCTCAATTATTTGAACTTCATATTTGTAAACTCTTTCAGTGCTTCTGTTTTTGTTTTGTTTTTTTTTTTTTTTTTTTTTTTGTTTAAATTGTATTATCTAAATATTTAACCAGATATTCTAGTCACTGTCTGGTAAATCTGAAGCTATCTACAAACCTGTTTGTTGTTTTAACTCTCATTTCATGAACCTATAAATATGAAAACCTTGCTGAATGAAATATATTTCTCGTTGTTGCTTGGTATGATTTATACCTCTTCTTCTTGATCAGTTTAAACCAATGTTTTGATGAAAAGATGACTATCATAACCGGAAAAAGACGTGAACGAACAATGGTATGTGATTTGATATTTAAAATTCAAATTGCATTCGTAATGTGCTGGACTCTATACTTGTAAGTTAAATTGTCACGGTCACTTACTTTTTTCAGTTATGTTTTTCTTTCTTTCTTTTTCTCACAGATGTAACGTATACTTGTAGAATCAAAGTGTATATCGTCTTCCTTTGTGAACACCGTAGGTTTTACATTTTCGGTCTTAATTCTCTATGCACTAATATTTCAAAGTTATCCAACGCATAGTGACATACTTGAACACAATATATTTCTCTGCAAACTATTGGTTTTTATATATTGTGGATTGATTTAAATATACAAACATACTCCTGTAGGAATATGTTTGGATGTTTTAATTTTCCAGTATACGCCAGGTTGTTGCGTACAAGTACGTGGCTCTGTGACATTGTTACATTCAAAATCACAGTAAATAACATACGGTTCGTAAACTGGTTTTGATAGTTGTTGAATTTTACAACTGAGCAATCTTCATTTATCGAATTATCTACATTATAGTATAGTTTTGTGTGTTCTGATAATTATTCTGATGTATAGAAACAAATTCAAGCCTTTTTTAACATATATTTCTGTCCGTGATGTCTATTTATACGTGATAATACCAATTTTGAAAAATCTTTAATTCTGTATTAAAGAATAAAGAATCAGTCTGTATTTAAGCAATGACTGTATTTATCTAATTTGTATTCTGACTATCTATCTACATGATCACTTGGTGTACTTGCCACAGACTCCATCGCCTAAAAGAAACACCTGACGTCTTTATTTGTACGCTTATACAAACCTTTTAGCTTGTATCCCATTCAGGCAAATCAATGTATCATCTCTAAGCAGCTGATATATGTGTATGTGTAGTGTTATATATTCAATCCTGTCAAAAATCCATCCTTTACTTTAATTATTTTTTTTGGTTTGTAAAATGTCAAATAAACGTCCAATAACATTATTCATTTCACTTCTTTGCAATATATTTATAAATCTCATTCTGTAATAAAAATGTATATACTCAACTTGCTCTCCTTCCTGCGTGGATCATTTCCTAAGTCTGCTCGGTGAGTCTAATTGAACTTTCCAACAGCCAACCTGTCCATATTTCTAAATTGTGTTTTTTTCAAATATGATTCAGTGTCATTGATAATTCATATAAATCTTGATTGTTACCTCTGTATACTTTATATTCTTTGAAATTTCACGTTTAGGACATTATTTTTCCTTCTAAGTCCTTAAGTTATAAATCTGTTTTCCGTATTTATGCGCTTTAGTTCTTTTCTAGTTTTCGTTCATCAAAAATAGTAGTCTTTATTTTGATTTATTTAACTAGAAATATTTCAATACATATTTAATAGCTTGCATTTAACTATTTGAACCTTTGAACTTTATCCGAAATTTCTCTGATATGGAAATAGTTATATCGGAACTGCAGCACTTACCACGCCCATGGGTGAGGCTGGATTGGGGTACGTGTGGCGGAGCTTTCTTACAGCAGATCTTTATCTGCTCTCGACAATCGAACGTTATGAATTGTTTATTTTAGAGTCTTGTTGCAGTGCTCTTATATTTTTCTTCTTTTATCAGTATGTAGTGCCATTCTGTAGACAATAAGTCGGTTCTCAGTTGCTGAAGATGTTTATTTCCTGATATACTGTTCTTATCACCATTTTTCAGACTTATGTGTTTCATTTAAATAATATGTATTTTTGTCAAATATGTTTAAAAGCAGACAAGCTTTTTTTGTGGGGGTGGGGGGGTATTTTAAACAAGGGAAATACAAATACATACTTTATTTAGTTATATTTTTTTTAACTTTTCAAATCTTCTCAATGGTTGTTTGGATTTTAAAAAAATAAAAACAGAAAATAACGTAAGGTCGATTGCGCCATCCCAGTATACTTACTACTAGAGCTCAGATCCCACATCCTCTTACATCAATCAGGTTTGATGATTTTGTAAAACCACAGTTATAGCAATTACTTTAGCATGATTTCAAATCAGTTGCCGCAAGACTATTTTTCATTTCTGAGTCTCTGCAGTGTACTTAGAAATATCTGAAAGAAACTTTAACACGTAATGCAAAAGTATGTTTTGAATCTGCAAGTACATTATAATCTTAAACAATTTTACAGTCTTGGCAATGTTTAAGACCAGGCTCTAATGTAAAGTATATTTTTTTATTTTAAATAATGTCCTGCTGTAGCCCAAAGCAGTTAATCTGCCATTCATAAGTAGCATGAGTGGAATATCCCTCCAGATAGTCGGACGAGAAACCAGAATCTAAGAATATGTAACATATATTTACCTGAAAAAAATCGAAGTTGACGATACTGTATTACTTGTGCTTCAGTCTGATTTCACTAGTAATATTTAATGATTTTCAAAATATCCCCAAGTCATGCTGGCCTAATGCATTTTTACCTTAGTTTTTAAATGTTTAAACAATGTTTTCTTTTTTAAAAATCCAAGTGTACTAACTACTACAGTGCTTTCGGATTAGGGGCGTGTTCAGTGTTAAAGACACTGTTTACTTAATTGTAATAGACACTGTTAACGTAATTGTAATGAATTTTGATATAGAACGTTTAAGCAATTTTGACATAGAACGTTTAAGCAATTTTGACATAGAACGTTTAAGCAATTTTGACATAGAACGTTTAAGCAATTTTGACATAGAACGTTTAAGCCTTACATAAGTCTGATGACATTATGAGTTTTTCTAAATTATGCAGCTGTAAATTTATCACAAGAAAGATATGGTATTGAGAAGATTAACCACATTACTCGTTCACACTTCAAAAGTAACCTACGTTTGTCTCGATTTCATTAACGAATATGCATGCATATTAGCTCCGGGGGCAGTCAGGAAGAAAATAAACTTGACCAATGATATGCAGCGCACGTGCAGCATTGAAAACAGAGTATTTACCTGTATAGTATACGTGGCCTGCGTATTATCTACATTACCAGGTGGTGAAGATATACATTATGATCATGTTTGGTACAGCTTTGGTTCAAAATCCATGGAAATCAAGTCATTTTTAGGTAATCAAATCCGTGAATACGCTTCTGATTATGGGTAAACGTGCGTCTTTGTTTATTTATTTCTGATTGCGCCGGAAGAACACAGGCACACGTTTCTATCAGCAAAAATAAAAATGAAAAACTTAATACCACCCACTCTCCTTCTCCCAATCAAATGATTTAATAGTTGTGAGATGGGAAGTGGGTGTATTAATAGTTTCTCCTTCTTTACAGACAGAAACGAATGCACGCACGAACTTTTACATTCGGCCTATTAAAGAATAGTCTGATAAATCGGCCCCCAAACCTGTACTGATACTGATAGACGGTTTGGATATGATCTCACCTCTTCAAAAAATCATGCAATTGGCGCAGACAAATCTGTCCACAACAGATCAGTGTACATTTTAGACACTTACAGGTGTTTATTTTGGTTCCTGCGTTACGGTCGGTTGACGGGGCCTTTCATCGATATGTACAGAATATTTCCAGATCAAATCATATGTTTGACAACTTGTAAATTCACGTGGAATAGCACAACCCTACCTCATGTCACCATTTCGAATTTCATGGCTATATCTGGCTGTTTCATCAGATCCAGCAACTAATCCGATGTGACTTTCGCTCATTTAAAATTTTCGATTGCTTTGGTCATGTGACTCGACTCGAGAGTCTGGGTATTTGTCATGTGACTGTCACGTGCACTTAGGAAGCAAGTATCTTTACATAACAGGTAAAAATATTTCTCATTGCCTGTTATAGTATTTTTCTCGTTTTGTTCATTTAACTCGTAATTAGACAAAAATAAATAGATAAATAAATTAAAATGGCGGATAATATTTATCTAGTCAAGTCACATGACCAAAGCAAACTAAAAGTTCAAGTGAGCGAATGAGCTTAAAATCAGGTAGATTAACAGAATTTAGCATTAAGTGAAAGAATTGATACAGATAATAGATAAATCGTTAACTAAACTAAACCCAGATATGGGAGTAAAGACTCCTATAAATGATAAAAATAATAAAAGGCTAAATGATTATAATACAAGATTGAATGTTCATAATACAAGATTGAATGTTCATAATACAAGATTGAATGTTCATAATACAAGATTGAATGTTCATAATACAAGATTAGATACATTTGTTGGAAGTATATTACTTTTTGATTTTCGTTATGCACCAAAAGTAATATTATTGGTCATTCAAGTAAAACAATCTGCTTATACTAGAAGTGAAGTAGGTTGTTTTTTGTTAAATGTAATCTCTGGTTTCACAACACCCGAAACGGTACTAATTTACTTGACTATGCACCATTACGTTTTGCTGAATACAATTTACACGTTATAGTTATCCCAGAAGAGTATTCTGTTATTAGGTTTATATTCAATTTTTAAAACGTTTAAACCTACATCTGCTGTACAATTTTAAACGTTATTAATGGTAAACAATAAAAGTAATTCTTATAAAGTAAATATGAATGAAAAACTTGTAACAGTAATTCAGCTGTAGGGTCTCAAGAAATAAAATATTACAGAATAAAAGAATCAAAAACAATATTTAAAAGAAAACGATATTTTTATTTTTTCGGTTAGACTTCATAATCGTTCTGCTATAAACTTATATTTTTACATTTTTATGCCAGAATTTAAAAAAAATTGTATCAATAAAGATGAGCATGGAAAGGTAAGCCAATTTGTATGCCCGTTTCATCATTTATTTCCTTTTAAAATTAAATAATGACAGAAATATCATAAACACCTAGGCTAATATCTTTAAGATGTCATAGTGATTTAACTTTTAAATACTCGCGGAAATTAGATCCGGTAAGGAAACTAGATACTTTAATAACTTGTTCTAGCAGAGAGATCGCTTGAAATGAGCCAAACGTGAAGGTGGAGAATGTGCTGTAGTGGAGCAGGGATCCCCAGTGTTGCGACAGAATATCCCTCCTGTGAGGTAAAAACCAGGGTTGATCGATCAATAGGTCTATAAGATCATTGAACCACGATCGCTAGGGCCACAGTGGGGCGATGAGAATGATATGAGCAGTTGAACTCCTGACCTTTTGCAGAATTTGAGGTAACAGTCGGAACGGTTGGAAGGAGTATGCGAAAAGCCAATCCCACTTGGAGGTTGACGGCATCCACTGCCCATGCTCCCTGGTCCAGAACAGAAGAACCGTAAATGGGAAGTCTATTGTTAAGCCTGGTTGCAAACAGGTCCATTAGAGTCTTCCCCAGTGTGAAATGGGACTCTGTTACTGAGCGGTGACGAGAACTTTCCGTGAGGACAGCTCTGCCATTCCTAGACAGGCTGTCCGCTAATACGTTCTTCTTTCCTGGAATGAGGCGAACTTGGAGGATGATCTTCTCTGAGGTGGCCCATCGAAGAAAGTTCCAGACCTCCACGCAAAGAGAAGGGGCGTGTGTTCCTCCCTGACATCAGAGATACGCTACGATGGACGTGTTGTCTGAGGAGACGATGACACATCGACCTCTTACACTGTCGATACACCTTTGCAACGCTGGAGATAATGCTTTCATTACTAGGTTGTTGATGTGGAGGGATGATTCAGCTGGAGTCCAAAGACCCTGGAGAATGATGCCCTCTAGTTCTAAATGAGCGCCCCAACCGGAATCTGACACGTCGGCGAACATACAGGAGTGGGGGTCAGGTGCATGCATGGGGATCCTATTCAGGAATCTGTCCCGATTCATCCACCAGCACAAATGGTGATGACAAACTGGTCCTAGAGGGATCGGGGCTGTGTGGTTTCCACCTTGCGAGAAGGAGAAACTGTAGAGGTCACATATGGAGATGTCCTAGGGGAATCAAGTCCGCAGCGGCATTCAAGGTTCCCAATAGGGATAGGTAAAGACGAGCAGATAACGATGTTTTTGGTCGTAGCGCCTCGCTGAGTGCCAGAATTTAGTCTATCCAATCCAGTGGAATCCGGACTAAGTTGGTTTGTGAGGAAGTCCATCCCCATGTAAACAAAGTCCTGTGATGGAATAAGTTCCGACTTCTCCAGGTTGGGTAGAAGACCAAACCAAGTTACCACGGACCAACAAAGGTACAGATCCTGATGAAGATACTGAACCTGAACATTGTGGATCAGCCTGTCGTCGAAATACTGGAGAATCGGTTTTCCCCGTAATCGGAGGTAGGCCGCTACCACTCCCAAACTCGGGTGAAGACTCTGGGTGCTGAAGATATTCCAAATGGCAGAACCCAGAATTGAAAAACTCACTGGTCCAAGCAAAACTGGAAATATTTGCAGTGTGGAGGAAATATCGGGATGTGCAAATAGGCATCCTGAATGTCCATTAAAGACCATCCAATCTGACGGACGAAGTGCATTCCGGATTGAGGAGGTGGTCTCCATCTTGAAAGGTTAATCCACAAAAAAGCGGTTTACAGGGGATAGATTAATTATGATGCCAAACTTTCCGCCTTTCTTGGTAGCCAATAAGATTCGGGAATAGAATGAAGGAGACTGATCGTTCAGGACCCTTTCGACTGTCCCTTTCTGCAAAAGGGTGTACACCTCCTCCCTCAGTTTCACCATGTTGAACTGGTGAAAGAACGTGGGGGTCCTGGATAGAGGAGATTGTTCTCAAACTGGAGTCAGTGACCTTTGCTCACGATGGAAAGGACCCAACCATTGTCCGTGATGCTTGACCAAGCCTCTGAAAAGAGGCCTCGGCTAGCACCTACGGGGATGCTTGGGACAGGGATGAACGATTGGAGAGGACATGAGTCCATTGGGCTGACTCACCCCACACCCACCGCTTCCTTCCATAGGAAAGGACGGAGGGTTATAGAACTTCCTCTTTGGGGCTCTGCGGTGACTTGTGCACCATGAATCCAAGTTACAAGAAGGTCTAGTTTGAGGTTGCAGATTGGGCTGGGGCTGCGTCTGTTTGAAGGACTTGGTGGATGGCCCCTGAGGGCGATTTGCATTAACACGCTTTCTGGATGATTGCGATGGGCCAGGAGCGGTTGTGAAGGATCGATGTTGATGATTCAGCAAGTCTTGAGTAGCCACGGTAAGGATGAGTCCACCGAAAAGGCTCTCGGCTTCTAACGGGGCAGCCCTTAGAAGGTCTTTACTGTGGTTAAGACCTTCGAGGAGTCCAATGCAACGTCACGGCGGATGTGCAGAAATTCTGCCGATAATGCCATTGTGACAGAAAGCACATGTAGGAACATCTTGGTCACAGCTTCCAGATCGCATTGTAAGGCAGCTTGATTCAATGAGGCCCCTATGGGGTCTGCGAGAGAAAGCCGGAAAATTCCGAAGATGAAGGGGAGGAAAGTTTCCCCCGCTGGTACGGCTGGAATCATCTACATTCCAGGTTTCAGAAGGCCACACTTGGAGCACCTGATGCAGTCTTATTGAGTGTCCCAATTGCCCTTCTTGTCGCCACACTGCTCCCCAGGCTGTCCTGACATTATTCTGAAAAACGAAATAATGACAACATATTTAATGTCACGTGTAAACTTACCTGCTTGTATGCAGTGCATACTAAGTACACCCCTGTGTATGCACAAGGAAAACAATTGAATGATCTGTTAGAATTTACCTGTCTTTTTCCTTTAGTAATGTAAGATGTTTCTCACTGTTTAACCTTTTATTGAGGACAAAATGCATACACACATGCAATAACAATGCGAAGTGAGAACAGAGACATTATTAATATACAACACTCGCTACAAGCAAATTTTCTCTGGCGACGATCTGGGCATAACCTCCATACAACATGGCGTTCTTGAAATAGATGACCCTTCTATATGGTACTTAATGAGAGGATGGAGATGAAAACTATTGTAGAGTCTACTCAGGTTGTCTACTAAGCCATTTTAAACTGTCAGAGAATGAAAAATGTCGAAAGAAATATAGGTCAAAGGGATAAAATGTACTTTCCCCAGGCCTATTTACCTTGGATGTAGGAAGACAGCAAAATGAAGTAAGTCCAATACAAAATTCCTTCCTTTTTATTGTTAATTTTCGTTCAGACATTGACTGACAAAGTGCAGCATTGAAGCTGTAAGCCGATATCCCATTCTAATGATCCATTTTACTTTAAGCATTATTAATTACTAATAATAATTGTTAACCGACACTCTAAAAATTAGACCAGAAATATTCAAACAGATCGTTTTCATTAACTTTGTACAATTGATCTTAACAAGTTACATGTCCCATATATGCAAATGTCCATCCCTGTTTACAATTTTGGGGGATCAGAATTTCACATTTAGTTGATAATATATGATCTATTTGTACCTATAGTTGATCTATGAGGCACATAATTGGCTGTATGCACTTGAAAATGTCCCAAAATGTTATTTCCACCATGAATTAGCTTACTTATGGTAATATATTTTTATTTAGTACATTGTCACTTAACTTCCCTGTATACTGGTATGTACTACTTGTTGCACCAATGATCAAACCTTACAATCCCCATATTGCCTTAAACTTTAAGATTGCTAGTGTACCATATTAGTTATTTAGCCTGTAAATGGATGAACATACTCCGATAAACATACATGTACTTCTAGAAACCTCATATTTTTGGGATTAATAGTCACTTTAATACATGTCCATTGTTTCACATTTCTGAGTGTCAATATGTCAAGTTTAATTTTTTTTCCTGTGCTTGCACCCTTAATGTCATTTTAAAATCTCCATATCTAGAATATTTTCACATCATTTACCTACATCTTACTGATCTAGAGAATTAAGTAAAACATGATATATATATATATATCTTTTCAGATCTAGACGGACACTTGGAACAAGGTGGAAGAGTTTGATTAGCTTGGAAGCTCTCCAGCAGTCAGGTGGTGATACCAAGGTCTCATTAAGATCTGTCCAATGTACCCGCCATAAATTACCAGGATTAGTTCATACTACCACACTGATATATAGTACCTCAAAGACATGGCTTAGGTCTTCATGAGAGAGATCAGCACCACTGTTCAGTAAAGTAGATCCTCCCTGGAGTTGTATTTTCCTATTACACTGTCGTCTTTTGTGGCTATTGACATTGAAGCTCAATGCATTTTTGCTATAAAACATGGAACTGGTCCCATACAAATGGGAAACGAGTGTGGTATTATTTATACTAACAACTGGCTGAGTATCCGACACAGTAAATCTGGAACACAGTACTTGTCACTGTTTCTTTAGTGTGTACACCTATATACATTTGAACAGGCATATTGCAATTTGTTGTGAAAATCACGGTGAGCTATCTTGCTTCACTACCCCTGAACAAAATTTTTTAAGTTGTACAGACCCAAGCTACCACTCATTTTAAATTTCCAGTCATTGGTCAACTTTGCCATCTAAAATTTGTCAGTTTCATTTTTAAAATATGTATCAAAATTTAATTTTATCTTAAAATTTAGCTTTCTACATATAAATTTTTATTTAAATTTCTATAAATAGATATAAATGTTTTTGTATTTGAAACATATTTTCATATACAAATCATCTTGTATCACAATTAAGTTTTTACTGCATTGAAAAATTCCTATCATTAAGGAAGATATAGCAAATTTTGCTATGGCATCTCAAAAGCACTTGATCCAAAACTTGCACAATGTGACACACCATCACCATACACTTTCTAACAGTTGTCATACGCCTTGTTTGCCGTGAAAATCAAAAAGACTTTGTGAGTAAAGTTGAAATTGGTGTGGCATGCAAATATAAGAGTTTGACTAAAATTGACTACAAATAAGTTGGCCTGACAGGACTCAGGTCACAATTATAACTTCTGGGTCTACCCACGAATGTAGTCCCAGTCTATTTTTAGAGCATATTTTCCTCTCATTTTGGTGTCGATACACGAGTTAGACTTAGGCATTATTGGTATTGATTTAAAGGAAATTGTTTATTTTTTTAGAATATGACCATTACAGTGTGGTTGCCTGTGTAAATTCTGGTGACAGTGCACAGTGAGTAATGAGGCATTGTTTGCTGGTCCAGGTTTGATTTGGTTTGGTTTGTTGCTCTACAGCAACACAAGTAGGTTATTTAGTGCCGAGGCAATTGGAGTAAAGTGCCTTGCCTAAGATCACACCACTGTAGGTGACCAAGGCTGGTCCGGTGGTAGGATTCGAACCCGCTCAGTTTCGGTCGTGAGTCCGGCACGCTAACCATTGAGCCACCGCAGCTCTCGTTGCTGGTCCAGAAGGGAAATTTGTGACCCACTGTACGCTGTTTTGATAAACAAATAATTAAAAAAAGGCAGATAATAACAAGAACGTCACCACCAGTCCATCTTTGAAGATACTTTAAATTAAGATATGATTTATAAGGATTTGGACAAACTGGAAAATTCAGTACTGACAAACAAATGTAGAGACTATATCGAAAAAATAATATTATGATCCTAGTCCAGCTCCTCTTGGTCATTTTCATTTCCTGGACTTCAAAGGTAAATTGTAAAAAAAAAAAAGAAAAAAAAGCCGATATCACTTTTTTTTTAAACATTTTTATATATTTTTTAATTAATTCATTGCACTTTCGGAAGCTGGTATTGTCTAATTTGGCAAAATTCATTTTCCATATTTTAAGAACTGCTAAAGTTAGTGTACTTTGTCAGGCTCATTTTTCGAGCACATGGAAGCACAGGGCCTCGTCAGTCATGCATGTACTATATAAAACTGAAAATGACGAGTCCTCAATCCGCCATATTTTTCGTGCCACAAATACATGAAAGTAGCATTCGAATGCTGGTAGATTCGCACCATGGCTGAATCGGACCAAATGCCAGGCTGATTCGGACCATGTGAAATATTATTAAGTTTCGTCTTGGATTTAAAAGTGATATTTACATTTGTTTAAAATATGATATTTCTCATTATTTTTCAGGTACGCTCAGCAGTTCAAATCTGCATTTAAGGAAAGAAACCCCGATTTTACGCGAGATAATGGCGTTGTTATGTATAATGGGAAATTTTTTTTTTTTTAAATGATGTAAGACTGTTTATCTCATTCACCTTTGTACACAATTTAAATAGTTTACTTTTTTGTATTGAGAAATAATACAATTAATACCACCGAAAAACAATCGTGAAAACAGTGTCCATGTAGTTAATTTGTTCTCGTCTATATATATATATATATATATATATATATATATATATATATATATAATATATATTATATATATATATATATATATATATATATATATATATATAAATTTGTCTCAGTATGCTAATGTTTTGGTTAGATTTTTTTCGTCTCTATATACTGTCTGAGTATGTTAATGCCTTTTTTTAAATGTAGATTTATGTAGAATTTATCTTTATACTAAATAAACCTTATATACTAAAACAATGAGCACCGTAAGTTATTTTCAATAGCTGAATTTATAATGTATTATTTAATTGTATGCACATTATTATTGAAAGTGAATTGGCAAAACCCGTTTGATCAACGCAGCTATAATTAAAGCACTATTGATGTCATTTGCCAATTTACTGAATTTAATACCATTCTAGAATAAAAAATATAATGCTGACTTGAAATAATTTGTGATCTTTGGCTACATGGAAGTGTTATTATATTATATATGTTTAATATAATAAAATATCTATTCAGAAATCAATGCTTAATGGATTGAATATGTGCTTTAAATGAAATATTTTCAAAAGTTTCAAAGGTTAAAATGAAAATAAGTTGGTTTACTGGTTAGAGATTTTACTCAAAAGATAAAAATTCAACGATAACAGTAAAGTACGTTATATCATTGTGTTACTCATCAATTACTCTGTACACAACATTTTTGGGGGTAAATATAATGCGACGAAAGCACGATTTGCATGAGAAATTAATAAAAACCATGGGTAAATTTATATTAGATTCTCTTACTATGTTTGCGAAAACAGTAAAAACTACTAAAATAAATCAGATTTTCACGATTTTTGCAGTTAATAATTTGCATAAAAAATAAGTCATTCATTATGAATTCACAGCAAACAAAAAACATTCTGTGCTCTAAACAAAGATTTGTAAAATATATTTAATCTTTCAACAGAGATAACACCTCCGTTTATCATTTTCTTTATTTTAAGTACTTTATAATTGTATTTATTTTAATTATTACGAGATCAACAAGATTAGCAGAATATAGACATATACTATTGACGTAAGATCTTGTATTGAATTAAATCATAAATTTGACAGAACCCCAGTTTAATTTTTTTGTATAATATAAATAAACGCGAATTTTGCCCCCCCCCCCCGAAAAAAAAAGTGCACAAAGGTGAATGAGCTGCTTTGAAAATATTTCACTAATAAATTGCCGATGCAAGATAAACAGTCTTACATCATTATAACAACACCATTATCTCACGTAAAATCGGGGTTTTGTTTCATTAAATGAAGATTTGAACTGCTGAACGTACCTGTGAAATAATGAGAAATATCATATTTTAAACAAATGTAAATATCACTTTTAAATCCAAGACGAAACTTAATAATATTTCACATGGTCCGAATCAGCCTGGCATTTGGTCTGAATCAGCCCGTAATTTGGGCCGAATCAGCCTGTTCCCTAGCATTCTCTCCCTTGTGCATCTTGCCAATGCAAACAACTTCACCTTGTACCGGTCCCTTTCTGAAAAGTACATAATAACTGTAGAGCGGAACCAAGGGCCAAGCAATGTTTTTTGATTGCTATCTTTTACATCTTTTTTTTTTCTTTTTTTTTTTTTTTTTTTTCTGGTAGACTTGTCCAATGCTCAATAAGTAACTAAAGTAACGTTGTACGTTCCGTGCTCGAGTTCGGGAACCAGGCTAAGCATATCTTTTGTCTCGCAGAAATAGCCGAAGTAGACCGAATGGCCACCATTGTCTCCTCAAGACCCGGAAGTTTTTGTCACGGTAAAAAGTTGACTCAACTCTGGTTACTTTTGACAGGAGACATGGGGGAAAAAACCTGTTTGTACAGACTTGTATGACCGACCTTGTATGCATCCCCTATGGTTCATAAGGACATTGCCCTGTCGCGAACTTTCATTACAGCTCTGAAATCTACAGGAAACACAAACAAATCGAAAGAAGATGACAGAACACGTCTTTGAGGGATTTCTCGAGAAAACAGCAGGGGTGAGCATTTCGATAAGGAAATAATTAAAAACATTATGATAGGAAGCAGCATTTACGTGTTCTTGTGATTTTATGCACTATAATACTTATGTATAATAACTGTTATTTTAAGATCCATTTTAGACTCGTTAATGCAACTAATGTTAACGGAAAATACCATAGCATGTGTAGAAATACTGGGTACGGATCATCCCGGTTACGAAATGAACTGCATCCTTTGCTTTGCTTGTGAAACGTGGTTCCTGATGTCGAAACAAGTCCTAACTGCTTAAACTTTTGTTTTGTGTATTTCATGGCGTGCCGAAATGTTTTTGTTTTGTTTTTATTGGTTTTTACTGCACTTTTAGCACATTATTGGCTATATTATGCCGAAGAAATGGGAGCTTAGTGCCTATCCCGAGTTTCCCTTGACCCTTCCCAACCCAATTACAACATAAATGTAAAAATATCTAAAATGGGGGGTGGGAAGGGTCAGAGGAAAATCGGACTACTAAGTGTCATTCCCAAAGACATACTCAGGCAGCCAACAGTCTCTCCTAGGTCGATTCATCGAACCCACAACTCGTAGATTACTAGTCAGATGCTCTACCAACTGAGCTACCATGGAACACTAAACGAATCGCAGTTAAAAGTACCCTTATTTTAAACAAGATTATCATTCTCACAACAAATGATGTACAGTGCATGCAACAGTAACGGCATATTCCCGATCAGTGTGTGTGGGGGGGGGGGGAGACTCAAAAAGTGTGTTTTTAGGTCCCAAGAGGGGTCAGTGCATATGGCCCAAAAAAGCGACATCAACTGAGA
This sequence comes from Margaritifera margaritifera, assembly GCA_029931535.1. Taxonomy (NCBI): domain Eukaryota; kingdom Metazoa; phylum Mollusca; class Bivalvia; order Unionida; family Margaritiferidae; genus Margaritifera; species Margaritifera margaritifera. Next base: position 2,031,790 of record JAQPZY010001504.1, read on the forward strand.
ATAAGTTATCTTTTCCTATAAGATTACAGAAAATTACTATAAATTCAAATTCGATTTAAAAAAAAAAAGAAAATAATATCTGTTTTACACAGACATTAAGTAAATAAAAAATATACCAAGTTTCTGCCTTTAAAATCCATTTGACAGTGGAATATTTCTTAATCAGATGCAGTCTTTGCAGCTCTGAATAATTCAGTGGGGGGTGTGAAGGTAATGTAAGTGTCATTTGTGTTCATCTTTGCTCTCATTGAAGACTGGATGGTACTGTTGTTCAAACTTCCCCGAAAATCTTGTTGAATTTTTCTCAGCATAGAAAACGATCTTTCTGCATCTGTATTGATGTGAGGGAGTGTCAGATATGATGGGTGGTATTGCTATGTCAAACGGATGTTCAGGGTTTTCCAGGCCAATAATCTGGGGTTTTCCAATCCAATAATCCAGGGTTTTCCATGATATTCCAGGGTTTTCCAGCCTACCCTGGAAGGAGTTTGGAATATTAGTCCAAATACTCCATGGTTTTCCCTGCTAGAATTTTCCAGGGGTTTTCCTGGAATACCTGGAAGCTCTACAGCTGGGAGGCTCCCTCATCCTGCTTTCCTATCTCTACGAAAAGGTTCGCCATAGCTGTTGATATACAAGAAATTTTCACCCTGATTTTCTTTCAGCATTGTTTCTGAGAGTCCAAATAAAATTGTACATTATTTATTTGTTGAGATTAGCAATAATTTCACTTGATCCATCTTTCCATGAATACCCTGGATATTTAAATAACCCATGTGTAAATCCCTACCAGAAACTCCGAAATTCATGAGATTTACATCATTGTTATTATTAGGATCACTCAAAAAGATATTTTTGGTAATATAACTATGTTCACAATGATCATTGCTACAATTATCATTACTGGCATTGTATAAAACATTAGTTTTTCTTTCATTACATTAAATTCCTAATTTGTGAAAGTTACTACTTGTATTTACACTATGTAAAATACAAGAATTTATCTCAGCAGCATTTGATATTTTTACATTCATTTTATAAATTTGAAATGACAGTTACACTTGAACATTTACAAGTAGCTAGTAAATTTCTACATTTAGAACAACAATCATCAAATGGATACATTCTGCTTTGACAAGGGAAGACAGGGTTATATGACAATCATTGATAGCTAGACTGGTCCCCAGTTGAGTAGAGTCTACCTGTGGAGTTATGATCGCCTCATTGCCATTTACCTATTCCCTGAATCTACATGAGTTCTTGTGTCCAAGGCCACCTCACTGATAGCATTGACTTGTCGTCAATGCCTGCATTCCTGTCTTGAATATGTGGTCTCACCACAGAAATCACATCCCAGTGTGTACTGATTGTATTGATGGGGATGACCATGGTGTCTATAACTATTTCGACCTACATTGGGTTTAGAGTGATTGTTGAAGTTTCTAATGTGGCTATAAAACCAGACTACATGAACGACTGCATCTGTATTTTTTTGCCAGCTTTTTTTATGCCTTTTGGGAGACAGGTGGATAGTGTCTCTTTTACCAAATAAATGTTGCACCACTTGACCCTAGCTCTCCATCCAGGAAACTTATGTAGTTATAAATAATATCACACTCCCATTTGCTTGCCATTCTTCGTATGAAATCATTGATATCCCACACATTGCAACCTTCCCTGATATATGGTGTGGTTATTTTAATATCAGTAATATGTAACCTGTTGCTACTGCGTAGCTTACTCTTTTATGGATGGAAAATACACTCAACCAAATTACAACACATAGCTGCCTTGCTCATGTGCACTATCCTTCATTCTTTTTCCAGTCACAGACATTACTACAGCTTAAAATACGTAGAAGAGAAAATTGCCTTTGCATCTAGTCATACATTGCAATTTGAGCATTTTCTTTATGTGCATCATTTTTATTGTTTGCATTTACCCTTAGATCAAGCTTTTTTACTGTTTAAGCTCTAGAGTTATTGGCAGTTTTTCTGGTTTTGTATAACCTTGCATTTAGGTTACTACCCCACAGGGGTGGTACCATAAATAATATTGTGTTTGAGAATTATTTTATTCCTTTTTCTAGCTCGAGTAGGTATTTATTTATCCCTATCCTAGCCGAATTTGGTCTGTGGACATATTTTGATTCTGTTTTATTGTTTTAATACAGTAGCGAATCATCGTAATTTATATTCTTTTCAGTGTGACTTGGTTTGATTTATTATCTCAAAAAAGCAGGTCGCAGACCAGATTTTCCTTTTATGTTGTGTGTTTAGTGACCAAACATCGGTTCATTCTAAGAAGTTAGTATAGGATAGTATTCCTTACTATTATTCCTATTATTAGCAATCTTACCAAGCTGGGGCTTTGCTAATTATTCATCTCCAGTTCTCAAATAAGCCTGGTTGATGTCATCTTTGTTTAATCTTCAGTATTTTTGGTTGTTTTAATTCCTTAATCTTCAGTACTTGGCTTAGCATTAGCATTGCTTACCTTTTTTGTATTAAAACATCAGTGGTTGTTTTAATTCTTTGAGACAACACCTAGAAATAGTTATATAGAAGTTTTTTTATTAATCTTGTTTTCAGCATTTTTTTGCAGCAATGTCTAAGCAGGGTGTGGGTAGGTGTGGCCACAGGAAAGTCCCCTTGGAAACCCACCCAACTTGCCTATCTTGTACAGGCTGGGAGAGGACAAATGGATGTCCCTTTTGCAGTCTATGGACATAGATGGATGTCCCTTTTCCAGCCTATGGACATAGATGGATGTCCCTTTTGCAGTCTGTGGTTGGATGAGGACTGGGACCTTGCCAAACAGACATTCTTTTAAAGGAAGCAAAAAAGTTCCTTTCTTATCTTAATCACAATTTTCAGGGTTTTCCTTTTCTGAGGACAGAGAACGAGTTGCACCTTCCTGTGAGGGAGGAGCAGCACCTTCTCTTTTCCACTACGACAGGGAGTGAGTCACGCCTTCCCATGAGGGAGTAGCAGCACCCTCTTCCATCCCACAGGGCAGAGACTAAGTCACCCCCCCCCCTCCATGAGCAAGAAGCACCATCTACTTGCCCACAGCTTTTGCAGCACCGGTTACTCGCCCACAGCTTGGTTCTGGCTGCTCCCCCATTTGAGGTTGGAGTGACAGCCTTTCAGGGCTTGTTTTCAGTGATGGGATCAAGCCACCTATTAAGGGGAGAGCTACAATCTAAGTCTATCAGATATGGGGAAGTGTCTTCCTACAGATCTGAGTCACCTGACCAGGCACCAATCTACAAGTACGGGTCATTGGAGCCCCTACAGTATGGGGATAGGGATCGGGTCAAGCCCCTCCCCCCTGTCCGGACTGCTGTTTCATTGGCAGAATCGGCTTAGAGACACCAGGCTAGGGAAGGGGATCGGATTGGCATCCCCCCCTTTCCTGTAATCGCTCTAAATCCCTATGGGATGTGGGGCCTTCCACCACAGAGGAGTGATTGGTCCTTTCCCTGCATGCAGCCATGGACTTCAGGGCCTTGGCCCCATGGCTGAGAGGTCGATGCTGTAGTCTGCGGACCTTCATCTTCCTGTTACGAAGTGGAGTCAAAAAGAAGGGAGGGGGACAGACCCTCCCCCAAACTTCCCCAGGAGGGTAGAGAGTTGCTCTCACCCACCTGCTGAGTCTGCTACTAGGGACAGTCCCTTAGCTTCGCATGAGGAGTTATGGGTAAAATTTCCTCTTCCACACAAGTCTCCCCCACAACAGAGAGAGTGAGTTGCATAGTCTTGCCTCCCAAAAGCAAGAGCGGGATGAAGATTTTCTTTATGTCCTCATCGATTCCCACGAGTTTGATACAGAACAGGCCTAGGTGGCACCCCCTCTCTTCAGGTCCCCTGTCTCCTCTCATCCGTTGGTCAAGGCGGCGGAGGAGGAAGAGATCTTGTCTTTTGACAATGTGGTTAACAAGGATTACAATCTTTTACCCAGTGATTTGTGTCCCAAGCCTTCAGGCTCCAATGACACTCAAATTCTTTCCAGCTTATGGAAACTTTCTGGGGCTAACTCACAACCAGATCTCTTGTTGCTTCCTCACTCAGCTATGATTAAGGAGCTTTCCCCAAGGTTTAGTAAGGGCCAGGACTTTGCTAGACAACATAATGGGTAGTCTACATTTGGTGGACAAATCGGGACTGGTTTCATTGCTGGAGTCCCCATGCACGCCCCTCTACCCCACTTCTGTCTGTCAGTAGATGCATCAGATTCAGGGTGGGGCACACATCTGGAGCCTGAAGGACTGATTCTTGAGGGTTCGTGGTCCTGGGAAGAATCTGTCTCCACATCAACAATTTGGTAATGAGGTCAGTGTTCTTAACCCTTCCGGAGTACGTCGACCAAATAAGAGGTTGCTGCATGATGGTCTCCTCAGACAATACGTTGGTCATAGCGTACTTCAGGAGACAAGGAGGCACACATGTCTCTTCTCTCTAAGTGGAGGTTCAGAACCTCTGCTGGGCAGCATTGGAAGGCATTACGTTCCGAGTTTACCACATTCTTGGCAAGAAGAATATTTTGGCAGACCATCTGTCAAGGAAGGGAAAGATAGTTCTCACGGAATGGTCTCTACACCAATCTGTGGCAGATTCTCTGTTCAGGCTTTAGGGGACACACTTGGTGGACTTGTTTGCAACAAGGCTAAACAACAAGCTCCCCTTTTATGTTTCCACAGTCCCCGACCAGAGGGCCTGGGCAGTGGACTCTTTCAGCCTGAAGTGGGATTGTTTGCTCGCTTATGCCTTACGACTCTTCAGGATGATCCCACAAATACTTAAAAAGTCAGGACTCCACTGCTCAGCTCATTTTGATAGCTCCTCTGTGGCCCCAACGATCGTGGTTCAATGATCTTCTTGAGCTGTTGGTGGACCATCCCAGGACATTACCCCAGAAGAGGGACCTTCTGTTGCAGCACAAGATGTATCCTACACAACAACCTGCAGATTCTCCACCTTCATGCATGGCTCATCTCAAGTGATCTCTCTGCCAGGAAAAGTTTTCTAGCAAAGACGCCAAGTGCATCGTTCAGTCCAGGAGGCAATCTACATCTAAGATCTATGATGCCAAGTGGAGAATCTTTTGTGATCGGTGCTGTAGGAAATGTGTCAATCCTAGCTGTCTCTCTGTGAGTGCATTGCCTGATTTTCATCTTTTCCTTTTTGAAATGAGACAATGCTCTGTTTCTAATATCAAGGGCTATATGGCAGCCCTATCAAACACGCTCAAATTTTCAAAAGGCCTGGCCATTACTGCAGACACATATAGCAGACATGATCAGGTATTTTGAGCTGCAAAGATGGTTGTATCGCTTGCTAATGGCTAGATGGAGCTCTTTCATGTGTCATGTGGTCTGTAATTAAAACCCCATATGAACCTTTGGGTGAAGCTTCTTTCAAGAATTTTACTCTCAAGACTGTTTTCTTGCTCTGCTTAGCATCCACAAGATGAATGAACAAGTGTCATGCCTATCCATAGAGCAAGGCTGTGTAAGGTTCAACGGAATTTATGAGTCAGTTTCTTGCCTTTGCGAACCAGGGGCTTTTTTAAAGCAAAAACACAGCTTCCATTGGTTGCTCCACTCCCAATTGGGATCCACAGTCTCAGTTGTATCTGTGCTGAGAATGATCAAGATAGACTTTTAAGTCTAGTTAGGGCTTTACATTTTTATTTGGCAGCTTCTAAAGGGAGAAAAAAGGGTAGGAAGTGTCTTTTCCTGCCCCTTAAAGGCTCAGCTAATATTTCAACTTCCACCATTTCAAGGTGGATTACATTAACAATGAAGAGAGTTTATCATAACTTTACCAAGATGGACCTTAAATTCATGAAGATTAAAGCCCATGACATTTGAGCCATTGCTACCTCATGGGCCTATATAACTTATTCATCTCTGAAGGATGCGATGAAAGCCACCTTCGCTCGTCGGCTCACCAAAGTGAAGGAAGGGGGGGGGGGCAGGGCTGATTGTCATAGCTCAAAAAGTGGCTCATACAGATGCCATCCGGCAGTAGTCTTCTCTTCTACAGTGAGTGTGAGTTTCCTTCACCATTTGTGGGACCATCAGCCTCCCACCAGACTGGCATATTCAATTACACAATAGCAATAGGTTATGTATTACTGATATTAAAATGTAGTTGGGGGAGGGGGGGTTGGCAGATACCCTTCTTCTGCCCTGCACAGATGTCCCACTAGTTAAGGCTATATCCTGAAAAAGAAATCTGGATAGTGTGCATAAGCATATGGGTTGGACTTTGGAACATTATGGAATCCAGAACATTCTAAATCACCCTATGGGTGGATGAATTCTGATGTGGTCGAGGGTATTTTCTATACCAGGAAAAGAGTAAGCTATGCAATAGCAACAGGTAAGTATTACATCATTAAAATTAGTATTAAAAAAAACCCTAAAAAAATAAAATTTTCTGTAATTGTGAAGCATTCACTGTGCCATGACATGAACTAATTATGAAATTCAAAGCTGTTGTTTTTACTGATTAAAATTTTTAAAAAGACCCATGGCCCTCAGACTTCATTCCTGTTTCCAACATAAGTCGAGGAACGTGGATATTTTTTGCATTTTTCAGAAAACAAAACTTATTCAAGTCCCCCAAACACTCATCACTACAGATAATGAGAAAATATATACAGAACCTGGAGGCAATTTTGAAGACATACAAACAGTTAGAGATCCCAAGAGCAGAAGTGTATGCCAAAATTATTGAGAATTCCACACCTGAACATACAGAAATTGTGAAATTGTTGGTATCATGCTTAATGCCCATCTACAGTAGAATATGAACAACGTCTCAGTCTCATGAATAATATCAAAAGAATAAAAAGAAATTGTTTGAAGTATGGCACACTTCAAATGGTTATGAACATCAACTTTGCTGATCCAGTCAGTAAGGAGGACACTGATAGAGTAGTTGGTTGCTGGTTGGCATCATCACCTGGAGGAAGACATTGCTTTAAGTGAAATGGGGATCAAAATATGAGTAACAAAAGTCAGACATAAATGTTGTTTGAAAACTATGCAGAAAGCATAAACTATTTTGGTACTGGGTACTGGTTTACATCTAGACCTGCAAAAACAAAACATTGCTTGAATGTAATCAAATCAAATCAAATCAAAACTTTTAGTTTCTTTCATTTGACTGAAGTACACTATTTTGAGATGCAAATAAACACTTGTGATGAGTCAATTTAAAGCATTTCTAAATTTCTTTTTATAAGTAAAGTATAACAGTTTCAACATAAAAAATGACTCTTACTTAGGGAGAAATATTCAACTGAAAGTATTGGGGAAAAAACTGCAAGAAAATGTACACCAGCCAATACATTTTTTGTGATTTTGGATTGCTTGGAAACATTTGACCATTAAAAAAAAATAATATTGATTTTGTTTGTTTTAACAGCATGTTTAACACATTATTTGGCTATATCATATCGAGGATGGGAGCTAAATGCCTTTCCCAATGACACACTGAGGCAGCCGACCCAGTATGGCATCTGCAGGTATCGAACCCATGATCCTTGGATTTTGAGTGTGATGCTCTGCCAAATGAACAACCACAGCTCCCTCAAAGGATCATGCTTGAGTTGATGTGAATTTAGTATATATAGCATTTGTAACATAATGTTTTCACAAATTATTGTTCTGCAGTATGTACATGTATGTTGCATCATATATGGTCATGTAGATAACATTTTTGCAAATGTAATTTTCTATTAAATTTCATAATTCACAGATCTTGTGTCCCTTCAGAATTTTAAGGTTTAGACTACAGTTACAACATGGATGGAGAAATCCATTGTTCGGCAGCCTGGAATGAGTTAAAACCTTTGTCTGACAAGTAAAATGTTCTGTCACTCACCCAGAATTTTATATGGAGTATGAAGATAAAATCCAGATTTTTTGCAGTTTAGTAAATATCTTCATTCTGGGCAAGTAAACAATTGTAGTTTCTGGTAATGATTTCTCTAATCAGATATATATCCTGGATGTGGCATGGTGATTAACTCAATGATATATAGAATGGATACACCTGAAACAATTGTTTTCCTTTCCTTTTTCTGATTCTTATTTCCTTTGCATTGTTTTCCTTTCCTTTTATAGTGAAGGCTTAAGTGTCTGCAGTATTGTTTCCATGTTTTGGGTATAAAGGTATTACTTGTTTGTGCCATTTAACTGTATGCAGTGCTCAAAGATAATTTTCTTACGACACGGGTGCAGGGCAAGTGACTTTTACAAAACAATCACTTGCACAGACTCAAATTCCACTTTCCCCAAAGAGCCATATTGTTTTACTGTTATTTTGACACAATACATTGACAAGTACATGTATGGGAAAAAGTACAATATCACTAATTGACCATAAAATAATAGCTGGATGACTAATTATTGAGTATTTTAAAATTCATCAATTTTGCACAGGTTGAGAATCATAGACTCCTTATAAAAAAGAAACACTAAGGGTATATAGTGAGTAAATTTTTTTATTCTGAAATCACACAAGTTTTGCACAACAGAAAGCTTGAGCATTCAATTAACAGCAGGTGATAAACCACTAAAGATTTCCCAAGGTCTTGTACACATTCTGTTGACCGTATCATTTTCTTTCACAGGACCATTATTTTGTTATTAAAATCGTATCAGCCTTTTTATTTTTCATTATTTAATAACAAACAGATGTCACAACCAAGTCATTTTATAGCCAATCTCTCCCAGAGTTCATAGCGCTATGATACATCTATGTAAAATGTGACATTATACAGTGATGTTATAATGTAATTCTCATATCATTCAGGTCATCATATAGTGATGTCGAGTCTAGGACATCTCCCCCCCGGACATTCCCCCCCCCCAGACTTTTCCCCCCCGACATATCCCCCCCGGACATTTCCCCCCTGGACTTTTCCCCCCCATCAAATAGGACTTTTCCCCCCCAGTCATTTCCCCCCCATTATCTTAAAACTTAATTCATTTAATATTTAATTATAAAAACTTATATTAAGTTATGTTAAAAGAAAAAGGTTATTTGAAATAAAGATAACAAGATTTGTAACAAGAAAACCGAGTTTGGGATTTCCGGATTAACAACAAAACACTATTGATGGTAATGCAAATACAATATTTAATGATGAAAATAAGGAAATAAGTATGACTGATACGTGCGTGTATGGGTCCAAATATTGGACGAATTAACATAATTAGCACGATCCTACTAATGCAACAAATACAAATGCAAACACATTGTCATATACGGTACCAGGACAAAAAAAAAACGAACGATTCATGGTATATCACAAAATGAAAATACGATTTTCACAATAGCAAAACAAATGATGTTTTCACTCAAAATAGCGAATTGATAGTTTACTCACTCAAAATAGTGAACTGACATTTCATTCATTCAAAATAGTCATAATCCACTTATGTTGACATCTGGCCTGAGTACTGTACTGAAACAACTACAATTAATTGAACGATGGCTAATCCTTCTGTTGTTTATCTTAAATATCCCAAATATGCACAATAAATAAAGGTTAGACTGAAGCCTCTTCATACTTCAAAGAAACCTCCTGTTCTACAGTGAGTAAAAGCATGATTGTATGTGAGGGAGAGAGAGAGAGAGAGAGGTCAGGAAAGTAGATATTTTACATTTGATAATGCATTTATTTCAGGTGACAACAGTCATACCTATGCACTAACGGTGATGCGAGGTGCGAGTATACATCAAAGCTAAATGTTACTATATATAAATAAAGTAGTATAAAGATAATGGGGGGGAAATGACTGGGGGGGAAAAGTCCAATTTGATGGGGGGGAAAAGTCCAGGGGGGAGATGTCCGGGGGGGATATGTCGGGGGGGAAAAGTCCGGGGGGGAAATGTCCAGGGGGGAGATGTCCTGATACCACTGATGTCATAATGTAATGCTTATGTCATTCAGAACATCATACAATGATGTCATAGTGTAATGCTCATGTCATACAGGACATCATACAGTGATGTCATAGTGTAATGCTCATGTCATTCAGGACATCATACAGTGAAGTCATAATGTAATGCTCATGTCATTCAGGACATCATACAGAGATGTCATAGCGTAATGCTCATGTCATACAGGACATCATACAGTGATGTCATAATGTAATGCTCATGTCATTCAGGACATCATACAGAGATGTCATAGCATAATGCTCATGTCATACAGGACATCATACAGTGATGTCATAATGTAATGCTCATGTCATTCAGGACATCATACAGTGATGTCATAATGTAATGCTCATGTCATTCAGGACATCATACAGTGAAGTCATAATGTAATGCTCATGTCATTCAGGACATCATACAGAGATGTCATAGCGTAATGCTCATGTCATACAGGACATCATACAGTGATGTCATAATGTAATGCTCATGTCATTCAGGACATCATACAGTGATGTCATAATGTAATGCTCATGTCATTCAGGACATCATACAGTGATGTCATAATGTAATGCTCATGTCATTCAGGACATCATACAGTGAAGTCATAATGTAATGCTCATGTCATTCAGGACATCATACAGTGATGTCATAGTGTAATGCTCATGTCATTTAGGACATCATACAGTGATGTCATAATGTAATGCTCATGTCATTCAGGACATCATACAGTGATGTCATAATGTAATGCTCATGTCATTCAGGACATCATACAGTGATGTCATAGCGTAATGCTCATGTCATTCAGGACATCATACAGTGATGTCATAATGTAATGCTCATGTCATTCAGGATATGCAATGAGTATTGATTTTACTAAGGCAGACTACCTTAATGGTACTGAACTACAAATGTAGCATGATCTGCTCTAAGCTTTTTTTTTTTATGGTCATTTTGGATGATTGTTTTCAGATCCTAAAAAGTAAGAGTAAAGTGTGGATGGTACTGCATGAGAAGTCACTGAATTACTACAATGAAAATAGGGTAAGTTTGCTCCAAACTTATTGTATCAGTTTGAGGAAAAGATCTTCCCAAAGTATTATAAAAAAGTAATATTTAGCAAAATTAAATCGCTATCAGAAAAAATGTGAACTTTTTCATGTTATTTTACTGGCAGTTTGTTGAAGAATTTAGTTGAAAAGAAAGAAAAAGTTTCCTATGCTTAATGTTCTAGTGTAGGTGTAAACAAACATTCTGCCCATTTTCAATTACTTGGAATATGTTATTGAATCTGTGTGTCAGAAATGTAGTATTATGGGATATGAAACTGCGACGTGGATAGTTGGGATCTTATGAAGTTTTAATTAATGAAGTAACACTGCAGGAAAAAGTGATGTTTGCATAATCAAGGCTTAACACTATTTTCTACATTTTGTTGGCTTTTTAGTGCCATAAGGTAAGTCAATGAGACTACTCATAAAACTGCTTGAATAATAATAATAATAAAAATAATAATAATAAACCTTTTCTTATAGAATGTAACTCGGTGAATGCACTAAACATCCTTTTTAAGCCTTTGTTTCCAAAGCATGGTTAATCATAAAAAAATCTTTAACAAAGCAAGCAAACAAACAAACACAGTTCATTTAACTGCTGATGTACATGTACCTATCATCCTGTGTATCACACATACAGTACAGCTCACGTGATTTTTCGAAACCCCACGCATCGTGGTGGGGTACTTAATCCCCTCCACTCTAGCTCCGCGATAGCACTCCGCGGTGGAGGCATAAATTGGCATAAATACCTACAAATCACCACCGCGTTTCGACAAGCACGCCGATGTAAACTCCACCGTGGAGGGGCTAGTCGACATTACTGATTGACATCTGAACAGCCAATGAATGAAGACCACCTATGGAAAGACGGAGACGTCAAGAGTGATTTACAACCGGATACCATTTGAAGAATCAGTTGTCTTTATTTCGATCATATTTGGACAATAAAAAAATTATTTCAAAAGGCTTGTATATTCAGTACACATTACTTTTTATAAAAGGCTGATCGACTTCTTTTGCAATAAGTTTATGATTTTAATTTATTTCAAAGAAATATGAACAGACTTATGCACTGACTTGACGAGAAGCACACATTGCTGAGCTTCTCAAGCAGAATAAATTTATCATTTTGTTCCAAAGGAAAGTAATTCTCTGAGATATGGACAATTAAAATCCAAATTGACATCCACTACTGCTTACCCCCCCCCAACAACAACAAACCTAAAACACTGAATTTACACTGAAATGCAAACCGCGTGCTTAGTCTTTATGCAGTAATAGCAGAGTGACGAGGCTGAATATTATGACTGCATGTATACTGTAAGGGACTGACCATTTAATATATGGGGTTTATATGTTGTTTTGTTTTTTTCGACCGGGATATTTGTTGTTCTTTAATCACAATATTTATTTATTTTAAGTGAAATATGGAACGGATTAACGTCTACTACAAAAATCAGAGAAAGACAATTGTTTTCATGCATTTACCCCCCCCCCCCCCCTTGGAAAATTCAATTGTCTCTCCCTAATAAAGACTTGACTTCAGCGGATGTTCTACAGAAATCAAGGCAGTAACCATTGTGAACACTGTTGTAAAATATTAACAAGGGTTTGCATCAAAGGATGATGTAAGTTTCAGCTTGGGAACAGTGTGTTTTTATCACATGAAGCCATCTGATTTGGCGCGTTGTACTTTACAGCCGCAATTATGGTCTGGTCCCGTCATTAACAACGGAAGTTTGATAATTGTTAGTAATTAATCTGAACTCGGCTTATTACCGAAATGAAAAATAATATGGAAAATTCTAAAATCTGAGATGTTCTGAGATTTTAATTTCCAACAAGTTTAGAGCATTTTGCATGGATGTATTGTCTTCACGTTTATCCTATTATTTGCTCATTTTTCTACGGCGAAAATATAAAAATAAAATATACTCTTTTAATTATTTTTACGCAGATATTAAAGAATGCAGTTTGCTGTTTGTGACTGTTAGAGCCTTTGGTTATTGAGCGTGTTTCTGTGCCTCGTCCCGCCCTGATTTAAAAAAAATAATAAATATATCCCTTTTACTTCGGCGCCCCCCCCCCAAAATTCCTGCGGATGCCCATGACCCCCCCCCCAAAAAAAATTCCTGCGGATGCCCATGAACACACACACAACTTTAGAGCACGTGCTCGGGAATTCCTGTGCAGTGGTGGGAAAATTTCTTTATTTTTTGCTCCATAACGCTATAATGTCTAGCACGTTATTACTTTTTTACCACTACTGAACGTTTCCAGATTTCAGTTTGTGTACGTTGAGATTTATAATCAATCAGATTTTAATATTTAAATTCTGACGACTGACTAAAAATGTCGACATGTCAAGCAGCGAAAAAGGAAAAATTTTGGTTAACATTAATAAGCATTTTAGCGTTATTTTTGAAACTTGCATTAGTGAAAAACTCTTCAAAACATAAGCAGAATCACAAAAAACTTTAATGGCAGGAACATCTTTTTGGCTTAGTGTGAATGAGGCGGCTGCTAATTGAAGAAAGCTAGCCAATCATGGAATACTTAAACTCTTACTGAAGCATGTACCCCCCCCCCCCCACAAAAAAACAAACGGTTTTAATTTTAATAGATTACAAAGACTTGCGCATTAGTGCTTTGGATTCCATATTTTATGAGAGAGAGAGAGAGAGGAAGGGGAACTTTACTAAGAAGAGTTAATGATCTAAAATTATTCATCTTATTTTTCTGTATTATGCAATAGGAAAACAAACAGAAAAGAAAAAGTTAAACATTAATTTCATCTGATGCGCAAGTTTGTCAGATCAATGGCAAAGAAAACAAACCCGCAGAAGCGCTGCTGTTGTACTTTTAGGTTTACAGTTAGCACATGAAATTAACACGTCAATATCAACAGTGCTGATGGCTTCTCTTGTGCTAGGTTACTTGCACGTGTCAACTACATGTATCTAGGATGACCTTTTGCGGCCATTTGTGATTTTTAAAAAAAACGCAACTTTATTAATTAATATAAATTAGTATGGTTTAAAATAAAATAACGATGTGAAATCTTAATAATGCTTTATTTAAGCGATTGGATGTCAGAAAAAATCGTACAATATGTGAATGAGTACTCATGCATGGAGTAACCATCGGAACTTGAGCGATTTTGTTTCACTTCAGTCAGGAATGACTGCAGCTTTGTTATTAATTTGTTCGATGTTTATCGTTCTTTTCATTGCAGGTAGTACAATATCACTGACTTTCATATGATCATTACAATTTTGTATTACGTTTACTGAAAAAGAAATAAGGATATGAATGCATGTTTAGATTCCGATAACACAGTATTGAAGAAAAAAAAATAGATTCATTGCGCAAAATGTAGTATTAATACAGTTTGCGAGGCATTGTCATTACGTTATCATCATCTAAAATATGATTTGGCACTATGTATCATATATTATCTTCGTTAGAACAAGGAAATATTTATAATTAACTGAATTACTACGTTTTTTTCAGTATCAAAAAGTTAGCAAATTGCTCCCCAGAGGGATAAGGATGTAGATAAATCGGTGCTTCCCCCCTCCTGTCTCTCTCTCAACCTCTGCTTGCATGGGTGATAAAAAGTAAACCACGCCCATATTATCGAGACCACGTCCGCTCCGCGGTGGTGATCGGATGCGACTCCACGAGAAAGCGTGGTGTGCAGGGCTATTCTCCGCGACAACTCCGTCAGAATGCGTGGAGTGATGGTGGAGGGGTTTTTCTTAATCCTCTCCACTCACTCTCCACCCCCACCGCGATGCGTGGGGTTCCGAAAAATCACGTGAGCTGTACTGTACCTAACCACAACATGACTAAACACATGACAAACTACATTTGTAGAACTTTACATTGAAATCGAACCATTTGCCATTAGTGTGCCGAGGTACCATTAAACACCATACATACATGTACATACCTACACAAATGTACATTTTATTCACATACCATTTACATCCATACATAGATACATGTGCAACCCAATCCCTTTATATGTACAGATAAAATATGACATGTACCTTGATTTTCTGTGTGACATTTGTATAGCTAACCAAAACACAATCCTTTGCATAAAAATGATTGTGAAGCAACACAGACAAAATTTGTTCTCTGAGAGAACAGCTAATGCTTGGTAATTATTATTAAAACTGCAGGCCTAACATTAAACATGAAAACCATTTTACAAGTTGAATATTACTTTATCAAAATCTTTAAGCACAAATGTTTAAGATTTCTCCAGAAGTTTTTACATACAAATAAGCTTTTAAATTTTTTATGTTCAGAGAATCTAAATATGTTTCTGTGTAGACCAATAAATTTGTCTCCATAATGTAATTGTTATTCTGATGGTTCAGTGATGACTATTTGAATAAAAATCATTGTGACAGATTTATGAGTCTAGATTCTGTGTATTCCACAGATGTTGTACAATACATAGTAATTTGGGAAACTAATATGTTTACAAGACTTGTTAGAAAGGGTGAGAAAATTGGAAACTTGAATACATATACATGTACTTGCATGTAACTCTAATCCAACTGTAAACAACATAGACCCTGATCTGCTATCATATAATGTGACAGCAGATCATGGTGTATGTTGTGTGTCTCTCTTAATTAGTCCTGAGAAATAGTGTAGACTCTGATCTGCCATCACATAATGTGCCAGCAGATCAGGATTAGCAGCAGAAGGGGCGAGCATACCACATTGCAGGCCAGAGGAAGGCTCAGCAGGGGTTTTATCCCACTGAGGAGACCCCTTCAGCACACAAAGTGGTATGCATCATTGGGCCACCCATCACAAGGCCCACTGCAAGGGGAGGGCCTTAAAATGTTAGTTCTTATCAGTGGGCCACCACAGAAGGGCAAAAGGAGGACCTGAAACGCTCCTTGTATGAAGGCTGACAGAGACACCCACATGGAGCAGGCCAAAACTGAGGGACTTTCGGGCCCACAGCGGAATAAAATTTATTTGAGAATGTGTTGTACATGTACATGTACTATATATACCAGCGTGATGAGGACCCACAGTGTGTGTGAGTGGTTACTGCTTGGAAGAACAGCATGATAAAAGGCACCATGCATCATGAAATACTGCAAGTTGCACTGGCAAAGGCTGAAAAAGAGGCATGTGCTACCAGTGCCGTGCCATTCTTGTGGACAGGGAATGCATACAGAGATGCAGCTGTGTCAGCCGTGCGGTAATGGCAGGTAAGAGCCAAGCTGCGTCGAGCAGAAAAAAGGGCCAGGGCACAGTTTAAGCTGGTGAGTGCCAAGCTGCTGATCAAAGTGTGTGTACACCAGGGGTAACAAAAAATTATTTGTGTGTAGGGGAAATGTGGAGTGTGATATATACTCCAGTCTTTTAGAAATATGTTGCATTAAACATACCGTATAGTGAACAAAAGATATCACATCCACAGTAGGCAGGTACAGTGTGTGATGAGTATAAGGGATTATTGAGGTTCCAGCTCCATTAAGCACTGCAGCAGCTTTGGGAATGGCTCGACTGCCTGGGAGCAGCTCAAGCAGGCAGGAGGGGAAATGGGGCAAGAATTTGCCAACCTCGGTGCCATCAAGCCCAAGGAGCCAAAAGACACGCAGCATTTTCATGTAGACCACCTGGACAACACACAGGGACACTTGAAGGGCAGTGTGTGGTTGATCTGTTTGGAGTGCAACCACAAAAATGAGGGGTTGTGCTGCTTTATCCTGCAGCTCAAGAGCAGCAAGATATTGGTTTCAACCTCATCAATGTGTATGTTGACTGGCAGGCAGCCATTGCACACACTCAGTGCTATGCTTTGCAGTCTTGCCCTCTGTCCAAACAAACATTCAGCTAGAGTGCAGTTGAACCTCTCCACAATGCCCTGAGCATGGTGATTTCCGGCCTTGCCCTGCCACACATGCACATTGTACTTTGTCAAGAGTTGAGAACCCACACCTATAAACTTCTGGCTGGAGTCAACCTGCAGCAGTTTGGTCCATTTTAGAGGCCCTGCTTGTAGATACATGCTAAAGTAGCAGCAACTTTGGAAGGCTCCTTTATGGTCAAGGGTTCAGCCTCCTTTGTTACGACCAGCGACATCAACCACGGTCAGTGCATACTTGTACATGTTTCGCTCAACCTTGGCAAAAACAAGAGGTCAACCTCTTGTACCTCGTTATGGGCTTAAGCGTGAAACTGTGGCTGGGGAATTTTGTGTGGTGCAGGTAGGTAAATCTGCCACATGGCTTGCTTCTTGAGCCAATCCATGGCAACATCTTGTGAGACATTGACAGCTTCTGCCAGCTTTTTGATAGCTGCCACACCCTTCCAGTTACCTCGCGGGCAACAGCATTGCACTTCTGTGTTATGATCCACACGCTGATGGTGACTGACACAGGTGAGCTTAGTAAGGGCCATTTCCTTATGCCAGATGCTGCAAAGAAAGGCACAATCGATGAGTCAAAAAAGAGTGGTGGTTTCTTCAAACTTTGTTACGTAGTGAGCGCACAAAAAGCAAGGCATGCTTTTTTTTTTTTTTTTTTTGCCATGGGCCCATAGTCTGTTGTATGTCTTGTTGAGGCATATAGTAGGGCAGATGATGACAATAAAATTGAAGTGGTGCTTAAAAGCCAGTTCAAGCCGTTCACAGGCAAACACACCCTTGCCACAGTGGCAAATGATATGGTGCAGTGTGGCTGTAAGTTATCAGAGAACTCCTGCAGGCTAATGAAGGGCAGTGGGGTGCCAGGCCTGTTCCAAGGCTAGTAGATGGCTGACACAAACTGGCCATTCTGTTGTTGAGATGAGCGTCCATTATGATGTACAAGTACATGTTTAACACACCTGCCACCTAGATAACTTTTTTCGATTTGCAGTGTTATGCCTTTGCTCACATTTTCAATGTATCTTCCTACCCCATGGAGTGCATCGTCTTCCATTGACCTCATATCGATGACAAGGGCAAACTGGTTTTGGTAGATGGCACCAACATCAGGCGATGGCAGCTCCATATCCTTGATAGACTCCCTTGCCATTACTTTTAGAGCCATTTCCCACTGGTATCGCACCTGCCTATGTGCATAGATCTGGTTTGGGACTCCCTCGATTGTCACCGGCACCTTGTCGATAAGGGGTATGTGGAAATACTCAGTATAATGTGCAAAATCAGCACTTTGTGTCATGTTCTCAAGGAGCATGACTGTCACTTTCATGCTCTTTGCTGTCATGTTCAGGTTGATGTTCCACATATCTTCTCTTGTTTAACACCAACCTGCGATGGCGCAGCACACTGATGTACAAGATTGCCACCTTCCCCATGTACTGCTGCCAAATCATGCATGCAATCTCAGGGTCATGCCGTCAAACTCCAGAGAAATACTGATGATAATGTAGCTTGCCTCATTGTTAGTGCTCTTGATCACCCTGTCATAGCCATTCAATGTCAAATCTGAAAAGCCAGATTGTGAACATTTAGCAGCTCAAAGTCGAACAGCACAAAGAAGTGGTTTCCAGCCGTGGCAGCTATAGACAAATCTGGCTGGGTGGTGGCAATGGCATAGCCAGTGCCAACACATATAGTGGGAGTGTTAACTTTCTGGATGCCCTGATAGGCGACATTGGTCCTCTCTTTTTCCCTCAGTCAAAGATCTCTATAAATGTCCCAAATGTTGGCATTGTCAATGCATGCCAACTTGTCGCCCTTGAGCTTGACACTTCTTGATGATGGGTTTTCATGATTGTATGGTCAGTTGCAACTGGTGCTGCTGTGCCACTGCTCAGAGCCATTGTGAATGCCAGTTGGGCAGTGCCAGGCACAATGATATCGTTGTTACCGCAGTTGGGAAATCTTACAATAAGCAGCTGGTTTTGGTCTATGGTGCTTGGGTTATTAGTCACAACGATGGTGCTCTGGGCTCCCTTTACTCCAAGCGTGCATTGGATGGAGCGGAATGGGTCAAGTTTATTTCCATATTGAGACATGCTCGCAATAATATTAGAGATCACGTGTCCATTTTTTTCCAAGCACTCATAGTTGTTTGCCTAATAGCAAAACATGGCTGAAGGAGGCTAGGAGATGGAGGTTTGGCAGAGGAGACACTGATCTACCAGATGAAGAAGAAGAAACTATATTCTCTGTGATCAGGGGATACTGGAGTTTGTAAGCCATCTACAAACTTGTCATGGAGATAATTTAATAACAGCTAAGAATGAAATTCACATTAAAAGGGTTTGATGCCTTATTTAAGGCCAATAGCATAATAGACAGGCACAACTAGGCTGTAGAAAATAATTGATTAACACTTTGGAGGCATAACATAGATCTTGAATACATAAGGGAAAGGGCTGTTAAGATTTACAAGCTTTCCTATCTAATAACTAAAATTACCTGCAGCATATATGAAAAACTAAGCATACAGTGACCTAAGATAAGCAGTAAGACAGCACAGCAACTGGTAAATGTGCAAAAAGAGTTGCCAGCAGGCACAAGTGGACTCACAGATGCCGAACTACTCAATGTGTTGGAGATCCGAGGACACATTGCTGAAAGAAGCAGCAGCACCAACACCTGACAGCCTCCCAATGCGAAAGATTCTGGGCCTCAAGGCAGTGCTTCAGAGGCTTGTGGCAAGCCAGTAAATAACCTTGTAAAGCTTACAAAACTCGATAATCACATCACTGTAGAAGAGAGAAATCTAACTGAAGCAGAAGATGAAAAGTTGTGCCAGGAGATATACGAGTGATATCATTTGTCAGCTAAAGGAGGAATGCGAGGCATGGCCAGATTCTACCAGTGCTAACCAAGAAGCCCTTCACTGCCAAATTTGCCAGATTTGGGAGACTATCAACAAAATTTTCCATGAGGATACAACCCTCACTGAGTGGATGCAAACCCTCTTTTGTGAGCAGTGAATCATTGTACCCTCAATTCTCACCAAGCTCGGTTTTATCATATGCACAATTGTAAAGCTCCACCATGATGCCACCCACAACTAGTGCCATTTTATTGTCTTCATGGTCTTCAGCTTCTTTTGATGCCTGCACTGTCGTAATGACATGCTCAGTGCTGATTTTCACTACAGACATCGGCGGGTCGAATCCCACCTCATCATTCTTTAATTTTTTGGGTTGTTGTGCTTTGCTCGGACACTTGTTCTGGTATCCTTGCCGTGTTGACATTGGTTTCAACCACTATGTAGTCAGTCACCTCCTGAATATTGTTGTTTACCCCATTTAGGTGCCAACATTAAGCTCTATGTCAGATGTGATCATGTAAAGGCCACCCCTGAGGACATAATCTAGCTTGGTTCTGGTCATTGTGATCATGCGCCAGTGATTTCTGTGTTTACAATTATGAGAAAATCATTTTGCACATCAAATGTCTTACCTACCCAAGTGATTGAGGTACGAGTCAGGTCCTGCGTGCCAAGAAATGCTCCTACATAGGCCTGGACACTTTCATTCAGGCACTTAACACCAGTCCACATGAAACCCTGCAACCTGCCCAGCATGAAGTACACAAATCCATTTTTGGTCACTCCATCCTTTTCCTGAGCGAAATAAGCAACCCGCTATTTTCTGCCTACAGGCTCTCCTCACATATACTACTCTGTTTCAAATATAGTGGGGTGTGGCACATACGTAGGGAGACCTTCCCATATGCCTGGGCCAGTTTGGTGGGCAGGTCCCCTGGAGATGTAACTGATATACATCATGCCCAGGCCATTGTTTTTGCAATGTTTTATATGCCAGTCATCCCCTCTATTCATGAGAGAGTTATTACAGATGGCCTCATATTCTTTTAGGTTAGTTTCATTTTCGAATGCATTCCATCCATTTTAGCCCAGAAAAATGGGGCACTTCATCTGATTCAGAATCTTTCTCACCTAGTAGTAAACATGAGAGCGGTAAAAGCTTCTCACCAATGCTGGTAGCCCTGATGTTCCAAATGACAACATGTGGTCGCAAATGATGATGCCACAACTGTGGTTACGTACCATACAGCAAAGTTTACTTGCTTTTGCCAAAACCTTAGTTCATAGTCAGCATTTCCAGAACTCAAGGCTTATAAATCTCTTTGGTTTTGACATGGGACAGCGAGTACTTTTCGAACACATTGAGAAATTAATTTTTCTGGAATGAAACGTCGTCCTGCACATACACATCAAGGTTGAGCAACAGTCTGTGGATCTGTGCTCAGCGTCACTGTTGTTAAAGATGCTGATGATGCTATATTTCACTTTGCTGTTAAAGCAAATTACAGCTCTCCTTTGTTATAGCACGTTTTGTTATAACGCAGTTCTGGATATAACATGGTAACACTATGAACCCCATGATGAAATCAGTAATATTTAAAAATATGGGTTGAAAGAAGACGAAGTGAAGCTTAGTGTTATATCTTTATTTTCTTTGCAAAACACCATTATTTTAAAAAATTTGATAGTTCCCACTATATGGCAGTTTGGTATATTATGCTATCACCAATATATCACAGTTATGTACGTAATGCAGTTCTCACTGTAATGTGGTTCAGTAAATATTGCCATCAGTGGTTATGGACACCAACTACTGCATTATAATGAAGGAGAGCTGTATACTTGTGGCAACACCATCACTTTGCACTAGTGCTGACAATGTATGTTGTATTGACCACTCCTCTAATTGAGCCCATGGCTCTAAAACAGGTGATAAGCATCGACTCAAGTACGTGCATAGCACTACTGAGATTATCTTCCAAACTGGATGGTTCAACAGTTCGACTGCGCTTGATAACAACAATATTCTTTTGGGCCTAGGGCCAGACCTGTCGACAATCTTCATGCCTAAAATTAGTGTAGACTATAATATGGCAACCAGCTTATCATCATGCTCTTTTCCTCCACAACACTACTCCCTATCTGGATCTCAGACCACTGCTTGCCACAATTGTTGAGTTTGACCTAACTATGGAATTTGTAGGACCAGGCACATTTAAAGCCACCCCCCGCTGTTGTCAACATTCCATGGCTTTATATCCACCTTGATCAGATAAACACAGCTGGGAATATTCTTGATGTGAAAAATAGTACCCAGTTACAAGTTATCCCTGTGGGTGGTAAGTCTTACAGGGACACTCATACTGTCTCCTCTGGAAAACCACACTGGTACAGATTATGTGAAGGCAGCATCCATGAGCTCTTGATACATATTTGAGATGAAAAATAAGCACCAGTTAATATACTGGAGTGCACTATCACCCTTGAATTTAAGCATTGGTGCTAGCACAAGTGCAAACATCAAGCACACTATGAATCTATGTGGTCCTGGCTTTTTTGGCAGTGGCGCTGCAAGATCTTCTGGGCCATCACTCCAGTTTACCCCATGGGTTGAAATTCCCAGCTGTGTTGTCGCCAGTGCGAGCACCAGTGCTGCCTTAAATACTGTGTACATAATGGCTGACAGAATCACATCAGTTGGTGGGGTTACTGCAATAAATGCATCTGGTCACTGTCACTGGGATTCAACACAGACTTTCAAAACATTGATGGTTCTACAGTGAGCAACGATAACAATACTATCACTGTCCATGGTGCCAGTTTTTACTTCATTAACCTCAATGGTAGTCTTGGTGACAAAACCTTGGCATTGCTTGGGACCATATTGGCAGTGCTGCCATTCTGGCTAATGTCCCACATGAAAATCTTACAGCTAGCTTTGTGTCTACGTTTGCCACCAGAGACACCATTATGTACGAGGGTCGCAACATCGATGCACAGCTGACTGGATTTTCAACCCCTCTAACCATCTTTGGCTTTCGCAATTATAACCCACATAACTTAAAACATGCTCAAGAACAAGACATGGGCAAGCTGCCAGACAGAGAACATGAATCATAGGTGCTGCCTGTCAATAATGATATCAACAATGGAGTATTGGAGCAGCTTGCAAAAGAAGTGCCTGACATTGACGGGAAATACAAGCCCCTGGTGGAAATTATCTATGCCAACATGGTATTGACACTGTCCAGTTCACATTAAGATGAAACAAGGATGCAAAGCAGATAGACATTGAGCACTGGGAACATCAAGAGCACCCTAAGCCAACCTGTGGTCAGCTAGGGGTAATTGCACTTTTGCTGTCATAACAACACCCCAAAGTACCATCCTTGGTTGGCCGTGGATGCGATTGCTTCTACAATGCCAACATGGTATTTGACAAAACTGATTTCATGCCAGTAACCTTTCCTTCAGGGTTTGCAGCACCATCTGTTACTGGGCTCACCAAACTAAAATACAGTGTAATCTTGCTGCATTACAGTGATTGACCCCCCAAAAAACAACAATAAAACTGCAGACAGAAGGTGCACTGGTTGCAACTCTTGGCGAGTGTACTGGTGAATATGTTGAAAACTCTGTCATTTCCAGATCTTACATAATCAAGAAAACTGGTGTATTCTTTAACCTCATCGTAGTTGTGCCAGGACACCATGGCAACAGGTTAAAAATACAAGTATGAAGAGGAGCTAACCTCCTCCCCCCCTCCAGACCAATTAAACTTCTATATCGTGCTTCTCATGTAGAAATTAAAATGTAACTGTACCCAAAGATCAGTGATCCACAACATTTTTGCCTGAAAAAGATCTGCTAGGTTGAAAATACCCTGTGTTCAGAGTACACACAGTGGATGGCATTGACTCCACACTGAAAGTTGTGTCTTTGGGCACCAGTATAGTAGGAATTGGTACCCTGTCAACCATTGTTGCTGCCCCCATTGCGATTGTCCTTGAGATCACTGCTTTGAGCTGTGGTCTAATTTCTGTTGCCAGAAATTTGTTTAGCTGCTGCCTCACCATAAAAGCTAAAAAGCACAACAAAATCCATGTCTTGGCTGAAGCTAAGCTTAATACGATCTTCGACCACATGTCCAAGGTGATGGTAGAGGAGGAGGAGTTTAAGCTCATACTCAACGAGCATGAAAAATATGTGGTGCTCAAAAATTAAATATAGTTCACTGCACATATGTAGTGTGAAGACCATCACATCAGTTGCGATTGATGAAGTGGCAAAAGACAAGCTGATTGCCCAGAAGCAGAAGCTTGTGAGGATATCATTAAAGGTTATGCTGGAAATTGATAATAATCTGTGTTTTGGCCATCCAAGCAGTGAAAGCAACAAAAAACCATTGGAACAA
Source organism: Margaritifera margaritifera (assembly GCA_029931535.1). Lineage (NCBI taxonomy): Eukaryota > Metazoa > Mollusca > Bivalvia > Unionida > Margaritiferidae > Margaritifera > Margaritifera margaritifera. Next base: position 2,055,998 of record JAQPZY010001504.1, read on the forward strand.
CAACATCCTGACTTGAGACCTACCTCCTGTAAGCAGAGAGCAGGCACTACACATTTTAGCTAATGGGCCTACTACATGTTGTTTGAATTCAACCCCGATGGAGTTTCTAGGGCAAAATGAACCTAGAAATTCCATAGTACTTCAAACTATACACGCCATCATGTTTTTGAATTGAATCTCCACTGGAATTCATAGGGTGAAACAAAATGCTAGAAATTCCAGAAGTAATTCAAAGTAGATAGCAGTTACCCCTCCCACACACACCCGAGGATGAAGTGCAGGTAACTGCTTGTGTGTATGTCTGTATGTAACCAGTTTTGACTCTAGTCAATTTACTTAAAATGTCCCTGTTTAATTTTTAACAAAAGCTGTCTTGACTAACCCCAAAATTCACCTTCAGAGAAAAAAATATTAACAGATTTCAACCCATATGTTCTCCACACTGGGAGAATAGGTCTAATTTCTTTGCAGTGGATTTCAGTATATATAGGAAACTCCTCGGGTTGTGCACAATAATTTCTTAATACGGACTGAAATGTAACTCTGTATACATATATCAGTGCTGAATTGACTAGGGTTGAACATCACTTATACATCGATTATAATGCATAGGTAGCATGAATGATGCTAGTCAGTTGAATATGCCTGTGCTTTTGTCAAAAACCTTTTAATTGACTGCATGGATGGTTCTGAATATTAGCTCACAGAATACTTAAAGATTTATCTACATTCTATATTTAGCAGACAGACTAAATTATGCAATGTTTAAACCTTATGCACCTGGTTAGGCGAATCGTAATAGTAAACAGGCTTGCCTTTATCAATCAATAATTTTGGAGTGCGGTGGACTGACTGGTTTAAAAATAACACCTGAGTAAAGTGCATGTATAATCAATATGATCATAATAGGATGTGTGCCGATTTATGCCCCAAAAGAATAAAAACATCTCGTTTTGGCCGCTGCCCTGAACCTAAACTCTCTGACTTTTATACCCCTTCTTCTGACCAACAAGCATATGAAAAAAAATCTGGCCTTGTGGTAGTTCGAGTCATCTACAAAAACTTTTGAAAGCATTCAAAGTTCTTTTGCACAGCATACACAAACGAGTCTGGCTGAAGAGCTATGGAGCAAACTGCATGCCATTAGCATTGCAGCCCACATTGAAAAAATTCCGGCTCTACAGCCGCTCAGGTGTTGCCAACCGGTCACTTGTATTTGGCATGATCCCTAGTTTGGGACAAAAAATCGTATCATTTTTGCCCAAATTGAGTGCAAATTGAGCATGACTTGGTATGTGAGTTCAAAAAGCTTGGCTACCTGATAACAGCAGACACACTTGAACAGCTGGATAATAACTTGCATTGCATCATTTGTGGGTATCTGCCGGCCTTCAAACAAAGAGCATTTTTGATCCTCCATTTCCCCTTCTGCGGTGGCCCACTGATGTGAACCAACATTTTAAGGCCCTTCCCCTGTAGTGGACCCTTTAATGGGTGGCCTTGCATACCACATTACGTGTGGAAGAGGTTGACTTGTTGGGCTTAAACCCCTGCTGAGCCCTCCTCTGGCCCTGCAATGTTGTATACTGGTCACCACCACCACCATCACTCCCCCGGCTGCTGGGTTTATGTTGTGTGTTTCTACTGATTAGTCCTAACAAACAGCATAGACCCAAATCAGCTGGTGCATTGTGTGACTTCAGAACTGGGTCAATCCTGTTTGCAGTTGGATCAGACTTGTACGTATTTACGGTAATCTCTGTAAAAGTGCAAAATCTTTCTTTAGCATTTTTTATTCTTTAAATTTTTTATCTGCAACACATAAAATATTCAAAGATCTTTCAGAGATCTTCCTGTATTGGGTCCATTGATCTGAGTGAAGTCCAGACTGTAAAACCACAGCCAGAAAAGGGAGGGACTCAGTTTGAAATCAGGACCGGGACTAGGTCATACATATTTGTAAGTGCTGCCTAAATGACTCTTCTTTTTAGCAGTTATATGTTTTAAATACTGGAACTAAAAAAATAGTTTTGGATAAAAATGAAGCTTAGAGGGGACACCCACAACCCCCACACCTCATTAAAATTATTGATATTTTAGCTAGCTTGATGTATGAAGTACAGGAGAGTTTGGGCTTTGAACATGGCATTGTAGGTGTTGGCGGATGTAAACAGACTAAAGTTTGCAGTTATTGTATTGATTGTGTCTTATAGGAAGGAACCATGTATTAAAATGTAACTTTTATGTGTTCATTAGCATATGCCTGTGTGTTCATTAGCATATGCCTGTGTGTTCATTAGCATATGCCTGTGTGTTCATTAGCATATACATGTGTGTTCATTAGCATATGTCTGGTTCATTAGCATATGTCTGTGTTCATTAGCATATGCCTGTGTGTTCATTAGCATATGCCTGTGTTCATTAGCATATGCCTGTGTGTTCATTAGCATATGCCTGTGTGTTCATTAGCATATGCCTGTGTGTTCATTAGCATATGCCTTGTGTTCATTAGCATATACCTGTGTGTTCATTAGCATATGCCTTGTGTTCATTGGGATATGCCTGTGTGTTCATTAGCATATGCCTGTGTGTTCATTAGCATATGCCTGTGTGTTCATTAGCATATGCCTGTGTGTTCATTAGCATATGCCTGTGTGTTCATTAGCATATGCCTGTGTGTTCATTAGCATATACCTGTGTGTTCATTAGCATATGCCTTTTGTTCATTAGTATATGCCTGACCTTTAATAATTTATTAACCCAGGTTTACATATATTTTTTGCAATTTATGGGGAAAAGTTTGAGATAGGTTAAAGTTTGCATTTAAGATTTATTGTATGTAGACAACAGGTTAAAGTATGTTTTAAGTTTTCTTTATGGCTTGTAGAAATGAACTATGCATTTAAATTTCTCTTGCAAGTTTTAATAGCATGTGCCAGACCTTGTTCAATTTTTTTTATATCCAGTCTTGCTGATTTTTTGTGTGCAATTTATGGGGGAAAAGTTTGTGTTTAAGCTTTTGTTTACTTTGTTTAGTGCTTATTGGAAGGAACTGCACGTTTGAATTTCTCTTGCTTATGTTAAATGGTACATGCCTGACCTTGATACTTTTTATGCAACTTTACTAATCTTTTTTACAAATTAAGGGAACAAAGTTTGAGGGTAAAGTTGTGTTTAAGGTTGTCCAATGTAGACATTACAGCAGGTTAAAGTCTTGGTTATACACATATGCATTGAAATTTTACTTGTGTGTATTAATAAGCATTTTCTTGACAGGTTTTTGTTTTTAATATAATTGTTAATATGATTTTAACTTTTTTTATTTAAAATTTTCAGTAAAATGTTTGAGGTAAAGTTTTTGCTTTATGTTGGCTCTGTTGCAGTGGCGTAGCAAGGCAAAGTGCCGCCCATGGCCAACTACCAAAATACGCCCCCACTCCATTTGTATTATTTATGATATATACGGTACTCTTACCAAATTACCACCCCCTAGAAAGTGCTGCCTGGGGCCACTGCCATCTTCGCCCCCCCCCCCCCTCACTACGCCACTGCTCTGTGGGATTGGATTATTAAAATTCACTTGTTGCCTTGTACCCAACTTTTAGATTTGCTTCAGAGGACATGAACCATTTTTGTATAATTTACGATAAAAGTGAAAGTGGCATAAAGTGTTAACCTCACCTGCTTGCTTGTCTGTCCATCACTCCATCATACCTTGGTAAAGTTTTTCATTACTTTAGGTCAGTTTTTCAATCACTGTCACTTATGGGGTCTTGTAGTTTTCTGTGTGGATCTAACTTGGAGAGAAATAAACTACTATGCCTGCAATAGATCACCATGACCTACTATGCCTACAATATATCACCATGACCTACTATGCCTACAATAGATCACCATGACCTACTATGCCTACAATAGATCACCATGACCTACATTTCATGCTTAAGTGACTTCTTTTATCTTGAGCATTTTATCAGGAAGCTGTGGTAAGTCAATTGGTAGAGCATTGGACTATTAATCTAAGGGTCATTGGTTCAATTCCTGCCAAGGCCAGTCCGGATCAGCTGCCACAGTGTGTCTCTGAGAAAGGCACTTAGCTCCCAGCTCTTATCTGAACAAGCGGTTAAGGTATTATTCTCAGTCGAATGCAAGTTGCTTAGGTTTTGGAAAACTATTGATAGACATGCCATTTAAGATTTTTGATACTAAGATACTGCCTATCCAATCCGCTGGAGCTGAAATTTGGGACTTGTGTAATGCATCTTGGGACTTGTGTAATGCATCTTGGGACTTGTGTAATGCATCTGACATTGAGAAAGTACATACAAACTGCTGTAAATATATATATTGAAACTTACAAAATCTACTGCAAACAGTTTTGCTGTGGGTGAAATAGGGAAAAACAGTCATAAATGGACCTTCATGTAATTATGAAACCCCAAAACTATTGATTGAAAATACTTAAAATGTTCAACTGTAGACTCACTAGAATTTGTTTTAATATGTAACTATAATGGTCATACTTATCCAGTTGTAAAGTATGGGTTCATGAAATCAAACATGTACCCTTTTTGCCATGATTCTAAGTCTCCAGTTTCAATTAGTAATTGGAGGCCAGAACTTAAAGAACATAAATCAGTCTTTTTCCTTGTCATCTCCAGCATACTGAATATCTTCCTCTTTTTCTTTGGACTGCTGTGCACATACATGCGTGTCAGGACACTCAACAAATTCATCTTCACTATGGGCTTCTTTTTCACCTAACATATCACTTTTTGTGTTGTTTTGGTCTTTCTCTTCCCAGTCCTCATTTTTCTTTTGTGTATCTGTGTCCCATTTCATTGTTTTTGAAGAGATTTTGCATCTTGCTTAGCAAAGTGGTGCCTCAGTAAATTTGTGCCCCTTCTTAAGGACTGACGTAAGGGTATATATCCTACCAATTTTTAGTTCCAGTTCTTTTTGTTTTTTTTAGCTCTATTGGTCATACCAAGAGAGCTTATAGGATGGCCTGTTGTCCGACGTCCATCCACCTGTGTTAGCACAAATTTGTTTTCGTTACTCCTATCTAAAGTACTTGCAGGATTGCCATGAAACTTTACACACACACAATCATCCTATGGTTAAGTCGGTTCTAAATGAAAATGGTGCTGCTTGGACTTCCAATATTGCCACCACAGTGGCCATCTTGAAAATCTTCTTATCGCTACTGATCCAGAATGGATGGTCATATCAAATGGGATTTCAGCTAAAAGACTTACGATGTCTACTTGGATCTAAATAAAAATAGTGTTGATCTGATGTCCAATATGGCCGCCACAGCAGCCATCTTGAAAATCTTGTTATTGCTACTCTTCCTGAATGGAAAGTCATTATGACATGGGGTTTTCACCAAAAGACTTATTTTGATGTCTAGTTGATACTAAATGAAAACTGTGCCAATCAGATGTGTGAGAAGAAGTCACCACACTTACAGAGGAAGGAAGAAGGGTCCCACTTCCTCCTCTTTGTCTTGGGATGATCCCCTCCATTCCCAGGAGGGTCTAGGTCACTTCCTGTTTTAGGGAAGTCAACACCTCTTGTCAAGGGTAGCATTTTCTATGGTTCCGTATTCACCTAAAGCCACTGGATCACTGACACTTGAACTGATACTGTCAACTCCCGTTTGGGAAAGATCCTTGGCACCTCCCAAGGGAGGGATTTTGCCAATGCCCAATAAAAGTGAGTGTTCTTGTTTTAACAGAACTGATGCAGAGTCTGGTTCTCCAAACAGAGAATTTTCCATCAGATCATCATCACCAGATCGGTCATTGACTGGACACCAGGCGCCGGTCAGTCACTGGACACCAAGTGCTGGTCACCTGGTTTTGACGAACAGTATAGGGAAAGGGATCAGGTCAGTGCCATCCCATTCTCTATTTTGCCATTTAATCCCTACAGGGATAGTCAGATTTTGCTTGCCTGCCACCCCCCATAGGTTCTCTTTTAATCCGTATGCGATTTGGGGGATCCCCACTATCTGGTAGTGAGTCTTCCTTTACCCCATGGCATCATCAGTGTTTCTTCCTTGTTTTCATGGTATGTTGGACAGGGTAGGTCATAGACCTTCTCTGTTTCCTCTGGCCTTGTCTAACAAAATGGAGGCAGGCCACCACTCACACCCCAAGAGTATTGAGAAGGGATTGTCAATCCCGTTTTTCCAAGGAGGGAAGATCAAAGAGTTTGTCCTGTGGCCCCACTCCATCTTAATATCTACTTCGTCTTGTAGATCAGATAGTCCTGTCTCACCATGAGAATGGGTTTAGGATAATAATGCCCTTTCAATTCTGATTGACTCAAATGAGTTTTCAGAGGGACTGGTTGTATCAAGACTTTCCCTTCTCTTAGTGACCCCTTCTTCATCCCTTCTTATTTCAAGTCAGGTGATGGAGGTGGAGGAAGTCAGGACTTTTGATAAGGTGGTAAACAAGATCTACTGCCACCTTCCCCTAGAGCTGTGTCCAACGCCTTTGAGAGCTGAGGACACTAAGATTCCCTCTTGTTGGAGAGACTTTCTAGGCCTCATTATCGTTCAGACATTCTGTTGCTTCAGGATTCAGGCACTTCCCAGGTGTGGATATTAGCAGGGCTATGGGCTCATATTTCAGTCCTTAGAGGCTTTTGGAACTTAAGGTTAGGACCCTGGTTACAATATCTTCACATGCCATTCTTTTTCAGCTGCCTCCTTCAGTTTGTTGAAGGAGGAATCATTGTTTCCAGCTGCTTTACAGCGATTGTTGGAGACTGTGGCTAAAACATAAAGGCATGCGCTTTTGATGTCCATGGTACTCTCTGCAGATTTTCTCCACCTCTGTAGAGATGCCACTCTGGAGACTTCAGAGGTATTGCTAGATCACAGCAAGAAACTTTAGAGGGCTGCCCCTTTTAATGCAGAGACACTCTTTGGGAGTCTAATTCCTTCCATGGCATCGCAGGACATGAGGGATCAACAACACTGTTCCATGGCCATGACTCTGGGCCCATCTCAACTGACCAAGAAGCACACCCACCTGATCAGTCAATGGGCCCTTCCTCCAAGTTTTTCAAACAAGGTCAACTTCAATAGCCAAACAAGCAGCCCCAGTTTAAAACTTCATTCCATCCATCCTTCTCTTGACGAGGCAGCTGTAGAAGCCAAGGAAAGAAGTCTTCAGACTCTTCCCCTTCAATAAGGAGGGAGGCAGTCAGCTCTTGTGAGTTGTATCCTCTTCTGCAGCATATTCCTCTTCCTAGCATCCAGGTAAATGCCCAACTAGCTCTATTTTTGGAGGCTTGGTTGGACATCACGGACGATGTGTTGGTACTTTCCACATTCAAGGAGGACTACTGGCTTACTGGCTTCATTCCAGAAACCTCCTTCCCTGTCATGAATCCCATTTTTCTTTTCCCATCTGGTACCTCTAAGGGAAGAGGTGTACACCCTTCTAGAGAAGTGTGCAGTTGAGAGAGTGGCAAATGACCAAAGTCTGGGTTTCTATTCCTGGATCTTTTGGCTATCCATAAAAGGTGTAAAGTTTTAACTCCTAATCGATCTTTCCACATTAAACAAATTTCTTCTGGAAGAACATTTCAAAATAGAGACAAATCGCTTCAATCAGGAATGCCATAAGGCCCAACTATTGAGTGGTCTCTCTCTTGATCTTCAGGATGCATACCTGCACATTCCCATCTTCCCATCCCACTAGAAAAAAAACACCGGTTTTGTCTGGGCCTGAAGGTGTTTCAGTTTCAGGTTCTTCTGTTCGTCCTTGCCTCTGCTTCCAGAGCCTTTACCAGGATGATGAGGGTAATAGTGTCTCACTTGAATTCATTAGGGGTTCCCACTCTCCAGCATTTCAATGACTGGCTGATGCACAACATCACCAGTGATATCTTTCTTAAGACCTGTCCCTCAGTCGGTTGATGGTGACTTGTCTGAGTCTAATCCCCAACCTCGAGAATTTGGATCTTATCCCTTTTCAGGACTTCATGGATATGAATTTCCTCACCAGTCAAGGAAGTGTTCGGGTTCCCTCAGACAGGATCACTCAGATTCTGTCCCTCACAACAGGTCTTTGAGCCAAGACTTCATTGACTGCTCACCTTTACCTCCCTCTCCTGGGAATTCTGAATTCAGCTGCAGAATTAGTTCTCCAGGGGAGACATATTTGCATCCTCTCCAGTTCCTGATTTTAGCAAACTGGAGACCAGACAAGACTCACTGTCTGCTTGGATACCCCTGGGTTCCATTTTTTTGTCACCACTCGAGTTGGTGGCTAGAACAAGACAGGTTTATGACTGGAGTCTCGATTCAGACCCTGGAACCTCACGCCTTTCTCTACACAGACACATCAGATTCTGGATGTGATCCTCACCTTGAGTCAGAGGGGATGGTTCTTAAGGGACTGTGGTATCAGGAAAAATCAACCCTGTGTATCAACAATCTAGAAATGTGGGCATTGTTTCTAGCTATATAGGGGTGTGTCAGCATCATAAGACATCATTGTGTTATTATCGTCTCTGACATGTTTTTGTAGTGTACTTCAGACATCAAGGAGGTACTTGTGCTTCTTCTCTTTGCATGGAAGTCTGAAACCTACTGTGAAGGGCAGTTATTTTGGAGATCATTTGTGTCTGCCACATCTGGGCATGAGAAATAACCTGGCTAACAGCCTGTCCAGATGGGTCTATGTGGTCCCTACAGAATGGTCTCAGCACCAATCAGTAGGGGAGGCATTTTTCCAACTGTGGGGGAGACCAATAGTGGACTTGTTTGCTACGAGACTGAAAAACAAGTTTCCTCTTTATGTCTCTCCAGTAGTGGATCAGAGGGCATTGACAATGAACGTCTTCATTCTGATGTTAATCGTGTATGCTTACACCTTCCCACCATTCAAGATAATTCATCAGGCTCTTCACAGAGTCAGGACCTCCATGTCTCAGCTCATCCTAATAGCTCCTCTGTGGCCCCAATGACCATGGTTCATTGATCTCGACCTGTGGATAGTCGAGCTCATCTTGCTGACCTCATCAGGTATTGTGAGTTTCAGAGACCGGTATCCCATTAATGCCTAGATGGAACCTTTCATGTGTTCTTTGTGTGTTATCAACCTTATGAACCTTAGAGTTAAGCATCCTACCTTAATCATTCCTCGGATAGTGTAATGAGAAATGTTGCTTTCTGGCAGTCTCACTCTACTTTTTCATTCTTTTACTTTCAATCTTTGGCACACCAGAGCTACGGCATTTATTTTTTGGGTCCAATCATAACAGCACAACATGTGGCCAAGCCATCTACCAGCTTACAGTAGGGAAGACTCCTACAATAAGGGTAAGTGCAATTCTTCTGCCAGTTTATTTTGAGGTCATCAGCCACCCTTCTAACTGGTAAATTTAGCAGTGCAATAAAAGCAGATAATGTATTACTGCTATTAAAATGGGGACTTAGTGTCCTATACAAGGGTAGCAGTGCAATAATAGCAGGTGATGTATTACTGCTATTAAAATGGGGACTTCATGTCCTATACAAGAGTAGCAGTGCAGTAATTGGTAATGTATTACTGCTATTAAAATGGGGACTTAGTGTCCTATACAAGGGTAGCAGTGCAATAATAACAGGTGATGTATTACTGCTATTAAAATGGGGACTTAGTGTCCTATACAAGGGTAGCAGTGCAATAATAGCAGATAATGTATTACTGCAATTAAAATGGGGACTTAGTGTCCTATACAAGAGTAGCAGTGCAATAATAGAAGGTATTTGTATTACTGCTATTAAAATGTAGTTTTTTTGGGGTGCAGGAAAAACTAATTTATTTACGTGATACATGTACTATTTCAAAGATTCTCTCCTCCCACCAAGCTCTGATGTCCTGTGGTCTGAGTCCAAGTCAAAAAGAGGAAGATATTCTGTATGTTGAATGTCAAAAGGAATCAGACTGGGTTCATGTTCTTTTAGTTCTGGCCTCCAGTGACTTATTGGAGGAGGGAATATTTAGCTTGAACTGGGGACTTAGTGTTCTAGACAAGGGTAGCAGTGCAATAGTAGCAGGTAAGTATTATGAAATTAAATAAGTTTCCCACCACACATACACACACACACAAAAACTACATATTTCTGAAATTGTTAATGCAAAGATGTATTTATATTAACATATAAACATGAAATGCAAAAAAAAAAAAAAATTTGATAGATTAAGAGTTTACAAATGAATTAACATTGACTTTAATCAAGAACCATATCTACCTGTTATAGAAAACCCACTGTATCTTAACAGATATTGTAAAATTGTGTTTGTTTCCACTTGTTTGGTCAGATTTTCTGGATCCAGTTTTCATCATACTGTACTTACCGTATATACTTGCATATAAGAAGGGTCAAAATGCAAACAACATAGACCCTGATCTGCCATCGCATAATGCGCCGTTCTACTGATTAGTCCTTACAAACTGCATAGACCCTGATCTGCTGTCACATAATGTGCCAGAAAATCAGTGTCTATGTTGTTTGTTCTACTGATTAGTCCTTACAAGCTGCATAGACCAAGATCTGCCAGCCATATTGGCTTATTCGCGAGTATATATGGTAGTTAATTTGGGGATGTAGAATAGGCATGATGCACCCTCTGGCATGTCATAACTTATGGAGGCAACCTGTTTGCATTAGATTTCATCCCTTGTCATTGGTGAAGAGGATCCTGGTAGTTGAGCAGATGAGGGGTTGGGTTCTTGCCACTCTAATATTTTTCAACACACTGTTTCAGCCTCATACTTCAGGCTAGATCGGTTTTCGGTATGTAATGCAATAGGCAGTTATTGACTCCATCTACTGCATTATCGCTATTCGTGAGACTGGGCTGATATCTCTTTTATTCATGGACTAAAAATATTTAGAGTTCAAAATTTAACCTCATCATCAAGTCCTGAACTTACCCTTTTATTTAATTTAGCTCACCGAATGAGCTAATATGGTATAGCCCTGCATGTTTCATCCATTATCTGTGCGTGTAATGCTTCAGCCATCAACATTTGCTATTTTAAACTTCTTTTCAAAAACAATCTGACCAGAATTCCAATCAGGTTTGTCAGGGAACATTTGGTGCAGATGATGCCATCAAATATGGCTGCTGTTACTAAAAACAGAAAGCTCATTTAATGACAGAAAGGCTGTTTGCATGAAAAGCCTTATAATGTGGTACAAATGATGCCAGTCTTTGATCAAAATGACCACTGTTACTAAAAATATAAATAATCTTTAAACAAATTCTTCATAAAACTACTCAAGAGAGTTGGACAGTTGGAGCAAATTTGGCATTATGCATTTTGGAATGAAGGCCTGTCTAATTTGTGCTATAATAATATGGCCCTCGTTACAAAAAAAAACAGACAAAGATTAAAATGACCTGCTCATAATTCCTCATAAAAATTTAACCAAATTTGACAGAAAGTATCTTGGCATTAAGGCCTTTCAGATTTGGCCACCATTACTAAAAATAGAAAAATCTTTAAACAACCTGTTCTAAATAACCACTTAACAGAATTTTACCAAGTTTGACAGAGGCATCTTGCCACACAGGTCTTTAAAATTTGTACATTTGATGCCAATCTGCCATCAAATATGGTTGTGATTACTAAACATAGAAAAACATTTGAATGACTTGTGTTCAATGAACAGAGTTTGACCAGACTTAATAGAAAGCATCTTGGTACGAAGGCTTTTAAAGTTTTTACAAATAATGTTTATCTGTCATCTAGTATGCTTGCTGTTGCTAAAAATAGAATTTTAAAATAAAAAGTGTGCCTAAAAATAGAATTTAAAAAAAAAAATATTAGTTGACCTTAAAAAGCACTCTACAGCATTTGACAAAATTTGACAGAAAGCATCTTCAGGTGAAGGTTTTTCAAGTTTATACAAATTATGCCAATCTATCATTAAATTTGGCCACCATTACTAAAAACAAAAATCTTTTTAATGACATCTCAAAACTGCTAAACAAATTTTAGGAAATTTGAGAGAAAGCATCTTTGTATACAAGGCTATTCAACTTTGTACAAATATATCTGATCTGCCATCAAATATTGCCACTGTTACCAAAACTGGAAAAAAAACTTAAAATAACTTTTTCTATAAAATACACACTCAGTAGAATTTCGCCTTGGAAAATTTTAAATGATCAACTTGGCATTGAGGTCTTTCAGATGTTTATAAATGATGCTCGCACATCTGCCATCAAATATGGCTGTCTTTACTAAAAACTAGAAAAAAACTTTAAAAGGCTCCATCTAAAAAACCACTTCAGAATTTGAAAAACAAATTTGTACAAATTATGTGGATCTGCCATCCAATATAGCCATTAAATGACATCTACTTAAAAGCTGTTAAACAGAATTTTACCAGATTTGACAGAAAACATGCTACTAAAAAGGCCTTTCAAGTTTGCACAAATGATTACAAACTACCATAAAAAATGGCCACTCTAAGACTTACTAAAAATAGAAAAACCTTTAAACTTCTTCTCAAAAACCACTTTTTCATAACCAGTCAACAGAATATGAAGACATTTTGACAGAAAACATTAACTAAATTTCATTGCAAACTGCACCTGCATTTTGGTTTTAGGTCAATCTTAGCCAGACGAATGATCTCAGGCCAACTTGGACACCTTGTCCTAATTGGTAACAAATATCCACAAAATAAATCCACAGGAAAAATAGTATTATTGTACCAGATGTTAAGGTCAACTGTGTGACACTACAAAATTGTATCCATGCAAAACTGAGCCTTACCCCAAGACCTTGAAATTTTATTTTTAGATTTATCATACATATTTCCTGATCTAAATTGTTAACAATAGATTTCCTCATATAAAATTTGTATATATTACTTATTCACATATTTTTTCTATAGATACGAGTGAGGATTTTAAATGAATGCAGAAAGTATATCTTATTACAAGAGTTTGAATGACAAGTCTGGAAAGTCTTGCCATAAATAGTAAATTATTTACTGTTCATAGATTTATACATAAAAATATGAAATTTACAGGTAATCCCTCCATATAGAGTAGGTCTCCATAATGTTGTTTCAGTGCTGTATTGACTGCATTCCTTTCCAGGCAGCAGATTCCAGTGAGAAGTGTAAGGAGTGGGTGAACCAGATACATAAGGCATGGGCTGTTGAAAGGACCCAGGGAGATGATAGGTAGGCCACTGTACATCATTTATCTGTTTTACTAAGTAATATAAGAAGCATTTTCAGATCTCAAATCTTTAGGCTTGAAATTACAGTTTGACAAGACATACATTCATTTTCTGTGTTAGAATTTTCTGCAGAGAAAATAAACTCTTCTGTGCAGTGAGGCAAGAAAGAAGCCTATCAGTTTCAAAGTTCAAAGGTCAAGGTCACTGTGACTGGAGGAAGATAAAAGGTCTCAACACAGTAACAGTAGTTCTGTATCACAGACCTGGACCAAAATTTGGGAATAACTTCCACTTGGGGTAAGGAATAAGCTTATATATTTTGGAGTCAAAAGGTCAAAGGTCATTGTCACTGTAACTGAAACAACATCGATGCTTTTAATAGCAGCAATACTTCACCCATCACTATTGCACTGCTTTTACTTTTTCATGTCGAAATATCTCGTCCATTCAGTGTGAATGCATCCTCCCACAGAGTGGAGAATTCTCAATCAAACATGGTCCACTCGTGCACCTAGCATGCTCATGCACAGAAATGGTCATCTTTTTCAAGGACACCATGTTGTTCATAGCATAACCAGAGAAAAATTGCTTGTTGCGAGTTTAAACCACATTCGGTTCTCCCTTCAGCAATTTTTCATCAAGTGTTGCATTCATCTGTCTCATCTTCTGTTTTTATGTTGGTAACCCCTGGCCTTTATCAGTAATCAGTTCTTGAAAGGTCTTCTTGGGTTACCATGTTGTATCCCACCCTTTAGGGGTTAGGATACACCCCTCTTATTTTTAAAATACAAATGGTTCATGGGCAAGTCTTGTGTGTTAAGTTATAATGCAATATAGGCCCAACCACAATTAATAGGAATTTGTAGTTCCCTTATTTAAATAATTGATCAACTATCAGTTCAGTGTTTTTTTCTATTTCACCACTGTATTTTAATACCATGGGCGACGCATCACATTGTTTTTGTGTGTGTCTGCATTGCTCCTCGAGAACAATAAAACTTAACAACTGAACGTCTTCCTTATTAAAAAAGAATAGGAGAGTGAGAGGACAGAAAATTCCTCATCAGTGAATCATTGTTTACCATTGTGCAAATACACAGGGGTGCATGTAGCACACAGTACATACAAACAGGTGAGTTTCACATGTGAAAATAATACAGTATTGTTATTATTATTATTCTCTTTCAGATAAAATTTATTTCAGAGAACAATGGCGGAACAGTCTATGGGAAGTGTGGACACAAGAAAGGACCCTGGGACACTCACCCAGACTGCCTCACATGTTCAAAGTGCACATGTAAGAATTATACCTTTTGCACAAAATGGACTAATGAAGTCTGGAATCTAGCCAATTCCAGACGTACATATAGAGGGCGGAGGAAACGTCATTCCCCCTCATCATCTGAATTTTCAGTTTTTTCTCTTACAGAGCCTCAGGAAGGAAAACACTGTAAGAAGACTAGTTCTTCAGCTCATAAGAACACTCCAGGGTCCCAGGAGCCTATGGGACCAGTCTCTTTGGAGACAGGTAAGGCCCCTCCTCTAGGAGGGAATGAATGTTCGAGGAGTAGATCACCTCCCCCAGAAAAGGAGAAGTCAAACACCTCTTACATTCACAGTAGTGTGATGCTGCCTTCTGTGAGGAAGGCACCGCTCATCTCAGCTTAGTGTGTCACACCGTTCCGAGAGGGGGGAGCTGCACAGCACTCAACACTTCCAGGGTAGCTTGTTGCACCCTCCTGAATGAGAGGAACAGCATCGCACCTTGATGAGTGATGAAGATGAACTAGTCTCTGACATATCTATGTCACCTATGTCACGGGAAGTCTGCACCAGTCAGTTCATCAAAGTGACTAGTCAATGTATGGTGAACTGTCACATCATCCCAATGACCAGTCAGTTCGTACTGGTCATTTCGTACTTGTTGCCAACTTTACACTGGTCATCCTTCAGAGGCCTCATGGTACAGGGATAGGGATCGGACTGTACCATCATACCTTGTACAAGATTGGGAGTCTGCCCAGTGGGTCTGGACTAGGGAATGGGATCGGATCGTTATACCCCTCTTTCCTATTATCTCATTGAGTCTGTATGGGATGTGGGGCCCTCAAGGTAATTGGTTCCTGGACCCTGGATCCAAAGTAGAAGTGATGCCGTGGATCATGTCCTGCCATCACCTCTTTGTCAGGTGGCATAGAGGCATAGAATCATCTACGAAAGACAAGCGGTCTCGTCTTCATGCTTGAACTTCTAGAACACATAGAGCCCCTACTCACCATGACAAACAAGGAAATGGAACAGAGTGCTCCTTCCCTGAAGGACATAGTGATGCCCAACCACTCTCCTGTTCAGAGTGTTCAAGCTGATAATGCGTTATCTATCCTCATCAACTCCAATGAGTTCAAGGTTGAAACAGCTCATTTGATGCATCCTATCAGGCCCACCAGCTCCTCTCAGTTGGATGAAGAGGAGGAGAACTGGACCACCTGCTATCCGCAGACTTGTGCCCGAAACCATCTGGTGCACAGATCAAGAGGATCTTTTCCATTTTGGAAAAGATCTCTGGGACTCAACCACAACCAGATCTCCTGCTTTTTCCGCATTCCTCAACGATCGAGGAAATATCCAAGAGATTCTCCACAGGCCAAGACTTGGCTTGTCAGTATAGAGGGTGGTATGTTCCTCCCTCTACTTTAAGACCTATAGTCTCTGCCTCTAGTTACCAGTACAGTCCCCAAATTGGCCCATTAAACCTCCCCAGTTGGATGCAGGCGTGTCTCAAGTTGGTATTACAACTGGAGCCAGGGCATGCCTTCCCATTAAAACAATTGAAGCCATTGAGCAGAAAGTCCAGTTTCTGGTCACCATATCATCCCATGCTGACTTCTTCTCAGCTACTTTGTTTAGTATGCTGAAGGAAGCTGCTCTAAATCCAGCCGCATTACAACGCATGCTAGAAGCTGTGGCAAAGATGTCCCAGCATTCACTTTCTGTCACAATGGCTTTATCAGTGGAACTTCTACATATCCTTTGTGACTTTGCGCTGGACTCCTTGAAGGTCTAATTTAACCATAGTAAAGACCTTCTAAGTGCTGCTCTGTTTGAAGCTGAGAGCCTCTTTGGAGGACTCATCCCCATCTTGGCTTCACAAGATTTGAAGGATCATCAACATACATCCTTCACAACTGCTTCTGGCACATTGCAATTGGCGAGGAAGCATACTAATGCAAAATGCCCCCAGGGGCCACTTGCTAAATTTTTTCAAACAGATGCAGCCCCAGTCTAATGCACAACCTCAAATGACACCTCCTCTTTTTCAGTCAGGTTCTTGGTGTGGAAGTCGCTGAAGAGCCGTTAGGAGGAAGTTCTCCAACCCACCTCCTTTCCCAAGGAAGGAGGGGGAGACATTCCTAGGGACTCACACATTCTCCTGCCATGCATTCCTTTTCCAAATGTTCCTGTAGGTACTCGTTCTAGGCCTCTTTTCAGAGGCTTGGTCAAGCATCACAGACAATTAGTGGGTCCTTTCTGTTGTGAACAAGGGTTACCTACTTCAGTTTCAGGAACATGCCCCTCTATCAAGGACCCCCTTGTTCTTTCACCAATCCAATCTGGTGAAATTAAGGGAAGAGGTGCACACCCTTTTGCATAAAGGGGCAGTCAAGAGGTTCCTGAATGATCAGTCTCCTGCATTCTACTCCTGAATCTTCCTGGTCACCAAGAAAAGCAGGCAATTTCAAAACATAATCGATCTCTCCCCGTTAAACCAGTTTCAAGATGGAGACCACTTCGTCAATCCAGAATGTCATGCGTCCATCAGATTGGGCAGTCTCCATCGACCTCTTACACCCAGATGGAATTTGTCTTCTGTTTTACGGTCCTTAACCAAAACCCCCTATGAACCACTAAGTGAGGCTTCCTTTTAGGACCTCACACTCAAGACTGTGTTTTTAATCACTTTGGCATCTGCAAGAAGACGCAGCAAGATTGATGCATTGACTGTTGACACCGGTTGTCTCCGGTTTAATGGTAATTACAATTCTGTTACTGACTTCCTTTGTCAACCACAATTTTTAGCCAAAATGCAGTTACCTTCAGTAGCTCCATCACCTATAGAGATTCCCAGTCTCAGTCAAATCTGTGCTGGAGATGATCAAGATAGGCTTTTATGGCCAGTTAGGGCACTGTGTTTCTATATAAATGCCTCAAAAGGGAAAAGAAAGGGTAGGAAACATCTTTTCCTCCCTCTTGAGGGTTTCGTTGATACCTCAGCCTCCACTATCTTATGGTAGATTGTCACCATAATCAAAAGAGCTTATCAGTCCCTTACCGATAGAGACCTCTCTTTTATGAAACTAAAAGTCCATAAGGTTCGCGCTGTCGCTGCCTCATGGGCATATCTAAATCATTCTTGGAGGACATCGTGAAGGCAGCATTTTGGCTATTCCCATACTACCTTCTCCTCCTCCTACCTCCACTGGTTAGCACAAAAAAGTGCAGGCATTTTTTCTCTGGGACCCATAGTTGTGGCACAATATCTGACCCAGAGAGACACCAACATTTTGTATAGTGGATCTCTCCCATAATGGTGAGTAGTTTCCATTTTTCTCTGTTTTTGATCAGTTTAACACATCAGACTACCCACCTAACCGACAAATTTAGCTATGCAATAGCGATGGGTAAGGTATTGCTGCTTTTATTATGTAGTTGGGGTGGGTGGGCGAAAATGAATTTTAATTCTGCAATACTTAGCCATCACTATTGCTGAATGCCCTCCTCACCGTGCTCTGATGTCCTGGCGTAATCATCATCTGTGAAAATGATGACTGTTTCTGTGCATGGGCTGCAAATTGCACTAGTGGACCATGTCTGATTGACAATTCTTCACTCTGTGGGAGGGTGTATTCACATTGAATGGATGAAATTTTTCTACACAAAAAGTTAAAACTGCACAATAGTGATGGGCAAGTATTGCTTAATTAACATTAATTTTACCCCCCCCCCCCCCCAAACCCCCCAACCCCCACATTTCTGCACTATAACATTAGTTCTACATCAAAGACCTAGACCAAACAGTGTGGATAGATTGCACATTGGGTAAGGAAGATGCCTATCAATTTTGGGGTCAGATGATCAAAGGTCAAGGTCACTGGCTGAAATAACAAAAATAGTTTCTCAGTTATAACATTAATTCTGTGTCACAGACCAGGATCAAACAGTGTAGATAGACTGCACATCAAATAAGAAAAAAGCCTATCGATTTTGGGGTCAAAAGGTCAAAGGTCAAGATCACTGTGACTAAAAGGAAAAAAATTATTTCTGCACAAAAATTTAAGCTGCATACAGTGTACCTCACCAAAGTTTATGGACAACTTGTGTGTGAGGTAAGAAAAAAGTCTATTGATTTGGGGGTCAAAGCTCAAGGTTGCTGTTACTGAAAGAAGTAAAATGGTCTCTTCACAATAACTTGAGTTCTACTTCACAGACCTGGACTAAACTTTGTGGATAGCTTGCACCTGTAATAAGGAAGAAGCCTATTGATGTTGGGGGTCAAAAGGTCAGAGATCAAGGTCACTATGACTGAGAGAAGAAAAATACTTACATAATAGCTTTGGTTCTACACTACGTACCATGACCAAAGCTTGTAGAGGGTTTGCACTTATGGCATGGAAAAGGTTTTGATTTTCAAGTCAATAGCTCAATGTTATAAAATATTATTATTTATAGTATGCAATACTACTTGCATTGTAATTCTTTACAATTTAATAATTTTTGCTTATTTTCATGACAAGCTTAAAAATTAATTACATTTTTCATAGAATCAATTTCAGCTGTACATTTCTTCCAAAAGAATGACCTATTCAGTGGTAAACATTCATGTCAAGCTTGGTGACACTGAAAGCCTATGACATAATTACTAGTGCTCATTGTACAGTCCTACCTGTCTCATCAAGAGGACAATATGTGTATGATCAATGGTTGTGATGACAGGTCATGAAGTGAGCCTATAAAAGGGGTGGAAGATTCTTTGATTTCAGGTTGACTCAATCCTATATATCCATTTGATTTGCTATATTACACTATTGAGCCCCATAATATCAGTACTTGCTTTGCACAAATAGGACATGTCTAATGGTGTCAAATGGGGCACATCAGTTGTCATCAAATAAATTAAAGTGACCATCTTCTCACACTAGAGGATCCTACTCACTGTTCAACCAGTATTCATTATCTGTTCCAGTATTTACAAGCAAAATACGCCATCTTTTGGGGACAATGTACAGGCCCAGGTGTGTTTTCTATTACATTCAACTCTATAACACTGATAATATTATCAGAATAATTGTAAATAAGCTGTTTATGATACATACACAGACACGTTTGATTCAGGACCTCATAAAAAAAGAAATACATATATTGTGATGGTCTAGTGTTTAATTGGGGTGAAAAATGTTCTATATTTGTCTTTCTTGGTTAAGAAAGACAATATATAGCAATGTAAAATACATCATATTGCAGCACATTTGAATTTGGAATCAGACCCGAGACAGCAGAGTTGCTTCTTTCCATTTCAGTGGTAATCCAAATAATTCATCAGAGCAGAATGAGCATCAGGACTTTAGCAGTCAGATGGGCAACACTGCTGTCAAGACAAAAACCTGGGAGGAAAGGATGATCTCAAAGACTACAGACTTGCCGATTTCACCACCTTCAATAGAAAACATTGAGCAAGTGCAGAGAAGACCAAGTAAGAAAGACAAATCTAATTCAACTCAGAAAGAAAGTGACAATCCAAAGGTTAATAAAAAAGAACACCTTAGTGGTCCCTATGATAAACCTTGGTCTTCCTATCTATCTGTTTTCAGTGGAACTGAAGATCCTTCATCCTCTTCAAATGGAGCCTCAGTGGATACAGAGGCTTCAAATACTCAAGAGAGAAATAACCCAGATGATGAGGTCAGTTGTGTCAGTGTGGGATGGTCAAATGATGCAGTTAAAGTGGAAGAAGATGATTTAGCTGGTAAATATTCCCAAAAGAAAATCACAGAGCCCCATGTCTCTAATTCTTGCAGTGATCAGACCCAAATAAATGATGTGGCTAACACAGACCTTGTTCAATTGAGGAGATCCAGCAAAACTGTGAAAGTGCACAGGGATGGTTCTGTGAGCAATGTAGAAGATGCTGATAGAAACAGTCAACAGCCAGCCATGAGGTCAAAATCAAGAGATGGTTCAAAATTACTGAGGCAGGAAGCAGTTGAATTATACTGTGGTTCACAACCTGAGGATAGTGAAGATTTCAAAGGGACTGCTGAATCTTCTAAAGACTATACCTCACAGTTTGCCATTGTAAACAATAAGGTGGGAGCAATTCCAGTGAAGGCACTGGATGAAAGACCTTCAGTTGATTCACGATCTGACTTAGTACAGGAGGCAAGTGAGGATGAGAGGACAACTTTACCAGTTTCTGAAGCTAATGCCTCAGCATCCTTCACAGTAGGTAGTGGGATTGCAAGTGCACGTCTGATAGAATTGCTCATTGAACCTGCAGTACCTCCTAAAATTAGAGAGATCCAAAAGTTCAGGCCAGCCCTGAAGCAGTTGAAGACTTTCCTAGAGAATAACTTTGACTTGGCTCATTTGAATCTTAATATGGAAAGATGCACAACTGCAGAGTCTGCAATGGGAGCTTTAAAAGAGTTTTTGGATGTAATTTAAATAATGCTACATGTGTTGTAGAAACTTATCTTTTTGATTTTGTCTTATACTACAGAATTCAAACTGACAGTATGCAGCGAAACTCCATAAACTTCTGTAATGCATATTCCTCTGTAGACTGTATTTCCATTTGACCTCATTAATGCTGTTCTAATACTAATCAAGACTTTTTATACTGGTCCCAACAGTGTCAAGTTGAGGGAAAGTTTTAAAGCATGTATGATTCCCAAAATGTATTTGGCTTTCTTTCTTTCTATTCAAGACCATTCATGTCCTAAAGCTTTTTTTAAAACTCCATTTATGTACAATTTCAAATTCCTAATTCATATGTATCTTTTAGAAAACTGTGTTCAGTTTCAAAGAGTGCAAAAATAAGTGATATTACTCTCTGTTCATTTGATCACTTTGTTTTACAGATATGATTACCATCAAGTTACAATTACATTTAGTCAAGTACCTTTGTGAACAGATTCTGTTGTATATAAAAGTGTTTATGTTTGTCTTAATTCACTGGTGCAATTTATTTACAATGGGACTTTAGAAATTGTAATTCAACAAAGTTAATTTTATAGCCTTTACTGGAGCCTTTTGGGACTTCATGTTCCCACTGAAATATACATGTGTATTGAGTAGCATTACACCGGGCAAAGTGTCATAGCAAAACTGCAAGGCCATGTTTTGCTTTTAAATTATCTATTCATTGATATCTTATGAGTAAAACTTGATAGTTAAGGGATGTAAATTTTGTTTTCTTGATTGAACTCTAGATCGAATTGATGGAAGTCAAATGAAAAAGGGGATGCATTTATTAAGCAGAATATGGTGTTATAAGAATAGATATTTTTCGGTGGAGGAGGGGGGAGGGGCAAAAATAGGCCTCCATCCCAATGAAAAATATTTTAAAATAATGCAGAACCCCCAGTTTTACTAATATGCTTCTGAAAATTCTGTTCCCAGTTTGTCTCATTCTTTCCCAAAATGATCAGCCCAGACCCTATTCCCAATTAACCAAGAAAAAGCCCTGTAGTATTTGGAATACATTTCAGGGATATTTTACATCTGTTCTTTGTACTGAGCAAATTTCTTTATATTTTTTAAATATTGTATATATTATACAGAGTTATATAGCCAATACTCTAATCAAAGGAAAAAAAGACATTTATCTGAACAACAAAATACTGTTTATTATGATCATAGTGTTTTTTTTCCCTGCGGATTTTAATTTTATACCAAATAAAGATTATATATATATATATATATATATATATATATATATATATATATATATATATATATATATATATATATATATATATATATATATATATATATATATATATATACTTTAATCAAATATGTAGTATATTTTGCATAAATATATTTTCCTGTAAAAATACAGTGGTTTCTGGGTAATGTTATTTATATATATGTATGTGAAAAATGTAGTGGAAAAGTTATTATTTTCTAGATTATTTTAGAGATTATTGAAAAGTGTTAATGAACATTATGCAACTATGCAATTCACTGGTAACAATTTGTTTCCAGTACTAATAATCTGTCATCATTAGCCACTTTGAAAAAAATGTAGATTCCTAAGTCACTTGTAAGCTTATAATTAAATTCAGTCATGGCAGGATATAATTGATAAAAACCTTTTATCTGGGAGAACTTCAAAAGCTAGGTGAAGTATGGCTAAACTTTAAAGCAAGTTTTCTGATTGTATGTCATGTTACATTTATTGACTTGTCATAATTCAGCATTGCAGATGATGACATCTTGAGCTGCATTTTGGAAAGGTTTCACTGTTATAAATAGTACCAATAAAGATACTAAGAAAGATACAGGTGTGTATGCATGAAACAGAAACAGAATCAATAATTGATCAGATGATACAGTAAATTATTATTACTATTATTATTATTAATCTTATTATTATTCGTAATAGTAGTAGTAGTTGTCGTGGACAAATTTCTCTGCTTTTAGTCTTGTGACTTTGGCTACCTCCTCATGAGACTTGGAAATTTAACCTTGTGAAAATCAAGGTAATTTGTATTATGTACAATCTTGAAGAATCATTATTCTCTTTAATATGTATATTATACAAGTCTATAATGTTGGAAAATTGTTTCTTTCAGTTTTAATAATAATGAAAAATAAATTTCTGACAGTGATGATGCATAGTTATTATTACAGCAGAAAGTAAGACTTGTCTATGCAAATACTGGTAAAGTGGCTATATTGTTGTCATCCATAATGGAAATTAAATTTATACATTTTTGTTTTTAAAACTTATTTAACTCGTGATACCTAAAGTGATACATATTTCTTACATTTATATAGCAATGACAGTCCTTTATTGTATATTTATCCAGAGATGTACATTTGAAGGAATCAGATATACAAGTGTATTTTCACATTTATGATATGTATGAAAATTGTTTGTGGTTTATGCATTTTCTTGAAATTTGAAGCAAATTTACCATTTATACTCACTTATAAGTCAAGTTCAGTTGCAAACAACATAGACCCTGATCTGCCATCCCATAATGCACCAGTAGATCAGGGTCTGTGTTATTTGTTCTACTGATTACTCCTAACAAACTGCACAGATGTAGATCTACCAGTGCTTTATGTGACAACTCGAGTCTTTGCAGTTTGCAGTTAGATTCAACCTATAAGTGAGTATATACAGTACTTTATGTTTGAAGAGATATGCTAGTTTTCTCAGTCTGGTTAGTGTAATGGATATGAGACAGGAACGGTGAGGATTTCAATCCTGCCTTTGGATCAGCTCGAGTCACCTGCTGTGGTGTATCTCTGGGCAAGGTATTTTACCCTCTTTGCCTTGGTGTGATATAACTTTCACATTTGTATGTACTATAAAATACACACACTTATTAAAACTATTGTATGGTACTTGGGTTTGTATTGTAGATACTAAAAATAAAATATTATTGGTAAATTGTGAAATTTAGAACAATTTTTTATGGGAACTTACAAATCTAGAACTGATATGTGTGTTCAGTTAGAATCGCTAGATTTTTTGCAGTAGACCACATATGTTTGTTGAGCTTGTTATCAGGATAATCAAAAGACTGTGCTGCATTATAGTGGGGTTCTCCTGTGGACACATGATCATGAAATATTTTTTTTGTATAACTGGTACAGATGAATACTCCACAATTTTTGCATATGCTGTTTACATGCTTCAAGAAGTGAAAAATAATTTATGAAAATATTAATTAATTAAAGGAAATTGTTTTAGTCATTATTATCTTGCTTTAGAAAGATACATGTAGGCATTAATATTTTCATTAACTTTTGACACCATATTATAATTATTTAAGATTTGAACCTGAGAAATCAGTGGAATCAATTACTGTAGTATCACTAATTTTTGTGGGGTACCAATTTTCGTGGATTTCATTGTTGCCCTGAACCACGAATTTAAAGACCCAATGAAAAAGTAGCTACATATGATAAAGAAGCCCCCCCACCTCTCCTCACCTTATTTTTGTTGCTGTTTGATTCCTAGAAATCAACAAAGATATTTTATAAATCTGCATCATTTCTGTAATCTGGTAACAAATATTAGCTTTCACACGAGGTCATTTTTTAACCCTTTAAAAAAAGAATCCTAAAATATTGAATATATTGTTTCAATTCACACGTATCTATACGGTATCCGGTAGCTGTAATTAACACTCACTGCCTTAAATAGATATTATTGAAACGAGAAAAATCAAAGATGGATTTAACAAATGGAATTTTAAACAAACGTGAATAGCATCCTATCACCAATCGACAAATAAGAGTATATGATTTACACCCCAATATAAACAAGGTCTTATTAAGTACCAAGGGTGACCAAAGCATGTGATTTATGCACTTATCAATAGAATACTCATTTATTCATCAATCTGTTAACTCGTCAATTTATCAATTTAACAAGCGATGTTGGAATATGAATTTATGAATCCGTCGTTCATATAACGATATTGAAATGGGGATGTATGAAATTATGAATATGTCGTTCATATAACGATATTGAAATGGGGATGTATGAAATTATGAATCTATCACACATATAGCGATATTGAAATGGGAATGAATGTAATTATGCACAGATAGCAATATTGAGATAACAATCAAATGGAACACGCAATAAATATAACTATCGTGGCGTCCGTTTGACTACCAAGATGTATCTACGGTTCCACCCGCTCTAGTCCATGGTCAAGGAGCCACCACGCATGGTCCACCCCTCCCAGTCTGTTGAAGGGTCCCTCGAGAGCCTTCACATTAACACAGACCCGTTGATCGAGAAGCCTTGGTCCCTCGCATCGAGAAAACCAGTACACTCTTCCGAAACAACGTCACCAGACACAGCGTACACGTCACACGAAACCACACAGGGTTCTGTGACTTCACACACCACCAAACCATACATATGGAACAGCTAAAAGTATAACAACTATAAATCTGCATCATTTCTGTAATCTGGTAACAAATATTAGCTTTCACACGAGGTCATTTTTTAACCCTTTAAAAAAAGAATCCTAAAATATTGAATATATTGTTTCAATGCACACGTATCTATACGGTATCCGGTAGCTGTAATTAACACTCACTGCCTTAAATAGATATGTTGTGAGATAAGTAAGGATAGAGAGAAAGGAGAAAAAGCATAAGGTATTCAAACACTGATATTGCTGAAAATGAAAGAAACAATAAGAAATGATATTATAAATGAAAATTATCACAGATTATTGAAGCTCACACTTCACTGATTTTTAGACAAAACCACTGCGTCAACCATGTCGGTTGGTACACACAAATGTTTGTTGGGTAAATAATCCTGAAATTGTTGATTTAAACAAGTCCAATATTCTTAAAACCATAGATAATTGGGTCCAGTTCACACAAAGGAGTGATTCCATTGTTTTTCAATTTAGTTATCATATTCACACTTCAAATGTTGACACTGATTGCAAATTGCATTGAGCAAGGGGCACCTGCTCATGTGTTCAGTTCACATGTGGAATGATGACATTATCCAAACCAATGAAGAGGCCGTCATTTGTTGTTGTCATAGTTTTGTTCTTTTGTATTCCTTATTTGGGATATACAAGAGGTTAATCAACAAAATTAAATGCCAAAAATTATGCAAATTTTGATGGGCAAAACCATGAATTCAGTTACCCACGAAAATCTCTTTCTTTTACAAAATCACAAAAATTGAGACCCACGAAAATAAATGATACTACAGTATTACTTATGTGCATATGGAATCATAACCCCATTTAATTTGCATAATTGCCAAATTAAATGATTTATTTTCCCAAAAGTCTATTGCTCTCATGAAAAAAAAAACATATAAGATGCAGTATTTTCCACTGTTATGAAGCATTTTGATATTACAATAAATGTTTAAAAACTGCGCCTACTGATCCACTAAAATCATAATATATGAATTTGTTAAGATCATTTTCTTTTTCAGATGTCTTGCAATATAGATCTTTTGAAATTAATTACAGTCAAACCTGTACTAACAGTTGCCTTTACCCAGCAGTCACCTGTTCACAATGGCTATTCTGATTCCCCCCCCCCCCCCAAAAAAAATTTCCTATATAAATGTTTTGTATGTAATAGTCACCTGCCTCCCACAGTCAGCAGCCAGGTGTTTCCTAACCAAACAGTGGTTTCTCCCTGCCTTAAGCAGTCACTGGCGCATATCTACAGTGACCACTCAGTCTATACAAACTAAATTTTTGCTTCATGAGGAAGACATTGTTTAGATAAAGGAATATCATGTGAATTGATGTGCAAACATTTCTTATCTCGCTTGTACTCAGTGGTCCAGTCACATTGACAGTGTAATTCAAAGGTGTCAGTATGTCAGATTTGAAAGTGAGGCAGTTTTTATCATTAGGGAAGAAGATCAAAGCAGCTCCTTTGCTGGATCGTGGGAAAAGTAGTTGTGTTATCGCAGCAGAAATGGAAGTTGCCTTTTGTGCCAGTGTGACAGGTATAGTTAGATATCTTCATCTATTTGCCTTTGAATTAATGCTGTCTCTTAAGAAACTCATCTTTGAGAAGAGATACAAGTTACAGGGGTCATTCAGTATTTAAAACTTGTCTGTAAAGGCAGTTGAAGTTTCGATTCATGGTTCACAAATAAAAGCCATATACAGCTTCTTTTGATTTTCTGTTCATCACGGGTTTCTCGCATAAGCCAACTGTCATTTGATCTTGGCAAGTTGAGCAACTGGCTAATCCAGATATTATTTATAAAGCGTGAACAGCTGTTTCCAAGCCTAACTTATACAAGTTGGCTGACCAAAGAGTCCGTCCTCTGTTTTACAATCATATGTAAGCTTTCAATCAGTTGAGAAATTATTCTTTTGTCATGGTGTACAAACAAAGATTGGTGATTATTTTAAGTCAGTGATGATTTAATTTATAGGATGGATTGAAGTGAGCAGGATACAGTAATTTTTTGTGGAACATAAATTTGGGAGAGAAAAACATATAGGCATAGGCTTATTTTATGATGATTTTGTTGAATAGTGCACATAAAACAATCTTGATAATGTAATAATAATAAAAATAATAATGATTATGATATTCAGCGCATGACATTTGTTCAAAAAACAATTTTAAAAAGTGAACCTGTGTACAAAGGTCACCTGCATACAACAGCCTTTTCCCATGGGTGGATACTATTGACAGGTTTGACTGTACCTAGTGCATGACTTGAATTTAAAGTGCATTTCATGATTAGTGTTGCCTTTAAAATAGCACAGAATTTGTGTGTGTGTGTAAAAAAAAAAAAAAATACCATAACTCGGGAGATAAATCTGAAGTAAGAAACAAGGAACATGTGGATGGTAAACAAATAGAATGAATTTCAGATAATTACTGATAACTTTGTCTCCACTGTAGAGTGGTGACCAACATGGGTAGGTGAGGTGTCTCAAGTCTTACATCTACAATAATTAATCATTTCTGACTTATTTGGTACTAGAATAAAATAAAATAACTTGCTGTCCCTAAAGCTATCAAATTGGATCATACCATCTTATGTTTACAATAATATTTACCTTAAGACATTGCAGATTTTTCAAATGTCATTGTAACTGTTGATTTTATGGTCAAAAAGTCTAGAGTTGTAATAATGGACAGATGAAGAATATTAAAATTCTCTCCTTTTATTTTTACACTGTGGGGCAAATGAATGTACAATTCAAGAAATTGTTATTCATGATCTTGCCCTTTCAGCAGAAAAAAAGAATTTTCTCTGCAAACTGGGTCAGATTAAAGTGACCTACTTTTTTTTACAGTTGTTGGTCATCCATGATGGAAATTGGGTTTTTACACATTTTGAACACCTTGTTTAATTAAACAAACCTACAGTGAATGAACTTTAAGCTAATTATAATGTATTAAGCTTCCAATTGCATATATATGTATTTATATATATATATATATATATATATATAAGAAATGTACATGAAGATAATTATATATTTGTGCATTGTCAAATTTAATATCTTTTTTAAAGTTTGCAATATATTTGTGTATTGTCAAATTTAATATCTTTTTTAAAGTTTACATTTATGTATTAATTTGGACAAGATTTACCCTTTTTTTGTAATTGAACAAATATGTGTATATGACAGATTTGTAAAATAAAATAACAGTTTCTAAATGTTTAGAGTTTTGAACCATGTTAATCTTTCCTTCCATTGATTAGTGTGTATTCTCTTCTATATATTGTACATTTCCATTCTTGACTGATTCTACTTTCATAGCCCTTACCCCACCATGAAGGTGAGAGAACAGTCTTTCTCCAGCCATCCATGGAACCAAATCTTATGTGCACAACTAGTCTTTCAGTGTTTTAGCTCTACTAGTCATAGACCAGAAGAATTTATGGGATTGCCTGTTGTCTGTCATCCATATGTTTTAGCTCTTCTAGTCATGGACCAGAAGAGCTTATGGGATTGCCTGTTGTCTGTCATCCATATGTTTTAGCTCTTCTAGTCATGGACCAGAAGAGCTTATGGGATTGCCTGTTGTCTGTCATCCATATGTTTTAGCTCTTCTAGTCATGGACCAGAAGAGTTAATGGGATTTCCTGATTGTCTGTCATCCATATATTAGCACAAGTATGTTATCTCTACTCCTAAACTACTTGGAGGATTGTCATGTAGTTTTGGTCAAGTTGGTCCTAAATGAAATTGGTGTTGCTCAGATATCTTTATATGGCTACTGCTCCAGAATGGATGGTTTTATCACCATGGGGTTTTCACTAAAACGCTTTTTGCAATATTTAATTAATTCTGAATGAAAATGGTACAGATCTTATGAACATGTCCACACTTTTGTGAAGGAATTTTGAAAACCAGACCAAATTGATCTTGGAGTCTAGTCAATGGTTATTGCAGGCATTTGTGTACTTAACTGTGTACATATGCAAGTGAATTTTTACCAGACTTTGTATTTAGTTACATTCCAATAAATAAGTTGATAGTCAGCACTCTTTTATGGATTCTAAGATCAAAGGTCCTGACTCTTGGTTTTACCTGTACTAACTTGTGAATATGATAACACAAACAAGTACAAATGGATTTGTATCAAATCCAGTTTGTGGATGTCTCTGATGTATTGCTTGAATGATACCACTTAAATGTTTTTCTGTTCTTCCAAAAAAGATTGTTTATAGATTTAATGAAACTTAACCCATGGATATATCTTGACATCATCTGAGACAAGTTGAACAATTATCTGTCCATGATATCAGTTTCAAGATCACGACAAAGAATTTTGTCCTGCACTTAGAGGCACCATGTAAATATGTTAACTCGGACATGTAAGAAAATATTTTTGTTACCAAATTTGCTATGCTGGAGTTTCTGAAGAATATCGGAGATGGTTCCAGTACTCAGCAGTTAAGAAGCAGACACGGTCTTCTCTTAGATTCCTGGACATTTCTACGGTCAGTAGAACATCAGACTCTTTGCTTTGATATTTGCTAAGATTTACCATCACATAAGGATTCGCATATCCTTCAAATGAGACTATGACAACTTTTGTCCCATTTTTAGTTCATTTGATCATAAGGCCAAAGTGTCTTATGGTATGGCCCTGTGTCCATCATGCATAATGCATCAATCAGTTGTAAGGTTTTCAACTAAAAGGACACTGAATCAATTTAAACTAAACTTGGCAGAGCATCCAGCCATAAAGGCCTTCAAGTTGAACAAATGATGCTGATCTGCCATCAATCATGGTTTCCGTTATGAAAGAGCCTTTAAACAACTTCTCAAAAACTGCTCTCCAGAATTTGACCAAATTTGACAGAAAGCATCTTCACATAGAGGTCTGTCAAGTTCACACAAATGATGTAAATTTGCCATCAAATATGGCCACCATAACTAAATATAGAAAAACTATTAAACTACCTCTTCTCAAAAACCTCTCTCCAGATTTGACTAAATTTGACAGAAAACATCATCAGATACAGGTCTTTCAATTGTATACAAATGATGCCAATCTGCCATCAAACTGGCTACCATTACTAAAAATATACTCTTAAAAAAAAAATTTTTTCAACAAAATTTGATCAAGTTTGAGAAAGCATTTTGGCATGAAGGGCTTTCAGATTTGTGCAAAATAATGCTGATTTGCCATCAAATATGGCTACTGTTACTAAAAATTGAAAAACCTTTACATGACTTTCTCAAATAACACTGAACAGAATTTGAATAAATCTGACAGAAAGTACCCCGACATGAAAGGCTTTCAAATTTTAACAAATTATGCAGAAAAATCCTATAAATGACTTCTCAAAACTGCTTAATGGAATTTGACCAAATCTGAGTTTGTACAAATGAAGGTTTTCCAGTTTGTACAAATGAAGCCACTCTGCCATCAAATATGGCCACCATTACTAGAAGCAGCAAACATTTAAATAACTACTCGCAAACTAATTAATAGAATTTTACCAAATTTGACAGCATTCTGGCATGAAGGGCTTTCATGTTTGTACAAATGATGCCAGTCCACCATAAAATATGGTCACCATTACAAAGGTAGAAAAACTTTTAAACGAATTCATCTAAAAAAATGTGCAACCAAATTTTATGAACTTTACAAAAAGCACCCTTGCTGAAAGGCCTTTTAATTTTATATAAATGATGCCAATCCACCATCAAATATGCCCACCATTACAACAAATACAAAGTTTAAAAACTTTTAGGTTCCATTTGGGGAGAATGAGGTGAGGGGATTTTGGGCCAAACATTTTTCCCAGTACCTGTCATTTCACCCAAATATGCAAAGAAAACAAAGTTGACTTTGCCTTTACATGAGTTTACGTCTTGAACCACCTTTATTTTGCAATGGAGTATTTTTTTAGTATTTTGTGTACAGTATTAACTCTTGTCTCTTTTCTGTTATAAAAGCAACATAAAACAATTTCAACAAATATTTTCATGCTTGTGATGATCTTTTGTGTAAATATAATGATTATTTATGTCTGCAATTACATTTGAATACGTGAGATTCCCACCAAAAATTTGCACATGAAGCATGAAGACATGAGTGAAATTCCATGCATTTGTTGCCTACCATGAGTAAAAAATTACTTCTCTGGAGCTTTATAGACAGATTGCTATTAAAGGTAACAAGTCTATTTTATATTTCATCCTGTAAAAGTAGGAAGAGAAGATATACTTTGATATTTTAAAACCATTTTCAATAGTAAAATATTTTCAAGGTTACTCTTTTTTGCAAAAACAAAGACATGGAACAAATTTGTTACAACAAAGCAATGAAAAATTGAATATTTTCTTGAAGTTTAGTGAGTATTACTTTTGCTTTTATACTATTTGGCTCAAAGGTTTAGTGAAACGGCTGTTCTAAGCAACAGTATTAAACATTATAACTTTTTACCACTCTACACTAACATTTGCCCTATTCTCGCAGGGGAGAGAAATCACTTCACTCAAAAAT
The DNA here is from genome assembly GCA_029931535.1 of Margaritifera margaritifera. Classification (NCBI taxonomy): domain Eukaryota; kingdom Metazoa; phylum Mollusca; class Bivalvia; order Unionida; family Margaritiferidae; genus Margaritifera; species Margaritifera margaritifera. Next base: position 2,087,951 of record JAQPZY010001504.1, read on the forward strand.
ATGAGTCCAGTGTGGACTCTGAACTTTATGTAGACAAGAATCCTTCGAAGGGACTGATGCTTTACTGTCTGTAAAGAATTTCCAGGAATCGAAGATATGACTGTTTCTTCTTTTTAATTGCTGAGTGTTGCAACCATCCTGATATTCTTGAACAATAACAAGTTTTCAAGATGGACACCATGGATGCCATATTGGATGATAAATCAGCACATTTTTACTTAGAACCAACCATGACCATCCATTCAAGAAGAGTAGCAATAACATTTTCAAGATGTCAGATTGGCATGATTTTCATTCAGAAGTCTTCTGCTAAAACCCCATGTTGATACAACTTTCTTTTTAGTAGGAGTAGCGATAACAAGATTTTCAAGATGGCAGCTTTTGTGGCCATATTGGATGTCAGATAGTCATCATTTTCATTTACAACCAACTAGACACCATAAGAATTCTTCTGGTGAAAACCCCATTTGTACAAATGATTCTGATGCACCATCAAATCTGACTGCCATTACTAAAAACAGAAAAACCTTTAAACCACTTTTCCAAAACCATTTAACAGAACTTGATCATATCTGACATTAAATCCTGGCATAAAGACCTGGCATATTTTTACAAATGATGCTGATCCGCCATCAAATATGGCTGCCATTATTGAAAATCGAGAAACCATAACAAGTTATCCAAAACTACTGACTAAAATTTGACCAAACTTAACAGAAAGCATCCTGGCTTCAAAAATTTTTCAGGTTTACACAAATGATGCCTATCCACCACATCAAAAATGGCTGCCAGTCCTAAAAATAACAAAAACCCATTTAACAATTTCTCCATAGCCGCAGAATAGAAATAGACCAAACTTGATAGAAAGCATCCTGGCATGAAGACTTTTAAAGTTTGCACAAAATTTAATGCTTATCCATCATCAAATATGGCAACTGTTCCTAAAACTAGAAACGCCTTTCAACAACTTCTCAAAAATAGCTTAACTGAATTTGAAGAAAGTGTCCTGGCATAGAAGGCTTTAAGTAGGTAAAAACAATGCTGATCTACAATCAGATATGGCCACTATTGCTAAAACTATAAACAGTACATTAAAATGGTCCTGAAAAATTGCTCAACAGCATTTTACCAAACTTTTCAGAAAACATTCTGGCAGAAAGTGCTTTTAAATTTGTACAAATGATGCCAATCCTCCATCAAATATGGCATCCATTAGTAAAAGTAGATAAAACTTGAAACAACTTCTTCTCAAACACGGGTCAGCAGAAAATGACAGAAAGCATTCTGGTATTAGGGCCTTCAAATTTACACAAATTATGCCAGTTTGCCATCAAATATGGCCACTGTTACTGAAAATGGAAAATTATTTAAATGACTTCTTCTAAAAACATACTCAACAGAATTTGACCACATTTTACAGAAAGCATTCTGACATGAAGGACTTTAAAGTATGTACAAATGATGCCAATATGCCATCAAATATGGCTATCTTACTAAAAATGAAGAAAAAACTTGAATTGCTTCTTCTAAAGACCTGGTTAACAGACTTTGATAAAATTTGACAGAAACTTGAGAAACCTTGAAACAACTCTTTTAATATCAGTAATACGTTACTCATCACTATTGTTTACTTCAACCTTTCCGCAATCGAAAAACCCTTGTCTGTGTCAGATGCACTATCCTCCTGTTCTAGAAGTTCTTAGAACACCCAGTCTTACTCCATGTCATCGTACGATGTGCAATAGAGCATCCTCATTCTTTTCCATACAAGACTTCATGTCAACATGTGGACAATTTTCTCTTGAGGAGAAAATACCTTAAGTGATGGTTCATTGCTATTCAGGAACTTGTATGCATATTCCTCTTGATTAGCAAACATTATCCCCCAGTCCGTTACTTATCAAAAGTTTCTTTGATAGTCCAGAGTGATAATTTTTAGGGTTTTTGTCATGACAAGCCCTCTACTCTCCTTTCTCTTCAGGGGGGCCCCTGGTGGCCGAGTGGTCAGAGGTGTTCGCCTTTATACCGATCACTGCCATCTCACCTCTGTCCACGTGGGTTCGAGTCTTGGGTTCGGCCAATGTGGTTATGTGAGAAAGCTTGCCAGTAGCTTCCCGTGGGTCGGTGGTTTTTCCTGGGTTCTTCCTCCACCAGATATACTGGCTGCCATGTATAGCCTATCATGTGCTGAAAAATGGCGTTAAGCCCATAAAACCAAACCAAACCCTTCTTTTCAGGAGTTTGGGATTTATCTTGTAGAAAACAAAAATGTATAGAATATAGGCCATTGAAATTCACTTGAAATATTATCTGTAGATGTTTTTACATTAAGTGTTTACATTTTGCTGGGGGTATGTGTTTCCATTGTCATTACTGGTAATAATGCAATGTGCATCATTAACATCTATTTAATCAGACTCCTAGATTACATTAGTAGAGATTATATGTTCCTCCATTCATTATTTGTGGCATACGAATTAAATGATAGGTGATGTTCAGTTTCCTCTGTTTACACTTTGGTTAGTAATACTAATTTGAAGTTTTAAATCACTGGTAAGTAGTGTATATAACAACACAGTTAATGCAACCATTGTTGTTATTAAACATCATCACAGTGTGTGATCAACAAATTTATTTTTCAGAAATTTTTATTTCAGAATGTCACAAACTTGGGGTAAGTTGTAGGCATAAAAAGGCCCCATGGGGTACCCACACCACATCTTTCATGCACAAAGTATACACGAATAGATGGATGTCCAACTTGTTGCATAGGTTCAGACAGTATTTGGGTCCTCGCCAAAAACAGGCATACTTAAAAAGGGAGGAAGAGAGCGGTGTCTTCCTCCTTTCTCTCGGAATCCCAAGGATCTCAAAAGTGTACCTGCAAATACTGGGATCGAGTGCATCTGCCCCTAATAAAAGATGTAGGGACAGCACCTTCCTGGAGAGAGAAGCTGTTACCTCCCTTGAGGAAACAACCTCTCAGCTGGACATTGGGATTGAGTGCGCTCCCCCAAATAAAAGAGGGAGGAGCAGCACCTTCCCAGATAACGCGTGTGTGTCTTCTAAGAAGGCAGCAGCAATCATTAAGGACTGTAATCTCAATACCAGGATTGGGTGCACCCCCGCCAACTACAGGAGGGAGGGGCAGCACCTTTTTTAGTGTTGGAGGGTCAACATTCCCCCAGTACCCAAAACCCTTCTTTGGTGATAAGCAGTTTGCGCAACCCCAAGAGGGATATGCAGAGTTCTAGCTCTAACTTGTAGATCTGGGAAGAACTCCCCCCACAGATCTGAATCAGCATTGGGTTCAAGTGACAGGTCATTGACTGGTCACAGATTACTGGGTACTGATCACTGACCACCGATCACCAGTCACAATACCGGTCACCAGGCACCGACCACTGGTCACAATATTAGTCACCCAGTATACACTGAGCACCAGTCATTGGGCACCAGGTACCAGTCACATATATTCAAGTTACTGGGAAAAGGGATCAGACCAATGTACCCCCTTTCCCATGTTTCCGTTCAATCTGTGTGAGATGTGGAGTTTCCCTTTCAGGAGAATGATTCTAGTCATCATTCTGCAGCATGATGGATGACTGCTGCATGGCCCCCTAGCATTACATGGGTTGAGGGACAGAGGTTCCCACCTTCTGCCCAGGAGGGAGCATCTCAAAAGGAGAGGGTTGGACCCACTTCCCCCTAGAAGCCTAGGAGGGATGAAAAAGGTTCTTGTCCTTCAGAAAAGGGACAGTCCAGTCACTCCCCATGAGGAGTCGCAAAATACTGATGTCCCCATTTCCTGACTTTTCCCAAGGAGGGATTGTCCTAGTTCTAATAGTCCTGTATCCCCTCAAGGCAGTGATGAGGATGATGTTGTGTTGTCTCTTTTGAGAGATTCTCATAAATTTGCAGACAATCAGAACGACAGGGTTCACCCTCCCCTCTTAGGGTCTTCTACTCCTTACCACCAGATGTCCCAGGTGGTTAAGAGGAAGAAACATGGTCATTTGACAAGGCAGTAAACAAACTAAACTCTCTGACTGTTACAAACTAATTAGTTTTACCCCCTAAAGAACTACATTTTTATAACATATGAAATCAACAGCATGGACAGAAATTTCAACAGAAAACACCCTACATACCCATTTTTCTTCGCTCTTGCATGTTTCTATTAGGCAGATGTCAGAAAGGTGAGTGATATCAGGCTCACTTGGGCTTCTTGTTACTGTCAATGCCGTGCATGTTTTTTTTTTCCTTTGTGTGCGACTTTCATTGTTATTATGACAGATGGAACACTAAGTAACATCAAAAACCTAGTTAATATCCAAGCCTTAGTGTGTTACATCACTGATGTGAAAGTCATTCAACCTTTACTCTTATGCTTGTTACTGTGGATGCAGCATATATGTCTTTGCATGTGACTTTGTAAATGGAAGATGAGATAGAGACTGAATTATGTGGTCCTCTTCCCATTTTCAGAACTGCTGTATTTCATATAAATTTCTTACACTGAAAATAATTATTTTGTTTCAAAGTACGACAAATTATGTGTAAAACGACAAATTATGTGTAACAAAAATTAGGTGTCATTTTGGGAAGTGATGATGTAAGAAAACTAAAGGACCTGACATTGAGAAGTCCCAAAAATGTACATGACCATAAATATTAAATTCAGGTGCATCCAATATAATGGCACTAAAAGCATAATGCACATGTACAATATGTTGTTTGAATTTGCTTATATATGTGTGTATTACATTAGATAAGGTCAAAAACAAGTAACTATGTCAAAGAAAAAACATTAAATGAAAATTGTTAAAAAAAATACATACAATAGTGTTTCTGTTTCAGTGAGATGTATTTTGGATGCAAATATTCATAATATTCATATCCATAAGTACTCCATTTAGTTTAATTCCCTAGAAGGATATTATATGCTACTAAGTTGGTCACCTTATCATTTACCATGCTGTGCTGTTTTCTCTGCAAATGAAAAATCTACCGTATATACTCGCGTATAAGCCGATACCAACTGCAAACTGCACAGACCCAGATATGCCATCGCATAATATGCTGGCAGATCTGGGTCTATGCAGTCTGCAAGGACTAATCAGAAGAACAAACAACACAGACCCTGATACGGAATGGAGTCGGAACACATTGCCTATTGAAAAGTTGGAATTCGCTGACACGGCGCAGAATCGGCATAGGTTAGCCGCTTACTAGCTGGCCTAGCAAACTTAAAAGACCTTACTTCGAGCCATACCTGCATCAGGTCTATAGGAGGAGGATTTATTTTCTCAGAAATTGTGAGTATAGCATTCGTTATGTGTTTAATCCAAATATCTAATATGGGATGGGGAGGGCCAGGAAATTCAGACTATGGAGGCTCAAACAAATTTGTTGTCTCGGAGGAGTAAACTAAACACTATACTGCACTTTAGATCATGAAAATTTTGCGAAAACAAGCCGTCTTAGGGACTTCCTTTTATCTTATTTGCATTCATGTTAGGGTGAATTTCTGCAATTAAATTTCATGCATGGTAGTGCTTGAATACATATATATTTCATCCAAGGTGGGGGTTGATATTAATTATATTTTATGCCTGGTGGATGAAAATTAAAAGTGCCGTCTGACACCCCCCCTACAATTATTTCTAGAATAGCCCTTATCAATAAGTACATGTACACTTCCTGTACTTAAATGGCATGGTGTATCTCATCTCTACTCATGCCAAGCTGTAGTTACTTTGTATTCAATAATTTTGTACTTCTGTGTGCTATTAAAAAGGTGTCACAGGTTATGAAACTTGCAAGAGTTGCACCTGGCAATACACCTACCAAATACATTAACATATGCACACCTTATTAAATGAAACAGCAAAAGATTGTTAATATATCCCAAGCAGTACATGTCCCAAAAACTAATTCAAAATAAATACATTGATTAGTAAAGATTATTAAGACCTGGTAAAAAGGGTGGATATAAGAGGGTCTCTCAAGAGGGAAATGATTAAAATTATAGGACACCTATAGTATTTAAAGCTAGAATCTTCAGATCACAGATGTGAAATGTTGTCAAGATGAACAAGTTTTATATATTTATACTCAAAAGCCAAGTGTCAAACAAAACATGCAAGCTAGTTCATTTAGTCCTGATTGTTTGCCTGATTGTTTTAACTTATCAGGGGCTTTGGATGCTACAATGCAAAGCTCATGTATACATAGTTATCATGCTGTTGTTGGAATAAAAGACACTGACTGGCTGATAATAATGGTGACTATTTCATTACAATTTGCAAAATGGAATACATGAATTGTTGTAAATATTTCTCAACACTTAATTCAAACTTTTTTCTCTATGAAGGATGCTAGTATGTATTATTTTAATGTGATTGGAAGATTGATACCTGATGATTTGGAAGATCAATACCAGATGATTTGGAAGATCAATACCAGATGATTTGGAAGATCAATACCAGATGATTTGGAAGATTGATACCTGATGATTTGGAAGATCAATACCAGATGATTTGGAAGATTGATACCTGATGATTTGGAAGATCAATACCAGATGATTTGGAAGATCAATGCCAGATGATTTGGAAGATCAATACCAGATGATTTGGAAGATTGATACCTGATGATTTGGAAGATCAATACCAGATGATTTGGAAGATCGATACCAGATGATTTGGAAGATCAATACCAGATGATTTGGAAGATCAATACCAGATGATTTGGAAGATCGATACCAGATGATTTGGAAGATTGATACCTGATGATTTGGAAGATCAATGCCAGATGATTTGGAAGATCAATACCAGATGATTTGGAAGATCAATACCAGATGATTTGGAAGATCGATACCAGATGATTTGGAAGATTGATACCTGATGATTTAGATGTACAAAAAGGCCAATGTTCTTGTACTAATTGTTGAAAATGACTGGTACCTTTTTTATACACAACTGAATTTTGAGACAAATTCTTAAAATATATGCATACAAGTTGAGCAATAAATAATTGAAGTGTGCAACAGATTTTCAATATATATCTGCTTCATTTAAACCATTTTATACAATATACACATATTTACTTTAATGCTCAAACACATTGATCTTTCAATGTTTTTATTTAAGTTGTACACAAAATTAAAAATTGTCAATAATAAAACAAACTTATACGTACACAAAATTTTAGTACCAAAATTTAATTATGATTTGTATGGATCAACTGTGTACGAAAAATTAAAGGAAAAGAACAATTGCATGAATTACCGTATTCCACACAGCGGCAGGAGATTCTACAAACATTCATAATAGCCTCTCTATGTGTTTTGACATGCACAATTTTTATTCATAAAATCCATTGGTATATTTTCATAAAATTAATAAATCACATCCTTGTGTGCATTGGGAGCTGTGGAATACCAATACCTGAACAGAGAAGATGTTGCAACATGTTTAAAGGTAAAAATAATATATAAGGTCACATGTTGTAACACAATATAAAGCACAGTTACATAGATAAAAATGCACCTATGAACTTAAACAAACCTCATAAGTTTAACCACAGAAGCTTGAAATATGGATATTGATTTTAGTTCCAAGCTACAAAGAACAGCTGCTGTGACTGTAAAAAAAAATCTTCCATTTGAATTTTATAGAAAATTAATATGATCATAATGATTTATCATTTTAAATTTTCTTTCTTGTCAAGAACTTGAAAGCAATGTGTCATGCAATCTTGTGATCTCAAAATTTTGATGACATAGATTCAATTTGTTCTGAGGAGATAGTATTGATTTATCATTTTGGTGAGTTAGTCACATTACAACTTTGCTGTACAAATTTTAAACAGAAAAAAATACTAGGGACCTAAAATAATACAAAAGAAGCGGTCAGAGATCAAGTAAAACAATCAGAGATCAAGTAAAACAACAGCAATGCCAAGACAGATGCATTTTAATTTATTACATAAAATTTGTGACAAATTTAATACAGTCCATTTGTACAATTATGATTTCTTTCTATGTACAAGATATAACAAATATTGTTATGTACTAATGTAATAATATCACACTGATGGAGAGAATTATGTGGATATCTGTTGTCTTGGGGGTGGGTGTGGAACAATGGGTGGGAGTGGCGGAGAGTCTTTCATAGGACGTAGTATTGGTGTCTGTCTGTCCAGAATGTCGCTCACATCAAGACGAGGGGATGTCATCTTTGTGGCCACAGGCCTCAGTGCGTTCTGACTTTGGGATAACATGTCCATTCTTCTTATGTACTGAAATATTACATTTTCTTTGAATTCAAATTATTTGTGTGAATCATTGTAGCTATAGTATACAAAAATCTTTACAAAAATAAATTTTTTGTATCTCAGGTATATAAGTGTACGTATAGAATTAAAACTTGTCTTCAAATACATTTAAGCTCAAAAGATAAAGACAAATCTGAGTATAAGAAATGAAACCTCTGAGAATTTGAAAATAGTTTAAAACATTATATATATATATATATATATATATATATATATATATATATATATATATATATATATATATATATATTCACTTCTGTGGTGACATATGATGAAACCAGTTCCTTTTTTTTATGTGAAATTACCAGCCTCTACTTAGATTATAAGCAGGTGGATAGATTTTTGGCAGAATATAAATTTCAGATGATCATGGTCCTGAGATTTCAAAAGTTCTCCCACTCAACTCCGGCTAACACAAATTTATGATGTCTGATCATTGATTTGACAACAGCCAATTAGACATCATAATTTTAGTTGAGTCTAAGTGTAAGAATTGTATGTTGTCTTGGGGGGTGAGGATTCAGTAACATGTGGGCCTCAGATGGTCTACAAGGTCTGACACAAATTGGCTTGGTATCGTTAATGAGATGTCAAAAATACATTTTCCATCTGTTTGCTATAGTAGCAAAAAGGTGGTTAAGAAAGTCACAAAAACAGATTTTTGGCAGGATGCATACAGTGAAACATTTATAAAAGTTTTTATCAAACTTGCCCAGTAGTTTTTCAGGACATATTATATTTTCCACCAGGTTGCTATGGAAGCCACAACGTTGTTAGGGAGGCCACACAAAAAACCAACTTTGGTACAACATATCTTAAGAAATACTTCTACAACAAAAGCAAACAAAAATGAAGTGTTACTCTAGGTTGCAATAGAACCAGATTGTTGCAACAACTCACAAATCTGATTAAATTTGTTGTAAGAAACAATGTCATAAAGTTGAATCAAAAATGGCTCAACAATTTAGGAGATTATGTTGGATGCACAATGGATGCAGAGCCATAACATAAGCTTAGCCTTCAGCTAGGAGAGCTAGAAAAATGTTGGCAGAAAATCAATGGCAGATAGCAAGTTATGTTGACCGCATCTCATAATTACAACATGGGGTGTAGTAGCCAATATTTTACTAGGATCGTGTGTCAAGATGTAGGAGCCCCCACAGTAATCACCTTTTCCTTCTGCCTGAATGTCCATCAATCTAGTCACACTTCTTAAAACCACCATATCTGTGAAACCATTCAACATATTCTGATACAGTTTTGTTGTGTACATTGACTGATAGACCTAGATGTGCCTTTTATGGGTTTTGTCTCAATAGCTCCATTTTGGATAGAGCAACATCCCTTGACAATAAACTTGACATCTGTGCTTGAAATCAGCATAGGTCAAAGAACCATTCAATATATTCTGATGCAATTTCATATGAACATTGACTTTATGGGTTTTGTCTTTAGTCAAGCCCTTTGCATTGCACCCATTGCTTAAAGCTCTAGTATTCACAGATATCATACTTACTCTGGCTGGCCCTTGTTTCACACGACCTCCTTCTCGAACCAATACTCCTGGAGATACTTCCATGGTCTCAATCTGAAAGGACCAAATAACCATATCTGAATAATAATAATAATAATAGTACATTTTGAATAAGTATAATTAAACATGCATTTTGATATTAGAAATTACCAACTTAAGAGCTGAATGGGTTTTTTTTTATTATTTTGTTTTGAAACGTCAAATATGGACAAAATCTTATATTAGTATATTTTTAGACAATTATAAATACATTAAAGCTCATTTCTGGTTCAGTTTATTCTCCCTATATTGCTGAAATGTAGCACTGAAGTTAATATAGAGTGACGTAATCCAAAATTACTGACTGCCTTACTTCCCTTGACCAAGGTTCTGTTTATTGCAAAGGTTCTGTTTATTGCAAACTAAAAGTAATGGTTCTTATGTGCTACAGAGTCAAACCTTGCAAGTAACTTGAAGCAGAAAATATGGATCAAAATTAAACTGGTCTACAGTAAATTATCATCAAGAAGTTTGCAAGTACTACATATTGTCAATTTTGTTCCATGCTTATTTCAGAGGATCAAATTATCATAAACCTTTCTAGATGCTTAATAGAGATTTAGACAGATTCAGACAACAAATGACAACCTGACATACTTTGAAATATTTGGATGAAAGAAAAAGTAAAAAAAAGGAAATGAAATCAAGAATAGAAAAAAAGTTGTGCCAATCCATATGGGTAAAGAATTTAAAATTAAAGGTATATTTCTTCATCTTTAACTCTTACCTTACCTTAATAACTAAGGACTGATATACAAGTGACAAATATCAAGTAAAACATCTTAAAATAATAATTTCAAAAAATGTATTGTGTTTATGTGATATTTAAATCTTTTTCCCTCATTTACAATCTTCATTTACAGCAATTGATCTTGAAAGAGCTATTATTGTTGAAAGTTTGACAAAAATAGTTTTTTTTTAATGAACAATCGAAGAAAAAAATATGTATTACATTAAAGTGATATTTAAATTATTTTCCCCCATTTACGAAAAAAAATTATCTTCATTTTGAGCAGTTGATCTTGAAAGAGTTATTGTTGAAAATTGTCACAAATAGGTTTTTTGATGAACAATTAGTGGACACAAAATCTCTAGCTCAAACTCGTGCTCAATTATGGCAGCCAATCTTAAATATCATTGATCTTCTCAATTTTGCTTACAGGGTTCAAACAACTTTAAAGGAAATAGATTCAAGGACTTTTTAAGGACTTTTCCAAGACATGTGTCATTATTTTCAAGGACCAAAGTTATGATCGATCACAAGACAGTATAAAGTTTATTCCTTTCTTTTTTGGATATACTTATAAAACAAATTATGGATCAATTATGTGCTTGTTTTCCATTACTGCACTTTAAGTACAACATAGTTAGTTTTGAAAATGGATGGGCTTTTTCTGTTGCAATCTACACATATAATAATCATCAAACTGTTTAAGAAAATTCTGCAAGTGACATCTGGCCTTCCTCTAAAAATGCAAAGACTTTCAAGCACTTCCTAGCTAACATCATATTAATTTTCAAGCATTTTCAAGGTCTTGATTTTACCATGTTAATATTCAAGCCTTTCAAGGTTTTCAAAAGCAATATTTCCATTTTTTATCAATTTTAAAACTTTCTGAGACTTGCTCTTTTTGGTCAAAACTTTGTTAGCATGATTGCATAAAAAAAAACATATGATGTAGAAAAATGAAATATAATAGGCATATTTTAAAGCATATGTAGCTGAAAAGATCAGATTTTGAGGCTGCTAAGATAATTTTTCTATTATTTGACATTTTTTAACATTTACTTTTTTTTTAGTAAAAAACTTGGTACTAGGATTCCATAAAAACCACTCAACAAATATTTATGAAATCTGATGGACACATTTTTGTAAACATGCAGATGACATGGTTATATTTGCTCGTCACTGAGACAATTTTTCCAATTCTTTTCGTACATTTTTAATTCATTCAACTTTTTGGGGATGGTTGTAGTGTTTACAAACACAAATCTAGCATGCCATTTAAATTAATTTTTTTAATAGTTTTATCAGGTTTTCAGACCTTCTAGACTTTGGCTTTTTTTATCTGCACTAGATGCATACATGATTTACAAACACAAAACTAGTTTTTCTTCTGATAATTACCAAGATTAATTAGTATAACCTTTTGAGTAAGTCCTGGAAATGTCATTAAAAAAATGGTTGGAAAACGTTGAACTATTGGAATTTGTATATGATATATAGTAACCTGGGTGATGAAGACCTGAATGCTCCATCAAGATGTCCATGTGCATTTCATTATGTAATACCTCACACCTTACCTGCAATAGTACTGGTCAGCAGACCATTAGTATGACAGATGGTTCAAGTTTAACACATGTGAATAGGTAAACTAACCTATATCAACACTGCTTATTGGTAATTTCAGAGGACCACTGGCCAATCAGATTGCAAGCCACAGGAATTATTGTGTAATCACCCCAGTACTGATATTTTGTCAAAGTCCTTAGGAATGGAATTCATACACATTGATAGGTTTCCTATATGACATTCATAAATTCACACTGCTAGAACTTAGCCATTTTTAGCATAATTTTAGTGAATTTTTAATTTATAGTGAATAGTACTACTGGAATAAAAAATCAAGTTTTTACAAGAAAAACTTAATTATTAAGAAGTGATAAGCTAATGAGGAGCAGAAACATAGTGGACTAGTCAACTAATGGCTCAGACAGTTCTTTAGGTCTTGGATTTTGACAACTGGACGGGCTGATCAAATCCCATAGCCTGATGTCCTGGACTATTGATTTTTGAAGTTAGATGAGTAAACCTTTCCCAGGCACTAGTGCTTTTGTTCCTATTTGAAACAAGTCAGGCAAGTGCTAATTTTCATACTTTAATCACTTTATCTACCTTTATCTGGCCATTCTTGCCCTCCAGGCATACTGTATGCTTCAAACTATCTCTCTTCAAATTATTAGCCAATCAAAACAATTGAAACAAAACAAATCTGGTATGATTAATTAGCAGTGTTTTGAATTACCTTATTATATTGTGTTTATTCAACCCAGATACTCACCAACAAATCACTGATTTCAATCCACCGAGTCAATGCAATGAAATTAATGAAAGGCACTTTACCGACATAAGTGTTTATTTCCTTGATGAACTGATTAAATGACATTAATGACTCTTTACTCTTGTTAACTGATTATACAGAGTATCAGTTTCAACATACAATATTGTGTTTCAAGCGAAACAATTACGCTAATTAAGAAGCGGTCTTTGTTAACATTTAAACGATAAAATGTATGTTATGATCACTTTAGTAAAAGTAGTTGTCAAATGAGGTTATCTTTTCTATTTGGATAAAATGAGTTTGCTATAATATTTTCTCAAGGAAGGTCATAAGGAAGATTTAGAGAAGGAAAATTCATGTGAAAGTGGAGGGATAAAATGTAAGACTGCCACTCAGTCTGAGTTAACTATTTTTCCAAAGAGACATAAGCCAGACTCTGTGACAGCAAAAAATGTGGAATATGACACAACTATGAGACAACAAAATTTTCAGCCACATTGGGTTGATCATTTTCCATGGCTTGAATTCACTGACTCTGAAGGAAAGATGTTTTGCAGTTATTGCAAACAATATCCCAAACTGGCATGGGTTGGAAATTCAGTCAGTGTATTTGTCAATGGAACTGACAAATTCAGGATTTAATCAAGCAATTCTCATGACAGTTTTTGACCTTATTAAGCATGTGCAGCACAGTATATGCATAACACTAGCCAGCATGTGTAGAAAATCCTTGAAGTTTGAGTTGCTGACACTGCACTAGGTAAAGCAATTTTAAAACTAAATGAGATGAAATGAAAAACAAATAAAAATAAGAACTCTATTTAACACAGCCTACACCCTAGTCTAATATGGAAAACCATTTTCTGAAGAAAAAAATGCTGTGTGCACTCCTGGAGAAGAATAGTGTTAAACTTGGTGCTAATTATAAGAAAAACTTGGGGCAAGAAACTTTGTTCTGTCAATTGATCTAGTCTTCAGAGAAGTTAGGGAAAGTCTGAATTCCAGTAAATTCCTTTCCATTCTTGCTGATGGAAGTAATAATGATACCACATCAGAGCAAGAAATAGTGTGTATAAGATACCTTGACAATAAAAAAACTAAAAAACTAAAAAAAATTAAGCCCTTTGAAGAAATAAATATGTTGTATATTATTTCTTTTATTTTTTTCTATGAATTAAAATGCATACATCTCACTGAATCTAGGCAAGAGATTGAAATTTTTGGACAAGTGAAAATGTAATTTGGACAAGTGAATTTTCTGAAACCACTTGTCCTGGACAAGTGGTTGAAAATAAAAATTGATCAGCCCTGACTGGAAATACTTTGACCTACCAATGGTGGAGGCAATGGAGTCTTTACTGGCTTTTGTTTCACAAGTTCCATCTCTGTAACAGAAAATTAAGAAACTCGTGTTAAATTTTTGTTTCTCAAGCCTGAAAACTTGCTGCATAACTTGGTTCAAGATATAAAAGTTTTACTTTACATTGCATCTTCGGTCTGAATTGGTTTAAAAAGCTTTCTCTACTTTTAAATCAGACTCCATTCTAAATCCTGCATCCTAATAGATAAAAAATCTAGTCTCATATCTGGCTGATTCATGTTCTTTAAGATCACCATATTTAATATTTGAGCAAACTTCGATATCATGTAGCTTGGGAATTTTAAGCATTTGAAACTAGCCCTTGGTATCATCATTTCATTTAACAGACCTGATGATCAGCTTACCTGTGGATGATTCTAATTGGTCCTTCTGGTCTTTTTTCAGACTAGATTTCTTTTTCAATGCTCTGCGTGGTGCTGAGTATTGCCCAGTCCTCATGGCTTCTAGTCTGGCTCGAGCAGCCTCCACTGCTGGATCAACAACCTGATAACTCACAGTCACCCTGCAAACCATGGCAAAAATTAATTGGTAAAACTCAGAAAAATGTCACATTTTTTATTTAGTTTGTCGCATAGTAAATTCTCCAGTTCTGATGGACAAAGAAGCAAAGCCCATATTAACAGTGTCATATATTGAATAGTCAGTACAGTGATATTGGGTGGCATTTCCCTGAAATCCAGGGAACAAAGAGATTTTAAATTAACACCAGAAATATTACCATTTTTGTTGTTTTTGTTTCGATGAAGTAATAAATAATGGTGTGATGGGAATAAACTGAGGTACATATGACCGAATGTGCATGAATGCCACAATTCCACACTCTACACATGAAACTGTATGAGGACAGTATGAAAATAGACCGGACTTCATCTTACAACAAGATTCATACAATAGCTTGATAGTATCACCTTTGATGCATAGCTTACATGCATTTCATCAATATCAATATAACATGTGACATTACGGAAACTGTTGTGTCTTTTGTCACTGTAAAAACAGGGGATTGCAGCATTTGTAAACTATGATGCTTGTATAATTCCTACAACTTAGGATGATTTTGTTTGGTTTGCTTTGCTTATGTGTTTTACAGCACAGCAAAAAAAGTAGGTTATTTAGTACCAAGGCAATTGGATTGCCTTGCCCAAGGACACACCACTGTAGCTGAACCAGGCTGATCCAATAGTAAGATTTGAACCTACACCTTTTCAGACATGAGTGCAGTAATTTAACCACTGATCTCCACTGAGGCTCCTGCCTCCATTAGTCTCCTTTTACAGCATTCAGGAATTAGGGTTATTCTACACCCCCAAGCCTGCGCATTTGGGCTATTCTACACCCTCAAGCCTGCGCATTAGGGCTATTCTACACCCTCAAGCCTGCGCATTAGGGCTATTCTACACCCCCAAGCCTGCGCATTAGGGCTATTCCACACCCTCAAGCCTGCACATTAGGGCTATTCTACACCCTCAAGCCTGCGCATTAGGGCTATTCTACACCCCCAAGCCTGCGCATTAGGGCTATTCTACACCCCCAAGCCTACGCATTAGGGCTATTCTACACCCTCAAGCCTGCGCATTAGGGCTATTCTACACCCCCAAGCCTGCACATTAGGGCTATTCTACACCCCCAAGCCTGCGCATTAGAGCTATTCTACACCCCCAAGCCTGCGCATTAGGGCTATTCTACACCCCCAAGCCTGCACATTAGGGCTATTCTACACACCCAAGCCTGCGCATTAGGGCTATTCTACACCCCCAAGCCAGTGCATTAGGGCTATTCTACACCCCCAAGCCTGCGCATTAGGGCTACTCTACACCCCCAAGCCTGCGCATTAGAGCTATTCTACACCCCCAAGCCTGCGCATTAGGGCTATTCTACACCCCCAAGCCTGCGCATTAGGGCTATTCTACACCCCCAAGCCTGCGCATTAGGGCTATTCTACACCCCCAAGCCTGCGCATTAGGGCTATTCTACACCCTCAAGCCTGCGCATTAGGGCTATTCTACACCCCAAGCCTGCGCATTAGGGCTATTCTACACCCCCAAGCCTGCACATTAGGGCTATTCTACACCCTCAAGCATGCGCATTAGGGCTATTCTACACCCCCAAGCCTGCGCATTAGGGCTATTCTACACCCTCAAGCCTGCGCATTAGGGCTATTCTACACCCCAAGCCTGCGCATTAGGGCTATTCTACACCCCCAAGCCTGCACATTAGGGTTATTCTACACCCTCAAGCATGCGCATTAGGGCTATTCTACACCCCCAAGCCTGCACATTAGGGCTATTCTACACCCCCAAGCCTGTGCATTAGGGCTATTCTACACCCCCAAGCCTGCGCATTAGGGCTATTCTACACCCCCAAGCCTGCACATTTGGGCTATTCTACACCCCCAAGCCTGCGCATTAGGGCTATTCTACACCCCCAAGCCTGCACATTAGGGCTATTCTACACCCCCAAGCCTGCACATTAGGGTTATTCTACACCCCCAAGCCTGCGCATTAGGGCTATTCTACACCCCCAAGCCTGCACATTAGGGCTATTCTACACCCCTAAGCCTGCACATTAGAGCTATTCTACACCCCCAAGCCTGTGCATTAGGGCTATTCTACACCCCAAGCCTGCACATTAGGGCTATTCTACACCCCTAAGCCTGCACATTAGGGCTATTCTACACCCCCAAGCCTGCGCATTAGAGCTATTCTACACCCCAAGCCTGCACATTAGGGCTATTCTACACCCCCAAGCCTGCACATTAGGGCTTTTCTACACCCCCAAGCCTGCGCATTAGGGCTATTCTACACCCCCAAGCCTGCACATTAGGGCTATTCTACACCCCCAAGCCTGCACATTAGAGCTATTCTACACCCCCAAGCCTGCGCATTAGGGCTATTCTACACCCCCAAGCCTGCGCATTAGAGCTATTCTACACCCCCAAGCCTGCGCAATACAGCTATTCTACACCCCCAAGCCTGCGCATTAGGGCTATTCTACACCCCCAAGCCTGCACATTAGGGCTATTCTACACCCCCATTCCTGCACATTAGGGCTATTCTACACCCCAAGCCTGTGCATTAGGGCTATTCTACACCCCCAAGCCTGCACATTAGGGCTATTCTACACCCCCAAGCCTGCGCATTAGGGCTATTCTACACCCCCAAGCCTGCACATTAGAGCTATTCTACACCCCCAAGCCTGCGCATTAGAGCTATTCTACACCCCCAAGCCTGCGCATTAGGGCTATTCTACACCCCAAGCCTGCACATTAGGGCTATTCTACACCCCCAAGCCTGCACATTAGGGTTATTCTACACCCCTAAGCCTGCGCATTAGAGCTATTCTACACCCCAAGCCTGCACATTAGAGCTATTCTACACCCCAAGCCTGCACATTAGGGCTATTCTACACCCCCAAGCCTGCGCATTAGAGCAATTCTACACCCCCAAGCCTGCGCATTAGGGCTATTCTACACCCCCAAGCCTGCACATTAGGGCTATTCTACACCCCCAAGCCTGCGCATTAGGGCTATTCTACACCCCCAAGCCTGCACATTAGGGCTATTCTACACCCCCATTCCTGCACATTAGGGCTATTCTACACCCCAAGCCTGCGCATTAGGGCTATTCTACACCCCCAAGCCTGCGCATTAGGGCTATTCTACACCCCCAAGCCTGTGCATTAGGGCTATTCTACAACCCAAGCCTGCACATTAGGGCTATTCTACACCCCTAAGCCTGCAGGGGGTAATTTGGAAAGAAGCTACTGGTAACTCAATATATGAGAACGAGATAAGACCATAAGAACTTGGGATGATCTTAATTATACATCTGAGAAAGAGATCATACCATAAGAACTTGTGATGATCTTAATTATACATCTGAGAAAGAGATAATACCATAAGAACTTGGGATGATGTTAATTCTACATCTGAGAAAGGGATAAGACCATAAGAACTTGTGATGATGTTAATTCTACATCTGAGAAAGAGATAAGACCATAAGAACTTGGAATGATGTTAATTCTACATCTGAGAAAGGGATAATACCATAAGAACTTGGGATGATGTTAATTCTACATCTGAGAAAGAGATAAGACCATAAGAACTTGGAATGATGTTAATTCTACATCTGAGAAAGAGATAAGACCATAAGAACTTGGAATGGTGTTAATTCTACATCTGAGAAAGGGATAATACCATAAGAACTTGGGATGATGTTAATTCTACATCTGAGAAAGAGATAAGACCGTAAGAACTTGGGATGATGTTAATTCTACATCTGAGAAAGAGATAAGACCACAAGAACTTGTGATGATGTTAATTCTACATCTGAGAAAGAGATAAGACCATAAGAACTTGGAATGATGTTAATTCTACATCTGAGAAAGGGATAAGACCATAAGAACTTGGAATGATGTTAATTCTACATCTGAGAAAGGGATAAGACCATAAGAACTTGGAATGATGTTAATTCTACATCTGAGAAAGAGATAAGACCATAAGAACTTGGAATGATGTTAATTCTACATCTGAGAAAGAGATAAGACCACAAGAACTTGTGATGATGTTAATTCTACATCTGAGAAAGAGATAAGACCATAAGAACTTGAGATGATGTTAATTCTACATCTGAGAAAGGGATAAGACCACAAGAACTTGTGATGATGTTAATTCTACATCTGAGAAAGAGATAATACCATAAGAACTTGGGATGATGTTAATTCTACATCTGAGAAAGAGATAAGACCACAAGAACTTGTGATGATGTTAATTCTACATCTGAGAAAGAGATAAGACCATAAGAACTTGGGATGATGTTAATTCTACATCTGAGAAAGGGATAAGACCATAAGAACTTGGAATGATGTTAATTCTACATCTGAGAAAGAGATAAGACCATAAGAACTTGGAATGATGTTAATTCTACATCTGAAAAAGGGATAAGACCATAAGAACTTGGAATGATGTTAATTCTACATCTGAGAAAGAGATAAGACCATAAGAACTTGGAATGATGTTAATTCTACATCTGAGAAAGGGATAAGACCATAAGAACTTGGAATGATGTTAATTCTACATCTGAGAAAGAGATAAGACTATAAAAGATAAAAGCAAAAAATTAACAAAACTCACTATTTGAAAAATACCATTTCCTTATAATAATTTGGATGATAAATGTGTATTCTTTTAAATTTGTAATTTTAGCCTGAAGGAAGAGTTTATTCTGACATTAAATGTTATATACATGTATATGACATAAAATGTAAAGGATGTTTTAACTGCAGATAATGCACTTTTAGTCAAATTTCAGAATTTTTTTACTTTCAATAAATGCATCTGCATTGGAGAAACAATTTTATACAAATATATATGCTCTCATCAAAACGAATAAGACAGAAATATGACTAAAAGGTGTGAATTTTCTGAACTTTTGCAAAGACCATGCTGGTTTGTGTGATGCTAAACCATTGCAGATTTCCTTACACAATTTCGAAAAGTATTAGTGCTTAATGATAACTATTATTCTGTCAAATATAACTGCAAAATACAAGAATGAATTTTTATGGGTAAAAATAAATGTTTCATGTCAACTTGTTTGCTATTGCCTCTCATCTGCAAACATTTCTCCAGTTGTTTAGTCAATATGTATATGCTTCCAGAGGCATTTTTTTTTCTTTCTCCACAACATGTCATCAAAGAAGAACAGCTCCACAAAAAGTGGGCATATATAGAACAATATATGATGTGACATAAATACATGTACATGAGCATAAATTATTAAGAAAATGCCATGAAATATATGGTTTCATGACAAATAAATGTAGTCATATCTTCCACCCAACAGTTTTTTGGACAAAATACTTAAATTCATTCAAACTGATAACCTAATCATGCTGTGTTGACCTCCTAACAGTCCAGTCTCATTGATCTAATTATCATATCTGCTTGTGTAAATTTTAATATGTCCCCAAATGCAAACAGCTTAAACCAAGATATGCCTTATGCAGATTAGGGTCCATGCTGTTTTCTCTACCTATGGTTTCAAGTAAGAGTATAGAACCAGATCTACTGGTGCTTTATGCAATGGCAGATCCAGACCTGGAAATCATAAAACCTCTGAGCGCAAGTTTGAGCTAGAGATTTTGTGTCCACCAATTACAAAAAGACTTTACTTCTGTAATGCCACTTTTGACTGGTTGTGAAGGAAGTTCAGAGGTTTTATGATCTCCAGGCCTGGCCTAACCTGTCACAGCTTAGTAAGGATAGTATGTAGGTATATACAGTACTGTTTACTGGTGTGTATGTGAGTGAGTCTCTCTCTTTCTCTCTCTCTTTATTATGTGTGGTTTAAGCTGTTCACAGCTTAGTATGCATTATGTGGGATCTACTAAAGAAACTAAATTTTATAAATGACCTGTAACAATCCAGCTACAATACTTCATCTCTTTTATTATTATTCATTTGCATTCAGAACAAAGTTGATCAGAACCTAGTATATGCTATGTGATGAGTTTGAGATTTTATAACAATTTGTGGCAGTTATATGGATATACTAATTCAAAGTTGATGCAGAAATCAGCACATCTGTAAAATTGGATATTGATAAAATGTTATTGTATTATGGGCCAGTTGCCTAAATTACAAATAAAGCTTCAGTCATTCTCTCTCTCTCTCTCTCTCTCTCTCTCTCTCTCTCTCTCTCTCTCTCTCTCTCTCTCTCTCTCTCTCTCATTTTGATGTAATATAATATCATGAACATTAGTTTGAAGTCATATTTAATCCTGTTCTTCCAACTATTGGTTTCATCTAAATATTTAATGGCAATGAATTTTGTCAAATTAATGAGACTCAATCAGTTTCTAACAAAATTCTTTGTTTATGTAATATACTCTGTGTACATGATTTGACTAACTTAACTAACCTATGGGATGGTAGCCTGTCTGGGTTCAGTTTGACAACAGCAACCACATTTCCCATTTCATCATACACCACATCCTTGCTACCAGGAGGTCTACCAGATTGAACCTGAAGATTATTCAGTACAGAATATAAGTTTTTAAAAAAAAGAACAACATTACATCTTGATCTATTACCAATTCTAACAACAGTTACAAAAATGACAATTTGTTTTGGAATCAATTATGCATCATCACTAAATCGATGATAGTTTAAAAAATAATGTTCTATTACAGAGTTGCAAAATTAAATAGCAGCCAATCACATAGTTTTAATAAATTCAACATATGTGAAGCAATACATACATGAAATTAATCTTTGATATAGGATACAGTGCTGCCAAGTTTTATAACTAATGTGTAAAATATACAAAACAAGAAGAGATCAAGGCAGAACTAGATTAGAAGAAAGTAGGTTCATCTTTACATAAATATTTGAAGTCTAATAGACATGGTAGAATCATTTATGTAACATACTATACTGAATCAGTTTATTTTTACCTTCAGTATAGAATGACATGAGGCTGGCATGTTGATCAGACCACTAGTTGTAAGCTGTTCTGGAGGCTGTAACATAGACGAAAGCTCTGCGGCTAAAAGAGTCAACTCAGACTGTTCTAGTGACTCTGAATTTATACCTGAAGACTTCAACCTTCCTCTATATGGCTTGAATTTTATCTTCCTCCTTTTCTTTGCTTCTTCCTAGAAATGTCAGAAAGACTTAGGAAAATTCTTTTAGTTTTTTCACAAATATGATTGAAGATTCAATTTTATCTGCATAAAATTTAGTTATGTATTAAAAATAACATTTTGCTCTTAAACATTTAGGTCACATCCAAAAATCCTGCAGATTAAGGTAAAGACACTGACTATGTACAGTAAAGGGCTTATTATCCTGATTGATCTGAAATTTTTATTTTTCTAAAAAACTGGCCTTGTTTTTATAAAATATCTTCACTTTGAGTTAACATTATACTCAATATTTGAGAGGTTGTAACTTGGAAATTACAAACAAAACATCCCCATGAACCTATTTTTAAAAGAGTTTGGTTATTTTTAACTGTAACATGAAACTAATGTCAGTAAATCTGATATTGATGTTGATACTGTTGATGTTTAATGACACTGTGCCAATGCAAAGGGAGTCATTATTGTTGACCACAGAAAAAATGAAAGCATGAAAGCTACAAGTTTTATATTAAAATCCTTGTCTGGGCTACTAAAGTTTAACTGCGCTGCCAGTTTTTTTGTGCTAGCCTGCCCAGCTAAGATCTTATTATGAAATTTGTCAGACCCAGTATTACATACACCACAAGTAAATCCTTTATGTATATTTTAGAACAAATTGTGCTTGATATTCTATGTAAAAGTTACCTTTGCTTTCTGTTCCTCTTCTTCAATGCGTTTTGCCCGTTCCATTTCTTCCTGATCTTCTGTAGCTTCAGAGACTCTATCCTCCAACTCTGGCTCCTCCTCCACTACAAACTCCTCCCTGTTACAAAAAAATAAACAAACAAAACTTGCAGGATTCACACTATTGTTTCAAACATCTCATCAAAAAAATCAACTGAATGCATGAAAATCATGCATATTTTCAAGCCATACCATTATGTCTTCAATAAATCCTATATCAGAAAATTTGCCCCTTTCTTCAAATGGATGGAAGAATTTGGCCCTCCTGCTCCCCTCCAATTTTCAGTTATAGAATAGATCATGTGCATACATACATGTATACATACATGCATACATACATACATACATACATACATACATACATACATACATACATACATACATACATACATACATACATACATACATACATAGACACACACACACACATACATACATACATACATACATACATACATACATACATACATACATACATACATACATACATACATACATACATACAAACAGACAGACACACATGCATGTACACACACACATAGACACACACAAAAATTATTATGTTGTCCATGGGAGCCATCGAGTATACCACCTTATTGTGAAACTGCCTTTTAAATGCATTATACATATGAATAAATATTTTACACACTCAAGAACAATTTACAACAACTACTGAGAGAAATATATTTAGTTGATGGAAAAACTCCTATATTTAAAGGTCTTCCATTTTCATACTGTATAGGGAAAAGACATTTTTATTATTAAACTGCATACTTCTTTTCCTTCTCCTCTTCCACTTCTTCCACAGCCTGGAGCTCCTCTTCTTCTTCCATTATAACTTCCTCTATTGGAACAGGGATAAATGTCTTTGGAACTGAGCCTTGAGCCCAACAGTCAGTTACAGCTGGATCTGGCTCTATAGCATAAAGTTACATAATGCTTTTACAAGTATGAAGGATTATTTTTCTTACCATAAAACCACATAATCTTTGTAGGAATATGGCATATACTTTCAAAGAAACAATGTTTTTAATGAAACTTGACAGAAGTAATTTTTTGTATGTCATCATTGAGTAGAAATGCTCGACCACAAAGATTTCAATACCACAGAACTTGGAAATTATGCTTTTTTCATCAAACTGTCATTATTTTTTTGACTACTAACATCTTGGCTTGCAGTTATGCCTGAGAGAGTCACATACAACATGCCTGAAAGCTGGAAATTCAAGAAGTTGGAGTGTTTAAAGTCTCAGAGTGTCTGAGTGATTGTTTAAAGTTTGACAAAAATAAGGGTAAGCAACAGTTACATCAATTTTTTTACAACACCAAGAAACAAACAACAACAAAAATAAAAAATTGGGATCTTATCAGCATGTATTGTTTGACTGTTAGCAAAAGTACCTAAACTTTAATGATAGTTTGCATTTATAGTAGATGAAAATGAATGTAAAAACAGACTTTTTATAAATGCAAGCCAAGGTGTTAGTAGTCACAAAAATAATATAATAACTGAGTGTAGACTAATTCTATAACCTTATTTTCACTTATTTCCTGCTGATGTAATGACGATAACATTCTGATGAAGGTAAAGAAACCAGTCAGATGAGCCACAAAAACACAGAATTTATTATTTCTTTACAATCTTTTCACAGTAAAGGTGTCATCTCGCTTTATCTGCCTTGTTAGAGGAAAACAGAGTTCATAACAGACATTCAGTGTAAAGATATTTTTTTTTACATCAAATTTATCACAAAATCAAGTAACAATTTTGAACACAATCAAGCATTAGTTGCAAATGATAATGGCACAGTGAACATTTCTATCAAGAAGCAGATATCTGACTTGAAACTGCATTTAAATTGTGGAGGAAAAATACTCATTTTGGACACAGTAACTAACTCTTGCCAAAATTAAAATTCTGAAGGGCTCTATTAGATATAAATCTGCTTCACATAATTTATTTTCAGCAGTATTAAATTACCGTTCTAACAAAAATAATTCAATCTCTGATATGGCAAGCATTTATTTTATTGTATAAAAGTAGGATTAAAGATGGTTCTTCATGTACCTTCATCCTGAATCCAGCCCATCTCAGCACCCTCGTGTAACTCTCCTTCATCCCTTGCTAAAAAATGCCACTGAAAATGTACAGAAAGCAAAACATCTTTACACCTTATAAAATCTAGACCAACAAAAAGATAGTCCATAAAATAAATTATAGAATATGCATGGCCACCCTAAAATCAACCATACTTGTTGATAAAATACTAACATATCATAATTCTAGGTTTTTCCCTGCCAGTTACATGTATCAATATTGTTCACAAGTATGGACTCCCACTATGTCCTTCAAAATTTAAATCCACAACCAATTAAAATTATTGCCCAGACAACTGATGTTCCAATCAAATGACTGTCTCCAAATAACTCCAGTTAATTGGCATTTTACTGAAGATATAGACAGATAGATAGATGGACAGATAGAACCCAATTATGACCAATGCAGTCATACTTTCATGTGCACTGTCTGAAATTAATTATTAAAATAACAATGCAACTTACTTTTTAGGAAAGTAATGCTAGCACTCTCCAAATATAGATTACTCTGTATTGGACAACAGGAAACATTAAGAAAAAGATTACATTAGAAATGGATCACTGAGCTCTTTTTTTTCCCTACCATTTTAGCACCCCAACTGACTGTTCCCAGACACACGTCCAATAGCGCTAGCAACTATATCGACAAAGTATACCATATGACTGCAAATTTCCTTTGAGGAAATGAGTCGCAAATATTGTCTTCAATGGGTTGTTCAGAGTGGACAGGGTGTGTGTTTTGGGCAAAAACCAATATGGTGCCACGTTGCACTTCTTGTTTCTATATAAAGTATACCAAGCACTGTATTTAAGGGGGTGGGGAGGGGGTATTTGACAATTTCCAAATGAACAGTTTGTGCTTATAAGTCCATGTATATGTCATAATCCACCACAAATGCCTTCCCCCTGCAGGCTCAGGGATGAAGAATAGGCCAGATGTGCCCTCCCATAAGTAGCAAGAGGTGACTAATGGAGACAGGAGCTCCAGTGATGCAGTGGTTAGCATGCCAAACCAGTAACTGAAAGGATGTGGGTCCTACCATCGGATATAGCCATGTCAGCTTCCGTGGTGTGTCTTTGTACCAGGTTCTTTATCCAATTGCCTCAGCACTAAATAACCTATTTGTGTTGTTGTGCCATACAACACCAATCCATAAACCCCTATAAATATACCCTGTTCTGGCTCTGAACTTGTAAAATGTTTTTATGATCTTTATTCATAAATTGCCTCCCTAAGCACAGTAAGTATTACAAATTAAAACATACTGAAATTTTCTTTGTGTACTCAGGTATTGATCCAGGCTCACATGTGTGATTAAGTGAGAAAGTTTACATCTAACCTTGAATTTGTAATTCACCACAAGAAACTATACCTACATATACATGCAATTCTCTCAATGTTCTTCTGAACTGATGTCATGGGTTACATGATTTACAAAATAAGTTGGGTAAAAGGAAATTAATATAATGTGTACCTCAATAATACCAAGGATGGCATCTTTGGCTTGTGTTATTGTAAATGGATTAAGCTGTTTTTTAATATAAAGTTCATAGCACTTGTTTATTGATGTTCCTATGAGATCTTCGACAATATCTTCAATGAACTCATCAGCACTATCTCTCTCAAGCATAAGATTCCTGAAAATAGAGATGAAAAGGTAAAATATACCAAACAATGACATTTTAAAGGTAAGAGTGACTATCTGTAAGACTTGTCAATGTATCTTTAAACTTCAATATAACAGTTTATGTCTTGCAGATAATGAAGATTGATTGATGCACAATGTATAGTACATGTACATGATATCTCTGTATAAGGCTGCTCATGGGATTCATAAAAGTGACCCGCATTGTAAATGAGGCAATCTTATACAAAGGTATGTTCCAATAACACAAAATGACAGGGTATTTTAATGACGTGAAACATCATTATGGTTCTCAAGAACCCAGACCAAAATAAAGTGCAAAAAATTAAATAGTAATTAACATATTAAAACAATGACCATGCCTAGGCATGAAAGGGTCAACCATATACTGAGGGGATTTATTGT
This sequence comes from Margaritifera margaritifera, assembly GCA_029931535.1. Classification (NCBI taxonomy): domain Eukaryota; kingdom Metazoa; phylum Mollusca; class Bivalvia; order Unionida; family Margaritiferidae; genus Margaritifera; species Margaritifera margaritifera. Next base: position 2,114,819 of record JAQPZY010001504.1, read on the forward strand.
GAGGGATCACTGTATATAGGAATTGAACAGAAACAAAGCTGAGATTGAGAACTAACCACTGAATATCCTGAAATGACTTTATGTTAAACCGCATTGGAAATGATATATCTTAAAATGTGAATATTTCATCTATTGTTTTCAAGTTATATTTTCTGTCCTCATTAGGTGAGAACAAAATTCATTTTCATTCACTATCAAGAGTGTTTCCTGTCAACAGAACATTCAAGTTATTACCTGTCTTTTAACACAGGTGAATTTAACTTATCAATCATTGTGGCTGTGATACTTTCACTGTTTTGTCTTGATTGATTACTTTACAAAACATCAGCTCAGTGATCCCATGTTCATTTCCAAATTTTTGAAATGCAAAGATACAAGGTTATCCACCCAAGTTGCTGGGTTATTTTCCTGGTCGCATATGCTTGAAACCTTTTGTGCAAAAAACCTCAAAGCTCAAGCTAAAAAAAAAAAAAATCAGACATATGACAATATGTTGTCAAAATCTGGAAGTCTAGGGGTGTCTTTGGGCAAGCCATTTCTTGACATGAGGACAATGACAAAAACTTTGTTTTTGTGATTCTTCTTGCCCCATTACATGAAGAACATTGTTTGTGAACATTGTTCTTGGGCTGAGAATTTGCACCACCTCCAAAGTGGGAGTGGACAAGAACAAAAATGGCAGAACATACCAAGTGTGATGTGCTAAGCTTCTTGTTCCAAGATTAACTCTAGTTATTAAGGTGAGCATACCTAGAAACATCCAAGAGCATGTACTTGGCATTTAGTGAAAATTCCAAAACAGGTTGCTGGCGTAGAAGATGGACCAAAACTTGCCAAAACAAATTAAAAAAATTACATGGTTCTAGCTTGATTCTAATTGAAGTTATAGACTGTTAAAGTTCTTGGACTTTGTGCTTCAGTTTCTTGCACAAAATGTTTAGAAAATACAGAGCCAGGTTAACATTCTTCAACTTCCTCCACCTCAGAGACCACATTACACCAACATCTGAACTGTCATGAGCAGGTCTAATGAGTTGACAAAACCTTTTGTGCAATCAACATTAAATAAAGTTTAAAAATTTAAGCCTACACTGTGGATAATAAGGCATGAATATTTATCTTACTGGAAGGGACACCAGTATATCACAGATATAAATTTATGGATGTAATATTTATTTAATGTGGCTTTTCATTTTCAACAAGTAACACTAGCTGTATCAGTTATTTTTACCATAGTTCTAACAAGATGAGCTTAGGCAAGTACCTTGCTGAAGGGTATTTGAAACTGACCATCAGCACTGAGGTTCAAACTCCTGACCCACCGGCTACCATAGGATATTGCTTGAGATTAGCTAATACCAGCATTTTTCCATTTTAATTTCATTCATATGGCAATGTTTGATTCATAACCAAGACATATATAAATAAAATATGTTTACATTTTCTATTCATGAAGTGAAAACATGTAGGTGCTAACTTTAGTGCTACTAAAACAGCAGTTTACATTGATGACTGGATGCCATTTTTGCTGTGTCGCAGAGTGGATCTTTCTTTCTCACTGACTTCATAATGAAGTTCAAAACTCAGTTTAAGTACAACAACAAGTATGGAACCAGTCTAAGAAGAATGACACTGTAAAATTGGCAGCCATTGCAAAACCTCATAGAGACTATCAAACACTATTTTAGTAGCAGTAAACTTTGTATCTATACAAGTTGTTACTTCACAAATAAAAAAAATATTAACCTATTTGATAGATGTATGTCTTGTTTATTGCTCAAACTTTACCAGATGAACAAAATTATCATTGAAAAATGCCTATTAGAGGGGCTTATTAGCTAATCTTGAGTGTAGTCTACTTAGGCATTGTACCAGCATTCTCCCAGCATTCCTCTATGAGCTATTCCCTTCCTCTAACAGTTGATGTTGGCAGATGTATCGGAGTTACAATGCAGCCAATTTCTAGCTCAAAACTGCTGTTGAGCTAAATCTAACTACGTGATGCAAAGGGGAGAAAAAAAAAAGAAATGAAGAGGGCTAAAAAGCAAATTGCAAATTTCTACTTCTATTGCTTGCCTTAATATTTAAGAAACAGGTTATAATAAAACAAAATTTTATTGACAATACAACTTTTAGTCATGTTAAATTCTGTAAAAAGACCCTGCAAATTGGGAAAAGTAAACTTATGCACATAAGCCCAATAGCCTAAGTTTTATTTATTTCCTTACCAATCATGATCTGTGAATTTTCCTGGAACAATCTCGTGAGAAACGATTGGTGTTTGTGAAGCGGGTGGTTTACCCTTCTCTGCTCTTGATTTTGATACTGCTGCACGAGACATCGTCAATGTTTATTACCAGTTCATCACCAGATAGAGCGCTTTTCTGTTTGTTATCCGATACTTTGTTCTTGATCTTGATTAGTATTTCTTTGTTTTTGTTTTGTTTTGCACAGATGTTCAGATAAAAGAATAAAGATCTACCCCTCTGACTGTGATAAGGGGGCAAAACTTCGTCGAATCTATAGTTTTCTACATTCGTGAATGCAATCAATAAAAAAAAGACCAGTGAAATGGCGGATGTTGTCGTTTCCATAGAATTAGTAAGTCTCGTCTTAGTTTGCGTGAGAACGAGAATAATAATGAGAAAGAAAAGAAAATCCTTAAAAATGTCCAATAAATTGTATTTGATATATTTTATTAAAATTAGAGGACAAAATTACATTGTTCAACTTTTGAATTGTTCACAAACAAAAAAGTGGATGAGTTGCGAAGCTTTGTCACGTGGTATTGTTTTCCAAAATGGATTCCTTAGCATCGGTTTCTCAGCCAATTTTATCATAAGTTAGTGGTATAATTTTCAGAAGAATAGAATCTTTCCATTTTCTGTGCCATATTTTACATAGATTTTTTTTTGTAGCTACATACACAATATGTATCGCAGTTAATGGCCCATTCTAAGTTATTAACCCAACTGGTCATAGACCAGAACTTGCAGAAGAGCCTGTGATAATTTGTTGTTCGTCGTTCGTCCGTCCGTTAGCACATGTTTGTTAGCGCCACTTTTCCGAAACTACTTGAAGGATTACCATGACACTTTACACACACGTTGATCCTTTGGTCTAGTTGATCCTAAATGAAAAGTGCCTCTCGAACATCCAATATGGCCGGCACAACTCGTCTTGAAAATCTTGTTATCGTACTCCTCCTGAATGGTTCGTCATATCAACATGGTGTTTACAAAAAATGGCGTCTTATGATATCTATTTGGTCCTAAGTAAAAATTGTGCGAATCTGACGTCAATTTAGTCCTACAATGCCAGGAAAAAGACATCAGAGTAAGTATAGCTTGACTAAAGCAATTAGACTTTAATCTGTGGAACAGTGTCAGTATGGGCTGCCAAATATCCGAGATATTCTTGAAATATTTTTTGCTTCTAGTTCCCCCAGTCAGTTGACCATGGAGCATGCTACACAACTCCGTTTGTTCTGGCAGTAAGATGTCAAACCCCCACATAATAAATATCAGGGTGGACGTCTTACACAGTCGGACTATAGTATTTGCTTAGTCCCCCAGCCGTTTGTACCCTCAAACTGATTTTAAAAACAAAAAGCATCAGAGATAACAAAAAATGCACCAAACTTAGTCGTTTCATTCATCAATTTATAATTTCTAACCTGAATGTCACCAGGAGGTCCCTAACACACATGACTGCCATATTTGCATTGGCAAGGCTATTTTTTCAAACAACAGAAGTGATTTTGTTCGTCATCTTCGATAAGTGTCTAATAATTCCTTAAATTTACGTAACTTTGGGCGATACATCCCTTTGTACAGTCTTCCCCCTCTTCAATGGCCCCCCTGACCAGCAGCCAGCTGCTTTATACATTTAGAATTCCATGGTACCAATGAGTTTGTCTTCAAAAGGACCCCTCAAGGATGGCCACCCCTCTAACACAACCAGGGACCAGCATTTTAGTGCAAAAACTGTCAAATTTACCCCTCGTGAGAAGCCACATAATGGTTGTTTTCAGATTGAAATCTCACTAATATTTGTTAATTTCTCAACTGAACACATTGACATTTGTTCCAACATGCTGATAAAGTAAATTTAATCCATACAAAGAGGATTATCTTTACTGCCGTGTGTTCTTTAGATGTTAGGTTTTGTCACTTTGATAATTACTGGATATTATTACCACCGATAATTATCAAGATGACAAAAGCTAACCGCTGAGAAGCACAGTAATGTTCAGCTGAAGTCAGCGTGACAACTGATCGCCAGATAGTAAAATGGTGTGTTAGCCTTTTTGGCTTCCCTCTCATAGATTACGAAAAGTATTTAACAGGGTACCATATTGGGTAAAAAAAAGTTGATCACATGACAAGCTCACTTCCTTTGTAAACACTGAGCATCTTGTATGATAACTACAAATTGTGCACAAAGGAATAAGTTGTTGCAAAAGTGCAAAATGTCATCAGACATTCTCAGTTTAGAACAAAAAGTGAAAACAATTTGACTAAATGAAAATAGGGAGAGTCCTTTGATTACTCCTGAGAAATTTATTGTCAGGAAGATTCAAATAAATATTGTCAATATATAGTGGCACGTTCTATTACCATGGTATGCCTATTACCACGGCATTTAAAGATTCAAATGCAGTGAGTGGGAAGATTGAATCAATGGACATACAGGGATAGTTACAACCAGATGTTTGTGCACATGTTACTGACAAGGTGGTTTTGCACCACGATTGATGATTATTCATAATTTAAATAACATTGGCATTAGTTTTATCACATTAGGTCCATAACCTGATAATATTCCTGTGATTTTTAAATGAAAATATGAAATATATAAAAATTAGTTACGTCTCATACTTTATATGTAGTTATTACTCACATCTGTGTGATCCCCCTCTAGAAAGGCCACCCCTCTTATATAGCCACTTTCCTGCTGCAGAAGGGGTGGCCTTATAAGACGGAAATTACTGTACATAAGGGTTACATCACTTGCCCTTGTTATTTTGTTAAGTTTTGTGAGAAATAGTAAAGCTAGACATTGCAAATATTGGATGCAAACAACACAGTTTTAACCTTTGTATGTCTGAAAATGGACTTTTCCAGTAACTGGAAAAGGACAGCAAGCAGGCTCATTGTTTACCCTGAAAACTTCCATTTGGTTTGAAACACAAACAAGATGACAGTGTTAGGGACCCCCTGGCAACAGTTGGGTTATAAATTAATGAATGAAATGACAAAGTTTTGTGCAATTTTTATATCCTTGATGCTTTTTGTTTTTAAAATCGCAAGGGGGGTACAAAGTGCTGGAGTGGCAGGCAAATATTTTAATGTCCATATTATGGCTGCCACAGCAGTCATCTTGTAACTCTTGTTATCGCTCCTCCTCCTGAATGGAAAGTCATATTGATGTCTAGTTGGTCTTAACTGAAAAAGGTGCCATCTGATATCCGATAAGGTCGCCACAGTGGCCATCTTAAACATCTTTTTATATCAACTTCTCCTGAATGGATGGTTATATCAACATGGGTTTTTTACTAAATGACGTCTGACTTCTAGTTGGTCCTAAATGAAACTGATGCTGCACAGACATCCATTATGACAACCAAATAGTTATCTTGAAAATCTTGTTATCACTACTCCTGAATAAATGGTCATATCAACATGGGGTTTTCCCGTAAATACTTTTTATGATGTTTCATTGGTCATAAATGAAATGGTGCCAGTCTGACTTCCAATATGGCCACAACAATGGCCATCTTGAAAATCTTATCACTACTTCTGCTAGATGGTTGGTCATATCAGTATTGTGCTTTCACCAGAAGGCTTCTTAATGATGTCTAGTTGGTTCTGGAAATGGTGCCAATCTGATATTCAGTATGGCCACCATGGCAATCATCTTGAAAATCATGTTATCATTACTCCTTCAAAACAGAAAGTCAAAGTCATATCAATATGGGGTTTCCCCCAGAAGACTTCTTATGATGTCTTGTTGGTCCTAAATGTGTTTTGTTAGTCTTAAATGAAAATTGTGCCAGTTTGACAACCAGTATGTCCACCTCAGCAGCTAATTTGAAAATTTTGTTATTGCTGAAGAATATCATTATCAGAAATGGTTTTAACACTCGGCAGTTAAAAGGAAGAAATGGTCTTATCTTGAATTCCTGAAAATTCTTTTTGACTTGTTGAGCGTCTGTCCTTTCGAGGGACTCTTGTTAGGGTAATGAATGCAACATCCTCTAGCTGACATGATAAAACATGATCAGTGAGACAGTGCAGTTTGTAATTCATGGAAATTTTATAATCTTTAATCTCATAGGGAAGTAGGGTTATATGTCAGAATTTGTTATTTTTGGGGGTGGGGTAGGGGTAGAATGTGAGAAATATGGAAAGCATGTTGTCAGTAGTCTTCATTGTCATCTGAGAGACCCATGGATCTCAGTTAGTAGTGTTGGATTCATAATCCAAGGGTCACAATTTCAGTACCGTTCAAGAACAGCCCAGGGAGAGGCGCCTAGGTCCCATTTCCTTAGCATGATATAGCTAAATAAAGTACCATTTAAAACCACCCAACCAATTTTTGTTCTGTAGAAATATGGCAAGCCTCTAATCTTTTAAGGGATTATGACTCGGCTTTACTTTTTGGCAGGGTTTTATTGTTCAATCTTGTCAAAATCCTGTTTCATGTTCCAAAGATGGTATTCATAAGAATTATGTACATTTGACCGAGTTAACATTTGAACTAATTTTGATATTGGTATGAAAGTGTACAGAGCAAACTGAAAGTTATTTTTGGGTGAGATATTTTTCTCGCAAATTCTTTCGATTTTCAAAGTTTTGCTTACCTTCTTAGCAGCTATATCCCAAATTGAAATGGCACCCAAATGAAAATCGCAATAACCCACTGACATTCTGAACACTTGCAAGACTGGCCATGATGTCACATGATCATCTGAGAACTGGATATAGTCCATTTGAAACTTTCTACTGATTTGCATTATTTTTTTTTTATTTATATATTAACAGGGGTAGAAAAATCAATTCCCCAGGACAAATAAAAATTAATGCTGGGTAACCATTTTTCCCAATGTAAAGGCCCAGTTGGGCAGCTAAAAAATATTATTAAAAAATTATCATGCTAAAAATTATAATGAATTTTATATATTTTCCAATGACAAACATTTGATCATTAAATTTCCACCCAGGGAACTTACAGCAGGGTGCCCAATTATCTCCATATAACCTATAGTTGAATGTTGGGTGATTGCTATCCGTAAGAGGTCACACTAATCCCCATGTGTCAGCTACTCATTATTTTGATTAATAAGTAATAACAGCCCATACTATCAGCCCCAAAGGGTGAACCTTTAAAGAAACAAGACTCGTAAATGTTCATTGTTTTTCAACACACCAACATATGGTAGCGGCATCTTTCATCTTTGGCCTGCCACACTTAATGCCTATAATCTTGTATTATGCATTCCCATTGGTGTGTTGAAGAAATGGGCACTTGCTGTAGAACATGTGACAGTTGTTTCTGTTGGCTAAATATAGCAAGACTTAGTTTAAAGAATCAAACCAATGGTAATTGTATTGGTTCATGGGGTAATGTCGAAACAAAGATCCCACTTGGAAAGTGTACAGTTACCTGATAGTTTAGATACTGGATTTATCATATCAGATTAACGATAATGTGAACTGTAATGATATAAACTCAGATGAACATAAAGTATGGATAAGTTTCTGGTCAGGGGTGGCCAACTACTGGAAAGCTGATTGACAACAAGACAGCAACAAGGAAATTATTCCATTATCTTTTTTTTTTGGTGCTCATCTCAAATAGATTAAATAAGTGTGCAAACTGGTGTGATGCGAGGGTTCGAGGTGCCCGGGGGCAATGTTCTTTTGTGGTGCCCCTACTGAGGCACCCCAGGGGCAATGTTCTTTAGTGGCACCCCTACTTTGCCACAGAGAACAGTTTTATGTCAGTTGCCAACCTCCACCCCACCCCCACCCCAATCTATGCCCCGGTTACAGCTTTTTAAAAAAAAAAGCTCATTGCGGCACCCCACCCACCCACCCACCTGGCGTCCGAGGGCATGGGCCCCCCCCCACGACCCCCGTTGTGCTGCCACTGTTGTATATTATCAGAACCATCAAGATGTATGTCAAGATTACAAAGTTCCCTTTTAATTGCAATAAAAAAACCCCATCAGAATCTGAGCTTTCAAGATATTCAACACTAGCAAGCATTGTAACTGGACTTTTAAGGTCAGAGTCTACAAATCTAACAAGAATGCATTCTTGGTCTATAACTGCTGAATCAGTACTAGCATCTGAAAGGATGGACATGAATTTAGCTCAGTAGGACGTCATATATACTGTTGATGAAATCTATACATGCAGTTCTAATGATGTGATCAGTTCCAAGTTTAACTCCGTTTTTGATTTGCACCTCACAAAGAAATTCATGGTCTGAAAATATTTTCTCTGCTTTGTTATGGCACACGCTGTGTTAAACAGCTCCTTGTAATGCTCGGTTTTGCTCATTGTATTTAAAGATCACTCCGTCTAAATCACCCACAACTTTTTTTTTCTCAGATTTGGCCTTTACATGATCACATTTTAACTGACTTGTATTGTACTTTGCACTTTTCTGATGTGCTAACTATGTCTCTCCTTGTGATAACCTGTCCTGCAGACAATCCACTGGTTTTGTCTGCAATTGAGGGGTACCTCTTGCATATACATATACTGCAAGATGCAATCATTTGAGCTTCATTGGCCTGAAGCCAAGGAAACTCCTGCAACCAGGAATCTTTAAACTCACATTTGCTTTTTTTATCGTATTCCCAGTCATTGTCAATATTTGTTGTAGCCCATTTTGTTGACTTTTCATTAAGCTTTTTACCATTAAGCTCTAGTTTTGTAAGAAAACCATACATCTGGATACATTCTTGGAAAAATTCATTGTATTTGCTCATCACAGTTAGAAGGAGTCCAGCGAATGGTTCAAATCAACGGATTTCTCAGGGAAGCCCTATTCTCCTGTTAATTAAATTTTTTGTGATGTAACCATCAAAAGATGTCTCGTAAACTACCCAGTAGTACCATCTGTTCCCATTTATCGTAACCATAAAGCTGTGGCTGGTTTCAGTTCTAATTGATAAATCTCAGCCTACACTATATAAACAACAAAGAACGCACCCATATGGTTCTCGTTGGTAAGTATGAATAGCGCTTGTGTAAACACAGCTCAGACAAAACAGGAACTACTGCCCTTTGAAGTTACAGGCCACAATTTACTTGCCCATGGACAAGTAACCTTGCAAAAGTTGCTCGTCCATAAGAACAAATCTCCAACTCAGACAATACAGAAATTGGATTTCTCTGCCCCTAAATATCTGCATATGACACTGACAAACAGCTGATTTTGTGACAAATAATATAGGAGTTTTTATTTCTTTGAGCCAAATTAAATAAATAAATTATATTTTAGGGTAGAATTAAAAATCACTTGTCCAGAACAAGTGAATCAGAAGAATATTTGTTCAGCCCTGCTTTCAATATTGGACAAATGATGCTGATGTGCCATCAAATATCGATGTAGATACAAAAATAGAGAAACCTTGAAACAATTGTCTTCATCAACAACATTGGAAAATATTGCTACAGAAAACATCCTACTGACTACATTTCTTGGCCAACCGCTCTTACATTTTGCTACTTGGCAGATGTCAGCCAGGTGAGTGATCACATGTTCATCTGGCTCTTTTGTTAAAGCTTACTTTGTTCATTTGCAGTTTTTCATCACCAACAAAAATAGTTCTTAAAGTGTTTTTTTTTCTATACTTTCAGATCAGAAATGCTCTGAATAGAAGCCATCACTTAGAGTATTACTACACAGTTTTTTGCCTGAGTGGACACACAGATGCAGGGTTTAACAATGCAGTTGATCGGGCATGGGTATGGTATGCCCAGACAATATCAGCAGACAGGTACATGAAAATTCTCAAAGCTCATAACAAGATCATGCATGTGTTTATAATTGTTCTATTTCTAATTTTACCTTTGTATCCAGTCAGCTGCTGTATGTGTTGGCTAAAAAACTTGACAATTCTCCTTTCCATGTTTGCAGTTCTTAAACTTAACTTTGTTTTATTTTCTTTTAGTTACAGGTTCTTTTCTTCTGTTGTATTTTGGCAAGTTAGATATGAGGAAATATCTCAAGATGAAAACACACCATAATTTAAGGTGACAATGCCGCTCTGGGACATGGGCCGCATGAGTCATTTCTACACTTTTGAAGAAAAAAGGTGATAGCCATAGTGGTGGTAATGCAGAAAAAATCTCTGACAACCTCACACTTAGGCCTAAGACTTAGTGACCCCTCAATGCTAGATTTATTTCAGATAAACCAATTTGTGGTCGGTGCAGTAATTAGAAGATCAGACTCTATTTATGACCATAACCAGAAGTGCAGTGTATTAACTGCACTTCAAAATAAAAGTTAAATATTAAATGACCATAATTATTTGCTTTTTATTGACTGAACTGCAGTCAATAACATGGCATGGTGCCATCAGTTGTACATTTTGCTGTAACCAATCAAATTTTATGAAGGAGACCATTCATGAATGCTTGCTTGAGTAATTCATCACCCCTCTTGTCTAGAGGATATCATCAAAAGATCAGCAACATTTCACAAACTGAATGTCATACAACATAGTCATGAGACATTTTGCAGTAGTTTACAAATAAATGATGACAATGTTAGAAAGCATGTGAGCTGTCATGCTATTTAAATCAAGTGGCAAGTGAGTATAAATATCTTCATGAAGTCTTGGGTGTAAAACAAAGTGCATACTGGCAACTGCCTGTAGTGCTTAGTTTTTGATCTGAAATGAAGTAAGTTTGATCAGATGCCGACTAAATTGCTTCTAAGAGATCTTTTTTTATGAATTACCAGTAATAAGATATTGATGACTCTGGGAAATACCAGCATATTTGCCCAACCATATGTCATCGAGCTGCAACTCATCTTGTGGAATTATAGATTGTATCCTTTCATCTCTTGGAAAAGTATAGGTGTATTCGGCAAAAATCGTGTAACCCAAATTACAAAATGTACACATCTTTATTCATACTAGGCTGGGTGAATGGTATGGCACCAGATCTATTGGAGTGAATTTATCAAAAGGATAGAAATATCATAATATGCATTTCAAGTGACTGTTGTCATCCCTAACCCAATTAAATTGGCAGGAGATATAGATATGGGTTCCATCCAGTCATTTGTCAGTCAGTCAGTCTGTCCATCCATCCATCACACGTTCATTTCCAGAGCATAACTCCACAACCAGTCATGGTATCTATATGAAACTTGATACACATATTAGACTCCACAACCAATCATGGTTTCTATATGAAACTTGATACACATATTAGACTTCACAACCAATCATGGTATCTATGTGAAACTTGATACACATATTAGACTCCACAACCAGTCATGGTATTTATGTGAAACTTGATACACGTATTAGACTCCACAACCAGTCATGGTATCTATGTGAAACTTGATACACATATTAGACTCCACAACCAGTCATAGTATCTATATGAAACTTGATACACATATTAGACTCCACAACCAGTCATAGTATCTATATGAAACTTGATACACATATTAGACTCCACAACCAGTTATAGTATCTATATGAAACTTGATACACGTATTAGACTCCACAACCAATCATGGTATCTATATGAATGTTGATACACGTATTAGACTCCACAACCAGTCATGGTATCTGTGTGAAACTTGATACACATATTAGACTCCACAACCAGTCATAGTATCTATATGAAACTTGATACACATATTAGACTCCACAACCAGTCATAGTATCTATATGAAACTTGATACACATATTAGACTCCACAACCAGTCATAGTATCTATATGAAACTTGATACACATATTAGACTCCACAACCAGTCATAGTATCTATATGAAACTTGATACACATATTAGACTCCACAACCAATCATAGTATCTATATGAAACTTGATACACATATTAGACTCCACAACCAGTCATAGTATCTATATGAAACTTGATACACGTATTAGACTCCACAACCAATCATGGTATCTATATGAATGTTGATACTCGTATTAGACTCCACAACCAGTCATGGTATCTATGTGAAACTTGATACACATATTAGACTCCACAACCAGTCATAGTATCTACATGAAACTTGATACACATATTAGACTCCACAACCAATCATAGTATCTACATGAAACTTGATACACATATTAGACTTCACAACCAATCATAGTATCTACATGAAACTTGATACACATATTAGACTCCACAACCAATCATGGTATCTATATGAAACTTGATACACGTATTAGACTCCACAACCAATCATGGTATCTATGTGAAACTTGATTCACGTATTAGACTCCACAACCAATCATGGTATCTATATGAAACTTGATACACATATTAGATTCCACAACCAATCATCTTATCTATATGAATGTTGATACACATATTAGACTCCACAATCAATCATCTTATCTATATGAATGTTGATACACATATTAGACTCCACAACCAATCATCTTATCTATATGAAACTTGATACACGTATTAGACTCCACAACCAATCATCTTATCTATATGAAACTTGATACACATATTAGACTCCACAACCAATCATCTTATCTATATGAAACTTGATACACATATTAGACTCCACAACCAATTATCTTATCTATATGAAACTTGATACACATATTAGACTCCACAACCAATCATGGTATCTATGTGAAACTTGATACACGTATTAGACTCCACAACCAATCATCTTATCTATATGAAACTTGATACACACATTAGACTCCACAACCAATCATGGTATCTATGTGAAACTTGATACATGTATTAGACTCCACAACCAATCATAGTATCTATGTGAAACTTGATACACGTATTAGACTCCACAACCAATCATCTTATCTATATGAAACTTGATACACATATTAGACTCCACAACCAATCATGGTATCTATGTGAAACTTGATACATGTATTAGACTCCACAACCAGTCATGGTATCTATATGAAATTTGATACACATATTAGACTCCACAACCAGTCATAGTATCTATATGAAACTTGATACACATATTAGACTCCACAACCAATCATGGTATCTATATGAAACTTGATACACATATTAGACTCCACAACCAATCATCTTATCTATATGAATGTTGATACACATATTAGACTCCACAATCAATCATCTTATCTATATGAATGTTGATACACATATTAGACTCCACAACCAATCATCTTATCTATATGAAACTTGATACACGTATTAGACTCCACAACCAATCATCTTATCTATATGAAACTTGATACACATATTAGACTCCACAACCAATCATCTTATCTATATGAAACTTGATACACATATTAGACTCCACAACCAATTATCTTATCTATATGAAACTTGATACACATATTAGACTCCACAACCAATCATGGTATCTATGTGAAACTTGATACACATATTAGACTAGTGGTCCATATGTGCCTTTTGCTGTTCACAATTCTTCAGTTGAAGTATTTTGTATAGTTTTGTCTGTTTATATGTCCATCTGCCCATTATCCACAATTTAATTTTCAGGGCAAAACTCCAAAACTCTGTAAGATATCTCAGTGAAATTTGGTACATGTATTAAATTATTGGACCAAGTATACATGTGCCTTTGCTATTCACAATTCATCAGTTTCAATATTTTAATGTTTTTGTCCATCCATCCACCCTTCAGACTTTCATTTCTGTGGCAAAACTCCACAATTCTTCAAGATCTATCTATGAAAGTTTATACACATATTAGACTATCAGTCTGTATGTGCCTTTTGGTATTACAAATTGATCAGTTTCAATATTTTATATAATTTTGTCCATTGATCTGACCATCCATCCATCCATCACAGACACTTTTGTTTCTGGAGTAAAAATCCCAAACTGTTTAAAATATTCTTATGAAACTTTATGTTCGTATCAGATTCATGTTAAGATATGCCTTTAGATGCCAATCAGATATGTGTGTATATATTAAATCTTCAACAGATCATTCTATCTCCTATGAGACATTTTGGTGGTCTAGGTTGGGTAGGAGATATAGATGACTTCTTCTAGTCTCACAATGGACAACAGTTTAAATAAGTATAAAAAATTTAAGTTCGCTGAATTTAAAAGTTGTATTTTCAGTAAAATGTAATTACAGGTGAATCATGGTTCAAAGGTCACTTTTTTAAACCATAAATGTTCGACAAAAACATTACCTGAAGTGAAAGTATTTACATTTTTTTTGTTTTCTTCAACATCTTTAATGAATGTGTAAAAAATATGATTAAGTTCAAAAGTTTACAAACTGCTTTACTTTTCAGATGTTAAAGACCATTTTAGGGAGAATGTAAGACGTTTGAGACAGATACAAAGACGATGCAAAGAGCGGGAGTTTGAGTCTCAAAAGCCAGTTAAAGCTCTGTGGAAGTCAGAAAAGTACAAAGAAATTGGCTCAAAAATCAAAGAAGAAATTGAGGTAGTAACAGTTTGTTTAATAGTAATATTGCACAAATATCTACATCAAAAAGTAAAGTTAAACAGTTACATTCAGATCTCTCTATTTGGCAGTATTCTGAAACATATTATCAAATATAACACTGTATATACATTATTCCCACGTTTTTCTTCACTAATTTGGAAGAGAATTGGTGAGAAATCGATCTTTTTTAAGTAAATGGTTAGTTTTTCCTATGTGTTCTGTTGAACAAACAGCTTTTCCTTGATCCTATAACCTCTAAGCATTTATGTTTGCACTATCTATTTACAATATATGAAAAGTAATTATTCAGAAACCTTTCATTTGATTGATTCTTCAATGTCCATGAAAGTGGTTACACATGGCATGCATGCTTTCACTTATTTTGTTTCTTGGTTGATTAATGGTTCCGCTAAATGGTTTTGCACAGTATGACACAGTGATGAATCAGATATGGGGTGGAGTACTTTTTTGTCAAGCCCCATGTTAGTGGGAAGCTAGACATAGCACTGTTCTTATGGCAGCGGCGTCAGCAACAGTTTCTTTAGGTTTGGCTTCAAGTTTTTCATTTGCATATATTTCTTAAACCCCTTGATAGATTCTCCTCATACTTTGAATGAATCATTATGAAGCTGAGACAATTCATTCTAGAACATGTTCCCTCACTTTTTTTTAACCTTATCGTCAAGGTCCCAATCATAGAAAATTTGTGTTTAAGGTTTTGTTTCAAGTTTTGTCATTTCTTTATATTTTTTAAACCCCTTGATAGATTCTCATTATAATTGGCATTATTCCTCATGAATTTAAAACAATAATTCTATGACACACTCACTCATCTCTATGATCTTGGGGTCAAGGTCAGTCATAGAAGATTTGTAATTTTTTCATTAGCTTTTATTTCCTAAACCCCTTGATTGGTTTTGTCATATTTGGAATATGGCCTCTGGAGTGTTCAGAGGATCTGCCAATCAGATGCAGGATGAATGTAATTAATATGCATATTAATTATGTAATTGTTCATCTGATTGACTGAGCTGGTGAACACTCTAGAGGTCATATTTCTGATTTGATTTTTAGCAGATTTGGTAACTATCTAAGTTTGTATCATCAAGATCTCAGATGAGTTCAGTTATGAGTGATATCCACACATATTAATGAGATGATCTTGTATCAGATTGGCTGAGCTTGTGAACACTCTAGAGATCTTATATGTGATCAGATTTGATCACATTTGGTTTGTAAGCTTATGTCAAGATCTCAGCATACATGTGAACCTCCCAGCCAGGAGGGTTTTCCTCCCGAGATGAGGGGTGTCTCCTATCACTCATTGAAATCTCCTGCATACTAAAAATTATTATTTAAAAAATTCTGGAACAGAAATTTTCCAGATTTTTTTTCACACCTTGCTCCCAGTGTAGTATATTTACAGTTAAGACTTCCTGTGATCACTTGACTGTGAACTGGCTTACGCGAACATGACACTTGAATTGCTAAATCAACTGACAATAACTTAAAAGTAATCACTGGATTATACTATGTGTGATCAGTAGTAATTTGGAAAGAGTTAAAGATGTTAATGAATTATGGTTGGATTACTAAAGAGCTCAAGCCGGTCGGTTTGGTGTCAGTGTTTAAAGTTTATTGAGATGGATTATACTATGTGTGATCAGAAGTAATTCGGAAAGTATTAAAGATGTTATCGGATTATGGCTGGATTAGTCATTACTAAAGAACTCAAGTGGCATAAAACAGGTCGGTTTGGCTTCGGTATTTAAAGTTTATCTAGGTATGTGTTATCTCCCAATGCTAAAATGCCAAAATCTAAACAACTGAAATATCACATGAAATTCAATAATGGATTGTAACAGGAATTTCAGTGGTTACAATTAAAAAAGTTCAAAGGGACATGAATGTGCATTCTGCCATTCCCATAAAGTCTATCTTAAAAAGAACTTCCCAAATTTGACCCACATAACACCAATCTTGAGCAGTTCTGGTAGGCAGTCAGCAACTTTAATCTACCCACAGGCATGAAACATTTAAAGGTCTTGGTGGACTCAGTAGAGTTGTACTAAAATTGCCACATTCCAATGCAGACACTGAAAGGACGTTTTCTATCCTGAGGAAAATTCAGGATCCAGTAATGATACATCATCTCCAGAGTGTTGAGATCAACAATGATGAGGACTGCCACAAATATAATCCAGGCAATGATCTCCTAAGAAAGGCTAAAAATGCTTGTGCTACATATAAGGACAGTATGAAAGGCAACAAGTTGCTGTGAAATGACTGATATGATGAGATGAAGTACATATTTTAATACAGAAAAAGGATATTTGTTCAATAGTTGTCATTTTTGTCCATTTGCATGCTAAAAATTGGGTAAATGAAAATCCTTCTGATTTGAAGTGAAAACTCCTGACCAAATTTTGCAAATCTTCTCATCTGTCCTGAGGTGACCTCTCTGTTCTGTCACATGAATGTCTCAGATGTGTTCAGTTATGAGCAACAGTCATGCATAATTATGAGATCATCTTGCATCTAATTGCCTGAGCATGTGAACACTCTAGAGGCTATATTTCTGATTGGATTTGGATTAGATTTAGCATGTAAGCTTGCTTCATCAAGGTCTCCAGTGAATTCTAGTATGAGGGACATCCACACATATTAAGGAGGGGATCTCGCATCTGATTGACTGAGCTTGTGAACACTCTGGAGACCATAATTATTATCAGAATTTGATCAGATTTTTTTGTATGTTAATTTGTATCATCGAGATCTCGGATGAGTTCGATTTTGAGCAACATCCATGCATATTAATGAGGTCATCTTGCATCTGATTGGCTGAACTAGTGAACACTCTTAAAGTTCATATTTCTGATCCAGTTTTTATCAGACCTGGTATGTAAGCTTGTATCATCAAAATCTCAGATGATTTTGATTATGAGTGACATCCATGCATATTAATGAGGTGATCTTGCATCTGATTGGCTGAGCTTGTGAACACTGTACAGACCATATTTCTGAACAGAATTTAATTAGACATGCTGTGTAAGCTTGTATCATCAAGATCAAATATGAGTTCAGTTATGAGCAAGATCTATTAATAAGGATTCAGGCTGATCATATGGTGGGTATCAAACCTGCAGTCTTCTGTTCATTAATCTAATGCCTTAACCACTGAGCCACCACAACTCTCTTTGGTGGAGTTTGCAGTGGTTTCCAGGGGCCCCTGGGGGTAAGGACAGGTTTGGATTGGTTTGGTGTTTTACAGCACAGCAACACAAGTAGGTTATTTAGTGTCAAGGCAATTGATGTAAAGTGCTTTACCCAAGGATACGACATGGTAGCTGACCCAGGCTGATCTGATTTTATGATTCAAACCCACAACGATTCAGTCATGACCTGGGCATGCTAATCACACTGCCACCAAAGTTCATGTTTCCATCCATTGCCTCTTACAACATATGAGAGGGCACATTGTGCCTATTCTACATTCCTGAGGGTAAGGACAGATCCAGGAATTCATGCTGACTGTGCAGATTAAGTAAGTGTAGTTACTTTAAGAGTGGAGCTATGAACAGTTTCTAAGTTATGAAACTGGGCCTGGTTCCCAAGGGCTGCATATGGTAAAGATCCAGGGGACAATGCTGGTTGTATAAATGATCTGTCCTTTTTATGCCAGGAAACTGGTCCAATATATATGGTCTAGGAAAGAAGATACATTTCTCCAACATTAATAGACAATGTAGTAGCTAATGCTATATGCTCCCAACTTTTCTTTTCTCTCTACAGTTTAAATACATGTATGAACTTGCATTCACAAGCTGACATATGTCAACTACCCAGGTGAGTAAGAACATGCCAACTTGTGCCTCCTGTTCTTTTGTAATTTTTTTTTCTTGTTTTATAGATTTTTAACATATAGGCCTTAGTCTTTCTTCACAGTAATCTTGTTAGCAAGATTAAAAACAAACATTAGTTGAGGTAGACAAATGAAAATGTATGGCTATGCTTGTCTGATTAGATTTTATTTACTATAGTACAAAAAAATGTCAGTTCTTTGTTACCCATTTTTAACTGTTTTGGGCTGTTTTTCACCCCAAAAACTTATGTTAGCACGATTAAGCAAATACCACTGGAGATAGATAAAGGAAATTTAGTAGGCATATGCGTTTGTAGATGACCTGATTAGATTTTCATGCTATGATACTGTAGCAGTTTTTAAAATTTGTACAAGTTTTTGAACTTCTTGGGAGTCTGACTTAGACTTTTTGGTCTGCAGTGTATGTGTTTTAAAAACAGATCTAGTTATTTTTCAAACCATATGATTACTGAATAGAACAAAGCAAACATTCATTCAGATAGGGTTCATATAATAAACCCTAACCTTAAACATTTTTGGTCTTTTCCAGTAGATCATGGGAATATGATTCTTTCTAGGTTCACACATAAAGATCACTCAACAAGAAAAGATACATTGCCATCTTTAAGAATTAAGCAATACCTAAATTTTCTCTAAAATTAATTTACTACATTTATCAGATTTTAGCTCTTCTGGTCATAGACCAGAATGGATGGTCTTATAAACATGGGGTTTTCACTGAAAAGACTTATTATGACATCTAGTTGGTCCTAAATGAAAATGGTGCCAAGCTAACAACCAATATGGCCTCCATGGCAGCCATTTTTAAAACCTTTTTATTGCTACTCCTCTTGAACAGAAATCAATAGGAGGTTTTCACCAGAAGACTTCTTATGATGTCTAATTGGTTCTAAATGTAAATAGTGCTCATCTGACAGCCAATGTAGTCACCCTGGCAGCCATCTTGAAAATCTTGTTACCACTACTTCTCCTGAATGAATACTCATGTCTACATGGGGTTTTCACCAAAAGACTTCTTATGATTTCTAGTTGGTCCTAAAGAAAATGGTGCCAATCTGAGATCCAATATGGCCACCACAGTGGCCATGTTGAAAATTTAGTTATTGCTCAAGAATATCAGAGATGGTTTCAACACCCAGCAGTTAACAAGAAGAAATGGTCTGATCTTGGTTGCTGAAAATTCTTCTTGCCCAGGAGAGTTTCAGACTCTTCAAGGGACTCTTGTCTATATTTGTTTCTATGTCCATGTTTTTGTTGGATCTGCACCATTAGCTTATGCTGATTGCACAGGTCATGTATCAGACTGGTCACTTATAGGCTGTGAGCCAGTCACATAAAGATGGCAACTCAATGTATGAACTTGGAATCTCACAATTGAACAGGGATTATTGTTTCAATTAAGTTGCAGGTGCCAACACTTTTAGTCATAAGACATAGCATATTTTTGTAACTAGACAGTGTTTATGTCATTTGTTTTGCTCCCAAATTATGATTCTTAAGGTTACCAGAGGGAAACCAGTTGACAATTTTCACTTGCCAGTTCTAAAATATTTTGATGATTTTCCTTGTAACTTGGAGCACTACTATGCTGTCAGTAGTATGGAGAGAGTTCAAAGTAAATCTTTATTCAATCCAAAGAAAACTTAATCTCTTCAAGTAGTCAGCAGAAAACCATAAGAAATCAGATGCTTTGTGACCGTCAAACATAGGTGACTATACATAGCAGTACTGCCTGTTCTTGTAGCAATTGCTTCCTGTTTTCTATTGTTTTATATCCATGCATCAATGAAGGCATGTGACCTCAGCATGCTTCATTTATAATATGTCCAGTCCATAGTAAGTCAGAGCTAATCTTGGAACAAATGATTTTCAGAATATGGGACAAATTAAAGATCCACTTGTCAGGTGAAACAGTTACTAATTATTTTCTTGCTGGAACTTTTGTGCTTTGTCAAACTATTCCATCTAATACATTATACTTTATTTACCTGTGTATAACATACAATTAAAAATGTCCACTTTTGTCAAATGAATGCTTACTGTGCAGCTCAAAATGACGTGATCATTACAATATGAAATCAGCATAACATCACTAGTTACCTAAGTGTATCATAGCACTATGTCCTCCAGGAGAAATTAGGCATAAAATGATGTTGTTGTCACTTCTGTCTTGTATTAAAAAATGAAAAGTAATTTTTTTATATACAATTTTAATAATCACAATGACAGTTCTGTAAAAAAAAAAAACGTTAAAGTCAATGAAAAGTTTGCGAGACCTTGGGAAATCTTTCGCGACTTATGACCTGCTGTAAATCAGCTAGGCAGGCTTTATGCTGTAGAAAACTGATGTGGTCTCAGTAATTGTACAATACTGAAAAATTTGCTCACCAACATACACTTTTCTTGGTTTATTTGATAAGAGGAGTCTGCGATCTTCAACCTATGCAAAATTTGACAAATTTTTAAATACTCAATCAGCTGTTATTTTATGGACAAGTAATAACAGTGTATTTTTTCAATTCCTATATGTGTAATAACTTTGCTTAGGAATACATATTCAACAAAGGAGCACAAGAAAATGGACACAATCCTGTCCATTTTTTAAGTGATATTTGATTGCTTGGACCCTTAGCTATGTAAAAATAATTTTTTTTCAAACAGTTAAATATGGCAACATTTCATGAGCAGTCATCCTTAACAGTGAACAGTATATACTCACATTGATGATTACTGTATATACCAGTGTATTAGCTGATACCAACTGCAAACTGCATAGACCCAGATCTGCCATTGCATAATGCGCCAGCAGATCTGGGTCTATGCAGTTTGTAAGGACTAATCAGTAGAACAAACAACATAGACCCTGATCTCCCAGCACATTATGCGATGGCAGATCAAGGTCTATGTTGTTTGCATTTGGACCCTGCTTATACGCGAGTATATACAGTACATAATGTAATAGTAGATCAGGGTCCTTACTATTTATTTAAACCATGATTAGAATGAATGATATAGACTCTTCTCTGCCAGTGCATAATGTGACAGCAGATCTTGGTCTGTATGCTGTTTGCATTTGGATGTTAATGATACATATGCAAATTGTGATATTCTTCTAATGACATACAATCTAGTCTCATTAACCCAGCTTTCATTTACTTGTCTATCCCATGTACAGGATACACTGATAGGAACAATTCATTTAGATCATTCAGTTCCATATTTATCAAAAGTATGACATGCACCCAGCTGTGAACAGCGTAGACCCAGATCTGCCATCAGATAATATGCTTGGACATCGTAAAACTTATGAGTTTGAGTTGGAGCTTGAGATGTTGTTTTGATTAGTCACAAACAATGTTACTTTTGAAAGCTCATTTTTGATTGGCTGATAGAAAAAACTCATCTCAGAGTTTTATGATTTCCAGGCCTGATTTTAAGCAGACTGTGTAGATCCTGATCTGCAGATGTACTATGCAATAACATCTGGATCTACACAGTGTGCAGTGCTTTTTGAACATGGACTATTTGACAAACAGTTACCCTACATGTAATTCTGCATTTTTAGTCGAAGTGGTTTGCATCATGTTAATGAATTCTAACTTTAAATTTTAACACATGGCAGAGATGACAGTTCCAATTTTTACTTACTATCCCGGCAAGGATGATGTGGGGAAAATGTTCTCAAATTTTGAAAATTTGTTCTTTTTTCTATTTATAGATTAGGCTAGTTACATGAAATTACATTTGCCCAACAGTGGATTTCAGTTGTCTGAGATAGTTGGGCTTGGAAATGGTCATCTCCTGCATATTCTTAGACTTTCATCTCTTTCAGAATTATAGAAAATCATGGCCTACAAAATCAGCATTTATGTCTATTGTTAATTTCAGCAAGATGAGCCCTTGCCTCCACGGCCCAAATCTGCAACATTTTTGCGAGCCCACTCAAGAGCTGGTCCCCCTGTGAAGCTGGTGACTCGATCTATAACCCCTGATCCCAAACTATCTGTGCCTCCAGCTAGTATTGCAAATGATGTGAGTTATCTTTTTGATGTAAATGCCATGCAGTTAAAAATAGCAATATGAAACATGAACAGGAAAATCTGCTACCTTAAGTGAGTTTATTGGTGTGCATCAGAGATGCACAAACACCACCTGGTTTGGTTGAGTTAAGCCCACTTTAAGGTACTTTGCTGAAAATGCACAATACAGCAGATTCAAGTGATTGATATATAATATTAGTGGGGAATTTTGTTGGACATTTTGCAAATCATGCATGTGAAAAGTGATATTGTCTAATTTATAAATTTTAACTGCATTTATTCTACATGGAAGGGTTTTATGTTATTGCTCAAAATTTTACCAAGGTTAGTAATTAGTTTTAAAATCTTTTACATTCATATCTGTAAATTGTTTAAGTATGTAATTATGTAGCAACTGTTGCTTGAATCTTGTATGTTATGGTCATATGAAGGAGTCACAAATTAGTTTGGTGGTGTTCGTTTTTTTTGTTGTTGGTATTTTACAGCACAGCAACACTTTGAAGGTTATACAATGCTGAGGCAAGTTGAATAAAGTGCCCTAGGATACACCATGGTAGGCAAGTTGAATAAAGTGCCTTGCCCTAGGATACACCATGGTAGGCAAGTTGAATAAAGTGCCTTGCCCTAGGATACACCATGGTAGGCAAGTTGAATAAAGTGCCTTGCCCTAGGATTCACCATGGTAGGCAAGTTGAATAAAGTGCCTTGCCCTAGGATACACCCTGGTAGGCATGTTGAATAAAGTGCCTTGCCCTAGGATACACCATGGTAGGCATGTTGAATAAAGTGCCTTGCCCTAGGATACACCATGGTAGGCAAGTTGAATAAAGTGCCTTGCCCTAGGATACACCATGGTAGGCGATCTGAGCTGATCCAGTGGTTTGAATTGAATCTGCACCTTTCTGATAACGAGTCCAATGCCTTAATTGCTGAGGCACTGTTGTTACTTACCAATAACAAATGAATTTCTCAATGAAAAATTGCTACAGGTCTATAATAGGCTGTAAGGTGTGTTTTTTCTTGCACAAACTTCATGCAGTGCCACTCTCAGTGGTCTTCAGTACATTTGCCCATGTGTAATGCACATTCAACTTCAAACAGCATAGACCCTGAGCTGCCATAACATAAAAGTAGATAAGGATCTACACTGTTACTTTACATCAGTAGGACAAACAGCATAGACCCTGATGTGCCATAACATAAAAGTAGATAAGGATCTACACTGTTACTTTACATCAGTAGGACAAACAGCATAGACCCTGATGTGCCATAACATAAAAGTAGATAAGGATCTACACTGTTACTTTACATCAGTAGGACAAACAACATAGACACTGATGTGCCATAACATAAAAGTAGATAAGGATCTACACTGTTACTTTACATCAGTAGGACAAACAACATAGACCCTGAGCTGCCATAACATAAAAGTAGATAAGGACCTACACTGTTACTTTACATCGGTAGGACAAACAGCATAGACCCTGATGTGCCATAACATAAAAGTAGATAAGGATCTACACTGTTACTTTACATCGGTAGGACAAACAGCATAGACACTGATGTGCCATAACATAAAAGTAGATAAGGATCTACACTGTTACTTTACATCGGTAGGACAAACAGCATAGACACTGATGTGCCATAACATAAAAGTAGATAAGGATCTACACTGTTACTTTACATCGGTAGGACAAACAGCATAGACACTGATGTGCCATAACATAAAAGTAGATAAGGATCTACACTGTTACTTTACATCAGTAGGACAAACAGCATAGACCCTGATGTGCCATAACATCAAGCAGAAGTAGATAAAGATCTACACTGTTACTTTACATGAGTAGGACCAACAACATAAACCCAGATCTGATATGACATAAAGCACAAACAGCTACTGTTACTTTAGATGAGTAGGACAAACAACATAGATCTTGATCTGCCATAACATAAAGCACAAGTAGATAAGAAGTTACACTGTTTACTTTACATGAGTAGGACAAACAACATAGATCTTGATCTGCCATAACATAAAGCACAAGTAGAAAAGGAGTTACACTGTTACTTTACATGAGTAGGACAAACAACATTGACCCAGATCTGATATGACATAAAGCACAAACTGATAAGGATCTACACTATTACTTTAGATGAGTAGGACAAACAACATAGACCCTGATCTGCCATAACATAAAGCACAAGCAGGCTACACTGTTTACTTCAGATCAGTAGGACAAACAGAATAGACCTTATCTTCTGGCTTATTATGTGATGGCAGATCTGGGTGTACTTTGTTTGCTGGTGGGTGTACAATATACAAGAGAAAATAAAATAAAAAAATTTGACATAATAGCTGCACTGTGGCACTTATTATTTGGAAAAATTTAGTGAAGTTAAAGATCATCATAATAAACACACACTGACAATGTAAAAAACTGTTATCATCACATGTATGCACATACTAGAAGAGTTAGCTCCCCAGTGTTTCCCCTAGGGGTGCAAGTTTGAGAGTCAAAAGTCCCCTTGGTGTCAGAAATGGGGGTCAGACTGAGTGAAAAACAAACCTTGATGTCAGAACTGAGGGTCAAATTAAAAATGTGAGGGTCTATGATGCACAAATGAGGGTAAAGGGAAGCACTGACTCCCTTTGGCTGTTTTGTGAGCTCTTCACTTTGGAGGTGCATTCTCTCTCCCAACCTGGTCATGCTAAATAAAACACTATGCACGATCCATTTTTGAGATTGATTTAACCAGTTATGATTTAAGGAACCACTAGGAATGCACAGTGGTAAGTTCCAAGAAAATTACAGTATTCTAGATGGAACCTGCTTTGCTCCCATGTGTTATGCCTGGATCAAGACATGTGCACTAAATTTAACTTTTTTGTAATCTATAGATCAAGAAAAGTAATTTGCCACCTTCATTTTTAACAATTCATTCAGGAGTAAAAATGCTGCAGCATTTTTTTAAATGTCCTTGCCATTGATATTTTTTCATTCATCCTTTCAATTGAACATAACATGCTATGAATCTGATTATTGTTAACAAGAGGACATTTGCATGTAAAGTGTACAGTTGATTACCGCAAAGCCTCCTTTTTCCAGACTCTACAGGAGACATACATTTTGTTCCACAATTTATTGGCTATATAAAGAAAAATTTCAACAAAGGTTAGATATAAGGGATATTTCCTTTGTCTGGATAACTTATAAGGCTGATTAACTGGTGTCAGGATTTTCAACATTGGACTTATTAGAATCTGTGTTTATATGCTAGTTCTAGATAATAAAATCCACATAACATGTCAGAACTGTTTACAATAATATGATGCATTTGAAGATGTTTACTTAGTAGCATTATACCTTTTTTCTTTCAAAGGTCAAACTTGTACGAAATGACTTCAATTTTATCAAGATAAATGGAATCTCAGCCAAACATGTAAAGATACCTCGTTCCCCCAGCCTTACAGCATTGGATGACTTGAAGAAGAAGGATGAAGAGAAACTGAAGGACTACAAGCGAGGACAGGTCCCTAATTAGTGAGTATAAAAGGCTCAACGGTTTCAAAAGTTTATTTTTAAATATTTAATCTGTAAATGTAAAATTTGATCCTACTACAACTGCAAATTTTTTACATAGCCATTTAATCTTACCTGTTTGATCCAATGTTCAAACTGGATGCTAAGTCTACATTTCCATATCACACACACAGACTGGAACTATTAGGTGTTTTCACTGATGTCCACACATTTATATTCTTAGATGCACCAAATCGCACTTTTATAAATCCCACTTTATTTTAAATTCTATTTACACTGTAGAGCTAAAATAAGTTGGAAAGTGTAAAAGAGGGCGTATTTAATAAATACAAAACTGCATTCTTGTTTTCTTCTGAGTTGGTTCCAAACAGAGCAAGTATGTAATTTGTATATCCAACAAGTTG
The DNA here is from genome assembly GCA_029931535.1 of Margaritifera margaritifera. NCBI lineage: Eukaryota > Metazoa > Mollusca > Bivalvia > Unionida > Margaritiferidae > Margaritifera > Margaritifera margaritifera. Next base: position 2,141,349 of record JAQPZY010001504.1, read on the forward strand.
TCTGATTGGTTGATGTTGTTGTTGTTGGTTGGTTTTTAAGAGCACTTTGAGCACATTATTGGCTATATCATGCCCAGGAAATGAAAGTTAAGTGCCTTTCCCAAAATACACTAAGGCAGCCAACCCAGGCTGGCTTGAATGGGTATCGAATCCGCAACCTTTGGATTATGAGTCCAACACTCTACCAACTGAGTTACCACACCTCCCCTGATTGGTTGAACATAATTACTACAATTTCTGACCAAAAGTTTCTTAAATATGTTAGAATGGGGGATAATGGGATAATAGTCTTGTATTTGAGGATGTTATACTGTCAAAAATGTTCATACTGACCATACTATTGTGTTTTGAAAGTAAAACCACCAATTCCATCTTAGAGCTTCTCAAGGATAAGACGGTTGTTTTCTGATTGGCTTCTCCAGACAGACTAAATCTACAACACAGGTGGTCTAGAACCAGACAAGGTGATATGATGGTTATTACCATACACTGATTCATTTGTTACTTATCAGCATTGTGTTTAGAGTGCTCTCTTGGGTACAATATGACTCTAATATTAGATGAAGATCTATTTACTTTATTCATTAGAAACAGAATCAAGCACCACCTGGCTTTAAGCGCTGGTCACAGGGCAACATACTTCGAGCAACTGGACAGCTGGTATTGGTCAATGATCTGGGAACAGGGTTCAGATCAATACACCCCCCACAACTCCTTATAGTTACTGTGTAATTCCAATGGGGAAAGAGAGTTGGTCTTTGCTCGCCTAGCTAGGGAAAGAGATCAGATTGGCATATCCCCCCCTTCTCTATGATCCCTTTTAATCCCAACGGGATTTGGGTACCCCCACTACCTTGTAGAGAGTCTTCCTTTCCCCCATGATATCATGGATGTCTCTTCCTTGATTCCAAGATAAGTCAGATACGGCAGGCTATAGGTCTTCACCATCCCCTCTGGCCTTGTCCAACAACAAGGAGATGGGTACCCACTCTCCTTCTAGATCATCGAGAAGGGTTCATCTGTCTCGTTCTCTGAGGAGAACAGATCAAAAGGGTTAGTCCCATTGCCCCCAATGAGAAGTTATGGGATGACAAAAACCCCATTTTAAATTCTCCTTCTCCAGAGATGGAGACCAGGAAGGATAGTCCTGTCTCATCTCAAGAACGAGGCCAGGATGACAATGCCCTTTCAGTTTTGATTGACTTGAAAGAGTTTTCAGGACAACTGGTTGAAGCAGGGCCTTTCCTTTCATTCGGGTACCCATCTTCATCCCACCCTTCAGGGCATGTGATGGAGGAGGAGGAAGTATGGACTTTTGATAAGGTGGTAACTGCCACCTTTTCCCAGACCTGTGTCCAAAGCCTTTGGAAGCTGAGGACACTAGGATTCTTTGGAGGGACTTTTCTGGGGCCCATTCTTGTTCAGACCTTTTGTTGCTCCCACACTCAGCAGTGGTTCAGGAGCTTACTCAGAATTTAACTCAGGACCAAGAGAATGTCAGACAGCAGTAAGGGTTATCTGTCTCATCTTTTATTCTTCAACCACTGGTTTCTGCCTCTAGTTATCGGGTCCATCCCCACCTTGAACTTGGGTGCGTCCCAGGTGGGGATATTGTCTGGGACCTGGACTTGTCTCCCAGTCCGATCTTTAAAGGCCTAAGAACTAAAGGCTAGGACCCTGGCTACAATAGCCTCACATACCAATCTCTTTTCAGCCAGCAGCCTTACAGCACTTGTTGAAGGCTGTGGTTAAAAACTTGAGGCATGCACTTTTGATGTCCATGGTGCTCTCTGCAGAGTTTCTCCACCAATATAGAGATGACTCCTTGGAGTCTTCCAAGGTTTTGTTGGATCACAGCAAAAACCTGTTGAGGGCTGCACCGTTTATTGCGGAGATGGTCTAATTCCCTCTGGCATCACAAGACTTAAGGGACCAACAGCACTGGTCCCTGGCCATGACTCCGAGCCCATGTAAACCAGCCAAGAAGTGCACCCACCCTAATAGGTCATTGGGACCTTCTCCCAAGTTTTTCAAACAGGGTTAGTTTCAACAGCCACACAAGCACCTCCAGTTCAAAACTTCCTCCCACCCATCTTTTTTGAGACAAGGCAGTCGTAGAGGCCAAGGGAGGAAGTCTTCAGACTCCTCTCCCTTCCCAAAAGAGGAGATAGTCAGGTCTAGGGAGTCGCACCCTCACATGCAACATCTTCCTCTTCCAAGCATCCAAGTAGGTGCCCAACTAGCCCTCTTTTCAGAGGCTCATTCGGGCATCAAGGGCATTGTGTGGGTCCTTTCCACAATAAAGAAAGGTTACCAGCTTGGTTTCCTGGAAGCTCCTCCAGTTTGCATGGACAACCGTTTCTTTTCACCAGTTCAAACTGGTTCATCAAAGAGGAGAGGGTGGAAAATGACCAAACTCAAACTCTGGGTTTCTGTTCCCAGATCTTTCTAGTATTGATAAAAGGTGGAAAATTTCAACTCGTTGATCTTTCCACCTTAAACAGATTTCTTTGGGAAGAACATTTAAAAATGGGGACTGCCGCCTTGGTCAGGAATGCCATAAGACCCAATGACTGGGCTATCTCCTCAGATTTTCATGATGCATAGCTTCACATTACCATCTTCCTGGTCCACAGGAAATACCTCCAGTTTTGTCTGGGCCAGAAATGCATGCCTTGTTGTTGGAAAAGGGTTCTTTACATTTCAGTGGTAACAATGATTCAGTTTCTATTCTTTGCCAATCAGCAGCTGCTGTTCATATTAAGATTCCCAGTCTCAGTCATGTCTGTGCTGGGGATGATCGAGATAGGCTCTTTTGCTAAGTTAGGGGTTGAAGATTTTATTTGACTTCCTCTAAAAAGAAAAGAAATAGTTGGAATTGTCTCTTTCACCATATCAAGGGTTCTTCGGATATTTAAGTGACCACCATTTCCAGGTGGATTGTCCTCGCTATCAAGAGAGCTTATCAGCCCCTCACTCGGAGGGATCTTTCTTTCATGAGAATCAAAGCCCATGAGGATAGGGCTATTGCCACATCTTGGTCCTACTCTATAATCACTTGGCTGATATCATGAGAGGTCTCACTCTACCTTTTCATCCTTTTACCTTTGATCTTTGGCACACCAGAGCGAAAGCATTTACTCTTTGGGCCCCATTATGACAGCACAACACATGGCCATGCCACCTACCAGCTTACAGTAAGGGTTTTATACCAGTTTTGTTTTTTGAGATCATCATCCACCCCAACTGGTAAATTCAGCAATGGAATAATTGCAGGTAATGTATTACTGCTATTAAAATGTAACTTGGGGAGGGTGGGGGGAGCAAATTTTAATTATATAATAGTTACCTGCTACTGTTGCAAAGATTCCCTCCTCGCACCTGCTCTGATGTCCTGTAGTCTCAGTCCAAGCCAAAAGAAGAAGATATTCCATTTTTGGGGTCATTAAGGCATCAGTCTATGATCGTGTTCTGTTCTTTTCCGGACCTTCAATTTGGAGGAGGGAATATTAGCTTGGACTGGAGACTTAGCATCCTGGAAATGGGTAGCAATGCAACAGTTGCAGTTAAGTATTACATACTTAAAATTAGCTTTATCCTCCAAAAAACTACATATTGCTTAAAATATAAAAACATAAAATGACTTCTTCTCAAGCACCATTCAAAAGAATTTGACCAAATTTACAGAAAGCATACTGGTATAAAAGGCTTACAAATTATGCCAATCCACTATCACATGTGACTACCATTACAAAAAAAAACAACTTCATCTCAGAAACTGCTCAACAAAAATTGACCAGATCTAATAAAAAGCATTCTGGTAATAGTGCCTTTTATATTTATACAAATGGTGCCACTTCACCATCTAAAATGGCCACCATTACTAAAAATGAAAAATCCTTCAAACAGCCTCTTTTAAAAAACTACCCAACAGAATTTGACCAAATTTTGCAGAAAACATTCTGGCATGAATGGCTTTTAAGTGTATACAAATGATGTGAATCAAATATGGCTGCTGTTACTAAAAACAGACAAACCTTTACCAACTTCTTCTATAACATCACTTAACAGACTTTGATCAAGTTTTGACAGAAAGTATCCTAGCTTGAACACCTTTCGGATTTATACAGATGATGCTGTTCCATCAGCTGATATGGCTGCCATAAGTAAAAGTAGAACATTTACACAGCTTTAGCTGAAAAATAATTGTCACAAAGCATCCTGGCATAGGGACCTTTCAATATTGGACAAATGATGCTTGTGTGCCATCAAATATGGATGAAGATACAATAATTAGAGAAGCATTGAAAGAATTATTTTGTAACGTGCAATCAACAGCATTGGAAGAAATCTCAACAGAAAGCATTCTAATGACCCAGATTTCTTCTTTGAGTAGAGCATGGGAGTGTATCTGTGATAAGGACTAATTAAAATCACAGGTTTGTGGTTATGCAGAGCTCTTCCCCATGTAGAGAAAAAAGTTTGAAACAGATAAAAAAAAATTATTTTTAAAACATAAGCTACATACCGTATTTACCGTATATCTCGGGACACCGTATATCTTGGGACACCATAAATTAATTTTTAAAGTAATTTTTTTGTGCACTGTAAATTCTGGGACAGATTGTTTTTTTCGAGTCGTAAGTTGTGGGATGCCTTTTGAATCATAATATCGATGCTTAGCTGGTAAAAAAATGCACTCAAACTTATATTTTATTAAATAAATAAAATAAAAACCGCTGTCAGTGTTGTTTGTTTACACTTTTCTTCCTAACTGCAAACTTTTGAAGAACAAATTTTGATAAATCTATGGGCAATATAGGAGACTAGATGCTTGCACTACATACAAAATACATGCAAGTCAGAGCAACCCGTACTTGTATTATAATTTGTTTTACTGTATAAACACTGTTTGATGCAATAAAAGTTTTGAGTTGATTTATATTTGCCTTTTTCATAAGCCAGATCTAATTCCCAAGTAATATTTCCTCAGTTATCTGCCAGTGCAAACCCTTTAGCTTGTCAAGGCAGCCTCACTTTGTTTTCCCAACCCTTTGATCGAGCTCACTTTGTTTTCGTAACCCTTTGATCGAGCCGCAAAGTTGTTACTTGTTCATTGTTCAAGTAGAGTCCTATATTAAGCTGACAGAATTTATTTGAACTTCCTGTGATCATGCCGCACAAATGAGGCCTGTTCAATGAATACTGCTAAAAAGAAACCAAAGCCGGCTTCCCTTGGTCTGCCGACTTTGTATATAAAAAATCTGCACACTTAAAAGAATCCAAAGTCGGCTTCCAGGGTCTGCTTGCTTTGTAATAAAATAGGCCATATGACTTCTAATGAGCACAGGAGAAAGTATAACTTAAGTAAAATATGTGGAGAAAGAGAGAGAGATTTACAGATGAAAGCTAGATAGTGAAGGTACAAAATGATAGATAAACATGCTAATTCCGAAACCCAAAACCTTGTTATTTATACAACAATGATCACTGAACATAGTCCAAATACCGCTGAACAGACATGCATACCGGTACTATATTTAATTAAAATCCTTCAAGCTGTCCAAATTCTTAATTGCCCACTTGACCTCCTCAGGCTCATCATTTTCACTTTCGCTGACAGTTTCAACACATTCAGTATTTCTTATCACATTGTCCTCACAACCATTCAAGTTATTGTTAATACAGCACACTTTAAACGATTTTCTTATCAGATCTGGCTTGTCCTGAAGCGATTCGACTGCTTTCACGATCCAATCCACAACTGTTTGTTTGTTTGCACTCTTAATACGAGAAGTGTTGTCATTTTGCTTGGAAAGACCCTCTGCTGCTTTTCGAATAAAGTTTGACCAGCTTTTCCTCATGTCGGACTTTACTGGCTTGTTAATGCTGACGTCTGGTGGCTGCAGCTTGGAGGTGCATCCACCCGGAATAACTGCAGGCACCGCGTTACCCCTTCTCAAAGCCTTCTTTGCATCATCCGTAATATGCGCCCGAAATGAATCCATCACCAAAAGAGATCGTTCCTTTCCGGTGTACTTAAGATAGATCTCTTTAATCCACTGCAGCATCACTTCTTCATCAACCCAACCCTTCTCCTGCACACGTACGATACATCCTTTCGGTGCCTTAATATCCTTTAGCTCCCTCACGTCGCGAAAAATTATCATTGGAGGCAACACATCCCCTGCTGCAGAAACTGCAAGGACTAAAGTTAAATGCTTTTTATCTGCACCAGTCGTGCGAATTCTCACATTTTTAACCCCCTTCTTATCAACAGTTCATCCAGGAATGAGATCAAAGTACATTGGAGTTTCATCCATGTTAATGATCATACTGTCTTCGAAATCATCTTCTTCTCTTTTGGCCTTCACAAATTCATGGAATGATTTTATTTTCTCCTCCAGATCTTCTGGGAGGCGCTGGGCCATCGATGTCCGTGCCCGAAGCACTAGATTATGCCGCTTTAAAAATCCGGTCGCCCAGTTCCTACTGGCTTGAAAGTCAATGTGTGGACGTTCAGTTAACACCAATTCTTTGGCATAAGCACATATAGTGTCCACGCTGACGGGGATCTGCAGATCTCGTTGGATGAGAACCCACTTTGCTATTTTTCCATCTAAATCATCGCCATATTATACTGGTCTCCCACTCCTTGGTATATGTCCCCATTCATTCAGCTGTTGAGAGAAATCTATTTTCGACCAATTGCCAATTGTTGATTTAGGGATTTCGAAATGTCTTGCTGTTACTCTAATCCCATGTAAAGTTGAGAAATTAACTACTTCCTGCTTTTGCTTTAGGGTGAAATGCTTGTAATGCCCTTGCCTGACAGCATCATTTTCACAAGCATCATCTCTCTCTTGGTTGGGATCCACAGTTTCGTGTTTTTTTGCAGCTGGTTCATTTTCCTTGACATCACACTCCTCTCTAGCACGCTTTCTTGGTCGACCTATGGGCCTCGTAGGTGAATTTTTAGGCAAAGGATTTTCTTTCCATGCAAGAGGCAAAGCATCTTCGCTACTTGAGTATCTTACTACAAACTCATCCATCACGGCTGAGATGTATAATGTGGTTTATTTTGTTTTATTTGTATTCCCCTTTATATATGCTAAAGTAGTACAGTAACAATGAATGTGAGGAGTCACTTTTATTGTAACAACGTGTGATAACATTTCCATTCAAACTGTTCCATTGTTTCAATTTATTTTCGAAATTGCTGTGAATACCGGTAAAAAGAAACGAGTCGGCTTCCCAAGGTCGGCCTACTTTGTATATAAAAAAATCTGCATACTTGAAAGAATCCAAAGTCGGCTCCCAGGGTCGGCTTGCTTTGTAATAAAATAATCTTTGTATTTGATAGCCAAAGTCTCTACCAGGTGTGTTTATTCACCACCCAAGCATCTATTGTTTGCCACCTGTCATTATAATTGATGCCTGCAGGGTAAATACATGGGTACAACATCATACACAGTATTAATTGTCTTTAAGAATATTTTTTTTTTTACAAGGGTAACCCATGCTAGCAAAAATGTTGTCATTTGCACTCATAGTTAATGTATTTACTAATAATGATTTTTATTTGCGAAATATTATTACATTGTTAACCTGGATATAATACACTCTTGGTTATTTTGCACCATACACCGGATCATGCGTGAATTGCTGGTGCCTTAAAGCAATCGGTTGTTATTTCTCTGTCTCTCTCTCTTTCTATTGTTTGTGATTTTGCTGGATCCAATTTTCAGTTTGATAATATATCGGTATTCAAACTTCTGAGGACATCCAAACATGATTCGTTTATCTATATTCACGTCAATAAAACAATGTGTCAATGTTGTTACCGGACATAAGCGATACACACGACCAGTACTCTACATTACCAGACCATGTCGTGTTAGTGGATACGTTAGTGATAGTGGATACGTTTGTGTCTTTTATACATAAATTGCTTATGAAGAACAAAAAAGAGGAATAAATGAGAACAGTACAAGGTTAGTTTCTTTCAGTTTATTATCAAATAAACGTTTAATTTACCTACCTCATTGTAACATGAAGTGCTGGGGGGGGGGGAATTAAACACAATTTGTTTCGGTTCTTAAGTTCTGGGACATATGATCTAGTTGAAAAAAAGTTTAACCATAAGTTATGGGACAGGAAAAAAATCATTTATTTTATCTTGTCCCAAGATATACGGTAAATACGGTACATATCAATAGAACAAGATAAAAAAAATAATAAAATAATACACATTAGGGATTATAATTAATTATTTAAAATTTAAACTGACAAAAAAAATATAAAATAGCATTATAACACATTGATAATAATTTGAAAATATAATTATATTTATGGTACTAGTTTGTAGAATACCAGTGGTTAGTGTGCTGGAATCATACACAAGCCTACCAGTTTTGATTTCCAGACCAAGCCAGGTTAACTGCCATTTTGTGTTCTTCGACAAGACACTTTACACTCATTGTCCTTCAAAAAGTAACCAAAGCAAAACACCTTAAAGCAGGTTTAGCCCAACCAATCCATCAGTGATGCATACCAATAATTTTTTTTACTAAGGAAAAAGTCTGTGCAGGAATTTAGTAATAATGCAGTGTAGCCACTAGGCTGAAGAACTAAAAGCGTGTCTGATGCACACCAATAAATGTATCTTAGTATCAGAATTTCTTTGTTAATTATGTACAAGAAAGAGATTTTGCTTTAAGAAAAAACATATTTCCAAGTTTATACATTAAAAAGAATTATTGCTAAGCAAGTTTGATAAGTTTGGTTAAACAGAGTTTGACATTTGCTTCTGTTGCCATATTTAAGTGCCAGAAACATATGTTGTCACATTTATTGTGGATCATTTGAAGGGATTTCATGAATTCAGTGCCATTATTCACAAATATTTTAAATGTATATTCTTTATTTTGTTGCTTTTAATTTAAAAAAAAATATAATTGCCCATTATGCTTTCCTCCTGAAACACAGCCAAATTAATTACTCGGAGCAGATAAACTCACAATGAAAAAAAAATCCTGAGAAATTTGGTTGTCATACTAGGCTGTTCAGATGGTGGGACTTAAACCTGCAGTCTTCAGTAATGCCAAGTAAATGCATATAGTTTAAGGATGGGGCTATGGACAGTTTCTAAGTTATGAATTAGAGCCAAGTCCCCAGGGACTGAGAGATCCAGGGATAATGCCTGTTGTATAAATGACTTGTCCTTTTTATGCAGAGAAAGGGATCCTATATATTTAAATGATAAAGGAAAGAATATAAATCACACAAGATTAATAGACAATGTAGCAGCTATGTGCTCCAAGCTTTTCTTTCCACTTTACAGTTGCAATACACATGTGTATTTGCATTCACAAGCTGACATATGTCAACTGCAAAAGATGACTGATATCAGTCCCACTTGGGCCACTTGTTAATTTTACTTTGTTTCTGACAGTTTGAAGACCCGACAGGGGCAGTGGAAGCATGAGGAAGAGGAAAGGATTGCCAACACACCTGATCCTGCATGTCCAACAGGTCACAGAGTATTGCCAGAAAATGAGAGAAGAGAAACATTGGATCTGCTCCAGAAAAGTAAAAATATACGAGTTTTAGCCCATTTGGCCTTGAGGTCAAGTGAGTTTATGATATGGCCCTGCATCCATTGCATATTGTGTGCCATGCATCTGTCAACATTTGCTATTTTTAACTTGTTCTCAAAGCCACCAAACAGAATTTGGCAATATTTCACAGACAGCATCTTGGCATCAGGATGTGTCAAGTTTTCACAAATGATGCCAATTCACCATCAAATAAGGGTGCTGTTGCTAACGTTGAAAACTTTTAAATGACTTCTCAAATATGGCTTGACAGAACTTGACCACATTTATAGCATCCTGGCATCAGGGTGTCTCAAATTTTTTTACAAATGGTGCCAATCCACTATCAATTATGGCCACAGCTACTAAAAATAGATATGCCTGTAAACAGCTTCTTCGAAAAAGGTAATAAATAGAATAGAATGAAATTTGATGGAAAGCATCATGGCATAAAGGCCTCTAACGTTTGTACAGATGATGCCAATCCAGCTTCCATTATGAACACTGTTACTGAAAATATAAAAACATTGTCTCAAAAACTACTCAACGGAACTTTACCAAATTTAAAAAAAGCATTCTGGAATGAAGGCCTTTCAAATTCATTCAGTTAATGCTGTTCTACCATCCAATATGCATGTAATTACTAAAAAAAAAAAAAAACTTGAAATGACTTCTCAAAAACCACTGAACAGAATTTGACCAAATTAAGAGAAAATGTTCTGGCATGAAGGCCTGTTAAATTTGTACAGTTGATTTCCCATCCCATATGGCTAGCATTACTATAAAGAAAAATCTTGTAGCAACTCCACAGAACCATTCAACAGAATTTTACAAAATTTTCAGAAAAGCATCCTGATTTAAAGGCCTTTGAAACGATGTTCTGCTATCAATATGCCTGAAGATGGTACAAGCAGAGAAACCTTGAAACAACTTTTTTTTCATATCCAATCAACTGAATTTGATGACTTATGACAGAAAGCTTTCTACTGACCCAGATTTCTTAGCCAACTTCTTTTGCATTTGGCTTCTAGGTAGATGTCAGTCAGATGAGTTATATCAGACCCACTTTTGCCTCTTTTTTTTCCTTACAAAGTATAGGTGAGACATAGGTATCACATTTCTGATTGAAATATTTTATTCATTGTCTGATGTCATTATTTACTTCCTAGTTGCTGATTTAGTAGGAATCTACCTCAAGTTCTTCCATCAAGCTCCATTTCTAAGAAACTGTTAAATATCAGTTATAAAACTTGCTTGATGCATTCATCTACTGGAGTACTAGTCACTGCTAGCAAAACTAGACCACATTATTATGGTTAGGCCAAGCAATTTTGTATTGGTGGAACTGGTGAGACAAAGTAGAATTTTGTTTTGGTGCAAAAATTTAAAATTAACTTCCAGTTCTTAATGTGTATAATTTTATATTGTATTATTTCTGAATTACTGTGGGACCAGTTTGTCAGTGTGCAGTAAAATATGATTATAATGAACATCTTGGAATCCCCAAAATTACCATATATGCTCATGTATAATTCCATACAAAATGCATAGACCCAGATCTGCCATAGCATAATACACTGGCAGATCTGGGTCTATGCAGTTTGTAAGGACTAAGCAGTGGAACAAACAACATAGACCCTGATCTGCCGGTGCATTATGTGATGGCAGATCAGGGTCTATGTTGTTTGCGTTTCAACTTGGATTATACGCGAGTATATATGGTTCTTCATTAGATCCAGAATTCATTATATTTGTTATATAATGCTAATATTATGCTCATTGAGCATGGGAATTCACTTTGTATTAACTGTATATTTGTTGTATCCTTGTTTGTACTAATCATCTTACGCTATAGCTGATTTCATCGGCTGGTGACTTTATATTAGGCAGAATAATATCATAGTCAGGAGAATTTTCAATTTTATTTCTATTCACTGGGTATTTATATCTGAAGGTGTATATTTAACCTTTTTTATTATGCCCCAAGATGGGGGCATATATCGTTTGGGTTTTCCCTTTGTGGATGTGCTTGTGGACAGCTTTGGTTACAATTTTTTGCTAGCTCTTGAGGCCCTTGCCGAATTCTCCTCATGTCTTGAATATAATATCATCATATATTCCTCTTCTCTCAGTACCACACCTCAACCCTGGGTGGGACCATGGGGTAAAATATTATAATGGGGAAACCTTTTGGTTAAAGTTTTTCATCACTTATAATTCCATAACCCAAGGGCTGAGCAAATTTTTTTTTCATTCACTAGTCCCGGACTAGCGACTTGGAAAATTGTACTTGCCCAATTTCAAAAATGAATAGTCCGTGACGTCGGGCTATGGGATTTATTTGCTCAGCCCTGAAGATGATTAAGAAGGAATGTGCCTGTAGTCAAATGCTCTAAAGCATCTCAAAGGTTCTGCTTATGTCTCTTTGGAGAAATAGCTACCGCACATTCAGTAGCAGTCTTACGTTTTATCCCTCCACTTTCACAAAAAATTTCCTTCTCCGAATCGCCCTTATTACCCTCCTTGCGAAAATAATTTAGCAAACTCATTTTATCCACAGAGTAACTGTCAGCTTGCTTGACTACTACTTCTAAAGTGATCATAACATACATTTTCTCTTTTAAATACAAACAGAGACAGCTCATTAATTAGTGTAATTGTTTCGCTTCAAAATGCAATATCGCACGTGGAAGTTAATCATCTGTATAATCAATTAAAAATTAAAGAATCATTACTGTCATTTAATCAGTTCATAAAGGAAACCAACACTGATGTCGGTAAAGTACCTTTCATTAATTTAATTACACTGACTCGCCGGATTAAAATCATAGTGAGCTGCTCGTGAGGATCTGGCTAGAGTAAACACAATGCAACAAAGTCGCTTAAAACACTGCTAATTGATCATACTGGCTTTCTTTTGTTTGACATGTTTTGATTTGCCGATAATGTGGTCGCTTAGCTCAATATGCAGTCAAGCAGTAACGGAATGTGCACATACGCGAAAATTATCACTGACCACATTTATGTGTTATACAGAATGTAAATGAATACATGAAGAGGGGTAGAATCAAGTATTCAGTACGCCCGGAGGGCATGATTGGCCAAATAAAGGTAGATATAGTGATTAAAGCACGAAAATAAGGACTTGCTTGACTTTTTTTAAAAGCACTTGTCCCGGACTAGCGACTTGGAAAATTTTACTTGCTTGACTTCAAAAATGAATAGTCCGAGACGTCAGGCTATGGGATTTGCTCAGCCCTGCAGTTCACGCTTTCTCTTAATGCCACTTTTGTCCATGGTTTCCCTCCTGTGTGGGGTCATGGGATCGAGAATTATATTGGGGACACATTTTGGTTAAAGTTTTTCCAGCACTTGTAGCTCATTAACCCCATATCCAATTCACTTCATATTTGAAATGTAATATCATCACATACCTCTCTCAGTATCACTCCTTCCCCCTGGGTTCTGCCTCTGGGATGGGCCAGTGGGTGAAAAATTATAATGGAGACACATCTTGGTTGAAGTGTTTGATTAAAGTTATTTTCATCACTTATATTTCCATAACCCCTTGACCAATTCACATCACGTTTGGAATATAACAATCTCACATACTTGCCTTCTGTCAGTGCCACTTCTGTCCATTGGCTCTGTGCATGGGGTCGAGAATTATATTCGGGACACATTTCGGTTAAAGTTCTTTCCAGTACTTGTAGATCAATAACCCCATACCCACTTCATTTTATATTTGGAATATAATATCATCACATGCACTCCTTATCTCTCAGTAAAGTTTGTGTGCATTCTTCATTGTTACATTTTTAGAACTTGACTTTGGATTGGCGCCATATAGCCATTATTGTGCTGACATGCTGTTAAACACTAATACATAGATACATACATAGATACATACATACATATATACATACATACATACATACATACATACATACATAGATACATACATACATACATACATACATAAGGAACTGCAGGGGAGCAGTGGTTAGCATGCTGAATTTGCAACCAAACTTGTGCTGGTTTTAAATCCTGCCATAGGATCAGCCCAGGTTGGCTACCATAGTGTGTCCTTGAGCAAGGCACTTTACTCCAATTGCCTCAGCGCTATATAACTAACTTGTGTTGCTGTGTCACAAAACACTGAACCAAACTAATCTCTTGGTACCACTACAGCCCACTGGGTTCTGCTCCAGGGTTGGACCATGGGGTCAAGAATTATAACGGGGACAAATTTTGGCTGAAGTTTCTTTCATCACCTATATTTCCATAACCCCTTTGCCAATTCACTTCATGTTTGGAATATAACATCACTGCATAAACACCATCTCTCAGTGCCAATCCTGCCCCTGGGTGGGGCTGGGTTCAAGAAATATAATGGGACACATTTTTGTTAAAGTCTTCATCATCACTTATATTTTCATAACCCCGTTACCAGTTCACTTCATGTTTGCAATATAACGACATTACATACACCACTTTTCAGTATCACTACTGTCCATGAGGCAAGAATTATATTGGAGATGCATTTTGGTTAGTATTTTTTTCCAGCACATGTAGTTCAGTAACCCATTTTCCAATTCACTTCATATTTGGAATATAATATCATCATATACTCACCTTAACCCAGTAACACTCCTGCCTCAGGGTTCTCTAACCCAGAGTAGGGCTAACACTCCTGTCCCAGGGTTCTCTAACCCAGGGTGGGGCCATAGGGCTAAGAATTACAAAATAGGGAGAGGCGCATAGCTCCTATTTTCTATATAGACAATATTGTCAAAAACAAACAAACAAACAGGGGTAGGAGTAGTAAAATACATACGGTGATGATGTTATAATCCAAATATGAAGTGAATGGGATATGGAATTATAAATGAAGAAAATGCTTGAACAAAATTGATGTCACTTTGTTACCTATTACCTGGTACCACTCTTTGATTACCATCTATATTCGCATATAAGCTAGATCCAAATGCAAACAACATAGACCCTGATCTGCCATTGCATAATGCGCTAGGAGATCAGGGTCTATGTTTGTTCGACTGATTAGTCCTTACAAACTGCATACATCCAAATCTGCCAGCACATTCTGCGATGGCAGATATGGGTCTATGCAGTTTGCAGTTGGTATTCGCTTATCCACGAGTATATACGGTATGTCTTTGGATGGGGCAGTTAGGTAAAAATGTGTGATACCTTTTGGGGGGGTTGTAGTTCTTGCATCCAATTTACACCCTTTTTAGAATATACAACATCATGTACTTTCCTTACTTTTTGTGGTCTTCCTGCCCTTGGGGCATGCCCTTGGTTTGGGCCATGTTGTAATAGGGTCATGCCTTTGATGTACCAACAGCTTGTCTCAGGGCATATTATGTGTTCTTTAAAATACAGTTCCTGTTTTGTTCCTTGTTCCAGACCAGCAAGATGTAATAAGGCAACTTCAGTCCCTGCCACTGCGGACAGATACCTTCAGAATAAGAACATGCAAACAGGAGCTTGAGAAGAAGTTGGCAGAAATTGATGAAGCTATAAAGATATTCTCTCGGCCCAAAGTCTTTGTGAAACTGGATCAGTAGTGAACTTTAAAGTAAACATAGACAAGTATTTAATCTAGACTCTTAAATAGCTTCTTATCTTCAGACTGTGATACTTCATTTACATGTTAGACACATCTCATGGACATGTTAGACACATCTCATGGACATGTTAGACACATCTCATGGACATATTAGACACATCTCAGACTTAGTGATGGTGTGGTGCATGCTATCTATCATCACACTGTATTATCACTACCAATAAATTTCATGTAATCGTTCATGAGATATAAAAGCAACACCTGCAGTTGGATATGCCCATCAGTTGTATTGTCATGTTTGTGATATGACAATTACCAGTTGATCTACAGGTTCACATGTAGAATTATTTCTAAGATAAACAAATATGAGAAATTTTTCATACATAGGGTACAGCAAATTTTTCAGATTTTGTGTAAAATAACTTTTGTCTGTACTTAAATTTGTTCATTGGGAAGGAAACCTATTGTTTCCACAAAATGATCATTGTTTGTTGAGTCTTTAAGTTTGTGATTTTTTAGCAACCACAAATCCACAAAAAAATTTTACTGCATGAAAAATAGTGAATTGAACGTAACTTACTGATCAGGTACTCAATGCATGTTATATGTATGTTTTTAGCTATTAAAATCTTAATTTTATAGAAAAATCACCCTTCCTTGAGGTAGTATATTTAGTGAAGCTGAATTAAGTAATGTTCAATTTTTCAACAGCAGCATATCTATGGGGCTTGAAACACTCATTTCATTGTAAGAATTGGCACTTCAGATACTGCAACCATAATAAACTTGAGTGACAAGTATTTACCATATACCTTGTGCAAAGCTAAATATGTGTGTATTGTACCAGTCCTAAACAATGTTTCTTGTAAATGTAGTGGTTATTCTACTTTGTCAGCATTTCACTTAGGAATTTTCTTTTAAAACCTGGTAGTTTAAATTTGCATAAGTTTCAATATTTGTCTTCTCTACTGTCTTCAGTGTGAGTAACCTTCAGTTTAGGTCAGAACTCATTTTTGTATGAATAGTACATCAAGATGCCATAAAAATTAGGGGAAAAAACGATGATATATAGTTTGTATGATGTTACTGTTAAATGTGATTCCTTCATAAGGAATTCAGGTATGGCACCTTTATAAACCTTGTTCTGCAAAAGTATTGCATCTGTTTTGCATTGATCAATCTACCATTTTTGTATGAATCCTTCAAATTTCTTAAGTATTTTGCTATTTTGCTTCATGTGAGCAGCTAGGTTATTTACCTTTCCTACTTTTTCTACTAAAACATCTTTAATGGTCCACAAAACCTTGTTTTAGACTTTAATGAACTATCTCTAGAAATATTTCAAATTTTCATATTGAAACTAACCTAACCTATGGTCATAAAAGAAAATTTGTATATAAAACTATTTATGATTTAGTCATGCTGTATAGTCATTGAATCTGGTATAGTGGTTATTGTTTGTTTTCCACTGCACAAAATGTGAGTGTGTTTAATTGTTGTAACCTTTTCATTGTAGTTTTTAAGATTTTGTATACTTTATAAAGAACCTTTAGTCATTAGTGGATTATAGAAACATGCACTGAAGTGGCCCAAGGTTCTGTGTAATGGCTCTAGTTTTTTTTTTAGATAATTAGGGCACTGTTCATGCTCAACAAAATCAGCAGAGCTCTACAGTAATCTCAGCTGGCTGGCCACTCTCCATCTATCAACAATTTGGTTTCTGACTTTATATTGATGAGACCTTGAATGAGTTCAATTTCAAGCATTCCATGACATCATTTACAAGCTTTATGGTGCTTTGATTTATGCAAGATAACTTTACTGGAAATCTTTGTATTATAACCAGATTTGATGAACAGCTTTATTTTGATGAGACCTTGAATGAGTTCAACTTCCAGCATTTCAAGACATCGTTTATATCAGTTATGGCCCCTCCTCATACTCCTAACTTTTGTTTCTGCAGCATAACTTGACCAAGGATTGTTGGATTTCAACCAAATTTTGTATGTGGCTTGATTTACATGAGTTGTGGCTTTTGAAAGCCATCCTTCTAACTTTGGTTTCTGTAGCATATTACATGAGTTGTGGCTTTTGAAAGCCATCCTTCTAAGTTTGGTTTCTGTAGCATAATTTTACCAAGTATAGTTGAACTTTAACCAAATTTGACATGCGGCTTTATCTTGATCAGACCTTGAATGAGTTTGATTTCTGGCATTGCAGCAGTTATGGACCCTGATTGCCTGTCCATCTACTTTTCATGTCCACAGCATAAATTTTATCCAAGATTGTTAGATTTCAGCCAGATTTGTGATGCAGTTTTATCTTTATGAGACCACAGACAGTTTTTATTTCCAGCATTTTTCATCATTGTTTACATTGGTTATGGCCCCTGCTTGATTATCTTCATAAAAATGGTTTCTGCAGCATATCTTATTTTGGATTGTTGTACCAAATTTGGCATACAGCTGTATATTGATGACACCTTGAATGACCTGGCATTCCAATGTTCCAAGTCATCATTTATAGGAGTTTTGGCATTGAATGCACATTTTTCTAGCTTTGATTCCCAAATATAATTTTTACTAAGGAATGTTTGATTTTAACTAAATGTGGCCGGCAGCTTTATATTGATGAGACATTATGGCCTCTGATAGCCCATCCTTCTCAATCATTACTAGATACAGATTGAAAAACAATGCTTGATGTAGTTTCTATATGTCTCTGGATTTATTTGAAAAATAAGGAACATTTCAACTTAGTTGTTTGTCAAAATTTCTTCTGACCTTTCCCACCCTGTGTTAGATATTTGGACAGTTTTGGGTGGTAGGTCACAGTGTATCCACTATCGAAAACATGCTTTTGGCAAATTCCATGTTTTCAATAGCAGGTGTGTTCTGATCTCCCACCCAACATAACTGTCCAAATATCTAACATGGTGTGGGAGAGGTCAGAGGAAACTTGGACTACTTAGTGGTAAGATCTGTCTGGAATTAGATACATAAAATCATTTATAGATTTAATCTTTAAATAAAAATCTTTATATTTAAATGACATTTCATTAATGTTTTTTTTCATTCCCTTTCCTCCAAAAAAAGATAAGAAAAGAAAAAAGAAAATTTTAGGTACATCCTGGAGCTATCATGTCTTCGTTTTTTCATCTGTTCATAAATTTAAAATACCCACACTGTAGCTCTTGAAGAGTTGGAGGTATTTTAATTAAATGTTACCTACAAACTCATTACTACATTAAGGTGCCTAACCGACAGATTAAGTTCAGGTGAAGATGTTTTATTTTTTGTTTTGAATTGTTGTTTGCTCAGATGGCCATAAGGCCAAAGAGCTTATGGTATGGCCCTGCATCAGTTTTGCATCATTTCATAGTCCGTTGTCCATCATGCATCATGTGTCCATCCATCAACAATTCCTTGTGACCACTTTGGAGTCCATATTTCATATTCAATTTCAATCAGACTTGCAATATGGGTTTATATCATCAAAATCTCGGACAGGTTTGATAATGAGCAAGATCCATGCATACTAATGAGATGATCTTGCACCTGATTGGCTAACCTTTTTACCACTCTGGAGTCCATATTTCTGATCTGATTTTGATAAAACTTGGAATATATGCTTATTTCATTAATGTCTCAGATGAGTTTATTAATGAGTGAAATCCAAGCATATTTGTAAGGTGATCTTGCATCTGATTACCACTCGGGAGACAGTATTTCTAAACTGATTTTGATAAAACTTGGAATATATGCTTATATCATTAAGATCTCAGACAAGTTTGATAATGAGTGAGATCCATGGATACTAATGAGGTGATCTTGCATCCAGTTGGCTTAGCTTATTACCACTCTGGAGGCCATATTTCTGATCTGATTTTGATCAAACTTGGAATATATGCTTATTTCATCAAGATTTCAGATGAGTTCAGTAATGGCAGAGAATATTATACTATGACCCAATCTGTCCATTAACTTTTCATTTTTCACATGATCACTGCAGTTCAACAGCACATATTGTCACCAAACTTTGTGGATAGCTTGCACTTGGGGTAAGAAAGAATCAATTTCAGGATGAAAAGGTCAAAGTTACTGTTACTGAAAGAAGAAAAATGGTTTCCAAACAATAACATTAGTTCTACATCACATACCTGGACCAAAGTTTGTGGATAGCTTGCCCTTGGGGTAAGGAAGAAGCTTAAAGATGTTGGATTCAAAAGGTCAAAGGCCAAGGTAACTGACTGAGAGAAGAAAAATGGTTTTCACACAATTACATTAGTTCTAAATCACATACCTGGACCAAACTTTGGATAGCATGAACTTGGGGTAAGAAAGAAACCTATCAATTTTGAGGTCAACGATCAAGGTCACTGTGACTAAAGGGAGAAAAATGGTTTCTACACAATATCATTAGTTCTGCATTACAGACCTTGAGCAAACTTTATGCAATTTTGCACTTGGGGTAATGTGAAGGCATATCAATTTTGGGGTCAAAAGATGAAAGGTCCAGGTCACAGACTGAAAAAAGAAAAATGGTTTCTGCACAACAACATTAGTTCTATATCACAGACCTGGACCAAATGTTGCGGATAGATTACACTTGATGTAAGGAAGAAGCTTATCGATTTGGGGGTCAAAGATTAAAATCACTGACTGAAAGAAGAAAAATGGTTTCTGCAAGAAAAAAATAAGTTCTCAACCATTACCTTCACCAAAAGTTTGTGGATGACTTACATGTTGGATAAGAAAGAAGCCTATTGATTTTGGGATCAAAAGGTAAAAGTTCCATGCCACTGACTATGAAAAGAAAATTGTTTCTGCACAATAATTTGGGTTCTACATCACAGACCAGACTAAACTTTGTGGATGGCGTACACTTGGAATAAAGAAGCCTATTTCCTTTGGGGTCACAAAGTCAAAGGTCAAGGTCACTGACTGAAAGAATTTTTTTTTTTTGCATAATAACTTTATTTCTAGACCATGCATCTTGACCAAAGTTTGTGGAGGGCTTGCACATAATGTATTGTTTATGTGTATTATGTTTATATATTAACAGTTATTATATTTTCATTTACCTGTATGTCATTAGAATAATGGATATATGGTGCAATTTTAAAACTAAAGTTCTGAAAATGTAAAAATGAAGAATTGCACCAAACCTTTATGAAGATAAACTGCTTCAAAATAAATGCAAGCATGAAGTACTAAAGATATACAAAAGGCAAAGGTGTTAAAATTCTGTAAAATGTGTATAAAATAAAAAGATAAAAGATATGAAATCCTTAAAATATAGGGTCAACATTTATTATACAAGCCACATTCCCTCAGAAAGTCCAAGTCGTTTTTGGGTGGTACATCATCATAAATTTCCTTAACTGTTGCATCCCCTATTGTCATGCTATTTGAAATCATACTGGTCCAAAAAATGGAAATGATAAATGTTGTCCACTAGGATTTGACACGAAAATAAATATTACATAGCATATATGGGTTTGTAGGCCAGTCTGTCACATGTAGAGATGAAGCATAGAAATACAGATCGAAAGGTCTGTGGTTTGAAACTCGGCAGGAGTTTGAAATTTTTTTATAGTGTGGACTACATTACAGCTTAAAACGATAATAAAATACACAAGTTAAAAGCATAACATGATTTTGACTTGTATGCTACATACTGTGCACAGTAATGTAATACACAAGTTAAAATTATAACATGATTTTAACTTGCATGCTATGTAACTGTACACAAAGACAGTGATGTAATAAATTAGCTTGTAAAATAGTGTCAGAGTTGTTCATATAAATTAGTTAAATATATTGAATATTTCTGGTTAAACAAATCAAATTGAAGATTTCTGTACTTGATGCACTGATACCAAAACAGCTAAGAAAAAATTTTTCAGCCCACTTTAATAGGTCTTCCAGCTAGAAAATCATTGTAATGGATGAATAGACAGAATTTAAATAGAAGACTTAAAAATCATTATGAGGAAATTTAAAGGAGTATAGATTTTATCATGGAATCTGTAATGATTTGTATAACAATATTAACAATATAGATAACTCTATAGATATAGTACCTGTAAAGTCTAATTTGTAAAATTCAAAACCTATCAACACCAATTAAAAGTTATGTATATCATTTATTGTGATTTTGAAATTATCATCAGGCCACAGGTTTGTACTCAACAATTATGACAGGAAGTCTGTGTGCTGAAAGTACAATCTGACATATCTTGGACAACCCAAACAGCCAAAAACATTCAAAAGAGTTTTATTTGTAGTTTAAATCAACCCACAAGAGATATAAACAAATACTTTAAAAAGGAACAGATTGTATTTAAGTATTTTATGATGTGTTTTGGGTAACATCGCAAAACTAGTGTATACAGTCTTAAGATGAAAAAATGCGAAATGAACAACATTTTAATTCAACAAATATATGTTGCATCTGTCGGAAAATATAATTGAAGATGCAAAATGAAAAACATTTTAATTCAGCAAATATATGTTGCATCTTTGAGAAAAATATAATTGAAGATAACGATACAGAACATTATCACTTAACAGGTAAATATAGAGGTGCAGCACATAACAAATATAATTCCTCATATCAGACACACATTCCTGACTCTTGCATACCTCCTGAAAGATGAGCCTCAGAATACATACCATACCACTGTCCACTGACAACAGAATACATTCTTGTTAAGTATGTCTACTTTCACCATGTGAGACAGAAGTATTTTGAACTCCATGAAGAAATTGTATGATGATGTACCACCCAAGAAAATCTTGGACCTTTTGAGGGAATGCGATTTGTATGACAAATTTGTTTACTAGATGTTTTAAAGATTTTACATGTGTTACCTTTTATCTTTAATTTTATATACCTTTTACATAATTTTAACATGTTTATCCTTTATAATCCATCTTGTTGTATGTGATGTTTACATTTATTTGGAAGGGTTTATCTTTCTATGGTTTTTGTGTAATTCTTCATTTTTACATTTTTGAATTTTACTTCTAGTTGGCACCGTACAGCCACTATTATGCCCAGGTGCCATTAAATGCTACTACAAACATGCATATTGAATTACAAAAACTCAATACATACCATTGTTCATTCAGAATTTGTTAGTTATGACAGTCATCTGTTCATTCAAATACTGGTTAAACGTGATCCAGATAAATAGGTAAAAATCATTGAACAACAATTGAAACAAACATTTCATTCAGCAGGGATTTAATAGTTGATTGGTTTATAAAAGAAGGAAAAGAAATAACAGTTAAAAGAACAGATTTGTTGATAATTGTATATTTATAGGACAGTCATTGGAACAGCTGGCTAAAAATTTAAGTAATGAACAATTTGCAGAGACACAAACACTTTTTAGACATAACACCTAAACATTTGATGAAAGACATTTACTTTTACATCGATAATTTTGAAAGGTTTACCACCCAAAGAAAGTTTAATTCCAGTTCAAACAATTGAAACTTATCAAATGATGATTATCAATATGTTCAGGATATCATGGAACATTTTAACCTGAAAATAATTGGTGATCTACATGACTATTATATAAATAGAGATAAATTGATGTTTGGTGACATATTTTGGGAGTTTAGGAATATCTAAAAAAATTACTTGATTCTGCTCATGATTACAGTGCTCCAGGATTAGCACTTGATGCACATTTAAGGATATCAGGTGCTGAATTGGAACTGTGGACAGACTGTGCCATGTTCTTGATGACTGAGAGTAGTATTAGAGTTTGAATTAGCATGATACCACACAGATGCAGTGAAGCAAATCATGAATACTACCTGGACAAAGATGGTAAGATAAACAATGAATGTGCGTACATAAGGTCGTTTATTATGTACCATCAATTCTAACAACCTTTATGCATTAACCATGAGCCAATACATGCCAGTAAAAGAAAACGAAAATTATTGTGCTAGAAGAACACTTTACATCCTACATGATTGTGCTCTGCAACGATGGCATCAATTCATGCCTAAAACATAGTTAATTTTAGTGGATTTTTGTAATGTTCAACTGAGCATCAGACACTACATAAGTAAAACTTTTGTGTGCATCTACATCTATTTTTCTGTTGATTTGCAGGTGGGCAACTTGTTGCACATTAGCTAACTTATTGCCAGTACCATGCAATCTATTATCATGTGTACTTCTCATATCAAGCCAGATGCAGTGGTTGTCAGTATAATAATTGTTGTAACACTTATGTTACTAATTTATGTGTACTTTTATTGTTATCAAAGAAATACTTCAAGGCTTGTGCACACTTATGCTTCAGTTGGAAACCCTTGGAATAAACCATATTTGGCAGACCTTGGAAACCCTTGGAATAAACCATATTTGGCAGACCTTTTATAGTCGCTGAGAATTTTTCAATTGTTGAGTTGTAAACTGTTTCAAGATTACTTTCTCCACTTTATTTTGCACAGTATCAAAACATCATTTAAGCCCATTCTAGGAGAATAAGGTGTGATATTTGTTAAAGTTGTACTGGCTACTATGTCAATAATCCTTCCCCTAGTGATGTAGTCATAAAAGAAAGTGATGCCTTTTCTGTAATTGTCATTAGCTGATTGTACAGTTGACTCTGAAATAATCATATCGAACTGTAAACAAATGTTTTCCAGTTTGTGGTCTTTGTTACCACCTTCTATCAATCCAGAGGCTTTTGCAAGTGCTCTGCTTTTTATGGAAGAACACAAGGATACAATATAAAATGATCTGTTACAATCTGAAAGTGTAATGGTATTCTAAACTGTTTACCTTAGACAGCGAACTGTATAGCTTCAGCGTTGTTATTGTGCACATTAGCTTCAGCGTTGTTATTGTGCACATTACCTGACCCTGATCTGAACTTTCTCAATTTATCAGATGATAATGCTTGGTTTAATCCTATTTGTCCTTACTGAATAAGGTAGCCACAGATATTTGTATATCATTAAAATGTTGCAGTCATTCAGCTTCAAAAGATCATCACTTCCATATAACAGCTGATGTCTTTTCCAAGCATTGTAACCAAAATGTTTACCACTGCATTGTTAGCATGTCCTTCTACCATTATATTAAACGAAATGTAGAAGATACTTGGTATAATCAGTACATTTTGGCTTAGTTTTGGAATTGTTATCTCTAAGTTTATTCAGGTTTAATGTGTCTCAGTGTGTATTGGATACATTGATGTGTTGGATTGAGGCATTTAATTCCGTGTGGTATATTTTCCTGCTTGTGTGGATTTACATATTTACAATATGTTGCCATTTATTTTGCTGAAAAATTATTAGTAATTTCAAATTTATTATCAATAAGCACACTAATACCCATCACAAGTGCAATGAACAATACTTGTGTATAACTTGATTTTAAGAAGGTTGGTAGAACTAATTAAGTATTAGGTTGTCTTGGGCGTTTAAGTTTTGCTTTATTTTCTGGGTTCGTAGATGCATGAGGATGGACATAGAGGAAAAACATCATCCAGTTTGTTCGAAGTTTGAGTCACCAAACCTTGTTTTCTCAAGCATTCATTTAAGTAATCAAGTGTCTTTGCTTTGTTTGCATTGAACTCTGCAGTTTTTCTCTGTAATTCCTCTATGAATTTGTGAGGTCTGATTCCTCCTTCATCAGCTCCATTCGGACCAATCAATTTGAACAGCTAGTTGATTTCCGTAAATGCTAGTTTGTTAGCTATTGCTTCTTCAATAATTACTCTTGCTGAGGTCATTCTGTTCATGAGAAACACATTTTTATACTGCTGTCAGTTTCATTTTACATCCTGACTCAACAGGACTTTCTTTGCATTTTGATCCAATTATTATAATGTTGTTCTCTTCAAGATAGTATGTAACTTTTTTTTCTTTTTTTCTTCAGTTTAAATGTTGAGTTCATGTTTAGCATCTATACCAGAATATACCAGTTCTTTTTTAATGTCTAAATAATAGGCAACATGTTAACTCTTTACCGCTAATCCAATATAAAATCAATTAAACATCCCCAGAATCTTACAGGTTCAGTATTCAAGTTGATAAAAAAATGAGTATAAGCCTGATTCTCGGATTTGAATGACATACTGTGGTGAAGTATCTATTGTGTAACTTGTATTCAGCAAATCCTGCTGGAGTATACTTAAATTCATCAGCAGCAGTTAATAGTTACGGCGTAGTTTTGGACGTCAGAATTTCAACAACCCTTTCATAAAAAGTGAAACCCCTCAAAACTGAACCCTCAGTATCTTGGAATCCCCTCAAGACTGAACTTTTTTGGAGTCCCAAATTGTTCCTTTTTTAATATTATCTTTTTTTTTTCTCCAGTAAACCGAAACCCCGCAACTCCGAATACCGAAACAAATTTCGATCCCAAATTTAAATTGTATGCTTTAAAAACCCAATAAAACCAAAACTCACTTAAAACTTGGAAATGTATTTTAGCTGCTACATTCAGGACACACTCTGGAACAGATTAATTACAGTTAACAAGTACTGTAGTAGGCTTATCAGCGAGACAAAGACCTAGAAAATGCCACATGGGCACGCGATGTTAAAACAATACTTGAAAAGCGCGCCAACACAGATTAGGGCTGACAACAGGCTAATCTGAAGTCTTTGCACCATGAAAAAAGAGGCAGCTTTTAAAGCCAATTATTAATAACTAAATGCTTGTAGGTAAGCCATTTAAGAAGGATTAGGTTTATATGATTATTATCTAGTTGTGATTGATGCTATTCATTTGTATACATGATCAATAGAATTTTTTTTAAAACATTTTTTAAATTAAATATCAGGGCTTTATTAACCAGGCATGTATGCTTTGCCAATGGACACCGACAAAACAGTATTCTAAAAGTCAGATTCACTCAATTGATTTTTAATGGAGAAAAATCATTACATGTATTTAAGTAGCCATGACTGTCATTTGTCTTCACTCACATATCAGAATGTCAGAACGATCAGCTAAACATTGTAGGATTGAACTATCCTTACAGGATAACATTAGTCTGATCAATTAGTATGAATCTGTACCAAAATCTACACTGAAGCAACTAGGGGAAATATTCGGCATAGGAACATCTGCTCTTTCAGATATTCTAAAGAAAATGGAATTCTACAAGAATGAATTTGAAAACAACAGTGATGCAAACAAGCGTCGTTTCAACAATGCCTGTAAATTTGACAAACCGAATGATCTTGTGTGACAATGGTTTACCCAAGCTAGGACCTAAAAACATTCCAATCTCAGGCCCTATAATCAAAGAAAAGGCAAGTGATTTTGCCAAAGAAATAGCAAATGTGGATTTTAAAAGATCTAACGGCTGGTTAGAATATTGGAAATCACGCTACTGTATAAAGGGATTCAAAGTCAGTGCCGAGAGTCCAGGTGTTGATACGGAGATAGTGGAAGAATGTTGTGAGAGTATACCAGAAATTATTAGTGATTATACTGTAATAACGTATTTAATTGTGACATTACTGGATTCTTTTTCCGTGTACTTCCTGATGTTTTTTCATAATTACTCTCTCTGTCTCTCTCTGTCAATCTCTGTCTCTCTATCTGTCTCTCTCTCTCTGCGCGAAGCCTTCAGTAAACCAAAAAACCTCTCAAAACCAAAATTCTTTTTTGGGTCCCAAGGGTTTTGTGGGATTTCACTGCATGTGTGCTCAAATGTCTTAATCTGGGTCTTATTTTCTCACTTAAATTCACATTAAAAATAATACCATCTGGATAGACTTGGTGTATGCAAAAATCGTAAGGCAATACAGAGTCAGGAGTGAGTTTCGTTTAATTTCTCAAACTTCTTTCTGTTATTATCGATTTTTTTTATTTTTTTTATTTCACCCATTATAACATCCACTGAAAGGCTTTTTATGTCCATTTCCATCTTCAATTCAGTTTGGAATGTCTCTATTTTTGCTTATTTCAGATTTAGCTATATCAATGCTTCCAATTCTTACAAGATACAAAACCACCGTCGAACATGGGCTTATAAATTGGAAATTTCAGAATATGGATTTCTATTTCATTCAAAAACGACCGTCGAACATAGGCTGATAAATTGGAAATGACAGAATATATGCTCAGCTCAGCAACTTCAAACTCGAAATTAGATATAACCGCATTTGTATGCTCCACGAAGAAATATCGACAGATTGTGTATGTATTATAGACAAACTAATGACCAAAATGTGAAACAAGGTTGTGCTTGTGTCTAAAAACTAAAATATTATAAAAGTCTGCCACGCAACGTTGGCATTTTGTTGCTGTTCACTTATATCCTCCTTTAAGTAAGAGAACCACTACGCGTACATAAACTGAACTCTGCTGCTCAGCGCATCTTTATTTTTATTCAAAGCAGTATTATACTTTTAAAATTCTGATCAACAAATAAATTCAGATTGTTGCAAACAATTCAGCCTTTTCCTTTCTTTTCCTCGCGCGCATGGCTTGCATTCTTTTTTTTTTTTTTTTTTGAGGGGGGGTGGCGGCAGCTGGGATTTGAAAGGAACTCAAAAGTGTTAATTAAAGTACTAATATGTTGCTTTAAAAAACCTTAATATTGCTATCCTATTGCATAAACGAAGAAAGATGAGTGGTGCCCCTTGAGCTTCGAATGGATTAAAGTTATATATTCCTTAATTTTTTTTTTTTTTTTTTTTCCATCAACTTATGTATTTGTGACCATATTTCGCGTACACAAAACGGAATAGATTCAATTTATGAACACTGGGTCGTCCTCTAGGAAAGGGCGAACGTGTACTGGACTATGATATTATAGCTAAATATTATATGAACGGTAATTATCTGGCTGAAATTAAAGGTGATCGTGAAACGAAATCGAACTTTGGAAAGACTAGAGCAAAATACAGT
The DNA here is from genome assembly GCA_029931535.1 of Margaritifera margaritifera. Lineage (NCBI taxonomy): Eukaryota > Metazoa > Mollusca > Bivalvia > Unionida > Margaritiferidae > Margaritifera > Margaritifera margaritifera. The sequence continues at coordinate 2,169,447 of JAQPZY010001504.1, forward strand.
ATGCGTAACGGTGAATTATTCTGCCAACACCGGACCAACCGTGCACGGAAAGAATGGAAGAATAAATTGTTTCATAAATTGTATATACATTCACTACATTAACGTAAGTGAACCTTCTACCTGTTCGCCCGTCTGCTTTTTGAAATAACAAAACACTTTTTGCTACTGCGGAAACACACTTTTAGAAGAGAAAAAATGAAAATGAAAACATTTTCATTATTTAAAAAAGATCTTTTAGAAATAAAGAATTTTTTTTCGTTATAGCTAAAACATGCTGTAGTTAATAACGAAAAGATTTTTGTTATTCGAAAAGTGTTTCTGTTATTTCGAAAAATTATCTTTTCGAAATGAAAATATATTTTCATTTGGTGTTGGCAATACCCTGACGTGTGGTGTCAGTTTTATCCTTGGGTAGTTTTATGTACATATTGATATAAGCAGAGATTCATAATTAAAACAACACCTTTGACAACTCACACGTGACATCATAAATAGCTGTCGTTGTTCAAGATACCTTTGGTCAACTTTAAACGCTTTAATCTGCGATATATCAAGGATCCATACTTTACTTTACATGAAATGAAAACCTTACTGTATAATATACGAATTTAAGACGGAGTTTGATTATACTTTACTAACAATTTCTCAGTGTCCTACGAATAGGTTGATAGGCTTGTCCGCGCGGGATTCATGCTCATTTGAAGAATCCTGGGCATGCGCATAGACAGAGTAAATAAAAGGTCTAATAAGCGCCAGGAACGGAAAAGAAGGAAACCTGAAAAGGGGAATCTAAGCTAATATGACCATTCCAAGTTACAAATATTAACCCCATTTTTTTTTTTTCAAAGTACCAGCACTAGTTGCATAGACCGGAGGGATCACGTACATGTATAAAAACCTTTGATATTCGGACCATGGTGTGGTTGGTGGGGGTCACCTCATAGGCCTGCTAGCTTCCTCAAGGCTAGGTGTTTTGAGGTTTCCAGAAACAAATGATACTTTCTCAAATAAGTCAACTGAATACTTATTACAACAAAAGAAATTAATTGTAATATTAAACACTAAGCCCCGATAATTAATTCCCATTTTTTAAAAATCCGATCATGTAATTCACCTCCATAAAGAAAGAGTCACCATTGGGGAAAATTATTCGACAAAAATCAAATGCATTAGAAATTATCTTTGTTTTTTTATGCTGCCATGTTTGCAAAATAATTATTTATCTCGGACAATGTTATTGGAATTTAAATTAATTTATTAAATGCCGATGGCCAGGTATCATGAATCAGTCTGCCTTATCATCTGCAAAAGATACTTAACTTTTAGTTGGATAAAACATCTATCACTAACGCGTTAGATTTTGCAACTAACGCGTAAAACATGTTTGTGACGCGTTGGAATTTCTTGCTACGCCACTCTGTTGGATCTATCTATTTGCTCTTAACAAACCACGCGTGGATGCTCTTGATACCCTAACGGAAGTCTTGCGTCTGCACGTGATTATTGCATAGGTCACTGAAGTAGCATAATTCTTGGGACGGAATTCTCAATGAATGCCACGAAGTCCCTCCTACACACATGCATCTTGTACACAGTCAATTAGAAATTTAAACTAATTAGGTGCACCAAGCCGGCCTGTTCTTCCGTAATTGAATATTTCCTATACTTGATTTTAACAAGGTTTTAATCCAGTGTCTCGAGACAAGATTAGCTGCAGAGATAATTCAATTAGGAAGTTAGTCCCTTGACACGACATACAGTGTCGGTTACTATAGTAACCCTCAGAGTGCCTAAAGAATTTACATTTGCACTTAAGTTTTTTTTCAGGAATGGATTCATAATTTTTCCACGATGATTTTATTTCGGGAAAAGAGTAGTTTGTTTTGCTTAAAACTGACAACTTGCTCGTTTTACAGTAAAAAAAAAAAAAAAAAAAAAAAAACACCGGAGAGTGGATTAGACTGAATCCCTCGAAACCCCTCTCTTGATCCAACAGTGGTTTCGGATGTTTTGTTTTGTTTTTTTGTTTGTTTTTTTGTGTTTTTGGTTTTTTTGTTGTTTTTTTTTTTTTTTTGGGGGGGGGGGGGGGGGGGTAGCCGTAGGCGTGCGTGGAACTAAATTACTGCCTGGGTCTGGATTTTGGTTGATAGGCGTGGAACGAATTTGTGTCTGCGACGGGTTTTAACAAATGTATTTTATCAAATTCTGTCTTCAAATCTCTTTGTCACATTACACTTAATTTTACATAAATATCACTTATTAATCCTATTTGTACTCGAATTTCAAAACATACCTTGTACTATCCTTTCTAATACGAAATTGAACATAATTATACGAATTTGCAATTGTTTTCAGCCGCTAATGACAATCAAAGTGGTCAGTTTCGCTCTTCTTGTTGTCACCACACATTCATTCTTACATTACGTGCTGCGTTGTCTCAATTTATGATTCAAGCTTGCAGTCTCTTTACCTATTTTTGTTGCCTTTGCTTAAATAAAGATGATATACAGGAAGAACCATCTTTATTTCCATCCTCAAGAGAGCCATGGACAAATAAACCCATTTCTCCGAGCTCAATAAATCGCACCTTTAAAAAGTATCGTCTGCACTTCTTACCCCACAATTCTTATCGTGGTCATTGTGCCATGGAATCACCGCACTCGCACCTGTAATATGGGGTAAAGTGACTTAAAGTGTGCATCTATTCTCTTTTTTTTCAGGAACCTAAGTGTTTGATTTATTTTGTTTGATTACTATTATGCAGAACTTAGCCCTAGTCTCGACTGAGACTCCAAGGTTTTTAATACACGGTTATTTTTATTCTCTGGGATTGTTATTCCCAGAGTAGAATAATAAGCATATATTAAAAACCTTGGAGTCTCAGTCGAGACGAAACTTGACCCTATATCGATCAATAAGATCAGCGCTTTTTATTGTCACCTACTTTTCGTACAAAATAGGGAAATATTAAATTTGGTCTCTCCATTTGTTCCTCAATTCGTCCTTCAGTCGGTCCCTTCGTCCAACTTTCATTTCCGCACAATAACACTCTTCATTATAATAACACTCTTCATTATAATAACACTCTTCATTATCATGGCATTTTAATTAAATTTGGCATGTAGCTTAATATTGATAAGATCTTGACTGTGTTTGATTGTAATTGTTCTACGTCATCATTTAGCGGAGTTATAGCCCCTGATTGTCAGGCTTACCCACTTTTATTCCAAATAATAGCTCTCTTAGTTATCATTTAATATCAACCAAATTTTGTAGGCTATTTAATATTGATAGGACTTTGGCGGTGTTTGATCGTAATTGTTCTACGTCATCATTTAGCGGAGTTATAGCCCCTGATTGTCAGGCTTACCCACTTTTATTCCAAATAATAGCTCTCTTAGTTATCATTTAATATCAACCAAATTTTGTAGGCTATTTAATATTGATAGGACTTTGGCGGTGTTTGATTGTAATTGTTCTACGTCATCATTTAGCGGAGTTATAGCCCCTGATTGTCAGGCTTACCCACTTTTATTCCAAATAATAGCTCTCTTAGTTATCATTTAATATCAACCAAATTTTATGGGCTATTTAATATTGATAGGACTTTGGCGGTGTTTGATTGCAATTGTTCTACGTCATCATTTAGCGGAGTTATAGCCCCTGATTGTCAGGCTTACCCACTTTTATTCCAAGTAATAACTCTCTTAGTTATCATTTAATATCAACCAAATTTTGTAGGCTATTTAATATTGACGGGACTTTGGCGGTGTTTGATCGTAATTCTTCCACGTCATCATTTAGCATAGTTATAGCTCCTGATTGTCAGATCCACCCACTTTTATTTCTGCACAGTAACTCTCTCAATGATCGTTGGATTTCGAACAAATTTTGTAGGCTGTTTGATACAGACAGGACCTTGGATATGTTTGATTGTCATTATGGTACATCATCATTTAGCAGAGTTATAGCCCGTGATTATCAGATCCAGTCACTTTCATATCCGCACAAGAACCCCTTTATTTGTTGTTGAATTTGAACCTATGTTGGTAGCCAGCTTGATATAAAATGGATCGTGGCTTAGTTTAATTATCAGTATTCTACATCATTATTTAACGGAGTTATATCCCCTGGATATCGGACCCATTCACTTTCATTTCTGCACAATAACTATCTTAATTATTACTGGATTTCATTCAGATTTGATTTTCAGCTTGATGAGAGCAGATCTCGACTGTCAGCATCATCAATTAGCATCTTTAGGATCGCTGATTGTCACACCCACCCACTTTCGTTCTGTATATGTAAACTGTAAACTCTGTTACTTATTATTTGATTTGAAACAAATGTAATAGACATCTTGATACTGATAAGACCTTGGCCTTGACCTTGATCTTCAGCATGCTACGTCATTTTTTAGTGGAGGCGCCATGGGTGGCCGAGTGGAATACGGCGCTCGCCTTTACAGATCACTCACACATCTCACTTCTGTCCGCGTGAGTTCGAATCTTGGCTCGACCAAAGTGGGTGTGTGAGAAAGCTTGCCAGTAGCTTCCCGGGGGTTGGTGGTTCCTCCTGGGGTCTTCCAGGGTTCTTCCTCCACCAAATATAATGGCCGCCATGTATAGCCTATCATGTGCTGAAAAATGGCGTTAAATCCCACAAAACCAAACCAAATAAAACTTTTAGTGTACTTATGGCCCCTGATAGTCGGACTCGCCAGCTTTCCTAACTGCACAATAACTCACTTAATCTCTTCATTCTTGCTGAATTTCAACCAAGTTTCAAATGCTACGTTATATTGATAAGACCAGGGCTGAGTTTGATTCTCCGCATTCTGTATCGTCATTTAGTTGAGTTATGACCCCAGATTTTTGGACCCACCCATTTTTGTTTCTACACAATAACCCCTTGCGGGCTCGAGGATGTTGAATAAGCCAGATGCACACTCTTGCATGTCTTAAGAGATGACTAATGCAGGCAGGAGACACGGTGGCTGAGTGGGTAGCGTGCAGGACTCGCGACCGAAAGAATGCGGATTCAAATCCTACCATCGGATCTCCCCGGGTCGGCTTCCGCGGGCAAAACACTTGATTCCATTTGCCTCGGCACTGTATAACCTACTTACGTTGCTGTATCGTAAAATAACAAACATAACAGTCTACACAATAGCTCACTTAATTATGAATTGCAAGAAAAATGCACAGGCCGCTTTTTATTGGTACAATCTCAGCTGAATTTGATTATCGGCTTTCAAAATGATCATCATCTAGCAGAGTTATGACCACGGAATTTTGGACCCGCATACTTTCTTTCTGGGATAATAACTCACCTCGTCATTGTTTCATCTGAAGCAAACATTTGTATGCAGCTCTATATTTGGTTCGATCATCAATGTTTTACGTCATTAGCTGATGGAGGTTTTGCCCCCTGTATGTCAGACTACCCACTTTCGTTTCCGCACTTTGAGCCTCTTAAATAATTTATGTAGATTTGAACAAAATTTAAAAAAATCGGTTTATATTGATGAAACCTCTGCTGAATTTAGATTGTCAGTGTTTTGCTTCATCATTTAGTGGAGTTACAGCCCCTGACTGATGGACCACCTACTTTCGTTTCCGCATAATATCTCTCTTAATTATTATTGAATACCAATCAAATTTGCTATGCAGCTTTAAAGGCACATAGACATATTACCTCAAAGTGAATTTGTAAATACGTATGGGATTCAAACTGAATAATAGATCAAAGATGCAATTTTAAGGTTCATTTTCATATATACACTAGTTCCGTTATTACTTCAAGTTCAAGTGAGATGCTTACATATACTTTCACGTCGCATATCAAGGATATATACTCAGGGCCCGTACCAATTTTATGTTAGCCTCTAAGTGATTTGTCAGATTCGTTGTGGTAATTTCGCAACGTAAACGAGGGTTTGGGTAGACGAGAAGATTTCGTTCCCAGCAATCTGTCATATGTAAGTAATGGACACGTCCTAGTAAGGTTACTAACACATGAGTTTAAGTCAAATTCATCTGGATTGTGGACAAGCTGGTAGCTGGTTCTATATGTCAATAAAAACGTCTTTTTCAACAAGGAACACGGAGGCGAAATTCAGCACACAAATTAATAATATAGACACCGACAGAAAGTCTGCTTTTCTGTCGTATTTTTTTCCTACTGATGTTCTTTTTGTTTTTATAATATTTTCTTTTGATTCGCATTTTTTTTTTTACAAAACTGCTTTACATCTGCATAGCAGTGGTAATAAATCTGTCAATAGCCTGCTAAGATGGCTGCCGATCACGTCATGTAAAATGGTTCTATAATAAATTAGAGTTATAGAAGAGTCTGAAAGTACCTACTGCTTCATAGGACCAGGCTAAGGAACCACGAAAATTGAAGTCGATTTAAACATTCCAGATTCGACCAAAAATATTGTTCATTTGATGCGCAAACAGCTCCTTATGGGGAGTGTTTGAACCATGCATAAAAAGCCACAATTACGACGGGATCAAAACATATTGGTTAATATGAAAAGGCAGCGATGTACCAATGTTTCTTGTGAAATTTGAGTGAACGCCATTTCCGCTCAAGTCAATAAAGTTGATTGAAATTCCCTTATTGTGGAAAAATGTGCAAGTGTGGTCGGCATGTAAAATTCCGGCAAATTTGGTCTCACCGGCACTGAAGTAGATGAATCTGAAGTCATATATTCCGCAAACCTCAATTCTCGTCTTCACTCCATCTTGGTGATGGATGACGGTCTTGTCCTTCCGGACTGTGGACATTGGCGCGTAGTATGTGGTCATCTAAATGTTAACTAATTGCATTAGGACAACTGAGACAGTTACTATCGGATCTTGTGGGCATTGTAGTTCATTTAATAAAGGTCAAAGGTATTATTCCGCTTTTCGATGCTGATTGATTCTCTACGTAGAAATTTGCAATAAAGCAAACTGCCTGTCCACTCACTTTATTACGCTTTCTTATTTATCAACACATCCTCACCCCTCTCAAACGTACCACTCCAATGCCGCATTCTATCCTATAACCCTCTCCCAGGGGTAAATGAAAGCTCCAAAACGGTTGTGGCTTCGTAAATAAAAATTAATTCATGAAACTTGGAATAACGCCTGTAGTGGCATATTATGGCTGTATTATTGCCATTACGACTTATTTGTAAAAAAAAAAAAATGGTATGGTACGTAAGTGGCCATAACGTTGTATACTTTTATATTCGCTGTATTTGAGATCATCAAAACACTAAATATTCGCACAAAGTTTATCATTAGTTTCCTACTTCAGATAAGCATTAAAAAAGCAGTTAATTTTCCTCCAGAACAACAGTTGTTTTTAATGTCATCCATATAGATTTGATCATAACTTATATTGGGAGGAGATATATTATTGTCATGTCTTTCACTTTTCAAATGCACACTAAGTGCGCTGTGGTATGATATGTAGTGATTTAAGCCCGAGTAGGATTGCAATTTTGTTAATTGCTTCAAATTTATTTAAATCCAGCAACTGTAAAAATCTTCTCAGAATTGTGCATATTTTGATATACATCGTCGACGTTAAATCAATTTGATCAAATACATTTATAATTTAAATAGACTCTTTAACTGGTCATTTTCGCATCTTTAAATCTGCGGGTTTTTTTTTTTTTTTTTTTGTTTTTTTTTTTGTTTGTTTTGTTTTGGGTTTTTTTCTGAAAAGCTGAGGGATCAGGGGTTAGCAGCCGAACTTACGACTAGACGGATACATATTTGGATCCTATCCAGACTATTGAGGGTCGGCTGCCGTGGCATGACCCTGGGCAATGGACTATATATTCCAATTGCCTCGGCATGATATAACCTTTTCATGTGTTGATGTGCCATACGCACAGACACTGTATTGGTACATGTTGTATTTAAATTTTTACGATTTGGCTGTTAGTAAAGACATAACTTGAGAAAGAACAAATATTTTGCGATTTTAATTTTTCTGGTTACATTCACGCCAAGAAAACAAGAGACAATTAGAATAGTCTAAAAATAACCGATTACACGGTATGCCGTTGAATGAGAGAGACTAACGGAGACTGAAATGAAACAGACGGAAAGACTTGCTGTCACAGAGACAGGCATTGAGAAAGATATAAAATTCTTAAATGACATTAACTCTTGATCCACGACACGCTCATACTTTCACCCCCGACTTATAATGGACAAAATATCAAATATTCTTGGCTATGAGCCGTGCGGTCGAAAGGCATTGTTTACAGGCTTATTTGAAATACAAGAGTCTGGGTTCTATTAGATTTACGCCCTTTAGTTGTGAGCTCCCCTTAATTTGATAGCGGCTATAATTGACAGTTGAAGATTAAATCAAATCTAGATGAACACTTAGAGACGTGTTTCTGCATAGTAAACAACATCCAGCGTTTATTCCATCATTTTTACATTCAATTTTAGGCAAATGTACTTTCGAAATATTTCTGCACTTTATCAAACTTATTAAATTATGTAGCAAAATGGGGATAAATAATTTATCTCTATATTTGATTCTTTTTCCATAACCCTGCTACCATCGACAATAATTGTATTAAAACATTTGCAATGTTATCTAATTACATGGACATTTATGGATGTGGCTCTGCCATCAGAGCGACAGAACTACTGGTTAACCGACAGATCCGTCGCGGAATTCTTCACGCATGCGGGATGCCGGTGTGATCAAAGTGTATTTAATCTGAATGCGGAAAGTTTCTTTTCACACAAACTATGGATTTTTGTCGGTCTGCTTTCCGGAAAACCAAATTTTCGTTGCTTCTGACATGATGGATGAAATAAAAGTATTGTCCCAAGAGGACACTTTCTTGTTAAAAATGTTACTCTGTGCTTTTCTTCTCATTTGTTGTGTGTGTGAGTGGGTGGGTGGTGGGTGGGTTGGTGTGCTATTGAATAGGAAAAACTATTCCGAAATTAAATTTTATAAATTTCGGCTTGGAATTACTGTTTTATTATTCTTTAAAATGCGCCAGAGTATAAATTACTATTAAATCGAAAAGGTATTTTGTTGCATTTCTATTTCAATACACAAATTGTAGCTATAATATGGGATACTATGTATACATGACAATCATAGGAACTAAAACAAGTATCTTGGCGACGAATAAGGGTAGACCTGAAGGAAGAAAATACACACACACACACACACACACATATATATATATATATATATATATATATATATATATATATATATATATATATAACGTTTACTTGTACAATTATTTCTACCAAACTTTGCTCATACTGTCGAAGGCACTTTGCCATAGTGTTTTGGGGGTGAAAAACTCAAGAATCGGAAGAAAACCACCTACCATCAGCAAGTTCCAACAATCCTTCGTTCTTGTGGCGCCAATGAAGGAACATGCAATTTTTTGCAGCCCTCAGTCCTTGGATCTTTTATTTGAAGTTCATGAAAATTGAGTTCCTACACCAATCGTCATACCGAAATAACGAACAATGCATTGCTCTAGTAAGAAGGACTGTAGACAATTCTTCTAGGCACTTTCCATTTCAACCTAAATATAACTATCTTTCATTAGAGTTCACTGTTGCGATTCATCGATGCAAAGAAAGTTGTGATTAACGTCTGATAATTGCTACGGTAACCATATTTGATTCCTCATTAAAAATATGAAAATACTAACTTAGCATAACAATTCCCCTATCTGACTTTTTACCCAGCCCCCCCCCCCCCCTTCCTTCCACCTTATTAATTTTCTCGGTCGGAATTTGGATCTATTCAGATTCTTTACAGGACACTGAATTTGAACTACTTTCATTGCATCTACATTTTAAACATTAAGAGATTCCCGCTATATCAACCATTAAAATTCTAAAATATAACGACACGTTTATCTTTTTATCCTCATTGTTATTATCTTACTTAAATTTTCCCATTTATATTTTAAGCTAACCTGGATCACCAAGGAAACAAGTTAGATCTTGAATCCTGTCATACCTATTTGCCCTTGGATTATGTCACGGCCAGGTTTCCTTAAGAATCTCTCTCCTGCCAAACTTAACCCAAGCGTTTCTATGGCTGGCCAACTTTCTCTCGCATTCCCTATTACAGCAAACATAACCTTCCATTTTCTGTCCTTGACGACTTTTATTCGTATTTTTTTTTCCAGAGAGGAAGATTCAAAACATATAACAGAATCTCTATCAGAAAAAATCAAAAACAAAACACATTACAAAAGTTAACACAATCTACAGAATAACTACCGGTATGTATCAAACGAGAGAGAGAGAGAGAGAGAGAGAGAGAGAGAGAGAGATGGCCGTATGAATTGACTTTACAGTGTGGAGTGATAATGAAAGAAAAATGAATGCTTCTATGTGTAACGGACTAGAGTACTTTAAGACGCCACCACTTCTTTTCTTCTTTACTTAACGTAAGTAGTTGTATGAGGGGATTGGGGGTCATACGGGAATTAACATCAGCCCATAGACTTACATGGGTGAGACTCTTAGGGGTCATACGAGAAATCCCATGTTAAAATGATCCAATAGTTTAACATGGGGATGGTATTATGGGGTCAAAGTGTGTATAGGTTCAAAAGTGTTTATGGGGTCAAACGGGATTGGTAATGATAAAATGTTTATCTACAATCCAAACACACACCTTGACAATCCAAACACCACATATACTATCCAGCACCCGTATTTTGATTACCGTCAATACTCGCGTATAAGTTGATACCAACTGCAAACCGCATAGACCCAGATCTGCCGTCGCATAATGCGGCGGCTGATCTGGGTCTATGCAGTTTGTAGAGACTAATCAGTAGAGCAAACAACATAGACCCTGATCTGTAAGCGCATTATGCGACAGCAGATCAGGATCTATGTTGTTTGCATTTGGACCCGACTTATACGGGAGTATAGACGGTACTATTCAAACACACACCACATATAGTATCCAGCACCCGCTTTTTGATTACTATCCAAACACACACCTCTACAATCCAACGAAAACGGTAGGAAGTGTTGACACATACTTTCACACAAACATACAAACATACTATCACACACACGGGTAGGACGTGTTTATAGACACACTACTATACCCTTACATACAAACATACAATCACACAGAAGAGAGAAAAGGGGTTTTAAGTTTTACTTGTAAACAAGATATAGACATACACAAACACATACACAAAACATAAAACATAAAGTTTTTTTGGCAAATAGGACTAGTACCTCCCTTTCTAGAGATGTTGGTGGCCCTGAAAAGAGCCGTAGGGTTTCTGCTACCACAATCTCATCAGTGTTCGCACCTTCCTAATCGGGCGCCGCAGGCCGCACATCTCTGTCCCAATATTTTTATTTTTCTTCCAAGATGTCTCAGAGAGATGATTTCCATCTTCATGTGCCTCGTGTAGGGGTACCAGTTCATCTCTTGCACCAGACCCTGGACGTTCTGTACTCGTTCCATTAAGCTGATGGCATCCATCAGCTTGTCCACTTTGCAGTGCTGTTTTTTTTTTTTTTTGTTTTTTTTTCTTTTAGTTGTGTGCACCTCTCAAACCACTAGCTATATTAAGCTATGAGGCCTTTCAGGTGACCCCCTGTTAGTTCCGAAAGTTGTAAAGTTTTTTTTTTATGTCTGTGTGTTTCCTCCATGGTCTGTTGTTGTGGGTTTTCCGTAAAAAAAATCAAAAAGAAATTTGCCATAAAATTTATTTATTTTTGTTTTGGATTAGGGTTCCTCTTTGCATTGTTTTGATGGTTGCGTACTTGTTTAGGTCCCCGTCTCCAGGCTCCCATTCATTCCGCTCCCGACCTAAAGAGACTTTATAGCCCATAATCCCCTCTTCAGGCATTACATCTTTCGGCTGGTTTCCTGGCCGTGTTATGGATATGATTTTTGTGATCCTTGCCAGGGATATGACTAGTCCAGTGTGTGCTATATGCGTATAATGCTATAGTGTTCTGTTTGTGCTATAAACCCGGTATATAGTTGTATGAACTGGCTTTCTATATCTAATCATACTATAGTTGTATTCATGTTTATTACTAAACAAAAAAGAAAGGAAATGGTACGATATATTAGAGGAGGTATATACAGAGTTAGGGTGTGTGACATTTCTGGCTTGTGTTGGAGCGACGGAACGGTCTTCCGGACAAACTCTCCTCTAGCGGGACAGATATACCCGTCTGCGTCCAGCCCATTGGCCATATTATGTTCTTCCCTAATCTCTGATAGTCATGGTTCTTACACCATCTATTTAAGTATTGTTGATTTCATTTTTCTCTTTCAAAAGAACTTGAGAAATATATATATATATATATATATATATATATATATATATATATATATATATATATATATATATATATATATATATATATATATATATAACAAACATGAAAAAAAACAAGGGTTGATAGATATGCTAATGTAAAGTATTTTTGCGTTTGTGTATTTGGTATAATGTTACTCGCAGTTGTTTGATATATATTTGTATTCCTATATATATATATATTTTGTTTTGCTATGTTGATTAAAGTTATGCGTCCGTTTTCAGCAACTCGGGTGTGACCCGTACTACATCGCGCGAGCCTGATAGCATTGGCGTCACACCGTCCTCATTACTTACTTGAAGGACATGACTCCCCCTGTGATTATGTGTTTCTTATTTTTTTTTCCCTTTTTGTTGCTTTGTTAGTCTATATTAGCTTCTGCGAGTTTTTCCTTTTGTGTTCAGTGTATTTTTTTCTTTGAGAAGTCCTGTATCTCTCTTCTAGGTAGTGGAGATATATTCCCCCTGAGGAGTGGTTAGCTGTGTCCCTCGTTAGGCGCACTCCCTCTATTGGGAAGGGTATACCTAGCCTTCCCCTCCCCCTGACGACATCTCCCCTCCGCTTCAGCCATACAGGTCTATTCCGTTAGTATGCTGTTCACCTTTCTTTTTCAATATATTATTTCCTACGATAAGAGTTCGTTCTAAAATATTATTTAAATACCAAAAATGATGGGTGTAATTTTCCAAACATGTGCGTGAATTGAATCCAGTTTGCCCATCCGTGTACCTCTCCCTAATTGAGTGATCTACTGGTTTCCCTCATTTCAGTGTTTGTACCTATTACTTTAATTTATTAAAATTTTAAATATTATAACTCTTCGTTCTCGCTCCATTCATTTGTACGTACGAGGTAATTTTTTATACAATAGTTTGACCCAATTACAAAAGAGGGATCCAAATCCGTAATGTTTTAATATTAAATTAATGTAGCAATGCTCCATATGATCGAAGACTTTTTCCTGATCGTACAGATCATGACCACTTTTTCCCTTTTACTTTCTATATATTCAATTGCTGGTTTTATAGTAAGCGTGTTGTTTGTGACATTTCTAGCCCCATCCCCTCAGCTTTGGTTAATGTTTATTAAGTTACCCATGCAAGATTTTAATCTATTTGCTAATATTTACTTAAAATGTCGTAGTCTGTGTTTAAGAGCGAAATCGGTCTCCAAAATTTGTTACGTCTTCTATCTCTCCTTTCCCTTTACATATTAGTGTTATTATTCCCTTTTTCATTTTTTTTTGTTGTTGGTCATTTCGTTATTTAAAAATATATTATTGTATACCAATGAACTTTTATATAAAAATCTGTCGATAAACCATCTGAACCCGGTGATTTTCTTTTGTGAAGTTTCAACATAACCTTCTTCATTTCTTCTTCTGCTATGAATTTGTCACATGTTTCTTTATCTTCCTTTGTTATTTGTATAAAGTCTACATTCTCACAGTACTTATCTATGTTTTCTTCTGGGATGATTGTGAGGTATATAATTCTTTTTAAAATTCATGTATTTCTTTCATTATCTCTTCTCGTTCTCTATACTTTATATTACGTTTCTTTAGACACTCCATATTTTTCTCTTTCCCCCTCCTTATCTCCTCTCTTCTATATATACCGTGTGCTTTTGTTTACAGGTAAGTATATTTCCCTGCTCTTATTTTTAGTCCGATATTTGTTTTATGTTCTTGTATTGTCCGATATTTGTTTTATGTTCTTGTATTGTCCGATATTTGTTTTATGTTATAGTATTGTCCGATACTGTTCTCTTGCTCTTATTTTAGTCCGATATTTGTTTTATGTTCTTGTACTGTCCGATATTTGTTTTACGTTCTTGTGTTGTCCGATATTTGTTTTATGTTCTTGTATTGTCCGATATTTGTTTTATGTTCTTGTATTGTCCGATACTGTTCTCTTGCTCTTATTTTTTTTCTTCTTCCTTAGCCTCTTTACTATTTATTATTATTTCACATCTTTTTTTCTACCCCCCCCCCCTCATTAGATTTTGTTTTATGGTAAAATATTTTTTGCTTATTAGTTTAATTTTATCGATTAGGTTTTCCCAATCTACTAGTATATTTTCACTCCCTGTATTTATAACGTCTTGTAGTGTTGTTTTTATTATTTGTTCATATTCTACATCTTCCAGTATCGAATTGTTGATTTTCCAATATCCATTTCCCCATTTCCTTTTATTCTCTAGATTGATACGCAAGCAGACCGCATTATGATCAGATTTACCTGTTGTTATAATTTCACAAGCATCTATCTGTTTTGTTCCTATTTCCAATATATAGAATTAGTCTAGCCTGCTTCCCTTATTCGCTCCATATCTTTACGTGTACTTCACTTTTTTGTCGTTAAGTGCTCTATATGTATGTATAATCTTATTTCTATCGATACATTTTTGTATTTCATTTTCTGATATTTATGTAATTTCTCCGCTTCTGTCTGTTTCCTTATCCATCCAATTAAAGTCTCCTCCTATCATAAAATTTTCCATAGAGTAATTCTGAATATATTCCGTCAAATTTCGAATAAAATCTACTTTCTTTTTATTACTGTCTGCTGGTACATATACGTTTAATACGTGCCACCCATTTATTTTTTATATGTAAAAGCCTCCCTGGGAATGTTTCTATAATTACATTGTCCTAAGGTAATCGCAAAGAAGCGGTTTTTTTAGAGAATTATTGCAACCCCTGCCCTTTTTTCGTTAATATTGTTGTTAGCTGATAATATTGCGTATAACTTTTCTTCGATCTGTTGTACTATTTGCTTTATCTACTTCATGTATTTCTTGCAGGAGTACTATATTATAATTTTTTTTATAGATTATTTACATACTTTATCTTTAATACCATTGATATTCCAAGATATCACACGGAGATTTATTTTCTGCATGATATCTTGTTTATTGGTTATTTTAATTCTACTTAATTATTTGTATTTTCTTGTTTATTGAGTTTCATTTAGCTCATTTTCACTTCATTCTACATCTGTATGCTGATGCTTTTGTTTCAGTTTTTTTGAGCGATATTGCTCTAGGTAATTTTCTTTATTGTTTAATCCTCTTTGGTCAGAGCTCGTGGTAAAGACGAGCTCCTCCATCTATGTGGTGATCTCTGCTGTTGCATCATTTCATCTACTTCTTCCTTTGAAGGCCACTCTGTCGAGGTTCTATATCGTTTACTGTTCTGGACAGGTTTTGGAGTAGATGTAATGGGGCTTTTTACCTCTATTACGTGTGACCACTCCTCATCTCCCATTGTTATATGTGAAGACTGTTCCTCTATTTCTACAGTCTGCATATTTATCTCTGTCTCCCTTTCTACAGAGAGACTTGACTCTTTATTTTCTTGGGTCTTTATTTCATCTTGGAAACTCGGCTCTTCCAGTATATAATACGGGGCCGTGGCTTGTTCTATTAGTTTGATTTGTGTCAGTTTTTTCCTGCACTTCAAAGGGTGCCTCATTGATGACCCCAATGTCGTCATCACATTTTATATATCCCCTTTTTCTGATTTCTCTTCATTATTGTCATGAGTTTGCTCTGGTTATGGCTCTGATTCTGGCACGGCGTTTAAATCCGCCTAGTGGCCTCAACCATAGCCTGTACTATTGCGGTAGTAACTTTCCCAGCATAAGTTTTCTTAGCTTTGGTTAAGGGATTCATACAATTCCGGGGCACATGGACCGTCTCATGGTACCTTGTGTAGGGGCGGTGATGTATACAGCCCCTGTACAAGGATTTAATGAGAAAACCCATTACATAGAAAAAGGTAGGCAACTTTTTTGCGTCATCTGCTGTTAGTGTGATTAGTCTAACCCATGTTGTTATTGTGGGATAGCCCCACACTGTGGCTAGTCTCTTTCTTGTCTATTACTTTCATTTTCCTCTCTAATTTGTATAATAGCTCTTTTGCTGGTACTTCAAGCGGGAGCCCCGAAAGTGGACGTCAACCAGCATGTTTTCTATCACTCTCTCAATTGGGGTGGGGTGGGGTGGCCAGAGCCCTTTAACTATTTTCCCCTTGATTTCCACATTTTTTCCAAGTTGGAGTATTGGTACTCCTTCCTTGGCATACAAGTAATACCCCCCGTTTCCTCCGTTTTGAATTGCTGCTATGTCGTCGACGGATACACCCCTCGAGATAAGGGCTTGTAAGATATCCGCCGGTCAGGGACGCTAAACTTCTGTGAGATGCTCACATTATAGGAGCTGGCATCCCGGTTGTCTATTTGATATTAGGATTCTATCCTCTCCCACTGTCTCAATATCCGTACTAAAATATTCCTCAAGTTTCTTTCCTACTATTGTTAAGATATCCACAATGCAAGATAAATTTAAAACAAAATGAATTTGGAACTGCCGTAAAGCTTAAATAAAGGATTTAAAAAGAATATGAAAACAAAATTCTTAAATATTTGATTTAAGGAGAATACGAACAAAAATCTTAAAAGATGTATAAGGCGTATATCTTTCTTTCGGCATGGGATATCCTATTTCGTAGGTAGGCTACAAACCTATATAGTGCAAGCTGACTTTAGTACCATTCTGTGTGCATTTGGCTTGGCGTCTATCAATGGTGAGTGAATTTCAGTTCTTTCTTCTCAGGTAAAGTTTCAACAAAAATGTTCACAACTTCCCATTGCAAGTATGAGTGTACGACTGCTGGTTTTCCATTCTCCTTTCTTGTCTGGTCGACAATGAATGGCACGACTTATACGATAAATTTGAAATTAGACTCGTGTGTGGCCATTCGGACATGTACGAGTATAGAGGCCCGAGTGTGTGCGAAGCACCCACTCAGAGATTAAGATGCGTGCTGAGCACACTATTTAGTTACTTGTCAAATGAGTTGCCGAGCTGCAAACTCATCTGACAAATTATTGAGCGCGAGCGCTCTGCTTGATTAGACAATGTCTGGAGTGGCAAAGGCTGCACGGACTCGGCATGGAGGCGCGAAGCGAAACGGAAGACTGAAAGGCCAATAACGTACATGAGATCAAATTAGGACCAGTTATCTAGACGGGGTGTCCCTAAAACCAATTATGTGTTAACCACATGTTTAATTATTTCAATCCTATTAGTTTCAAATTTCTTTATTGATTTCATTTTCATTCAGATATACATTTTGCGTACAAAGTGTACATAATTTTCCAAAAATATTAATCAGTCCATGAGTGCAAGTTACTCATTTCCATTTTATATCACGCACATTTGTTCTTAATTCAGTTTTATATTTTTGACGGTGGTTCGAAATTGGTCAAATTTGTGTTTTTAAAGAGTGTAATCGAAAGGGGTTTTCAAAAGTTTCGAAAGGAAAAGCCGGTACAGTCAGGCAATTTTGATCAGTATGCCACAGAAATGTTTGGCGGCGATACTTCAAGCTCCCAGGTTTCCTCCTCGGGCAGACTGACTTCCCCAGCCGTCATATGCAGCAGTCCCAGGTGAAGTGGCTCAGCAGGTTAACCTCTCATCCACTTGCTTTCTTCCTCCAGCTTCCTGCATTCCGTAACTGGTTTCCTCCAGGCGGTATTTTCCATTCATGTGGTTGCCTCATTACGTCTATCTTCACTCTTGCTGCGTCGGGGTACTTCCCGATGGTAATCCCCAGTTGTGTATGTTGGCACCGGGCCCTATCGCTTGTACTTCTCGACTTCTGGTGGCGGGGTAGGTCGGTCTTCTCTGTGTCGTTCAGCCTCGTATATGCAGGTATGTCACTGACTTCCTTGGAATATTCAGTGGCACGACTGTTAATTAGTTGCTTTGTGTTTACAAGGCTTTCGGCTATTCGGACATGTGCTTTGGGCTAATTTGCACACCGTGCAATTTTTAATTCTTCGTCAAAAAATTGGTACGAGGCACCCATTTGCCGCTTTATTGTGTGCACCGCACACTTATTAGTTATTCATGTTCGGAAGTGGAAAAGGCGGAAAACAGCCGCCTCGACGTCCCCGGATGGCTCCAAGTGGTCCAGGGTTGACATTTTGGATTTTTTATTTGCCAAAAAAGGAAAAATCATCGTCTTGCATGGCACGACTGGTGAACACGCCGCTTGATATGCCTAAAGCACGGACGTGAAGGTAAACATCATTCACACAGAATACAACCCTCACACAGAAAACAAATGGAACAGAAATCGCGCGGACTTAAAAGAAACCATTCTTCTGATTTTTTTAATATAGGTTTACACAAAGGTAAAGAAGTGTTTATAGACACATTATACACACTATACCCAACAAACACACATTTTTAAATAAGGGAAAGTACTTTTTAAGTTTTAGTTTTTTGTAGGTGAAGACAAAAACATACAAAACACATACACAGACATACAAAAACAAAATTATTTTGGCAATTTACTAATATTTCTCTTTTCTAGAGATGTTGGTGGCCCTGAAATGGGCCGTTTTGTTTTGGTGAGTGGTCCTGGCTTTTACCGTCTAGCAGGACAGTCACGTCTCACCAAGGGCTTCACCGCAGTCCAGGGTCGGCGGTTTCTAAAAGAGAAAGAGAACTCCTCCGTCTCCATTCTGCATTTGACTTTTCCTCCCTCGTGTTGTTGTTGTTGTTGCCGCTGCTGTTGCTCCTGTTGTTATTGTTGTTCCTGTCTCTGTTGTTGCCTCTGTCTCTCCTCCCAGTCTTCTTTTACCCTGATAATGTCCTCGCGCAGGACGTATTCTACTAGGTCCTGCGCCATTTTTAAGAAGATGGTCGTCTTCCTGTCTGTGCTCTTCTGGATCAGGTGGTGTCTGACCCTGGTGCATGTGCACCATGGATTCAGTCAATCTGGTAATTTTCGAAGTCATTTTTAGTTGTTGACGAGTCAACGATGGGTGGTAAGACAGTTTACTTACTTAATTTAGATTATCCTTTTTTTCGGCCATTCGGTTATGTACGAGTAGTTAATGGGCGCACAGCGCCCTAATTATTTAATACATACCACTCCCTCGCTGCACGGTGTCCCCACTTTGAGGGTTCATTGGAGGCGAGATATGGGAAGGTGTGTAAATTACTCGTCAGCTGAGTTGCCACGCTGCGAACCCACCTGACTAACGTACATGATCAAATTCTGCCCAGTTAGCTAAATCGGGCTGTCCCTAAAACCAAATATGTGTTAACCACATGCTTAATTATGACAATTCTATCAGTTCCAAATTTATTTATTTATTTAATCCATTCAGTTATAAATTTTGCGTACATAGTGTACATAATTATTCCAAAAATAATACTAATCGACGAGTACAGGTTACTCATTTCTCTTTCGTATCACGCACATTTCTTCTTAATTCATAGTTATATTTTAGACAGTGGTTCGAAATCAGTCAAATTTGTGATTTAAAAAGGATAATCAAAAGGGTTTTCCGAAAAACCAAACAGAAAACCCAATACAGTCAGGAAATTTTGATCAGGCTGCCACTGGACCGGAGAGCTTTCTCTGAGGCTGTTGCTTCCATGGTTTAAAGCTGGCTCACCGGCTCTATTAGTCTTGGGCAGGCTGATTCAATTCCAGTCACCTTGATGCAGCAGTCCCATGGGAGTCGGCTCGTTCTGACGGCTTCTTCTCCTGGCTTGCTGCACGACTGGCCAGGCTTGGCACCCGCTGCGTCGGGGTACTTCTCGGTAAATTCGTTGAGTCGTTGAATTTCCTAGTACTCCTCGACTTCGGTGTGTGTGTGTGTGTGTGGGGGGGGGGGTAGGTTGGCTCACTTCTGTGACGGTCTGCCCAGTATATGCAGCCACGCCCCGTACGTCCATTATTACATGTAGTCGGCTGATCGTTGGGTGCGCGTGGCAGCCGTGAAACACCATATGTGGTCCCCTCCCCTCTTCCTACCACAGCAGGTGCAGCTCCGATATTGAGATGTTGCTGACTTGACGGCTGGTTGCTGATAGCACGGACGCGAATAATGACGCTGGCAAGACTGGTGAATTCACCGTTTTATATGGAAAAAGCACAGACGTGAAGGAAAACATCCCTCTCATTCGATATGCGGACGTGAAAGAAAACATGACCAAGGTCTATAGAGAGAAATGGGAAAGAGCATGTCAATACAATTTGATTTTCAAGCAATAAAAAACAAGACAACACCATTTTTCAAATGTTTAATAATAAGAAGAACGTTCTCTAACTCAAAACAGGAATACAAAGTTTAAACATGAACGTATTTACTGGATTCACAACGTTGGAGAGTCAAACTTGGCTTCCAATGATCTAAAACACTGTCATTATGCCATCGATGCACACTTCGTTTCTGACCTAAAGACAAGAAATAACCATAATGTTCACAAAACCATCTTTCTGGTTTATCATCATTTAACGGGTAATCACGATCAAAACAAGTCATTACAAGTTCTAAGGGAAATCCAAGACTGTGTTGATGAAGAAAAAACACACAACATTGTCCACATACCATGGAATCTGATCCTTGTAATCTCACATTATTGAATCGAGTCGATACAGCGTTTCTTCTCATAAAGTCAATGATGTCGTCTTCCAGAAGAGGTAATGTATAAGAATGAAAATATTCCATAATGTGATCGTTGGGAAAGAAGACAGCTACCCAATGGGTTCTTAGTCGATGACTGTAGTCTCTGTTGATGACATAGGCTTGAATATCGTTATGTTTTCGATGAGGAAGTTCATCTTTAGCACACACCACTGGATTCCAAGAAGCTGTGTAAGAACTGTGAGTCAGAAGGTAATGAAGTTCCCAGCTATCCATTCTTTTTTGTTTTTCTTTTTAATGATGGTTTCCCAGGTATTCAGTTTTCTGTTTTTCACTAGTCATCATTTCACACCTGACTTTTCCATGAAAAGTTCTGTCAAGTGAGTTGGTGAACAAGGGGTAGTCTCTATACTCTGTTGCAAGACAGCTTCGATGCGTTTCGTCTCCAGAGAAGTCAGTGGAGGTAAGAAATGGTCACGCAAGTCTTAATATCACTTTCTCAAAACCTTCTTTTCTGAGATGAGAGACCATGCCTCTTCCAGATACGCGACCAACTTTTCTTCTTGACTCATCAACATATATTTGTCGTGTTGTTTCTGACTAGGATGATCAATCTGACATCCATAACAATGTTTTCTGGACATCTCGAGTGACTTCTATCTTGGAAATGTTGAAGTGTTGGAATTCGAAAGGATCGTGGTTGATGGCTCCGTTTAGGGCCGTGTTACTGACGATGCCAATGAGCAAACGTGTGGATAGCTGTCTTTGGAAAACATTATCTTCGATCTCGGATCGGAGTCCAGAGGGAATGGTGAAGGTTTTCACTTCCACTCGTCGTAGTGGATACTTGGCTGTCGTTCTGCTAAATGTTTGACTGATGTCGTTTCCCACTTTAGGTAAAACTTCCACACGACGCACGTAAAGTCCTACTTCTTCGATGATGATTTTGAACTCGTTAGCATTAACCATCAAATGAAACATGGTAATACATGGATTCAGTCTCAGGCGTACATCCACTCCGTTTAACAGATACTTATCTTGCAACCACATGTCCAAATACAAATGGTCCATCAGTTCTATACTGCGTCCTTGTTTGATTTTCTTTTGACGGTCGTTAAAAACAACATTTTGAGGATCGTCAGCTTCTGTCAACTCTGTGTCGTTGAAGACATCCAAGGTGTCAGATTTCCACCCCACGGAGGCATCCAGATTTTTAGGCCATTGTTAGAACGACTTCAATCGACTTTCAAAGTCACAATAGCCAGGCAAAGCCACAGGAAACGTGTGTTCTTTGATTTGTACTTCTCGATGAGCTAGTTGTATCCAGAGTGGTTTGCGAGTGCATGGATGCGATCCGTAGATAGGTATACGCACGGCATAACTTTTGCCAGTCAAACAGATAGGTCGTGCTGCATCGCTTTCGCTAGCAAAGCGGTAAGGCACACGAACGGCATCGCTTTCGATGGTAGTAGAGGAGCGGCAAGGTCGTGCTACATCGTTGAGTGCGGCATTACTCTGGTCGCAAGGCACAGCATCGCACTCGAGTTCATTATCGAACTTGAAGTCCGCTGTATGCTCCTCACTCGGTTTCTTGGTCGAGTTCTTCAGTATAGGTGAAAGTGTGCTGGCCTCAAAATTGAAAGTGGGTTCCTCACTCAGTTTCAGTGTTGACTTATTAATTATCTTTCTAGGTTGACGTCTGTATAAGCAATGAAGTGTTTGTCTTGGAACTTTCCCCTTTTTATACTGGAGCTAAGCGTGTCCGTAGGATAACGTGTTGTGGTCTGGAAGTCGCGCTCGTTTATGGTAGACAATTTGATAAATTTTTTCTAAAGGTCGACTGACGATCTGGTGGTTTTGCAAATGTACAATATTTTGTGTGGATCCAATGTTTTCACGCGAAAGTCTTTATCTTGTCCGGACTGTAAAGCTTCTTTCAAGACATCAAAGTTGACTACTTGACTCGATCGATAGTTGAGCGTCAGTCCTTTGACTCTGGATTTGGTATGAATTTCTTCATGTCGGTCTCTGTATTGGTATCCGTAATGTTTGGGGCCGCCGCTAGCAAAACATTCAATAGTGTCTTCTGGATTCTCGTCCGTCCATGCACCTAAACGAACCCTTTCGATGTTTGGGTGATTGCTATGAGGGCGATGGATGTACATGCAACTGTCAGTGTCAAAGGACAGGACTCGATCTCCTAAAAGTTTCAAGGCAACATACAATTTTAAACTGGCATTGGCTGTCACGTACGCTGCAATGATGACATTTCCAAACCCGTCGGGGGTGGGGAGGGGGGGGGGTGAAAACTTTGTCGCTTCCTCGTAAATGACCAAGATAAAATTTTCACGGACGATCTTCATGTGCTTCATGAGTTTTCCTTTGTCATCCTGCCGTTGAAAGCAGCGACTTGGATCTGCCAGGTATTCCGTCTTGGGTAATATCGGACGTTGCGCCAAATTTGAAAACAAACAAATTATCATGACTTTGGCAAACGATCGTCTTTCTTCGTTCTTTTCCACGTGTTCCAAAGTAATGCCTTATAAGGATCGGTACCGTTCTTTGAATGTCTCTTTGTTTTCTGGCGTCAGATACGAAGATGGATAGCCACTAGCTTCTTGTTTCAGTTTGAGAAATTCATTGACGTAACCGGAGAAAATCACTGGACCAGAGTCGTTGGCTCTGTTCATGGTGACTGTGGGACATTCGGTACCTTATTCTGAATAAAAATTTGAAAAGAAATTGTCCGTTGTATCCCGATAAATTCTGAGCCATCACTCTAGCATATCGATGGCAGTCCCCTTAACGCTGAATGTCCTCTTCGTTCCAAGTGTCGTCGGTTGGGTCTAAGATCCATTCCGCAAAATCAGGAAGTGTACGAGAACCCCGAAAGATTTGTTCACATCCTCCTGGAATCTTACTACAGCTGGGACAGTGAAAAATATAGGTTCTTGTATACACTTCTCACAAGCACGATGAGCTACACAGAAATTAAGGATGTGAATGCCAGTCTCTGGCGTACATTCAAAGTCAAAAAAGATAAAATCCACTTCTTTCTTTTTGTTCTTGTGCTGATCTTCCTAGAAGTCTTTCTCCATTTCATTCTCATATTTTTTAATGTAGCATTGATGTTCAAAGTCTACGATTTGGTCACAAAATTGGCATCTTTTCTTTCCTGGACAAACGTGTGCCTTTGGATTATTGGTTCGAATAAGTTGTCCGCAAGTGGAGCACAATCTCAATAATTCGCAAGCACTTTTCTGTTGTTGAACTTGTTTCATGCGATGTTGTTCGTAGCAAGTAGAAATGAGAAAGGTTCGCTTGCAAGAAAAGGATTGAATTCGTTCTTTTCCTTCAATAATGCATGGTTTGGACGCTAAACACCCATGACATCTCTCTCCGCAATGAATGTGTTGGTTCCGACTGCAAAATCCTTGGTCATATTTCTCACAATAGTATCAAAGAAATCCTGTGATACTGGTAATATCATCGAAATGCTCTTGATGATGATACACGTGAATGTATTTTCCATCTGGGAAATCTTGTCCTCGAAACACGAGAGCTCTGAGAACGAATTGAGGGTACTCTTTCAACGTATTGTGAGCAAAAACACATCTTGAAGCTTCTGCATTTCAGGAATGCTACACACGGTCTCTTTGGACATGTCTGCCTGCTGTATAAGGAGTTCTGCTTCTCCTCGTTGTTTGGCCCTGTCCGATTTTCAAATGCTCTCCCGTGATCTTTTCCATTCCACTGTATCGTTCTTCTCGGCAACGTTCGCCTCACGACGATGGCACGGGCTAAGCACATCTGGTCTTGTAAGTTGTCAATTTAGACGATACTAGGTTTAACACTGCGAATTTCGTCCACCAATAACACTTTTCCGTGTGGTCCGCTACCTCTAGGAGGTGAAGCGTGCATCATGGGAAGAGTGACTTTCCCATCAGTTATGTTAAACTCGTCATTGGATTGTTGAACGTGCTGAATTTTGTCGATGACTTTGGACGGTGTTAATTCTGTCGGTGTACTAAACTCAATCCAGACAGTAGACTTTAAACTGTCGTAAGTAATAGAGAGTCTCAAACGATCGTCCTCTTTAGCTTGGCATTGTTGTTTCATGTCTCTAACAATGAATCCCACAAATCCGTAATGAAACCTGCTGCTTTCTCTGGTGACACTTGAGACTTGAATTCTTTAAATTTCACCGTGTAGATGTAAGCGGTAGTTCTAAATCTTCTGGAAGTTGCTCTGTGCGTCTCTCGAATGTGATAATAGTCTTCGGGAGCTACTGCACTACTTCTTTCTTGGTGAATCTTGACTCTCTTGGTCTTGTGGTAGAAGTAGAGGGTGTTGGTTCAGGTTCACTCATGTCATCTTCGAAATCACTGGCAAGCACTTGTGCTAACACTTCAGTTAGCGTATGAGGCAACACCAAATGTTATCATCGTCGTCTCTTTGCTTCTTCTGGCTTCTCTCTGATCGTTTCATCTTGATTCCAAAATTTGATTTGACTTGGTTTTGCACACTCTCTCCCTATATATAGAGGGCTTCTCACCCTATAAGCATATATTCATTCAGCTTTGTCACGTACAGTGCTTGATGACAAGAAATATTAGATCTTGTTGCCAAGGAAACGAGTTACTATCAGCACTAAAATCCAAACTTGTATGTCAGAATTAATAACATTGGTTAATTAATGAAACTTGTATCAATCATGATATATTTATTGTATGATACTATTCGGTTTAAAATTTCATCTAAAGACTAATAACACTTATTTTATTTTTCATGAATGTACGCCATGAATAAAATATCTCCGTGGATCACTTCCATCACATCTCGTTATTGCTTCGTTTATTCTATAGCTTTGTCACTCATTGCATTAACTATTACATGTACGCACATTGACAGCTTGATATATTTGGGTCACCCATCAATTGCACGTACAATGTACAACGACAATAAAAGTGAGACACAATCCGATCATGCTATGTCCGAACAGGGTAACAGAGGTGTCGTCATCTAAAACTGTAATTCTTATTGTAGTTAGTGTTGCTCTTCTTCTTCTTCATCGTCATCATCATCATCTTCTTCTTCTTCTTCTCCTTCCTATTATTATTATTATTATTATTATTATTATTATTATTATTATTATTACCTGGGGTGTACAATAGTTATACACCTCATTGCACGTCGTGTCTGAAAGACAAACCTCACGCGCCTTCAGTCATTCAGGCTTTCGTTTTAAGATATCCCAATGGATGAGGTAATAACTATTGACTTGTTTTCATCAGATATGCCCAGCAATATTTTGGTTTTTTTCCGCTATGTCCGCTTTAAGCCGTTTTGCTCTCTGCTCACCTCAATAGTCAAGGGGAAAATGACACAGTCTAATTAATCATCCTTTTATATCCAAGCCCTCTCGTGTAACCTTTTGTAGCAGCCAATTACAACTTATGCCGATAAGGTTTATGTACCCATTCTGGTTATTACACCATGTATTGTTTCCGCCATATGATTTTAAATAAGCACAGGAGAAACAATATATCGTAATTAATTATAACTGATTACAAAGAATAGTTTCTAAAACTTCACTAAAAACATTTCAAAACTATTTTGAAACAACCCCTATAAATATGCAGCAAAGTACATGCCCATATGTCTTCTCACAACAGTGGTCATGTACTCAAACCATTGTGATCACTGATGTTAAAGATGAGTAACCTCAACTTTACAACAACATGTTTATGGGGTCAATTCAAAATATTGAATGTGAATTTTTTGGGTCAAGTTTTGGAAATTGAAAAAGACAATTTTCCGTTCTAGTGACAATTGAGTAAATATCCTTTTTTGTTTTTGTTTTTACCTATTTCTAATTGATATAGTTTAATCTAATCTATCATTTAGAATTAATTATAATTGATAGTTTCGGCTGTGCTCATTGGAAGTTATTAAGCCAAAATACATATGATGTAATGACTTAATTGGGTACATAAACCTTAAATCTACTGAGTAACACATGTGTGGTAAGCCCTGAACAGTTTTTGTGTGCTAATTATTGTAGTATTAGGCAAATATGTAAACGAAACTTTAAAAAAATATGGAATAATTATACAGGTGTAGTTAAAAAATTATTGCCTTGAAGTTTATAATTTTAAAAAATTTACTGTATGGTTAGTCAAGCGACAGAATCAGTCTATACATATATCTTTTAATATGATAGCCGACAAACGCACTGGAACGTTTAAGAAACACCTATTAGATTTTCCCTTCTTCATGTTGGTTTAAATAGTGTTTTATGGCTGCCATTTTTCCAGACTGGCACAACCAACAACTCCACTGGGTCAGTTTTATGGTTAAAAGTATATGTACATTAAACTTACATTGCCTCGTTCAAATTGTAAAGAAACACACAGAAGACATTTGTTAATGGATTGCATATACAAATTGTATCAGAATCCATATAAATGTTGGATGGAAGAGCTATAATAGCTTTTAAGATAAATATAAAAGTCAGTATCCTTGGATAACAATACGTACCTTGACTCCCCGTAGGCGCTAAATAATGGACTATTAAAATCATTGGATAGATAGTATTATCATCAGGCAGTTTTAACCATCCCAAACACTAAAATTGACCGCTCTTATTCAGAGGGGCTCGTTTCAAACGAAATTAAGACTAACGGTTAATGGATATTGGGTTTGGGGGTCCAAAAAGACAGTAACAATACAACACAAGGGTAGACACGATTCCTCTAACCTCCGTATTTCCAACTCAGCTAGATCTTCATATTTCAAGTTAAAACTTATACCGGCTGTAATAAAGAATACTGTAGCTCGGTTTTCAAAACATTTAACGGAAGTTGAGGTAGTGTTCAGGTCATCTTGAATTTCATCCTTGGCGCAAAGGTTCAGAACAAAACCAAACACTGAAGATAACATCGAAAAGCAGATTAAAACTTTCGTTACAGAACTATTTGTTTTACATTTCCTTATGTTACACAAAGATTTTTGCATTTTTTTCCACCATTTCTTCAAGAGTGAAATCTAAGGTGACCCCACATCAACTTGCGTCCATAGATTTCATCTGCTCGCATGAAAACAGAGAAAAGTGTAGAATATCTCATATATGCCGTCTAGTGAACGAGCTCTGTTCAAATGTTTTGAAAACTGAGCTATTCTTTATCACAAAGTGTATAAGCTTTAAATTAGGAGACAAAAATAGGAAGAGCCAGTTGAATTGGGTGTACCGATAGTCTTAATTTAGTTTATAACGAGCCCCTCTGCCCTTACCTATCCATTCTCAGACATTTGGCTGCTTTCAGGTCTCGATGGAAGCCTTATAAACGCCAAATCGATGCTCGCTGCGCTTGGGAATATCGTTGTTCAACCAATTTGATTTGCAATTGTTTTATCTAATAAAATTGATACAAACTCAATTAAGAAGGTAGTTCGACTTGGGTTTCAATTTGGTTAACTTTGTACACCGCCAAACTGGTTATCTCCGGCGTAAATGGTTGATTCAGCGTAACGCCAAAATGGCAGATACTTAATCCACAATAAACAACTCATAGACTGAACCGGACATAGAGAGCAAAAATAGGAAACTGATGTAACTATTAAGTATACTGCATCCAATATTACGTGAACCAGACTGGTGGTATTCATAACCCCAAAACGAGCACACATAAAGCATGAAGCAAGGGATGAATCTGTGTAAGGACTTAGTATGACTAGATTTAAATATTGACTTTAGACCAAGTTACAGAGGTAAATTGAAAATTGCTTTGTTGTTGTTGCTATTATTATTATTATTCATATGATTATTATTCAATACAAAGCGGTTTCTAGACAGAGGAAACTCCGTTTCTGTTGAGACATATGTTTGTATGTACTATCAAGTAGTTATTAAGATATTTCAAATTGTAGACTACTTTAATCATTTTTTAACGTTTTCAGTTAACATTTTTTATTTTTATCTTGAAATACATTTTATATCTGAAAAATCTACATTATGCGCCTCCTATGCTAACAGATAACGTACATTTCTGACACATACAGCGGATCCAAGCAATACAAAACAGTCTGGTAAACAATAAAGAATGTTATGAACAATACAGCACTGAACATTTTCTACGCAAATCACACACATACACTTGTGTGTGTGTGTGTGTTTGTGTGTGTGTTTGTGTGTGCAATACGATGGATATGTTAAAAAGCCTGCAATTCATTTGACAAACAGAATGATTAATGTCGATAAACATATATAAATGTGTATTTATTCTACATCTTTGTCAAAAATGTTCTGTATGTAGCAAACCTATTTTTCTAAACAAAAGTTAATCGACCCTGCACTTTCTAAAAAAAAAGAGTGGAGAGGATGTCATCCTACCCGTCTGTACTTCCGACCGTCCATCCACCCGTCCGTAGGTCCCTTTGTAATGTAGTGTATCTTCTCATAGACGGTTAGAGATGCAGGCTTTGAGATATGATTGTAGATGGTCCATAGACGGGCATTACGGTTTTAAAATTTTATATCACCCCTGGGGGTAGTAATAGGTGGGTGGGTCGGCTTTCTAAAAATCTGAAACAATTTTTTAGATATTGTAAATGTAGATATCAAAGTTTACATGTGTCATAATTGAGACCAGGGCAATAATATTTGTAACGGATTTTTGGATTACGTAGGGGTGGAGTAATATTGCCCCTTGAAAACTGATGAGATCCCCACTCTATAACCATATGTAGTTGAAGGACAAAAGGAGATGAAATGAAACATTTATGCAGTACAGACCCTGATACATGCTCCAACGGTAGAGGGACAGTAACTGTTGAGATCCCCACATTGTAACCCATATATAGATTTGAGGGAAGTAGTATTGATGTGATTCTTCCTAGACCAGATACCAACAGCCATATTTTTATTTTCAAAAATCAGCACCCTACCCCACGAGACAAAAAATGTTTTTAAACGACAAACCCCCCCCCCCCCCGCAACGATACAAATTGTTTTAGGAAATATGATTCCTGGTTCAGACACAGAATGCCATATTTTATTTTGCAAAAAGTAAATAACCAACACTCCGCGTTAAGGTATTACTTGCTTTCTTCGATTTTCAACATTGTATTTTGAATTTTGCAAGTTGAGGGCCGCGTGCTGCAGACCTTACGAGGCTCAAAATGTAATGTTGAAAATATGCAATTATCATTTTCCCGTCCACTGCCGTCCGTGGATCCAGTAACCAAATAGCAGCAGTTAATCATTGTTTTCCAAGTGATAACTGACAATTATTAGCATTGGACACTCAATACTTAATCGCTGTCACCCAACTATTATCATCAGCCACATGACGCCCGGAGTCCAATACTTTTCTAGACACAACACATAAGTCCACTGAAAGATAATCAACCACATATATGAGTATCTGACAAATGATACATATGAAACGCCTAAATATAAAACAGCTGAGAAAACTGGGATCTCAAAATATAAATCTAGTTTTGCTAAAGACCCTCTTCCTAATTTTACGGAAGAAATATTTGCAATCATGCGAGTAATTTTAGGTGACCCTACTGTAAATAACTTGGAAGCCTGAAAGGGAAAGGATATTAAGAGAATACTTTAGGAGGAGGAATTATCTCTATACGATAAACAAAATGAAGTGTTTAAGGTTGAAAACTTTAAAGACGAAAGCAATGAATGGTAAAAAGAAAAGAAAAAAAAAAGAGAAATATGAGTTTGTAAGATAGAAAGGATATGACGATTCATTTAATAGTTGGGAGCCAATGAAAATAGTATGCCGCTAAAATAAATGGAGGGTACAAAATGGGTTGCCCCAATATTCAAAGAACATGTCAGAATAAAACCAAGCAAATTGTTTTGAAGGACAGTTATATTTGCATCTTGTGTGATGAAATGATAACATTTAAACTTTCTCAAGATGTCAGCTTGTACTATAGCAAACTTTTTTTAGGATAATAATGCAATTTCCATTATCTCCGTTAATAATATTGGAAATTTCTACGCAAACAGAGAATGATAAACTTTGGAAAGAACATTACAAATATTTTTTGAGGAAAATAGGCTCAATATTTTACCAGTTTATTATTTTACCAAGTCTGAACAGACAAAAATAAATAAAATATTTGATGATATAAAACGTTTAAATGGTGTGTATGGAACAATGATTTTAGAACAAAATAACAATATTAGATTCATATGCAAATACATTTAAATAATAAAAATGATGAGAATTTTACATGTGGCCAGAATAAGACTATTAACAGATCAAACTGGTATTATAATTGAGGAAATGACAAAATCAGAGAATACAACCAGAAAATAACTACATGGGAATGTGGGAAAACTATTAAAAAAAAGTTAATTATTCAATCTTAAAAAAGTAAATTTCAAAGTTTTTTTTTTTGTTTTTTTGTTGTTTTTTTTTTTTTTTTTTTGGGGGGGGGAAACATCGTACTATAATAAATGGTAAAAAGTTGCTTGATACAAAAGTACCAAAATCCGAATGAATAGGATTAAATCCTCCTATAATTCGTCTTCGGACGAGAAAAAAAAAAAAAAAAAAAAAAAGCAGAAGAAAAAAAAAACAAAAAAAAAAAACAACAACAACAGAATTGTTGCTTAAACTAAAAATAGAATTTTCAGAAGAAGGCTTCAAGATTCATTTAATATGTGTTTAAACGAGTATAGATTTTTGCAGAAGATCATGAAACTGTTCAGGTTATTTTTGTCCATTTTTAAGAAGTTGAACCAAAGATATGAAGAAAAAAAAAATTAAAAAAATTAAAAATAAGTAGAATACTTACAAATTTGGGCCCAGTGAAAGTCCAGCTAGATTTATCGATGCACATATAATTATGTAGATTGGTATCATAGAACAATGTCTGTGCACATTATGAACAGAGCTGAAATGGGGAGTAAAGTTCAAAATATGTTTGATATACTAGCTACAAAATTTAGTCAGGAAGTAAGTCACGATACACATTACTTGTTTTGTGTGTTGCTTTTAATTTTTGGGGGTGTTGAGGGTGTCATAATAAATTATTTAACGCTAAATATTGATAGATATCGAAAAATACCAGAATTTATAAATAAATTTTAAAAAATTATAAAGAGTGACAATAGTTTGTATGCATTATAATCTATTATAAATCCACCAAACGATCATCCGTGTTGATCACAAAAATATAATCTTGACAAATATAATCACGTTTAATAAATATACATTAAACATGCAACACATAAATATAATTGAAAAATAGTTTCGTATATCTGTTAATGTCTACGAAACAGTAGACCAACTTGTGAAGCAAGTTAGAATGATCGAATGATACGCAAACTATATTTGATGAGAACAACTATAATGTTTTGTAGAATAAGGGATTTGTCAAAATTAGTATTATCTCAAGTAAGCAAAAGACACTAGCAAAATATACTATTGCTAGATGAGTCTTGTTTTTTTTGTTTTTGTTTTTTTGTTGCTCTTCTTCTTTTTTTCTATTGTGACTCTGAAAATATAATAGAACCAATAATTGGCTGTAAACAGAACCATACTAAATCATAGACAATAAAAACAGCAAAACATAAGGCATCAGGATTTTGTCCCTACATAACATCAATTCACAAAGATGAACAGAACATGAGCGAAGATAACAAGTTTCAAGTTCTCTTTAAGCATATAGTTTACATTTAAATACATAAACTGTTTATGAAGAACTTAGACAAAGCAAATTATGGTAGTTTGAAAATAAGTAAGGTAAAATTATAATTGCTCACTTGTTATGATATATTCCCAATGATTCAATCTGAAATTAGCGGAAGAATTAACGTTATGCCAAACAGATATGCTAACGCAAATCATTAGTATTCTATTAATGAATATGATTAGTTAAGGTCAAGGTCATTCATTATGTACCTAGCGCCAAAACTTTGTGTGGCTGGGTCATGTGCCAACCAATGCCTGTCAAATACTTTAAATGGGCAAACAAACAACAAATTAAAGGGATCAAAGAAGATCTTATGTCTTGGCATCTGCAATATAATTGTTTCTTAAGGATATTGATTAGTTTGTAGTCGTCTCATTACATTTTTAAAGTGAATTAATTTGTTGTTCATATTTTGTATTATTTTTTTTTCTATTTCAAAACCTTCTTGCTCAATTGTACCATTCTTATTATTTCTGGTACACTTTCCAAACATACCTGAACCCAATCGTCATCAAGTACGTAGGCTTTTTCGGCATCCATTTATTAAAATTTTAATTGCTTTAAAACAATATACATTTTATTTGATTGTTCTAAATGTTTACCTGAGCATCGACACGAAATAGCTTCACATTTTGCAAGCATGTGTTTTGTTTTTTCTGTTTATTTGCATCTGTATTCCTTGTGGAACATTAGCTAATATATGTCTTGTTGCATTTAATCTATTATCATGTATCCATCTTAAGTTTAGCCATAAACAATAGTGACCCGTATAAAAGATATTAACACTAATGTTGCTAATTTCAGTGTTTTGTTCCTCGTTAAAGAATATTTCTCTGCTTCTAGAAACTGTTGTTCATTTTATATCCCTGTGAATAAAATATGTTTGGTAATTCTTTCACAGTAATCATTGTGTTCTCTACTGCTTAATTAAAATACGTTTCAGGATTGTTTTCTTTTTTTACATAGTATAAAGACTCCAATTAAACTCATTCTTGGTGAATCAAGCATGACATTTGTTAAGGCCATATTAGCTTACACATCAATAATTATCTCTCTTGTGACATAGTCATTAAAGAAAGCAATTACATTTCCTTACTTTCGTTAACAGAGTTAGTCATAGTATTAGAAGTAGTTGCATCATACTGGAGGCAAATATTCTCCAATTCATAATCTTGGTTAGCACCTTCTATCATTTCAAGTGCTTTTTCTAGTGCAGCTGTAAATCTAAAATCATGAGGAAGAACAAAACAATACAGTGGACAATTATCTGTTAGCATCTGGAAATCAAGTGGTAGTCTAACTTTTTTTTCGTATACAATCAACTTAGTATCTTCTGTACTGGTTTTATGTGCATTAGCCTATCCTGATTTTAACTTTATTAAATTTTCTTTAGTGATACGTTGCTCTATTTCGTTTGTTCTCACATATTCTGGTAACAATAAATCTTAAAACACTATGAAAATATTGTAATCTTTCAGCTTATAAATATCATCACTACTGTAACTTTTTTTTTTTTTAATCCCCGTAAGAAGTTGACCATTGGGTTGGGGAACACCATTCCACGGTCACCTTACAATCAAACATTTCTGGTTATCAGATAATCTAGGGATACCAAATATAATGTACAGAAAAAGAAAAGAAAACACACACACGCTTGCACACATGCATATATCACGCAATCTCGTTAGATATACAATTTAAATAGACGAACACAAGCATACAGCGTCTAGGTGACATAAACATTGTGATATTACAGTATTTTGTTCCTGTTTACCATCAAATCAGACCCAAATAAATATGACGAATTGAGAGAATAGAAAGTATTCTTACACAAGTTACATATTTATGATTGAGGTCCATTTTTTTGAAGATATTGGTTCTCTTTTTTATATAACTTAGCAGTGTATTTTTCAATGTTCTTATGCAATTGAATTATTTGCCTAAAAGCATAAATGGAAGGATTTTGCATATTGAATCTGCAAGTGTAAATATAATGTTTTGCCAAAATAAGCAAGAAATTACACAAACTGTCCAAGTGTTCAATATTTGGGCAAGAAGGTGCAAAATGTTTAATAAAACATTACCAAAACTTTGAAGTAATATTGCAATCATACAAGAGATGTTCAATACTTTCGTTCTCACTCTTACAGAAAGTACATTTGGCGTCGTCTAATATGTTAATTCGTTTCAAAAAGTTATTAGTAACAATTATGAGATCGACTTGGTATCTTTAGTACAAAATTTCGCCCGGCTATAAATCTCAGACCACTTCTCACTACTTTTATTTTTATTTAATATATGCATCCAAGTTTCTTGCTTAGCAGTGTGTTGCCTTTTTTCCTTTTTTAAAAGATCTTTGTGAACAAACTTCAGTGAATTTTGTTTTTGCAAGTTCATTATTTTATCCTCCTGCTTATCAAAATTAGACAGAAATGGTTAAGTCTCTAATAAGCATTCTTCCCAAATTGTTAAAAACTACATTGTTAGCATCTACTTTAACTTTTACATCAGACAAAATAAATTTAAGAAAGCTACCCGATACAATAAGGACATTTGGTCCTAGCTTATGTATTAACACTTAAGAACTTTTGTTCGGGTTTTATACTACATGTTGTATGTGTAAAACAATAATGCTTTTGGATTAAGATGTTTGTATTTTCCAGTTTGTGAGGATTTATATATTTTACGTATGTTGCCAATGTTATCAATTTAATTAGATAAATTTAGTGAGAGAATCGAACAAGTTCAAAACTTGTTCTCTTCAGAGATATTTATATCCCATATAAACACTAGAATCCATTACAACGGTAATAAAAAAAACATACCCTTATCTAATTTGCTTATCAGAAGCCTGGTAGAAATCAATAACTTTAGGTTGTCTAGGTTTTCTAAAACCGCATTAAGATGAGTATAAGAATAACAAGAAGAAGAAAAACTTCATCTAAATTAATTAAGTTCTGAGTAACCAAACCTTGTTCTTTTAATCTTTCAGTCAGATAATCGAATGTTTTCGCTATGTTTTTGTTGAATTCATTAGTTTTGCTCTGCAATTCTTCTAAAGTTTTCTCAAGTCCTATTCATTCTTTATTTGAACCAGATGAATCAAATAATTGAAACATAAAATTACTTTAGGAGACTGTTTAAACAATAACAATAGCTCTACCAATATGCTGTTGCCATATTTAGTGCTTATGCTATTTAATGGCAATATATGTTCACACTGTCTCCGATATGAACATTAAATTAAACGAGTCTTCACTACTGTAAACCTTCTAACTGAAAAAAATAAAGCCCTCTTCAAAATAATGTTAGTAACTCATCTAGTACATATTTTTGAGTTTATTTATTTATATCTACTGAGTAACCAAAACTATTATTATTATCTGCCATTAATCTAACATGAAAATCAAAATTATGTGAAGATGTAATGTTCAAGTTGATAAAAATGAATATAATCCTTATTCCTTTATTTGAATTACATAATAATGTGTGTTGACCATTGTTTGCAACTTTTATTTAGTTAAATGTGATGGAGCATAATCAAATCCATAAGTAGTAGCTATTGTTTGTGGTGTTAAAAAACCAAAAAATAAGTCTAAAAAAGTTTTATTTATCAACCTCTCCAAATCTATACAATTATATACCCAATTTCTTATATCACTAAAACAGCAAAATTCTCTGATATATTGCAAAAATCATAATTCAATATACTTCAATATATTATTTATTTATTAAACCTTCTTGGAAGATTAAGAACTTGTTCGGTTCGCTCTCTTAAACTTTTTCTATTTTCATTAATTGTAGTACTCACCGTAATACTCCTTAAAACAACGCCTTTGCTTAATTCATTTTTAAATTTCTCTATATTTCTTTCTATTTCTGACTTAACTGTATCATTTCATTCACTTAATGATAAAGTCTTTTATCGATATTGGTACTAGCTGCCTGATGTTTTTTGTCGTGATCTGTTTTGAAAACAGCTGTTTCCTTTGCAATCTTTTGTTCCATATCAGTTAAATCTTTTCTTAATTATTTTACCCTTTCGTCTAATTCATCAGCACTTCCTTGTACCACACCGATATTATTAAAAAGTTTTATAACTGCATATCCATTGGTATTTGTTTGTGAATCTTCGATTTTAGCAGTAAGTTAACTTTTGTAGAGTTTGGTATGTTTGATATTTTAGTGCTTTTAAATTGTGTCACATAAATCAGTAACAGATAAATAGTGCGTAATTCCTATAGATCTTATCATACATTCACTCATATTTATTTTGTTTTTGTTTCTTAGATCTTTTTTTTTTCTTTCTGTGAAATCGTTATTTTGTTTTATGCAATTGCGACAAAGTATTAGCGTTAGCAGTCAGTTCATCTTCCACCTTTATCACTCCAGCTGTAAAGTCATCTACTAACTGTTTAATGCCCTCCTCGTTTTGTTCTATCTCGTCGTTTAATTTTTTCTGTAATTGTTGAAATTGAGATTCTAAAGTATTGTAATCTTCCAGAGACTTTTAATTCCTCCATGTCAGTTTCTATGGAAGATATCACATTGTTTATTCTTTGTTCAATGGGCTGTAAATATTGTTGCATGTTTGGTATTTATCCAGGTCTATCTCTAACAATTTCTAAAACTTTGTCAAGCATTTGATATAGTATTAAATCTCCTGGTAAATACAAGAATAAATCTTGAGCATCTGAAATCTTCTTCTTCTTGTCGTCTATCTTTTATTTTTATTTTTTTGCAGTTCTGAGATTTTGGCTGCTTTTTAATTTGAGTTTTGTTCAATTGTTGTCAAATTATTACCAACCTTTTTCTCCATGTTTGTATATCTTTCAGATTATTATCATCCAAAGCCTTAAGTGCTAGAGTGTAAATTCGTTTTGTACAAAATATTACTAGCTGCATTTGATGTTTGTACCGGATCTCCTAAATTTGTCATATTGTAACTATTTAGGTTTAAGTGTTATTGATTGATCTAGTGCATCATCTTTCTAGTCTGTTTTCTCTGGAGATTTAAAAACAAACTAACCCTGACCTCCAGAAGATACTTCTCCCCATTGTGTCATTTACTTAATGTGAAAAACATACGGAACAGTCCTGACGTGGAAATCTATAACTTTGCCTTCTTCATGTTTAATGCTGATATTTAACCTAATTATGGTTCCTATTTGCAATTGTTTTGTGGACTATTTGCAGCGTATAAAATTAAATCACCGTGAAAAATTGTTTTAATAGTCAATAACTCTAGCCAATATGAGTAGCTGCTGTTGAAGTAATGTTTGGTGTTACTGATTTAGTCTAAGGAAATGTATATATTTTTACGTTTCAAAACTGTATCTAATTCAGTAGTTTTCTGTATAGATTTCTGGTTATTGAACCCAAGCAATGTGTATCTAAAGTTAGTTATGTATACTGTGTAATTATTGGTAGAAGTTACTAAAACTTTTTAATACTGTTTGAAACACTCAATATCTATACTTTCTTCATTGCCTTTATTATCAGTCATTCTCTCTTTGACTTTGTTCATATACATTTCAAGGTTATAAAAACCATCCGTGATTAAAACAGGTTTTATTTCATTAATGTCGTTGGTGCAATAGAATATATTGTTTTTAGATCATTTCAAATATTGTAATAGCCAATGACAAAACGTAATGAAAAGGATAATTTATCCATCTCTGTTATCAACTGGATCTCTTTCTCATGTTCCCTTTCTGTGGTGATGAATGTTTCCATTTAAGTAGAAGAAATTAGAACAGTTAATACTCATCGCATCCTTTGCTATAGCCGTTGTTATAATAGTTTCCTGTATGCTTCTCCAAAATAGCTTTTTCTTTTATTTTCTTTCCCACTTTAAAAAAAATCGGGGGGGGGGGGTAGCTCTTCAATATTTTGACTTTCTGTTGTTCTGACATTTTTCGTGATCGTATATTTTATCTCCTTGTCTCTATTATACTCGGTAACTATCAAATTAAATTCCTCGTGACTTTATTTCGTTGTCATTAATTGCCCTTACTCACCATATTATCAATAATGTGTAAATTACTTATGGTTATAATCTGATCGTGTTAACTTTGCTGTATACACAAGGTGAAAGATTAAAACTGTTAAAGATAAAGGCGCAACAATTGCAGCTACTTACTTACAGCTATTGGTATAATAGCAGCAATTCTTGGTATAACCTTAGCAAATTATTTTTTTAAGGTTTGACCATGGCAGGCGGAGGAACAAGTTGTGGTGGTGGTGCTTGTGACAAAAGTAGTGCAAATACATTCGATGACAAAGTTAAACAAGAAATGAAAAATATTGCAAACTATTTGTTTGATTTACCTGAATAAAAGCACCAGTATTATTAATTGGCATCATTAGCAGTGTAATAGGCTGGCTTTTTAAATCAGCTGGGCAAATTGTTTCTGTAGTAGCTCATTATATTAGTTTCCTTATTGTAGCATTAGTCTGTTTGTTATTTGCAGTTTTGATCAAAGGCGTAGACAAAGCAAGAAAACATTAGCAAGAAAAAGGGCTAATAGAAAAATAAAAATAACAACTTAGCTAACAAGTTAATATTCAACTTTAAAAAATAAGGTACACCAGCTGCTGCAACCATTGTTATAATTATAAGTGCTTGCTTACTTGTCTCATGATATATTTCTTTTAAATCGTGTACAGGTTCGGTTGTATGGATTACAAGACTTTCGAAAATTTTGTCCTTCTCATTTACATAATAATTACACCAGTTCTTTTTTCTTTCTATCAGTTACTCCGTAATCTATTATTTTGCTATGAACTGTTACAGACTGTTAATCAGCTGAAAGAATTCCATTTTTTACCACGTTAATTTTTATGGCAGTATTTACTCCTAGACTAAATGTATATGATGACTTTTGTAAATTAATATTGTAACCTACTATGCTACCTATTTTCATCACTTGGTAATAAAAATAAACCATCACCACCAATAGTATTGTTTAAACCTAACTTTCGAATCTGAAATATATTCTTGAAATCTTATTGGCATGTTTTCATGTGAGTCGCATCCTTGTTCACCCAAAATTAAAGTTTCAATCATCCTTTTTACAGTGTCTTGTACAGTTGAAACATACTGCGTAATATATGTTCTATTTTGTACCTGCCCATCTAAAATATGTATCATATAAAACCTTATACTTTGATTTAATTTAAATATTCCTTCTTCTGTTTGTCCGTTGCTATCTTGTAAAAAGCAACAAGTCCATCCTGATTTTTCGCCACTCGTAATAATTGAAATTATTTCGTCAGCAGGCATTTATCTCCAACATTCAACTGTTCCAGTTCCGTAATTATAGTTACGTTTGTAAGCATCTTTTACATGACCTGATGTAGGTTCTCCAAAACCCTGATTAAATTATATTCTTGAGGACCATGTTCAATAAAATTAATTTTTTTCCGATTAATATATCTCCAATCATGATGAGGAGGAATATTAAAGTTATTACAGATTATGTTAACAAATTTTTTATCTCTGCCATTGTTTGTTGGATTACAAGATTGATCATCAAAGCTCAAAATATAATTTTGAAAATAAAAAATAAATATAAAGTAATTCCTTCGCGCTGGTGTGTTTTTTTTTTCGGGGGGAGGGGAGGAGAGGGGTTCTTGGAACCACAAATCATCTTAAAAAATGTATCGTCGGGAGTACGGGTGTTTGTTTTTACAAATTATTTTTCTCTCGTGTGGGTTGGGAAGCAGAGTGTTGATTTTTAAAAATGGAAAAAGGCTGTTTGTGGAAGGTCTAAGAAGAATCACCTCAATATTACTGAAAGACGCGAGGAGGCGAAATAAGACATATATCCAAAAACAGACCCTGGGTCATGCCCTTGGAGTAGGGGACTTGCCCAAGGATTATAACTTGGAGACTGTAGAGAATCCCACCCTACCACCATAAATACGTTTGAAGGATATGACTTAGATTTCATAATAAAGGACTGCGTACGTTACACACACTAATATTAGTACTTCTTCGACCTGTACTATTTCCCGAGGCTGTCACAATGCACACACACACACACACACACACACACACACACACACATATATATATATATATATATATATATATATATATATATATATATATATATATATATTACCACCAATGTCTGGAAGAAAGGAAGAAAATTAAATTTTTCTAGTTCATGGTTTCTGATGTGTAAATTTATCATTAAAATGTCTTCTACGACTGTAAATAAAATTTTTGTTTTAAATTTAATTCTTAAAACTGTTACTTACTTAGTAAATAATATTTCCTGTTGATGATGGAATCTATCTAATCTATAAATAATATTAAGTTTTTTGCTATTTCACCGGTATTAATTTTTGAGGAATAATCACCTTAGAAGAATACATTACAAGATAAACAAGATTCACTTTCATTATCCTCTCTAACGTGAAAGAAAAGATGTTTGCCTTGCCTTTTTATGGTCTGTGTTCCTATAAATATCTTTCGTCTTGGACATATAAAATGTACCACTAATCCACTAAAGTAGTTTTCCATGGTCTAAATGAATGTTATTGTCCTTAGTAAGATGTCTTATTAATTTTCTCCCGTCTCAAGAGAACGAGGATTTGTCAGCCGCGGCTTCTAAATAGGAGGTAAGTATAAACTAATTCCAACCATTTGAGATGCATTGTCGACAAGATACGATTGGATTCAAGTTCTTTGTCAGAGACTCATCATAGATCAAAGCATTCCCGTGCCCCGATGTCAACTTAGATGTCTCAAAATTAACAACACGTGCTTGGTGTTGATGGTTGAAAACTGTATATCAGGATTGAAACAAACTGATTGGAAAGGTCCCCAAAAGCTTAGACGCAGCACTGAACAGCGAGCCCAAATTATTTATTGGACGTTACTAGAGACAAAGATCAAAATGTCCCCACGCATGCTCAGCGACAGAAAATTTTGAAGGATATTTATTGTACGACAAACACTGCAAATAATAAAGTAATCTAGCTAGATGAAAGTGGAGGAGTGCTCATCCATGTCCTCAACTGTCTATTCCTTTGATTTACTACTATCCTTCTTCGATTGGCCCCTGGATGCTGAACTCTAAAAATAAACGATTATAAAACTACAATACCTCAATAATTCCCCACATTTTTATTTGTGTTCATCAAAAGCGTAAATGTGTCCGTTTTTTAAATGCAAAACCTCCAAACTCTTCAAAATGAGCCTTTTATATTGGAACGCTCCATCCTGGTGTAAAATGCTAATTATTACAGAGGAAATTAAGAAAAGAAAAAAACTGGGGTGCCTTTTGGCGCTTGTGACTAGAAATATGCTTTGGGCTAAATCGCCCTTCTTAGTTTTGCGACCTTTCTTAAGCTGAATTCTGAACATAAATCGTTTTCTTTTCTTAACAACCTAGGTTACCAACACACCACAACAACAAATTAAAGGGGAGCCACATTTCTGGTTACAGCGCCAAAAACCCATCCCTGACTGTGTCAGGCATTAGACACACAGCTGATGGGATGCATTGTTTTTTCTTGGAGCTGTAGTGCGCATAGGTTTATCGCCATCTATGGTTGGTCGCTTCACTGGAACTTTCCCAGTCTTCATTCTGGCGTTTTGCCTTCAAAAGAGTACTCATATACAGGTTTCCTGTCTCTACTCTAATTTCACTATTGTGCCGTAGTTTGGTGAACTACAGACAGTGGACCAATTAAAACTACTTATTACAAGAAGTACTAAAGCTTCTTGTTCAATATAATTCAAAGATTTCAATGGAAAAGAAGTATGATTTTTGTAAGGAGTTCATGTGTAATGCGCAATACCATATTAGTCATCTAGTATCAAATGCATGGTTTAGACTTAAGTATTGATTCACAACGGTTATTTTGTAATAGAACAAATACTGCGAAAATTCCTCAAGCAGACGTCTATACAGCGATAAATTTATGCTGATGGTTGTAAACATTTTTCGCTGCAAAATTGCTTGATTGGACCAAGTATATGTTGAAATAATATTAATGGGTCGAAATTATTTCCAAATAATTAATTGGTTTTTAATTCCCCAAACATCATTTGTACTCATTAATTAGCGAATATCTGAAGTATATGATATCTTAATGAGCACTTGGTCAAGTGGACACATTAAATTTTCATCAGATTTGGTTAACTGATGGGTCAGCCATCACGAAGTCAGAGCCTTAGAAAACGAGAGTAAATAACACTAGACGAATTGGCTTTTGATCTATATAAATTATGCACAAGGTTATTTAGCCATTCGATATGATTCTTCTATGGGTACCATGGGGACTGTTTTCTAATCCTCTTACAGAAAATACTGCGTTTGCGTATCTATCCGTGTAGAACTCGCATCCAATTATAAACAGCTTAGACCTAGGCGTCGCACAATCCATGGCAGTTCAGGGTCGACATTGTTGTCTTTAAATCGTCCGTGGAACGAACAGCAGACCCTGGTCTACAGACGCAGTATGCGACGACAGATATGGGTCTATGCTGTTCGCAGTTGCGTCGCGTAATATACGGATATATAAATACAGTAGCGATCAGGAAACCGACCCTCGTTAATTTTCAGTCCCAGTCCTGTGACCTCTGTTAAATGAGAGGGTCCTTATAGTTGAGTCAGATTACAGTGAAATTGAGGGAAAATTACCTTTGTTATTTTTTTTAATCACCAAAAACATCTTGGTTTAAGTGCCTACTTTTTTGTTGCATTGGAGAGCAAGGCAATTTGCTTTCTTTCTTTCTCACTTCCCTCCTTTCATTCTTTCTTTCCTGTTAATGCCTTTCATTATTTCTTCTTCTCCTTGAAAATGTGTCAGTTCCTGTAATCGTCAGGCCAAATACGAAAAGCTGTCGAATCCAGAGTGTTTGAATACAAATAGAGAGAATATCCGTTATCTTACCTTTAAACTTGCACGCATGAGATAAATTGTAGTGTTATTTTTAGACAAAAAATATGGAATAATTTTCCTTCTTCTTCCAGTATGATAAACTAAAACGATTATAATAAGATCGTAGCAAATATTAGCACATACACTTGCATGTATTTTTTTGTCTCTCATTTAATAAATCGTTTAAGATATTGACGGGCCAATTACTGAATCAATCAAAATGAGCGAATAGCGGAGTAAATTTAAACAGAAATAGGAAAACGAATTAGTTTAAACATACACCCGCCCGTCCAGAAGTTGATAATAGAATCGTGTTTCTTTTGAAACTTTGAGCATGATTGATTTATTGTTTGTGTAATATTTAGTGGGTTGGGGATTTTTTTCCGATGTCGAAGTCAGAAAGATTTCTTGGGCATATCAGTCTCTTGGTCCTGTTGTTCATTCAAAAAGAATTGACCGACCACTGCAGAGATTATATGATCCTGCTTGTCTGTGCTTGTATGCGTGCATATGTTCGAGCATACGCAAGTGCGTGCGTAATGACGCACATCTCATCCTACACAGTAAAATATTTGGAATGTGAATGAAGGTTGTCCTTGGATGTACATTACAGCTTTAAAATAGGAGCAATGGCAATAATGATTATCAGAGAACCAGTCGGGGTAGGGTGGGAGTAAGAGCATGAGAAAACTAGGGATA
Source organism: Margaritifera margaritifera (assembly GCA_029931535.1). Classification (NCBI taxonomy): domain Eukaryota; kingdom Metazoa; phylum Mollusca; class Bivalvia; order Unionida; family Margaritiferidae; genus Margaritifera; species Margaritifera margaritifera. Next base: position 2,213,602 of record JAQPZY010001504.1, read on the forward strand.
TGCATCTTTATTTCAGAATTTGACACTTCTTATGCGATAAATCGAGCGCATTGAATACGTTTCCGTATTCAACCTTAGATTCGGGCTACGCTGAAATACCGACCTGGTGTCGATACTGTTGCCGCTAAAAGCAGATTACGGCCAGTCTATAATTCGATAATATTGCAATGGTTAATTTGCTTCTGTCAAGTTTTTTAACGTTAGCAGGGAAGACACCGACAAATTGAGTTATGGCTTGATGTAATAAGCCTTAATCTGTATCGAAAATTTAATAAAATACGTTTATGAAGAAAGACGGGACACGGCATGTCTGTTTATAAAACACAGTTTTCATAAGATAGACAAAATTAAGTATATTAACCTCAATTAAGTATAACCATGTTCTGCACATACTTTAATTACGACAATATAGACTGACATCCCATTTGTCGTCTAATGTAATTTTTGAAAAATTCAGAGTCTAAAATATACCAGACGCGCATAACATGTCAAATATAGACCGAAATCGAGTTAAGACAAATAGTACTGCATTAAGCAACAGAGGATGGTCGACATTACATTATCAGCTCATAGCTCATACTACGGGATTGGGGGGGGGGGGGGGGGGTCAGACAAAATTACAGCAGAACAATGCAGTTCACGATTTTTTCCTGAATGTCTAAAATGACTATTGCAAACCTTCAAAATGACCGTTTTTTAACATAATCATACAACTCACTCTGTCTGAATATTATATTATAACAAATAATCGTCCCGATCTTGATATAGCACTGCACAAGGTGAAGGTGTAGAATGTTACAGTTAGGGAATAGTTCTGCCCTCAATGTATAGCTTTTCTGTACGGAACCTGCAACATGTAAGTCTTTGATAATAGGACAAAAATTTTGCGATTATGATTTACGATGCCAATCTTTATCTGTTACTGCTAAATATTGAACTAAACAAATTGTCAATTGAAAAATTTTATAAATTTAATTTTTGGAAAGAATAAAGCGGAGAGGAGGAGGGGGGGGCAATTTACCATTTCACTTTTAAAGAAGAACGACTATAATGGTTCACTAAGAACAAAACACAGCATGGAGTTACAGCTGTCTTAACCTTTGAATTTTTGGACTGATTTTTGATAATCATGTCTCTGGGATGGGAATGTGAAATAAAATATAAACAATGAGTTTACATCGATTCAGATTAATGTTAAATGGTTACCAGCATAACAACAATTAATGCACATAAAATAGTGCATAAAACCTAACAAATATATACTTCAAATTTCTCTGTATCGTCCGAATGGAAAGTAATTTTACAAAAGCATAAATAGTTTAGTAAGCTTACAAATTCCGTGTTTGAATATACATCAAGGAAAAGTATGGATATAAATATACATCAGGGAAAAGCATGGATAGTTTAGTAAAGTTAAAATTCCGTGTATAAATATACATCAAAGAAAAGCATGGATATAAATATACATCAAGAAAAGCATGGATATAAATATACATCAAGGAAAGCATGGATATAAATATACATCAAGGAAAAGCATGGATATAAATATACATCAAGGAAAAGCATGGATATAAATATACATCAAGGAAAAGCATGGATATAAATATACATCAAGGAAAAGCATGGATATAAATATACATCAAGGAAAAGCATGGATATAAATATATATCAAGGAAAAGCATGGATATAAATATACATCAAGGAAAAGCAATGATATAAATATACATCAAGGAAAAGAAGATATTAAATACAGCTATCTGCATGTTTCGTTGAAATGAAGTATAACTTTTTTGGCAAAACATCGTTTGTCTGCTAAGTGTATCGCAATCTTCATGAGATCATTAAATTTTATATCATTAGGATTTATAATGCACGAATTGGGAATGTAAATGTTTCCAACCTCTGCCCCAAAAAATGACATTTACAAAGATAATGGTATTCATAATATAAATCATCCAAACGACATAAGATTGCATAAGATACATTTTTTTATTAGCTCTATCAATGTTGAAGAAACGACAGTATTCTATATTTGATCTGTGATTTATATATCTGTGTATATAGGTATACACAAAGTGACTGGCAAAATAATGAAAAACAGCTTTCCAAACGCCCCGAAAGTAACTATCAGTGCGCCATCTAGCGACAATTGAGGAGAGATCATTCGAAAATCTAGGATTGCGGAATGAGGCCATTGTCTATTTAACAATGTTCTTAGCGTTTATAATATTGGTTTACTTGGGTACCATAATTTTTTCTTTACTTCGCTTTCTCCGAATGATCTTAACCGATAGGTGTAAAAATTACTTGTCAGGAAACGCATGCGCTGTATACAGTACCAGATTAGAGTGGTAGGAGGCGTTATAGCGATTTCCAAATAAACGCCCCTCCCCCCCCCCCCCCCAAAAAAAAAAAAAAAAAAAAATACCATTTCGGAGCAACTGTTCCATTTGCTCCGCCTCTAATCCGGCCTTGGCAGTTCATGCATACATATCAGATTCCCCATTTGTATTTTGAAATACGTGTACGTGTATTCATTTTAAATATTAGTTAAAGCACCCTCTACTTGCATGGCAGATATTTTCGCTGCAATTACAAGTTCTGGTGCAAACATTTTCCTGAGAAAATAAGATGATGAGGAAAAAAAGTGGATACAAATATGACTCCTGAAAATAAAAACTCATCTCGTAAAGCCCTTTTTCATCTGTCGTCTGTTTGCGTGCAGAACCAAACGTGAATACATTCAGTTTTCTTCTTCTTTCATTTAGCTGATATTACTTTCATAATGTGTTTTCTTTATATGTTGCTGTCTTTTTTTTTTCTCCGATGAAGTGGAGTGAATATTTTAACATCCGTTTCAAGTGATCTTGTTCAAAATTTACAAAGTTCCACCCCAATTTGCAAATAATAAGTGCCTTGGACATTAGCGGTATATCAAACCAATGGCGCTGTCCAATCTGTAACTAAGATTGTTCAATGTCCCACCGTTCCCTATTTTAAAAAAAAAAAAAAAACGGATGCAGTCATTCTATTTGTAAATAGGTTCTCTGACCATTACATCGAATATTAATAGTAATAATAATAATAATAATAATAATAATTAAAAATATAATAATAATAAATATAATAATAATAATTTGTATTATTATTATTATTATTATTGTTCTTATAAAAATGTATTATTAATAAATTATTAAATAATTAATAACGTATTATTATTATTAGTAGTAGTAGTAGTATTGTTATTGTTGTCAATGTCTTTATTTACTGACGATGACACATTTAGCATTATTACAATCTTATCTATAGCACTTATAAAAAAACAATAAAATACAGTTTATGAACATGTACATTGGGTACAATTCTCATAATGCTAATTATCCCCACGGTTTAGCGAGGGATATTGCGATACCCTCTGTATGTCAGTCTGTCCGTCTGTCCGTAACTCTGCCTCCTCCTAAACCTCTGATCTATGTATCTTGGATACATAGCGTTCTTATATGATAACTATGTGCGGAAAGGCTATGATTTTCCTGAAAAGGCGATCAAAGATGAAGCATATAAAAATTGTAGTTACCGCGATATTTATGAGTATGTTTTGACCAAGCTTTAAACGAGCTGTCATAGCACGAAGACACATTAGTCTTTATATGTAGCGAACTTTGGATCAAGGTTAGGAGGTAATGGTTGGGGGGGGGGGGGGGGGGTCAACCATGGAAGGGGCTCTAGTTTAATATAATTGAGACCTCTCAGTCTGTATGTTGATTCGTATATCTCTATCACTTTTCTTTCTCTTTTACTCATACATGTATATCATCCGCGAAGTGCAGACCCCATGTATATATATGTATGCATTTTTATATGTTTGCATGTGTGTGTGTGTATATATATATATATATATATATATATATGTGTGTGTGTGTGTGTGTGTGTGTGTGTATGTATCACCATGAAAATTAAAAAATGTCTGTCTTTTCTGTTCATTTAATATGTGTTATGTCCAGCCCGCACTGCAACTCAAACAAACCTTCATTTCTGTTACTGTTTCCATAACGACGCATTTATGATTCGACAAGGATTTGATGAATACAAATTGATCAAATTAGTGACATAATCTTTGTCTCGTCAATATGACGATAATGAGAACAAATTTTGTGTTATGCACTCACAGTTATATTTATACATTTTGAAGCCATAAGCTTTTCTTGGATATTGATTTTAACACGTTAATTTTTTTTAAAAATGGTTTTGGGGTCTCATTAAAATAAACAAAACCTCGTTTACCTGCCATACTACAAGGCTCCTTTCTGACCGTGTTGGCATTCGTCAAGAGATGTGATATGCTGTGACCAGGATTCATTCACTGTTTTTCTAGCAAAAGATAGTAACAGGCAAGAAGCTTATTGGCTTCCAGGCAATGAGCTGGAATCATGTGACAGTAACATACCACTTTCTGGCGGAAGGCCACCCCTTTGTCTCAGACAGTCTATTAATTGAGCATTATGTGCCGAAAACCAAATTAGCAGAAGCGACTGCGATCGAGAAGCGAAAGACATTATGGTAACAAATTATAATAAAGTGCTTTGTAGTCGATCTGAGCGTATTAGACTGCATGCTTGAGTATGGCTTGCAAATTGTTTGTTAAATCACATTATCAATAATAATTCTGCAGTTATGGCCAGGCGTATGGATTCTCATTTTATTTGATAGGCAGCTGCGGTACAGTATTGTCGTTGTCTTGGGCACAGCATCCGCTTGTATGCAATATTGCAGCTCTGTGTTATTCAAAGTGAAAGAAGGTGACTGTTTTAAGATTCGTCTCTCCAGGTAAGATGTTAGGTATTTATATCAATTAACCTGTTATTTTGTAAAAAAAAAAAAAATTAAAAAAATCGACAAATAAGTAAATAGTATTTGTTTTATATACCTTGGTGATGTAACAAAAACCTAATTTTCAAAGGCATTTTAAAAAAAAGACTGGAGTACGGTATTGGTAACTGATGAATTTTTTATTCCCTACCAGTGAGAGTGATAGTGGCATATTGTGTTACCATTGTTCATCTGTCCGTCCATTACACCTTGGCTAATTTTTGCGTTTTTATATAGTTTTCAGGTACTGTTATGAGGAATCCTTATTGCATTAACACATTTATAGACGTACAAAAGTTGCTACTCAGACAAACACATACAACATGCACTTACAACCAAAAAACAACTTCAAATCATCAGTACTGTTTTTAGTTTTGGTCGCGCTACTGTACGTCTGGGGCATCATGTCCTTTATTTTTTATGTTGTAATTACTAGCATTATGTATACAATAAATTTGTATTTTGTATTTTGTTGTGTCTTAATGGGACCAATTTGTGTTATAGCGTTTGTTTTACCGTGACAAACTGGATAATTATTATTTTGGTGTTATTTTAATAATTTGTTTTCTTCATCTAGATCAATATTTTATTCCATAAATAACGGTGAGATAATAGAGCAAAAATTGTACCATAAATTATGGTGAGATGATTGAGCAATAGCTGAGATGGTGAGACGGTGAGATGAAACACTAAAATATATTGATGTTTAAAAATGAACCAATAGAAACACTAAAATATATTGATGTTTAAAAATGAACCAATAGAAACACTAAAATATATTGATGTTTAAAAATGAACCAATAGAAACACTAAAATATATTGATGTTTAAAAATGAACCAATAGAATACTCGCTTAAGGAACCGCCTTCTACAGACATGTAAATTGTTCGTGCTCCCATATGTAACTTTTTGGGGTTTTTTTGATTTTTTTTGTAAGTGAATATTGTACCCATGTAGATGCGACATCCGGTTACACCACTACTGTTATTACCAATAATGTATCCATGTTGATACGACATCAGGTTACACTACTACTGCTACTACCAATACATCTGCTACTTATTTTTTTTATATACTGCTACCGCAACTTAAAGTGTCGTTATTGCTCAGACTACTACGCTGATACTGGTATCTGCTATCGTCTATAATATCGTTGCTACTGCCGCTGTTAATACTACTACTACTACTTCTACTACGACAACATCGATGACAACAACAACAACATCTGCTACTAATACTAATACTCAACCTGTCTCCTCCTACTCCTTTACTACTACTACTGCTACTGCCTCGTTCTCCTTATACTACTACTACTACGACAACATCGATGACAACGACAACAACATCTGCTACTAATACTACTATTCAACCGGTCTCCTTCTATTCCCTCACTACAACTAATGCTGCTGTAGAACCTCATCTTATACTAATACTACTATTCAACCGGTCTCCTTCTATTCCCTCACTACAACTAATGTAGAACCTCATCTTATACTAATACTACTATTCAACCGGTCTCCTTCTATTCCCTCACTACAACTAATGCTGCTGTAGAACCTCCTCCTTTTTCCTCTTCATCCTCCTCATATAATCCTACTACTACACCGACAATTGCATCTGCTACTACTACTACACCGAAAATTGCATCTGCTACTACTACTACACCGACAATTGCATCTGCTACTACTACTACACCGACAATTGCATCTGCTACTACTACTACACCGACAATTGCATCTGCTACTAATACTACTACTCAAGCCGGTCTCCTCCTACTCCTTCACTACTATAACTGCTGTTGTTGAACCTCCTCCTTCACTACTACTACTGCTGTTGCTATTACTACTAATATTATTATTATTACTACTACTACTATTACTACTACTACCACCACTACTACTGCCGTTTATGAAGAATTAGGCGCTCAATTATCGTTTCAATTTTCTCTATATTGGTTGTCTCTCTCCCCCCATTTCATATTCTAATTAAATCCCTTGTCGGACAAAGTTCTAAACGTTTTACTCATGTCACCTGCGCATCTGTAATTGTGAGACTCTGGTTGTTTTAGAATAAAACTATTCATTTTGAAAGAACAAGAAGTCTTCTATCTTTTACAAGTTTCTTATTTCGACAATTTTAATTTATTACATTTTTTCACAGGTAGATGATGCAGGCTGGGATAAAGAGACCATTTAAATAAACGAATTCTGGAAATAGTTCTTATTTAAAAATCGGAAATGCATTGAATACTTGGAAGGACTACAAGTTGGAATACAAACAAACATAGTCTACAGCTGAGTCACTGAAAGGACAGATATAACTACCGGTGTATGCACTGAGATTTCTTATCGGAGAGAAAGACGATTTAAGCCCACAAGTCATGTTCTGTTTCCACTGTCCCCCAGCTCTCCATCCTGTGTCCCGACCGCTGGGGATTGAACTACCCTTTCAACCACACCCATCCTGTAAGTACATGTAGATATAAATATTTAAAACTATCCCTATCTATGTTACAATCATTAATGTTCATTCATGCCTACCATCCTTCCACGGAGTTGTCATTGGTTTTATGGACTGACTACACCTACGGATATTTCTGCAAACTGTGTTACTTTGTTGCTGCTCTTGCGAACGTTTTAGCTGAAATGAGATTTATTTGATTTAAAAAAAAAATATTAGCTAGCTTCGCTAAAAAAAAGGTTTTTATCGTTTCTACCGTTGGAACCATGTTTCGTACTGTCAATATAGATCAACACATACATACACACACACACACACACAATATATATATATATATATATATATACATACATGTATAAACAAATACTTATACAACTAGTTACAATAATTTGAAATCATCACTAAAAAACTAAATTAGGATTTAGACCCAAAGACTCTACAGTGAATAAACTTCTTGAAATTTACCATATTACTGTTGAAAGTTTACACAAAAGTGCGGATATACGACTTGCTTTCTGCAACATATGCAAGACTTTCAATAAAGTCAGGCATCCTGGAGTGCTACAGAGTTACAAAATATGCTATCAGTGGATGCCTTTATAACTATTTTACTATTTAGAAAACAGAAAATAAAGAGTATTGAGTGAGGGGCATTTCTCAAGTTGGACAACTATACAGCCTGCTGTACCCCAAGTATCACTTCTTTGACCATATTGTTTCCTGTCATATATTATTGATTTAACTGAAAATGTTTTTTTTTTTTTTAACATAAGACTTTTTGCAGATTACACTTCACTGCTTGCATTTGTCTTTGATCATCAGCTGCGTGCAGATAGTCTAAACAGTCTATTGTTTCTACTAATATCTCAAATTTAGGATTTTTGTCCGGTCCCTAAAATGGGGGCAAAACACAAACAATTAGGGAAGCAAATTGTGAAGAAATTAAGATAGTATTATTGCACTGGAGTATAAAAAAATAAAGAAAGAAATATAGATAATTAAAAATGTCATAGCTTGTTTATACTTGGTACTTAAGAAAAGTGTTTCTAATATACAGAGGGGTTCAATTGTAAGTTAATGAAAAGCTTCAAATATTATAAAAGTTTACGTACTTTATTATATTTTTCCTTAGAATGAAGTTAGTTTTATTTTTTCTTTAATAAATATAACCGCGGAATACCAATTCCTCCATTACTTTGAAGTCAGGAATCCCATATGCTACTCTTGTATTTATTATCTCCATGATGTATTGCGGGAGGGGGTCTGTACTGTTTACTAATAGCATATTAGTACAGTAGAGACAAGTTACCAGTCTACCACACATGGTCAATATGGCGACAGTAACAGTCTGCAATAAACACGTGTCATAAAAAAAAATTGCACATATCGGCCGTGTTTGATGCGGTTTTTTTTTTTTTTTTTTTTTTGGGGGGGGGGTTTGTTTTTGTTATCAATGAGCAGTCGTTAGAAATTTAGTAACACTAATATACACATACAAAATACAGTTTCTTAGACTTAATTTAGTGCATGACCAAGCTTTAATTTCTGTACGTGAACTACACTTATCATGCCGATGTTTTGTATATATCAAGTGCTGTCAATGCGTGATTCACGTAAATTTTTACTTGAATGGAAACACTAAATTGGAATCTGCAGCTTGGCTAAAAGTTGGTTTGTAAAAATAAAGCCATCAAAGACCATTCGTGTACTATTACTCAGAACCTAAAAATAATATTGTAATTCCTGATTTACAATTTCAAGCATAACCAATGAAAACCAGAACAATGACTGTTCACACTTAGTTCAGATGCATCATTGGGCATCATACTGACAATATCTTCACGTGGACTAAATGTTCTTAAAAACCTAAAATACCAACTCGATAGAAAAACTTTAGAAAATAATCATATATCTTTTATTCGTCCAGTCTTAGAATATGGAGGTATTATTCGTCTAGTCTTAGAATATGGAGGTATTATTCGTCCAGTCTTAGAATATGGAGGTATTATTCGTCCAGTCTTAGAATATGGAGGTATTATTCGTCTAGTCTTAGACTATGGAGGTATTATTCGTCCAGTCTTAGAATATGGAGGTATTATTCGTCTAGTCTTGGAATATTATTCATCCAGTCTTGGAATATTATTCGTCCAGTCTTAGAATATGGAGGTATTATTCGTCTAGTCTTAGAATATGGAGGTATTATTCGTCTAGTCTTAGAATATGGAGGTATTATTCGTCCAGTCTTAGAATATGGAGGTATTATTCGTCCAGTCTTGGAATATTATTCATCCAGTCTTGGAATATTATTCGTCCAGTCTTAGAATATGGAGGTATTATTCGTCTAGTCTTAGAATATGGAGGTATTATTCGTCTAGTCTTAGAATATGGAGGTATTATTCGTCTAGTCTTAGAATCTGGAAGTAGTGTGTGGTGTAACTGTATCAAAGAACAATCTGATTAGATGGAAAATATGCAATGTGTGCAGCCAGAATTATAACAGGTCTTTGAAAAGGTACTCCTCATACAATCCTGTATGACGAACTTTGTTGGCAACCGTTGACTTAACAAAAGCATCATAGTAAATTAATCCTCCTGTACAAAATTCTAAGAAGAGAAGCGCCTCTTTATTTAGATAATATGCTTAATTCATGTAATCAGTATCAGAATCAGTACGTCTTACGCAACATTTCGTTTTAGCATCCAGCTTCTAGAACAGCTACATTTTTTAAATAGCTTTATACATCAACAATTAACATTTGGAACAATCTAAATGAAAATGTACACAATCATTTAAAAAATCACTCAGAAGAAAGCTGCACATAAACCCCTGTATATCCATCACGTAAACAGAGTTGCTAATATTATCCATTGCCAACATCTTAATAAAAAAGGAATCTTGCTGCTCACCTTTTTGAAGGTCATCTAAGTGATAATCCAGCCTGTGCATGTGGTCATCATACAAAGAAAACTGCCACTATCTACTTGAATGTGTATCATATATAGGGCAAAGAAATACCCTCGTCAATTGCATCCTCTCGATTCCTGGCATCCAAAGCAAAATCACCTTTCCTGTAACATCAGATACTTTGCTTAAAGAGATGTGTTAGAGCTATCTTAAACAACACATTTATAAATATATAACTCAGTTTTGCAGTATATTAATGATACACAACAAGAACTTCATGATTACTTAATAAACGTTCAGATTGGATTCCCCCACCCCACCCCTGCAAATTATTCATCTTTTACTTTTTATTTGTCGACATGCATCAGTTGTCTTTGTCTTTTTTATAATTTATCTTCTCCTTCATAATTCACTTAAGAATCATTTTCTGTTTTACTACTTAATCTACTTTGTTCTGTTCTTATATAGAACTTACTGTTTTTGTCTCTAATACTACAATATCTATATTTTCATCTTTTCACTGTTATGATCTTTACTTTTTATAAAATAAATGTTATCCCTAATATTATTGTTATTAAAATGTTTTAACTGTAAATTCAGGCATGTAATATGGAAATTTTTCTTTGAAGGCGACTACAGTAAAATAGCATAGTTTTGTGGTAACTATATCTTACACTTAATCTCTCTTTTTTACATGGAATAACAACAACAAAAATTTATGATTATTTACATACATATCCAGTAAAAGGCTATAATTCTTCACTGATAAGGTAAAGGGCTATCATAATTCACCGATAAAATGGGTAAAGTGCTATAAATCTTCACTGATAAAATGGGTCAAGGGCTATAACACTTCACTGATAAAATGGGTCAAGGGCTATAATACTTCACTGATAAAATGGGTCAAGGGTTATAACACTTCACTGATAAAACGGGTCAAGGGTTATAATAATTCACTGATAAAATGGTTAAAGAGCTATAGGCTATAATTCTTCACTAATAAAATGGGTAAAGGGCTATAAAATTCTTCACTGATAAAATGGGTAAAGGGCTATAATTCTTCACTGATAAAATGGGTAAAAGGCTATAATACTTCACTGATAAAATGATTAAATGGTTGTAATACTTCACTGATAAAATGGGTAAAGGGCTATAATTCTTCACTGATAAAATGGGTAAAGGGCTATAATACTTCACTGATAAAATGGTTAAAGGGTTGTAATACTTCACTGATAAAATGGGTAAATGCTATAATACTTCACTGATAAAGAGGGTAAAGGGCTATAACACTTCACTGATAAAATGGTTAAAGGGTTATAATACTTCACTGATAAAATGGTTAAAGGGTTATAATACTTCACTGATAAAAATGGTTAAAGGGTTATAATACTTCACTGATAAAATGGGTAAAGGGCTATAATTCTTCACTGATAAAATGGGTAAAAGGCTATAATATTTCACTGATAAAATGGTTAAAGGGTTATAATACTTCACTGATAAAATGGTTAAAGGGTTATAATACTTCACTGATAAAATGGGTGAAAAGTATTGATGGGTTGTATATGATTCCAAATGATTAATCTTATTGAGAATAATTATGTATGCAGAAATCTATTATTTGCCTATATTGTCTTATTTCCATTCCTGCCATTATTCTTTTATATGGAACTAAAGAGTTGATTCAATATATATTGTTTTATTGTCAATAAAAGTAACATTTATTTTCTTCGCATGTTGTTGCATAAATATGTATCAACTTCACTGATAAAATGGGTAGAAAGTATTGATGGACTGCATATGACTCAGGCTCTAATTAGATCTGCGTGAAGAATGATTGTTTTATTTGAGTAATATCGTCAGAGATAGTCATACAGGCTCACCCACGCCACCCACACCCCCCGTATAGCGTAAATGTACCGATCTACACAATATCAATTAAAGCATGACTGATGATATAGGGATGTTACCCACCTGATACCGACCGCAATTATTATTTGTTTTCATTTCTGGAAAAAATATGCTCTCTACTATGTGAAATGAAATGCATTGTTATAAGTCATTACACAATGTAATTGGGACGTATGACTTTAAATGAGCACATACGAAACTGTACACTGTAATTAATTCTGGCTGCTAGGGGTACGTAGACTACATTATGGAAATTGCTAATAAGTAAACATATTTAATAAACTGTCACTAGAACAACTAATTTATTTTTGCTGGTTTCGAATAAATCACTATACAATCAATGAACAAGCAATTTACGTGTAATGTTTTATGAACAAAATATATATCAGGGAGTGATTTAAAACAAATTGAACTGAACAGACTTTTAAAAAATCTATCTCATATACTTTGTAGGGTAGTTGTCCGTACAACTTAGATTGTGCACATTTATTTCGAAGTGTACGGGGTGACATATTTGCATGCAAACACCGTCTCTACCCGAACAATACAGATTGATATTGTCTTCAACACACGGTGGGGAACACTCAAGATTATACTGATATATATATATATATATATATATATATATATATATATATATATATCTATATATATATATATATATATATATGACCACTGGTCAGAACTCTCTCAGGGTATAACGTTTGAACCACTGAAGATATTTCATTAGAACCATGACTAGACAGTGTGGCACGTACCATAACCACGGCCCCTGCCTCAACGTTAAGGTCACGGCATTATAAATTAGTGATCTCTCACCATTTACGGGTGTAACTTTTGAACCAATGAAGATATTTCAATGAAACTTCAGCACACTTTATCATGCAATAGTCAAGTCTCTAGTTCAAAAGTCATCTGTACGGAAAAGGTCACGAGACGGGCATATCATGTGCCGTTTGTGGTACTATTGTCTAATTGAGTCATACATGCAAGGGCAAGGAATCCAGACTAAACAAAAAATGACGATATATATATATATATATAATATATATATATATATATATATATATATATATATATATATATATATATAATATATATATATATATAGTCTTGGGATTATTAGTGTTTATTTTTTTTATTCGGTATTCGTTTTTCATAAACATGAATGTGCCATAACAAGTTGCAGATATAAACAAATATTCCTCTTCATCAACCGCTTTCACTCGACCTCAAGTTTTTCCCGTAAAATTTAATTAGCTTTCTAAAAAAACTTACCATAGCTACTGTACAATTTCAGATTAGATCAAAGAATTAATCCTGGAACCTAAATGGGAAGCACAGCTTAAGTTTGTATCACTATGACACTATGACCTGTGATCACTGAAGTTAAATTTGAATAAAAGCGCTGAGACCAGTGTGCATTAACATAGTCTCTTTCTCTTTCTCTCTCTCTCTCTCTCTCTCTCTCTCTCTCTCTCTCTCTCTCTCTCTCTCTCTCTCTCTATGAGGTTGAACGAGGTTCTTTCCAAGATTTTTTTTCTTCTACATCAACAAAATTAATTTTTTACTGGCCGGACACGGATGTTCGGCTGCCTTTGTGTTAGACCGATCTTTCGGGCAAAATATTTGCCGGCAATTCTTCTCCAGTTCAGATAACTCAGAAAATCCTGAAAAACAGCAATAATTTTGCTAACGTATCCGATGTGCTTATTTAAAGGATTTTCTACTTCTTTTACACTAGTTTCAGGGTTTAAAATTTTAAAAATATTGGAATCACTGTCTTAATTCTTGTTACCATATAGAGATAATAAGGTACATGCTTTGTTTCAGGAAATGTATTTTTTTATAAACTATATCAATCGTAGAATGTATTAAAATAGATAAAGAGAGACATATAGTTCGATAGAGAGAGATAGATAGACCGACTGATTAATTAATTGATTTATTGATAGGGAAAGTTTCTATACTTTCAAAATATCCAACACAACAAGCTAAAATATTACTTTTCTTTCATTTTAAATTAAGAAGACATTACACTTGAAAATAAATGCTAGATAATAAGGTTTGTAACCATCCAGATAAAAGGTGTCAGTGCAGAGGGATACATTTAATAGAAAATTATAACATGATAATGATGATATAACAATATAATTGTTACTAATGTTTCCATGAATATATCCCAGATGAAAAGATAGCGTTATTTGCACAGGCAGATTATTAATTATAAATTGTGCAAGATGCTAAATGTGCGCGAACATCCATTTGTGCGTATAAGCGAAATTTTCCAGTCTTATGGCTGAAAGAAAAACAAGATATGGTATGCAGTATAAATTATATCAATTTATTATCTCATTCCCATCGAAATATTGTTATTTTTCTTCGCAATTATCCAATGTTTTTTTAATAGCAAATCGTCGAAGGTCGGCAGCGATCAGCGAAACCTGTCATCGGCGCGATGTGTTATGCCTGTTTTCGTTTTCCTAAGCGGAAGTCATAGAAGTTTCTGATGTCATCACTCGATAGATTATCAGGAATTTAAGCGTAGTATTTTCATTCATGGAAGAACAGTACGAACATCTGGGTCTATTATATTTAGTTGATGAACCGTGACTTTTAAACAGTTTGCAACCTTAACTCATTTAGTATTGAAATACACTAAAATTGCGAAATCTGATGTCAGAAGCAACATGCCCTAGTCTCTAGTTATATTTTTCATACGTAATAGACATACTTAAATTTCATCTTCGCTTCTTATTACTATTTATGCTTATGTACATATGTTAAGTTCTTCCATTCAGCTTTATTCATCACACTGTAACCTCACCTACAACTTCGTTACATGCCATTACTCTTGCGTCCTCTATTGGTACTTTCCTAAAGTACCAACGTTATTCTTTTTCATTTTTTCATTTGCAACTTTTCGGTCAATCCTACGGTCAATCCAATCTTAGAAATAGCCGAAATAGTCCAAATAGATTGCGTTTTTTTTTTTTTTTTTTTTTTTTTTTTTTTCTTGTATTTACGAAGAAATGTTTCCTGCGAACAAAATGTATGACTTTTGCGCAGATTTCTACGCCGTCATACATCTGAGGCATATTAAGGTCTCACAGAAATAGCCGAGTTGGTCCGAATATGTACGGAGTATGGGCTTTTTCTAGCATGAGGCGGACATTCTGTTTGAGTCAGTGTATGCATGTCATATAATGTAAGTCAGCTGGGCTCTGTAGGCTTTGTCTGTGCTCTGTGTACTCCGTCTATTAATGAGATACATTTGAGTAAAGAGTGTGTGTAGAAGTTTTGTGTGATATTTTGTAAACAAATTAGCACACGATACCGACCGAAATCAAAATAATTCTCAACTCCTATTGCAAATGTAGTTATGTTTAATTTTATATGCATATGGAAGAATACAGACTTTTCACACAACTTTGCTACAGTTTTCTTGTCATTTTTCGATGCCACGGCGATCATTCCATAACTAAATTACACGGGCTTATCCATTGTCATTGTTACGTAAGCGTGTTTCTCCATCTATAGTTCTTGGAAATAATTAAATACCTGCGTGTTTCAGCGATAGTAATGCATATGGGGTATTTTATGAATAAGAAACACAACATACATTAATAATATCAGCCATGCAATCTATTTACAAAGTAATGATTTGGAATTGCCAGACTTGGTAGGAATACGCCAAGTTTTTACCAGTCTACGAGAAAACCAATGGTTTGCTTTGGTTTGGTGTTTTACGGTACAGCAACACAAGTAAGTTGTTTAGTCCAGGAGTAAAGTGCCTTGCCCAATGACCCATTATGGTAGCCGCCACCAGCTGCAATCGGAAATTACCCTCTGACCTGGCCGCTATTTTTGTACCGGAATCCGTGGACAATCTTCTTAATGGTTTCACAGAATGGAATATTCTAATTATGGATATGATCTATAACGGTGGACATTGTATTGGAAAAAGCTAGAATCTAAGGTTCGAAAAAAAATTTGCCAAACTGAAATTATGGTTTTCGAGAAGAATTGAAGATTTTTTTTAAAAAAAGGCTGGAATAAGCCTTTCTTGCGTGTATCTGTCTCCGTAGTAAGAAACTGTCTGACCACTAAAATTGAATTTAGACTAAAAACGCTAAAATTAATATCCATACTTAGTGTATGTTGATATCATTAAAATATTGTATGCACGTTAATATACAAGCAGTAAGATAATTGTTTGCAGCATTCTATCTTCGCTTTGAGCAAAGTTATGGTAGATATTTTAAAAAATCACAATTCAATTTTGTGCTTAGACAGTTTCGCGACAATAAAATTATATCAAACTGCAAAAAATGTAATTGTCGATATTTTTTGGCGCCCGCAAATCCTAAATAATCTTGTGGCAAAAAAAAGAGCTTTTCTGTCGTAATCCGTAATAGCAACTAGAATTTGCCCGAAATCTGTAAGTGTGATCAGTCTGGGTTTAAATTTATTTACAAAATCTCTCTCTCTCTCTCTCTCTCTCTCTCTGTTGAGAAAAAACAACTTAATTTCCAGTCACTGCTCGTGGTGAACTTGTAACGACCCAAATAAAATAATATAAAACTTCGTAAAACTGCAATTTTTAAAAAAATTTTATTGACATTAAATGGCACTATTTTCATGTCCACACTGCTTGCAGCGGGGGCTTTTTGATTTGGTCCAGTCCATCGGTTAGTCCCGAGAAGCTTGCTAGCAAGATTGCGCAAAACGGCTTAACGTACACTCGCGTATAATTCTCTACCAACTGCAAACTGCATAGACCCAGATCTGCCGTCGCATAATGCGCCGGCAGATCTGGGTCTATGCAGTTTGTAATGACTAATCAGTAGAACAAACAACATAGACCCTAATCTGCCGGCGCATTATGCGACAGCAGATCAGGGTCTATGTTGTTTGCATTTGGATAGAGTTTATACTCGAGTATATACTGATAAATTTTGCTAGCCTATGTGTATTCATATGTAGATGACCAGATTAGGTGTTCGTGCCATTACAGTTTTCAATCTTTCACATAATTTTTAACTTTTTGGACTTGGACTTTTTTGACAAAAAACATTTTAGCAGGATTAAAGAAAAAACACTTATGATTTACAAATGAAATTTGGTAAGCATTTATATATGCCTATAATGATGACCTGAATACATTTTCATGCTATTTTAGTACTTTTTCAAATTGTTATAAATGTTTTAACTTTTTTCCTTAGACCTTTTGGTTGTCAGTGGTGCATATTTTATATTTTCTTCGTCTTTAAGATAAACACTTTGATGCTTCTGTTTATATTTTAAAAAATGGTGATGTAGTGTTTGCCTCTGCTATACGTTTACTTCAGATTTAGTCCTGAATGAGCACTGGAACTATTAGAATGGTGTAATAAAATCAATTGGGTCTAATTAGCACAAATTTTACACAATTACTAAGAATTTTACCTAATGAAAAAAATTTCGGACTCTGTTGAAATTGCACAAGGTGTCAATATATTTCCTCTTTAAGTCTACATATTTTCTTTAAAATCTAAATATTCTCTAAGGAATATGTGACTGGTTCCTGTGTATCTTTTAAGGTTTTAAAATTTTCACTTATTACAATAAATGTGAATATTTTTCGACATGTCCAAAGACTCTCATGTGTTATTAATGATTTAGGCAAATTTCCTGTGCCTCAAGCAGAGAAGAAAAACGGTCTCCGCTAGTGGCTTTGAGATGTAATTTCGGTAATTGATGTAATTACACTGATTAGTTGAAATCACAAGACAAAAACTGAGCACACAAGAACCATTAGAATGTACAGGTTTTCTACAGTAATTTCATTTACAAATAATATAATAGAATGACAAAAAGCTCTCCTTGGACTCCATCTTGGATCCTTGACCAGAGATTTCCACAACCTATGCATGATCTCTGTGTTAAATGAGTCTTACTAACATTAGGTAAACCCCCTGTTTGAAAAGAAATCAGTTGTAATTGGGTCATTTCTAGTTTACTTTTTCTCTTATTTTCTTTTTCCGTAACAGCATCGAGGCAATTCAGTCGTAGATGGTACAAAAGAAGGGGGCCTATGTTACAATACAGAACATATGACATAAACATATATTTATTGAAAATGAGTTCGGAAAGCATACAAGGCGCACTCTGGCTGTGTAAATCTTTGTCACTAAAGGAAAATGTATAGATCGGCTGAGGGTGACATCTGTCGATCAGCTATCGCATAAGATACATGCAAATGAACCAATAACCAGTTCGATCGCCATGTTAATCGTTGCATTATCGGGTGGCAGGAGAAAAGCTTGCCCAACTGAGTATGACAAATATAGTTAATTTACATTATAACATGCACACATTTACCTTTTTTTAATTTTGACATTCTTCATCCATATTTCATTAAGTTTTCTTATTATATTTGCGAATCTTGTTTTACTAAGAATATATGTGCAAATGAGTAGGCGGACCATTCTCCTTTTTTTCGAGCAGTCAATTACACGTAGAAACAGGCAAATCACACATAGAATTCAGGGTATCCATTTTGTCCTCTCAGTATTATTTATTTAATGTATCATTTCTGAAAGTCATGACTTAACCACATTCAAGTATTTTGATGTTATTTTGCACGAGAATATGCAATAGACTTGACATTCATTTATAACATTATCAAATATCCTCTAAAATGCCAAAAAGACCCCTTCTCCCCCCCCCCAAAAAAAAATAAAAAAATAAATAAATAACGTAAACATGTTGTTCATTATTATTTATTTTAAAACTTCCAACAATTTATCAACTTTTTTTCAAAAATATTTAAATTACCTTTTCCGGCTATATTCATCTGTAACTGGTAATTATGCAAAAAAGTTTAGGCTGCAAGAACACTTAACACTGTGAAACTATTAACTATCTACAAAATAGACGGTTTATAATTTAAATTACATCCTCTACACGAGATACAACTCTTTAACACATCTTCCTGGCTATTAAATTATTTCTCTTATTTAAATCTGAGGACCACTACTGACTAACCCGTTATTACGAGACACGCAAGCAAGGCATTATCTGTGTATGATTGAATCTAATTGACGAAAAGATTAAAATAAAGAACATATATTGCATTCATTTATTTAATTTTAATATTATTTTTACATGTTTTTGTGAATGCTTTGTATGACGTTCTTGTATTTCAGACTTGATCACTGATTTAAAATATATTTCTTTGCAAATGCCATTCTATAAGCATTTTGTATCAGTAGAGAATGGACGTTAATAAATCGCGTACACACCCATGTTTTCTAAAGTTGACAATAAAATGTTTGAAACAAGAGCAAGTTTTTCTTCACTTTAACTGGGACAGTTTACCTTTATATAACTGTGACCAATAAACACATTGAAGCACGTTATAATGCAACACGTGAGACCAATAAAAAAACATATTTATCATAGAATCTAGATATTAACAAGAAGATGTAATCAGGAAGTACAGTTTCAGATAAAGCTAATAGATTAAAATACCGTCTTACTCGCATAATGCGCCGGCAGATCTGGGTCTATACAGTTTGTAAGGACTAATCAGTAGAACAAACAACATAGAAACTGATATCCCGGCGCATTATGCGCCGGCAGAGCAGGGTCTATGTTGTTTGCATTTGGACCTGACTTATACGCTAGTATAGACGGTACTATGAATTTACTATAACCGAGCGTGTTATAAAACGGATTCCGCTGTGTGTCTAGGTTAATATAGAGGTGAATAAATGCATGTACGGCATTCACGGGGGTGAATCAATCGTTTGTGGTTCGAATCAATGAACGATTTAATATTGCAGTAAATGGCGATCATTTAGTGATAGCTTTCTATGATCCACTTGAGTAAATCTGCTTGACTCTGAAGTAGGCTGAGCGCTATGGAGTAATCCAGTTTAGGAATAATTTCATTTAGGTCTAGATCAAGTCCCGGACTTTAAAGACTTTCTAAATAGCATCAGGCCTCTTCAGATAGTTAAGCCGACATTAAATAGGCGTGAAGTCCGCCATAATTATCCCGTATAAAAACACCACAGCCTTGTCCGTTCATAGATGATTCATTTGCAAAATATAACTTGTTCACGCACTGTCTCAATATAAATATATTCATCATCTGCCAAGGAGGCAGAAAATAAGGTTCATTTTATAATGAGGTAGACGTCAATTAAAAGAAACGAACGAAGAAAAAATATTTTAATAAATAAATAAAATAATAAAGAAATAAAGAAATATCGTTTCCGCGGAAACTCATGCATTGACTGTGTTGGTCACTGTGATTCAAAATTTTAGAAAAAAAAGTTAAGATACTTTTGAAATTTAAACTGACGGAGCAGTGACATACAAATATAAAGATTCTGTATCTAACTGTTGTTATGTTTCTTTATGACTTGCCTATTTCCGACTGAGTTGTTAAAACTAGTTAATTTGTGACTTAATTATATTTCTTTTTTTCGGCATCTGAAATCATTTATTACGGCGGTGTATTACTTGCCACAAAATAAGATTTTTTTTTCATTTAACTTTTCGAAATCCGAAAATATTTTCGTTATTTCGAAAGATTTACAGCCCAGAATTTATTTTTTTTAAAAAATAGGAGTTGATTTAGTCATATGCATTTCACAGATATTTACGAGCTAAACGAGTCACACACATTTTAGGATGAATGTGTTGGTACGATGCTAAGAAGGTACAAAGAGGTGTAAATTGTTCAGTTGGCTTCGGTCACAGAACACCTGGGCACTGTGAAGGGTAAAATTAAGTGATTTACAAATCGACATAATGTAATTTCACTATTTTACGACTTGTGTACAAAAGAAGAAATTACCATTATCTTGATTCAATAAGGGTTTGATATAGACTACGCTTTCTAACAAAACATAAAACGGTAATAAAAACATATTTAGATGTGATTTGGGAATCACGCGACATTGTAATTGCCATAAAAGGTTGGGCAAACGGTAAAATGCGGGTCTCGAGATGAAGATGCTTCCTTTCATTATGTTCTTACAGTATTGTTTAACACGTCAATGCCTTGCAGTTCCTTAGACAACAATTAGATACTGTGCACCCATGCTGGTTCCTACGAGAAGCCCAACAGTGTTATATAATATTGTCCGTTTATAAAATTTTATTGAGTAAAATTTACAAATGACTTTTAAATTATTACAGCAAACAATAACTGGTATGTTTTAAACAGATCAGGATTTGACGGAATATTTTGACGGCGGTACTCAACCATATATATATATATATAACAATCGAGCCCAGCATATGCTTCAAGATGAGATGTCTTCTTCAAGCTAAGCCAAATTTTGCAATCAGAATGACGTACTATGAACGTTACCAGAATTTTGGATGTCACTGTTGATGACTAGGAAAAGAAAATCAAAAGATCTGTTTTTGTGGTTTTTTAATTTTCTTTTTATAGAGCACGCAAGTGCAAGGATATAATGTGTTTCTTTCGACGAGCAACCACGAACAGCTACTACTACTACCACCACTACCACCACTACCACTACTATTACTACTGCTACTTCAATTACTAATATTACTACTACTACTAATAATAATAATAATATCGTCGTCATTGTCGGGGTCATTGTCATTATACTACTGATAATCTTTTATTTGGGAAATTGAATCAGTAAATGATCTTTGCAGTATATCTTTTATGAAACTCACTTATCTCTTTTATTGCTTCAAACAAAGTTTTGTAAATATCATCCTAGCTCATAATAAATCGCATTTCATTATATTTCTTCGTTCGATTATTATTTTGTATTTTAATTATAGAATTGGTTAGCCCTCCATCATTAGGCTAAAATTTAATATCTGAAGGATTTATACTTTGACCCTGTCCTTCTCATTATCGTTGAATTCAGGCTTTCATAAAACTATGGCAATTTATCTTTACGCTGGATCATAAATAAACTATAAGTACATTAGAGGAAGATATCATTTTCTCATCATAATATTCCATCTAAATTTGTCAATTATAACAGCGTGTGACATCATCTATTTGATAAGCGCTGCGTTTGATCAGTAAATTCACCCAAATTACCGTATTCTGATGCATCCTGTCGCATGTCTAATGGTTCCCGTGCGGTAGCTGATTGGTTTAATTGACTCATAAAATCCGGAAGTTTACTTGAAGCAAATATCTTGATTGGTTTTGATTGGTTGTTTTTATCCATTAATTCAGGAAATTAGCCATCGGCAACAAATGTAAAGACACATTAACGTGATGTTAGTATTTACTTTTTCCTTGTAAATCTACGTCTTACTCTTCCTGTGATAATCGGAAGCTTTCCTAAAATTCATCCTTAGTCCTTTCATTACAATCAAACGTCTGATAAACTCATGCGTTTTTGTGATGGATAAAAACAAATTTATTCGTACTGATTTTTAAAATTTTTTTATCAGAAATTTGTTTTGCACATTGAATATAATTTTTATATAAAAAAAGGTAAAATTCAGAAGAAAAGAAAATATATATTTTTTTGTGATTTGGCGAATATTCACTCTTTAATCGCCTTAAATGCGTTAAGATCACTATAATTTCCCAGTTGTTCCTGAACTTGATAAATGTATCGACGAGCCATATAACAGTCGATGCTTCTTACTCTGCTTTGTATCGTATCACATACCGATCAACTAAAATATGACAAAAGAACTTTCGTTTCCCTGATCCATATTTGGAAAACCATAGCTCTTTTGTCTGCGCTTACGTACATCAACGTAGAGGAAATTAATTATTTCGGTCCTCTCTCTCTCTCTCTCTCTCTCTCTCTCTCTCTCTCTCTCTCTCTCTCTCTCTCTATCTATCTATCTATCTATCTATCTATCTATCTATCTATCTCACTCACTCTCTCTCTCTCTCTCTCTCTCTCTCTCTCTCTATCTCTCTCTCTCTCTCTCTCTCTCTCTCTATCTATCTATCTATCTATCTATCTATCTATCTATCTATCTCTCTCTCTATCTATCTATCTATCTATCTATCTATCTATCTATCTATCTATCTATCTATCTATCTATCTATCTATCTATCTCTTTCACACACACACACACATACACAAACACCATTTTAGTAGTTTAAAAAGAACAATATGCAAGCAAGTAAAAGACAATGGTGAAAAATGCCTTTCAATGCGAATGTACGATTAAAATATAATTACACATTTTTACCAAGTCTTTGTAACGAGCATTTAGATTGGTTAAAATCGTACCATGTGAGACAGAAAAACTACACGTTATTAGTTCATAACACCAGAAAGGAACTACTTATGTATTCATGCGCCCTTCTTGTGTGCTTTGCACATTTTTTAATTGTTAAAATATAGTTCCGTTATTTATTGCTTGAGATTCGTTATTATTTTTTATAACTATTTGTAATTATTAAGAATATTGAACTTCATATTTTACAGGATTCACTATGTCATGAAATTTGAAAATTAATTACATAAGGCCATAATAATCACAAATAGTTATAAAACCAATAAAAAAATCTCAATAAATATATAACAGAACTATATTTTAACCACTGTTTACAAATATTGTCAAAGTACACAAGGGCGCATGTGTATATATATATATAAGTAATTCCTTTCTGGTGTTATGAACTAATAACGTATAGTGTTTTGTGTCACATGGTGCGAGTTTAACTAATCTAACTGCTTGTTACAAAGAACTGGTAAAAATGTGAAATTATTCATGAAATAATAAAGTCTGAATATCGATTACATGAACGTCTGTAAAATGAATGCTGTTAAGTCTTAAATGACAATGGATAATCAATTAAAAGGTAGGATTCTAATGATAACGGTCTGGAGTAAGGTTAAAACAAAATACCCTGATTATTATTCCGTAATAACTTGGACAATAGCTTACAGATATGTGAGATAAATGTGGCGATCTCCGTTTGATTTAATATTGTTTTGATTTACATTGTTTATATTTATGCGCCACAAGCTATTTGATACTATGTGAAGTCACTTCATAAATTTTCCTATGATTAAAATCAGGCTCCAGTTTCAATTAAATCACATATTTCCAAATTAGACAGAAATTCAGTAATAATATCTTGAACTTGCTCGAAAAGAAACTTGTTTTATCCCAGATGATAATTTCAGGATTTCATCAGGTTTGCAATTTTAATACTTTCGTGATATTTTCAATCCTTTTACTTTCTCGAGCTCTGGTAAAAAAATCATGATATTGTCAGAAGCAGCGCATTAAAGCAAGAAAATGTAAAAGCTTCATTTGAGGAAAAACGTCGAGAAAGTTAGTGAAAATGGATCCAGACAACGAAGAAAGAGCTTCATTAAAACTCTTACGACTTGTAAAGATTCTGTTCGTTGTATTCTAGTAAATTTTTTTGAAACATTCAGAATTTTTTTAATTCTTGTGATATATTTGTACCATTCATAATCTATCCTATATATGGCGCATTGTATGATTTCTGGTAATGGATGCACTGTCATCTATTTTCTACGAACCAATATTGACACGTCTAGACTATAGCAAGACGTCTGTTAAACCAGATAACTTTAATAATATACTTCTTGTTTCTTCCCAATAAGTTTATTCCAGAAATCACAGATGTGGCAATGGGATTGGGCTACTTAAGTTAAAGCAAATTATGAAAGAGTACTCTCCCTTACAATAATATTCAACAGCAGGCGGCACCAGGCAGTTGTAACTATTGATGGAAAATAAGTCCTAAATAAATAATTAAAAAAACCACGATACAATTTTGTCAAGATAATGATGTCACAAGACTGAAGGTAAGAAAAAAGAAACTAGAGCAATGATGAGTAATTTGCTCACGTAAGTGTATCACCGGCTCTCCCGCATCACAGTTCTATCCCAATGATGGAGATGAGACTATATTTTAAAAAATTGCATAACTCTTCCGAAAATAGTGTGAGTACTATGATTGGTCGACATGCGTATCTTCTGATGATGACGATATGTGTACTACATTTCACAGTAATCCACTAAAAATGTCATATATATTGCATCAGTGGCGGCGCGAGGGTTTGAGGCACCCGGGGGGCAATGTTCTTTAATGGCCCCCCATCTACCGAGGCGCCCAGGGGGAAAGTTCTTTAGCGGACCACCCCCACCCCCTCAAAAGGCGCCCGGAGGCAATTGCTTCCCCCCCCCCCCACCTCATCCCCCCCCCCTCGCACCGCCACTGTATTGCAGTGAACTATAAGTAAAACAGGACAATAACTCTAACAAGAATCGTGGTCGCACAAAGATGCACATCTTCAAATGATGACCATAACATGTACAAAGTTTGTCGATCCACTGAGAATTCAAAAAGTAGTTGCGTTTACAAAAACTGTCATGCACTATATATGGCTCCAGGTCAAAAGAGGAAATGACTCTAACGAAAAACGCGGTACAGTAATGTGTCGTTAGGCGCATCTTCTGATGATAACCGTAACATTTACCAGGTTTCATGGCGATCCACGAAAATCTGTGAGACTAGTTGCGTTTACAAGTTTTTGTTTAAATAAGGCGTTTAGCTTTAAACTAAAATAAAAAAAGGCTATGAATATTATAAAAATTGATAGAGCTAAGTGACTAGTCGATATGCGTATCTTCAGGTGATGTCCATAATACTTTTCAAATGTCATGGCAATCCATTGAAAACTGCGGGACTAGTGCTCGCAAGATTGTGTGATGGACGGAAAAGGACGAACATACAGACATAAACGAGCGGGGGTATGAAATCAGAGCAAAAGACAATAGAAAGAAGAAAAAAAAAATGAAAGAAAAAAAGAGAAGTTAGAACAAAAACAATAACTAGAAAAACCACAAAATCGTCGTAAATACCATATATAACTTGGTTATACGAGTTTCTTTAATTTGCCCCTCACTTTCCCTACAGCCATCGTGATCAAAACATTTTTGTTGTATTAAACTGTCAGTTTTTGTCTAAACATAGAACAATTTCAGTGTTAATCCTATTAGCAGGGCCGGTTTAACCGCTAGGCAAACTAGGCGGTCACCTAGGGCGGAAAAATTGTGTGTGTGTGTGGGGGGGGGGGGGGGTCAGCAAAAAACTGAATGAATAAGAAAAGAAAGAGAAATAACGTAAAATAGAAGATAATAAGCGTCTAAAAATAGTAAGAGAAAAACAGATGCAGAATTTGTATTCATACTAATGCACAATAATCATTTTCGAAAGTTAATGGGGTGGGTGGGAGGGTGCATGACTGAAGGTTCGCCTACGGCGCCACATATCCTTGCGCAGGCCCTGCCTATTACTGTTGGATCAAACATTCATATCACAGTAAAATTCATCGATTGTTTTGAAAAGTTACTGCACTACTGAATATTAAACTTACTTATATACATTGTACATGTATTCTGTGGCTTAGATGGAATGATTATTACTTAAACAGGGTATAAGGTTTCTCTTTACCAGAAAGCGATAATCGAAAATAAAAAAAAGCAAACTATTTCATAGCTCTTTCACTTTATGAAAGAATGTAAGAAAAATATCCATTTAAGTTGCTTGAGTAGTTTTTACTTGTTTTTTTTGTTTTTTTTTTTGGGGGGGGAGGGGGCATAATATATTATATTTTATCTTGTAGCTTGTAGTTAAGTCCGAGGGCATGATTTTTTAAAAAGTCATCTGTTGATGTATGTATGTATCAACCACTTGTTTGAGTGGTAAGATTTTACACTACTTGTACTATTACTACTACTGATAATAATAAAAGTGACAGCAACAATAATATCAACAACAACAATAAAAAATACACTACTCCTACTACTACCATTACTACTACTACTACTAACAATAATAATAATAATAATAATAATAATAATAATAATAATAATAATAATAATTGCACAATCTGACTAAAATATCATGACATGGTTGTAATTAAGGTGAAAGAGTATGACATGTACAAGTATAGGGAAATAAAGTTTGTTCGTCCTTGCAATAACTAATTATATATATTTGCAATTCTTCATAATTTTATTTTTAGAATATTATTGTTAGTCGGCATCATACAGCCAGTGATGTACTGGCGTGTCATTAAACCTTAATATGCACATAAGTAGTAAATGCCTTCTCACATATATACATAGAATAGATACCTACCTACCTACCTACCGACCTAACTACCTACCTACCTACCTACCTACCTACCTACATACATACATACATACATACATACATACATACATACATACATACATACATACATACATACATACATACATACATACATACATACATCGTTACTGCACTCACGCATGAAAAACTAGATCATATAAATAACAAAAACTTATAACCAACGACATTCCGATGTCGTTAGGTCATTTTTTCACTTTACTGATATTTGATTGTTCAAATAGATAATTAAATCTGAATCCAAGATTTTAAAACTTGATAAAAGATAATCATAACAAACTATGTACCATGATCGTCAATTTCAAGGTTTTGAAATTTTCCGTTTCTCCATTTCAGTCGCTGCCTATGGACTGCATGGCGAGTTACATGAAGATGCATTTTCCAGAAGAAAACAAAGGCGAAACAGAACTACATTCACACTGCAACAAGTGAGCGTTCAAAACATATTTAAATTGAAATATTAGTTATAAAACTACACACACACACACACACACACACACACACACACACACACAAATACAACTAGGCATGTTGAAATAGTGAAAGATAAATATATTTGTTTACTCTCCAGCGTCTCTAACTAGCTTCGCCAATCGTGACAATACAAAATGTTTTTACTTAAAGAGTGAAATATTTCCTTATATATACTTTTATTTTCTTGTTATTATATTTTTTTAAAGGCATAAACTATCCACTTGCATGGATCCCCCCCCCCTTCTGGGTCAATGCTGTTAATTGCTGTATTACTACATCGATAAAAAGGAGTTCCGAAATTTTACAATAATTTAGGACAGTGACATTTTACAAATATTTCGCCTACATATCATGCTTCTTATTGTGTATTTTGTAAAATTACTGGCTGTTTTCATACGAAAAAGAACAGATTTTATATTTTAGTTAACACATTTCCTGCGCGGATTGACAAATTGTCAACATTGTTGGGGCACGGGTATTGTAGAATCATCACATATCTGTCGTATCAGACAAATTTCAATGCGTAACATCCGCAAAAAAATAAATTATGAGTGTGAGTTTACCTATTATTATTATTTGTGTGTGATAAATTCTGTTTATTTATGCACTCTAACGTGAATTTCGCGCTTTGGCAAGCTTGCAGGCTAGTTTTGTAACAGATGTTGCACCTAAATTTCGATAGTCACCTAATTTCGGTTTACAATAAACATTGATCTGTCCCCGATTTCTCAATCATTGCAGACGAGATTATGAGTTTGATGCGAGCTAAAATCCTCAAATAAACAATATATAATCATTATATTTAATCAAGCGTTTTGCCTTTTAATTTTTGTCGTAGAGTGTAACAGGTACTATATGGATGTAACTGGATAAAAAATAGAAACAGTTCATTTAAGTTTAGTCACAGACAATGATAGTATGCCCTATTTTTAGTGCAGTAAACATTTATTTTAGCTAGAAGAACTCGAGAAAGCCTTTGCACAGACTCACTACCCGGATGTGTTTACGCGAGAAGACTTGGCGATGCGCATTAATCTTACTGAGGCAAGAGTTCAGGTAAGTTCCCGTTCTTCAAGTTAAAACAAAATGGTACGTATATAACATGGTTTAATTTTCTCCATTTCAATTGATTGAAGTATTATTTTTTTTTAAAATATCTTTAAGTGAAATTGTTAGCATTTGAAAATAAAGTTTTAAATTATTCAATACACCAGAACAAAAGAACAAACCGTGTCATGATACTATTTCAATGGTAAAATGCACCGAGGACAACGTTCCTTTTTCTCTCTGGCATTTTGGTTTCATTCAAATTAGCAAGTGAACTTGCTTTGTGTCCAAAATCTGCGGCCTCAAGACGAGCAAAACTTTCATCCTGTGATGATATGGCCGAGTCATCTATTGCTTAGGTATAGGGTGGTTTACTCTGAATCCGAGAGCCGTGAGTTCGACTTCATAGAAAGACGAAGTTTCTATATAAGCCTTATTGAAAAATTGTTCCAAGAACAACAACCCTTTTGGTTACCATAGACCTGCGTGGCCGCAAGTAAAAATAGAATTCTCGTAATCCTCTTTTTCTCCCATTCATGTGTGTTACAGATCAAGCAATTCATCAATCACGCATATCTTTTTTAGAGAGATTTTGATAACCATTGTTTTTACAAATCAAATTGGTGCGAGAGGAAATATATATATTATTTAAACATTTTATCTAAAATGCCCTGTTAGTTGCATTACACCCAATTCACCGAAATTCTTTCAAAACGTGTGTTAAAGATTGAAATGTGAACTTCTTCATATACATAATGATCATCTTTAAAAGATAATTCATGAGTGTGACTGAATTCAAATTAATAGAGAAGAAAAGCCACTCTTGCACGAACAATGCGCAGACAAATATCTTCCTATCGAACCTCTATTTCAGATGATACTTCTCTAGTCTATTCACGATCTCCGCGGTTGCTCAGTGGCTGGTTTGCCAGACTAGCGACCAGACGGGTGCGGGTTTGAATCCTGCCCAGACCAGGCTGAGTCGGTCATGGTGATGTGTCCCTGAGCAAGAGTACTCCAATTACATCGTCACGAAATAGCCTGTTGTGTGTTGACAAACAAGTTAAACAACCATTCACTACCTTTGTCTCCTCAGATTTTATTGGGCACGCGGAGCTTCCGTGATAAAAGCACAACTTCATGCTTCATGAGACTCTCTGTCTCTTTGCGTCTGTCTGTCTGTCTCTGTCTCTCTCTGGCTCTGTCTGTCTGTCTGTCTGTCTCTCTCTCTGTCTCTCTCTGTCTCACTCTGTCTCTCTCTCTCTCTCTCTCTCTCTCTCTCATCTCTGTGATTCCTTTAGTAGTTCTCATTAAACTTCTTCTTCTCCAGGGTTCATGTTTCACTAATACCATCAAAACTCAAGGGCGATTTAGCGCTAAATCTCCTTATTTATGGCTGTAGTAAATACGTTCACTAATAGGGTTTATCAAACTTACCCGATACATTATTAGATCAAAGTAGAAATATATTAAATTAGAGCTAAACATGTGATTAATGAAGTTAATTCCAATGTTGAGGCTAATAACTGATTAGCTTCTTATAATTTACTGTCAAGATGAATAACATTGTATATGGTTCTGTAATAAGGCCATATGCCCATATCTCTGTAATTATAGTGATTTTATAAACCTTACGACAGTAATAACATCACGTTTTACAAATAGACGATGGGGAGTTTATGTGCGTCTTTTTGCCTTCATTAAAGGCTTAAACATGGACGTAGATGCGGGATATGCCTGCGCAAGCAAAACGCAGAAAATAAATGAAGGAGAGATAGTACAGATCTTTTCACTTTTCCCAGGTGTATTGTAGCCTGAGACACAGGTGCACTTTGGATAATAGTTAATTTATTTTGCATAACACAATACACATCTTCTCGATTAGATTAGGTATTGCATTAAATGAAATATAAATGTCAGGAATTAAATAAGATCATATCCCAAAATTCCCCATGGTCTGAAGAGACTTGATATTTACTTTCGGTGTAGACGACTTTTGCTTGCTTAATGGACACAGTGGAATAAGGCAGTCGAGAGCTATTAACCATCTCTATCAGTGCGAATTAAGGATTAGGGACGTTGGGGACTTTATAACCATCTCTGATATATCGAATATCTCTTATGTTAATTAAGTTAATTGCTTCAAAGCATTCAATTTGATAAAGACTAATGATGGCACGCTTAAAATAAATACCAACCTATCTGTTAGAAGTCTCTTGTCGTTGACTTCTCAAATTCCTATGAAAAATGGAAATACTCATCGCATTTGCAAGTTTTTGATTTTCTGTCTCTAACGAAAATATATTTCCAATGCTTCTGAGGTCTAAAATATGTAAAGAAATGGTTTTATTAAATAAAAATTCACAGATGGTATCAACACCAGACGTTTGCATTGGGGAATCCGCATAGCATATGAAGATGTAAAGAATACTTGTTACTTCTTTCTTACGTTTAATAACCATGTTAAGATGGGTGTACTGGGTAAGCAACTCTGCCCTGGACTTATTTGCCGGGACAGGCCCGGGGTTTTGGTCACACCAGTAAAACACCGGTAAAAACGGATTTTTTTTGACGGCCCACCGGCCCACCGATGCGGCGGTCTGCCGGGACAGGCCCGGGGTTTTGCTCACACCAGTAAAAACGGATTTTTTTGACGGCCCACCGGGATTTGTCCCGGTATGCCCAATGGCCAGTACACCACTGCATGTTAAGACAAATTGTGACGAAACAAACCTAGATCGTTATCACAATTATCGTGGGTCATTCCTCGCGTTACGGTCATTGGTTATCGAATAGACTTTAGATGTTCATAGGTAAGAAAAATCAGAAATAGCGGTCAAGTTTTTCTTTAAACTTTAAAAATAAAGAGAGCAGTTGATCCTAAAAATTAGGGGCCAAATATAATTTCCACAGTTCGATAAAAGAGAAGTTTTCTTTCCAGTTATTGTAAATGTTCTAAGAGTGAGCTAAACTATAGTAAATACATGCAGTGGCGTAATAAGGGTAAATGGCGCCCTTGGCGACGATAATGGTCCAAAGAGCCAGAATAAGAGGCCCGAATTTTTATCAGCTGTTTTGGCGCCCCAAGACCTCTGGCGCCCGAGGCAACCGCCCATCTTCCCCCCCCCCCCCTCGTTAGTACGCTACAGAATACATGTACATTTGCTCAACAAGATAAGAGAAAACCATTTTGTATTGAAACTGTCGTGAAAGTTTTTTTTTCTTTCTGTGGCAACAAAGGACTTATATGGATATTTGTATTCACTATATATTATTTGTTTTATAGCGACGTTTAATTGTTAATGAATAATATTAACTGGTGATACACTTCTCGTCATTAGCAGATTTCATCGTGTAAGGAAAATACTAAGAAAGTTTTAATTATATGCTTCAGGTGTGGTTTCAAAATCGAAGGGCGAAATGGAGAAAAAGTGAACGATTTTCTCAGCAGCAAAAATCTGTTCCACACGGTGGCAATGATGAAAATCAAGATGGAACTGACTACAATTCTGGTGCGGAAAATGACGACGGATCAAAACTTGATTCGGAAAATGACGAAGACACGGAGGAGTGTGCAGAAAAATCGGATTCATGTCAAGACATTGTAGAAGGTGATCATCAAGACCAAATAATGCAAGAAAGCAATGAAGCTAACTTGAAAGTCGCCATACCCGCTTCACCCGACAGAGGAAATGAAAATCAAACCAATAATAACGATCAAGAGACCAATATTCAACCATTACCTGAAAATGAGAGTAGCAACAAGACAGACTCCGGTGAAAGTCAAATTAAATATTCAGAGAAGAAAAGAAACGAAAGAAAAGACGCAGTTTCATCTTCTTTAAACGTTTCAGCCTTTCGAAACGAGAAAATGGACGACGATTCTGAGAAAGAGATCCCAGTGGCAACCAATTTACCTCGACCAGAAAGGATCGAGCAAATGGATTCTGCGTCATCGTTAATGTCCTCCATCCCATCACCAACAACATCAAATAGTTCCGGACTCAATTTGCATGTCGGTGGCGGGATGCGTCCTGAATTTATGTTCCATTCTAAACCCATGATGCAACATTCCTTTACCCAGACACTGTTGGCTCTTAACAACCATGCCATGGCGCGACCACCTTTTTTCCCAATGCTTGACGGGTAAGTTCAATTTTCAGTTTTTAAATAACTTCAAAAATTTTCTCTCATAAACTTTTTTTTACTACACCCATAATAGAATCGATGTTTTCAATTCGTATTTTCCTAATGGAAAAAGAGCTTTAAATCTAGATAACATACGTTTTACTTTTAGGTAAGAAAAAAGTAATACTCCCTGGTTCTCTTGTTACGTCCAAACTGCTTTCATTTGCAATCTAAAATGAGAGAAATATATTCGGAAGAACTGTAAATCATCCCAAACATCTCGGGTCAATTTTTGCATCAGTGCTGTTCTTTTCTCAGACAAGTCGGTGGTCTTCACGATGATTACAAAGGTACGAACTGCTCCCTAGGTGGCGCTCTTGCTTCTCCCGAAATGCTATTGCCACCACAAATCGATTTATACAAGAATATTGCAGAAAGGACTCTTCCTTTTGTACCCAAATTTTCAAAAAAAACACAATTAGCAACGGCAAATATGCAGATTTTAAGGTTCTAACTAGAATATTTAGCACCGTACTAGTTAGCTTTTAATTAGAACGGAAAAAAAAGATTGCAATAAAATTCAAAATGAGGCTGACCCATGGATCAAATGTTCCGTGCAAGCAGTGACGCTATTTACCAACGTCGTCAGTTTGGAAGCAGTTTTATAAAATTAAAAAAGGGCTGGTTCAGTGTCTCGTTTTGACAAAACAAATATCAGAACCTAAAGTGGGGTAGACGTCTGGGACATTCATTTTATACCTTGAATATCATCTGGTTTGTTTCAAAACAAACATTAAATCAGCTTCTTCTCTTCACCATATAAATTATGATTAAGAATGTTTTTTCTGTAAACTACCTTTGGTAATTGTGCAAAGCGACAACTGCAGATTTTGGGGAAAATTCAAATTTCAGGAACAGGCAGCTACCTACAAAAAGGATTAACCAGATTTTAAAAACTTATCAGTTTAATTGCAGACGAGCTGGGCCATGATGATATTTTGTATATCTAGTTCGAAAAATATGTGTTGAAATATGCACGAAATATTTATATGACGATAGAATATTAAAAGCTATGTATTTATTTATTTATTTATTTATTTATTTATTTATTTATTTATTTATTTATTTATTTATTTGACAATAACCCGGGTTTCTACATAGATTTTTCGAGCATCTAGACAATTATATTATGGTAATTTCATGTAAAGGAAAAGATAATATAAGATTTTAATTGTTGGAAAGATTATTTTCGGACAACTCGAACAAGAAAAAAAAATTCTTTTATTTGTCGAATTTGTAAAGATTTTATCGTACATCTTGAGACAGCAAATTGCGATGTTGGGTCAACTACTTCCACATTTCCAGAGAAATGTGCAAAAGAAAAAGTATGTGGGCGTAATCAGCCCGAATGTGTAAAGTGGGTGGGTGATAACTTGACAAAATAGCAATATCGAGGAAATAGGAGGCATTAATATTTTCTCGATATATGTAGAAATATTTCCTCAAGATACCTTACTTACTTTGACATATTCACCAAGTAGTTCCAAATTCTGCTAAAAAAATTTGTTTCAATTTACGAATCACTAAGAATTACATTTTTATCGAAATATTTTACTTTAATTTGGTCTCTCGCTCGGCAACGTAAGTACGACAGAGGCTGCTGAGACTGTAGCATTATGACATAAACACATTGTTCAAAGCGGAATTATCTGAGATTTGCGGAAGACTTAGAGTATCCTGGATCTACCATGGCTCGTGCCCTTCACGTGAATTCGAACGCTTGCATTATAATATTGTGAGAAATTATTAAAATTACCATAGAATGTGTTCAATTATATCTACTTAATTTATTCATCGTTGAAAAATGTTTATAAACTCTCTCAATCTTGCGATATACCGTTTTTCTGAGCGTGTCAAATTTGTCTATTTCCAAAAGGTCATCCATGGTTCGTGCCTCTGAAATAAAGTCCACGTGACATAGGATTGGAATGTGACAATTAGGCCAAAGAGTGGAAATATATTGTTTATAATGTCTCTATATTTTCATTAATTGTACTTGTAATATATTTCATTGCTTCGTACGCATGTTGACTGTAATGAAACACATATAAAAAATGATGCCAAAAGCATAATAAAGAAAAATATAAAAAAAATATGATGCATTTTAAAAGATTTATTTCAAGTTATTTCGATATAATTATCATATTTAAAGATACGCTGAACTTTTTTAAAGATTTTTTTCTTCCGGCTATGTCACAACAAAGATTTTTCTCCCTACATTACAATAATCCAATAAAGAATTTCATACTTATTACTTATTGGATTTATTTTTTCTAACATGATGTAAGAAGTGCATGTTATAGAATCGAAGTTTTTACATTGCCTTTGTCGTCTGAGAAATCTCTGTCGTGGATTTTCTACTAATAAAAAGATAAAGAAAACCAACATGTGAACAGCGGCCCTGGCTTGAACAGCTTACATTCACGCCAGGGCCACAAACTTAAGGCATATATGGGATTATTACAATTGGCCAGTTTCACTGTGTTTTTTCAATTTGAATTGTAGTACTATTTAAATTTGATTTCATCGAAAATTTCTTAATCAGCACTTACTGTCATTGTCAACAAACGCTAGTGACCCAGTTGATGACGTTAGGATATCAAAACAAGCGCGTGAGGTTACGATAAACAAGGAACACGATTCAAGGAACTCCACTAAGATAGGAGGGTGGACGATAATATTTGTATATTGTAACTATTACTGATTAATACTGTATAAGACATTTTATCTGAATTATTTTTTCGTTACAGGTCAAACTACAAGCAATACCTGGACAACTATTTCAGTCCAAGACCGATCTTTCCACAGTTTCCTCACCCGGCCTTTAAAGGTAAAAAATATGTCCATGTGCGTGCATAGATTTTAATCCTTTAACTCTAGCGAGAAAAAAAATGTGTTCCACTGCTATTTTGCAGCTGGGTCCGTCATATTGACGCATCCAGTTTAAAGAAATGTACAAAATTAACAATATTAGCATGTGCACTAAATATCATAAATAATATTGATTCTTTTAATTACCACTTTGAGAATGCATTTGTATATAAGACTGTTGTCTCTTAGTCGTGCTTTTAGAGTGCGCATGTCTTCAATATTTGTGCATTAGAAAAACATGTATTGTTACCCACAATGGCGTGTCTTTCAGGGTCTCGATAATTCTCTTACGATTATGCTCCGATCCTGATCTAAATTTATTCAGTAATAATGCAATTTTTATGAATTACATAAAAATTGAATATAATGGAACTTTTCTCTGACTTTATTCTGTTAAATTAAATTGAAGGCAATCTCATTACTACAGTATTACACACATAAAAGGTTTCTTTTTACAGACATTCTACAGTCCCTAAAAGCTTCCACTCGAATTTAATTTTTAGGATTAAATTTCATTTACTGACATAATTCAAAGTTATGTTCATGATGAAAAAGTCCATTAAACATATTTTTCATTGTAATAGTCTGCTCATAATACACTGATAGAATTTTGTTTATTTATTATTCTGATAAAACTAACTTCGAACGAAGATATTCGCTTGTGCCACGTGAAATATACTACTGTATGTAGCTTCATTTCACCTTTAAATTAAAAAACATGTATTACCTTTATATGAAAGCAAATAAAAATGTTCTATTGCGGAAGATTAACATGCCTCATGATCATATATATTCTCAATATTCAGTAAAATTAAAAAAATTCAAACATCGTTCGCTCGAATAACCGGCATTACTTGAACGATTCCCATAATCTCATGTCTGCCACCTCAGAAAACTTTAAACTATCGAAAGTCGAACAAAACATTTCATCCCGCAAGGTTTGAGTTTTCGAGGCTTTACTATATATGACGCTCGAGGCAGAATAAGCTTTTTACCAAAAGTTTTAGCCCGTCTTTTATTTAAAATGCTGTGAAATCTGTCTCTGAGTTGATGACTTGGTTCTTCATCTTGGTCACGATCTGTCTCAAATTTTGAATTTCTATTTGCAAGCCAACAATTCTTGAAGTACAGACGGTAAAAGAAAGCAGTAATTTGAAATGAGACATCTTTATTCCGTCTGAGTAGAAACTTACCTAAACTTTTCATTGCAATTTTTTCTGTGAACTCTACTTTTGTAGGAATTCTTAGTGTAGTAGAAACCCTAAACTTGAATTGATCTTCAGGTGAGAATTGTTGCTCTTCTGCATAAAATTACTTCATCTGTATTTCTATTTCAGGTTACCACTTTCCCATGTGCGCGTGCTGTGGTTCGAGAAACCCCTGTGGTTCATTACTTCCGGGTCACGAAAACCGCACATCGAGTGTAGCCGAATTGAGGCGACGAGCGAGGGAGCATTCCGAGGCATTAGCTGCTACAGTGAACGATTCCTTGCTCCAAAGAACGTGCCAGTGATCGTGGCGCAAAGTTGATGGTGCAACAATAGAGAGATAGTGATAAGGGCAATAATTTCTCCGACTGCATAGAGCAGACACAAAACCACATTTAAATGATCAGATTTAAAACAAGTGCACCAATATTGCGATTTCAAAGAAGAGTTGCAAGTATTCCATTTAAAAAGAAATTATTGAGTGTACCATAACTCTCAGAACTCGGATAGACTCAAAATGTGCCATTTTGTGAAATAAACGTTAGAAATTCTAAATTGAACTTCCAGTATGGTGCGGTTACTGCTATGAAAATTCATGCTCGTGTAGCGGCTGTATTCTTCTTAAGAAACACGTGTAGGTTACGAGGTGCCAAAACTAGATCGTCGGGAACTGGTTAGAGAGATTGTTCTAATCCTCTGTGCTTTCGCTGTGGACATAAAACATAACGTTTCACACAGTGTGACTTTCTGTTGAACGTAAAACAATGACACCATTCGAGAGAAAACACAATTATATGCCTAATCCAGCTGATGCAGTATCAACGAAATTTTCTGACGATAAAAGAATTTGCATTCGTATGCAAGAAAGCCATCAGGAGAGCATATTCATAAACTGTTTCAAAGACGCTTCTTATTCCCCACCCCCACCCCCCCATTATTTGTTATTTATGTCGTCGTTGCTTGCAATAAATTTTAATAGAAAGACACCAATTGCAACAACAAAGAAGAAGTTATAGAGCTGTAAAGGATATAATCAAATTATTGATCTAAATATTTACATCAGAAAACCTTATATAAAGATTTCTTTATTTCCCTATTGTATTTCATTTTTCTTTCTTTCCTTCCTCTGGCTACAAATTTCAGTGGATAAGGTGTGGACATGAAGTATGCTCTGTACTCTGGTCTGAGTCGACTTGAGTTGATTTTCAAGACTTTTTAAAATCGGCGCACGCTCAGACCTTTCCGCCAATGATTGTAAAAGCACATCATAAATATTACAGTTGCGGCCATTGCATATACATGCAGATAACAGTCTGGAGAAAAACAAGGGTAAAAACAACGCCCCCGTGCAGTTTATTTATATCATGCGGATGCGTTTTGATCCCATCCCTTGAGAAAGTGTTGACAGCGATATTATGACGTTATAACGTACATTACAACAAAAGACGATATGATCATATACAACTATATTGTTCTTTCAATATTTTTCCTGACTGATGTAAATCTTAATTGTCTTTGTCTTAAAGGTGTGATATGGATGCTTTGTTTTCATAATTAATTTTATTTAATCTTCGTCAACACTCGCAGCGTTCTCATTTTATTTATTTATTTATTTTTCCCCCAGGCCTTCGTTTAGTTTTACACTGCATAGTGATGAATGCCGAAGCGGGCAGGGCGACCCAGGCTACTTTAATTGGAACTTTCTTGTCTCTTTCTGATGGGAGTCAAAACACTTTGACTCGCTGAAAAAGACTTGGAGGTAATTGTAGTGATACTTCCAAAACAGGTTAGATTTTGGTGGACGTACATCAGCTAGATGTGCGAAATAAAATGTTAGGTGTTTACAATAGCACTCGACGACATTTTCAACCGTCAATGAAATACCTGCACTTTTAATTTTTGATGTTATTCCTGCAACTTTTTAGTGAAAAGATTGAAGAAATAATTCGGTTTCAATAGCCTCAAACTATTGCTTACGTTGCTATTAGTGACGAAACGTCATCGAGTGGTTGTGACGTTAATGAAGTTATTATGTCGCTGGCTTGAAGGTAGTTCAAAATGGCTACTATTTACATCCGATGTCTTTTACTAGCATGCAACGGTAAAGGCTGAAGACGTTGCGAGTAAGTCTACTTGTGTACCAAATTATGTCATGTGTACCATTACTGCGTTCACTACGGGCGACTCTATTGGGATAACGTTTTCTTTGTTAAAACATTCCCAAGTTTCTTTTTACAAGCATAAGCTGAGTAGAGAACTTTTTTTTTACTGAACTTGTGCCAATAACTCTGTAAAGGTATCATAATGCCTTTGACATGATTCTAATTTGCCTACCATATGTTGTCACTGAGTTCTCTGCCATTTTCCGGTGAGTTCCCCCTTTTTACGCTGTATCACTCCATCGAAGTATTTCATAGATAGAATTTTGTAGAAAAGCCACTAGGTGTTACGATTGGAAGTTTTCATTTAGCGAGTTTTGAATGTACTATAATCTGACTTAGATGATATTTAACCTCCTAAGATTTGCACCTGAAGCCACCAAAAGTACGAAGATAAATATAGGTTTTAGTATCTAGCTTCGTATGTATAAGGTATAACAGATTGGTTTGTGTTCTAAACTTGAGATGGATATATATTTTCAGATTTCGTTTGTCAAATTATTTTTAATTAAAGTAAGTGTCCATAGTTTCTTAAATCAGTTTCCGATGTCCCGTAATTGTCGTACATATTCAATATTATCAACCATCATAGATATAATAGGATTACTATTTGAAAGCCTGTAGCTTCTGTTCATTACGCATATTCTGTCACTTAGTTGCATGCTTAGACTATTCTTACAGGAAATGGGGATTCTTGATTCTATTCCTGACCCACTTTAGTGTAGTTGTGCCAGGTTGAAATATGTGTCATAATCCGAAACTCTCATATTTAGCAGTATACATTTTTTTAAAATACAAAAGTAAGTTAGGGGACTTACTATGCACATTGCCCATTGATCTAGAGCAGGGGTGTCAAACATACGGCACGCGAGCCGGATTCGGCCCGCCAGACTCGTTACTTATTATTATTTTTTACTACTTATTATTATTATTTGGCTCGCCATAGCAAATGAGTTAGCCACTTCTGATCTAGAGGGTCTGATTCGTTAGGATAGAAACTTCATGACTTTATGTACGTATAAATATATATGTGTATTTATATGAGCGTGCAAACTAGTATAAATATACACGATGTCTTTGTGTGTGTGTGTGTGTGTGTGTGTGTGTGTGTGTGTGTGTGTGTGTGTGTGTGTGTGTGTGAGAGAGAGAGAGAGAGATTATGCTTTTGAATTCAGGTCATATACAGGATCAATTACCGATTTAGTTTATGACTATAATGATACATCTGTGTGTGTTAGTTACCTCTGTTATGAAACACAGAATAGCTTTATAAAATAGTGAGTTATTAGTGCTGGGAATCGGATTAAAGTTTTTGATCGATCATCGATTAATATTGATCAATTATCAGATCAATTAATTTCATCGCCTGACGTCTTTCCAAAACCGGGGCTATTATTTAAATAATCTGAAAATCCGAAACAGCGGGAATTGCGAAGAACTGAATTTTAATCAAAATCGATTACGGAAATCGTAATCGAATAATTGGTCATTTCACTGTCATTTCATCTATCAATATGAGCAGCACTAGCGAGCATCGTATATGTTAAGAGGTCTATGGAGAAATGACAAAGATCTTACTTGAGACATGATATGAAGTATGATAATGATCTTACTTGAGACATGATATGAAGTATGATAATGATCTTACTTGAGACATGATATGAAGTATGATAATGATCTTACTTGAGACATGATATGAAGTATGATAAAGGTCTTACTTGAGACATGATATGAAACATGACAAAGATCTTACTTGAGACATGATATGAAACATGACAAAGATCTTACTTGAGACATAATATTAAGCATGACAAAGATCTTACTTGAGACATGATATGAAGTATGATCATGATCTTACTTGAGACATGATATGAAGTATGACAAAGAGCTTACTTGAGACATGACATTAAGCATGACAAAGAGCTTACTTGAGACATGATATTAAGTATGACAAAGATCTTACTTGAGACATGACATGAAGTATGACAAAGATCTTACTTGAGACATGATATGAAGTATGACAAAGATCTTACTTGAGACATAATATTAAGCATGACAAAGATCTTACTTGAGACATGATATTAAGTATGACAAAGATCTTACTTGAAACATGATATGAAGCATGATAATGGTGAATTTCTTTTATTCAATATACTTTACATAGAATAAATACTGACTTCTATTGAAACTATTTCAGGAAATCAATCATCAAGAGAAATATAGAAATTTTTCAAGAGTCACGAAGATGACAAAAGAAACCATTTCAACTATAAAACTTTGTAACCGAGTATTTAATTTAAGGAACAGGATTGCTGTAATTTGTATCCGTCTAGATATATACCATGGTTTAGCATTGCAACACAAATATATCGCAAAACGAAGAAAAATTACAATATTTTGTGATCTATTTGATCCTTCACGATCGCTGGGTATTCGATGCAATGCTATTCAAATTTTCAGCGTATGTTTTAGTGTTAAATTCACCTTATATTTAATGCTCAGAGATCACGATAGGTCAATTAGTCAATAAATCTAATTATATTTATGCTTATTTTTCGT
Source organism: Margaritifera margaritifera (assembly GCA_029931535.1). NCBI lineage: Eukaryota > Metazoa > Mollusca > Bivalvia > Unionida > Margaritiferidae > Margaritifera > Margaritifera margaritifera. The sequence goes on from JAQPZY010001504.1 coordinate 2,255,434, forward strand.
GTTATTCTTGCTACAATGTTAATATACAATACCTATCCATACAATACATATATATGAAAGGATACAAACTAAAATCTCACTTCTACATGTTATTTGACGATCATACCCTCTAAGTTAACTAATTATGTACTGGTGTGAGGGTGCATGAGTGTGTGTGTGTGTGTTTTAATGTTCTAATTTATCTACTGTTTGTGATGTCATTTTCATCAGAGTTTAGTGCTATACCAATTGTTGATAAGATATTTGAATTTGACAATAAAAATAGCTGCTTATTTGTTTTCCTTTTGTTCTCTATACTTTGAGAATTACAGTTCACCGTTAATTAAGTGTAATTTCCTCAAAGGCGTTTTTGTTTAAGAGAGAGAGAGAGAGAGAGAGAGAGAGAGAGAGAGAGAGAGAGAGAGAGAGAGAGAGAGAGAGAGAGACTATGTTAATGCACACTGGTCTCAGCGCTTTTATTCAAATTTAACTTCAGTGATCACAGGTCATAGTGTCATAGTGATACAAACTTAAGCTGTGCTTCCCATTTAGGTTCCAGGATTAATTCTTTGATCTAATCTGAAATTGTACAGTAGCTATGGTAAGTTTTTTTTAGAAAGCTACTTAAGTTTTACGAGAAAAACTTGAGGTCGAGTGAAAGCGGTTGGTGAAGAGGAATATTTGTTTATATCTGCAACTTGTTATGGCACATTCATGTTTATGAAAAACGAATACCGAATAAAAAAAATAAACACTAATAATCCCAAGACTATATATATATATATATATATATATATATATATATATATATATATATATATATATATATATATATATATATATATATATATATCGTCATTTTTTGTTTAGTCTGGATTCCTTGCCCTTGCATGTATGACTCAATTAGATAATAGTACCACAAACGGAACATGATATGCCCGTCTCGTGACCTTTTCCGTACAGATGACCTTTGAACTAGAGACTTGACTATTGCATGATAAAGTGTGCTGAAGTTTCATTGAAATATCTTCATTGGTTCAAAAGTTACACCCGTAAATGGTGAGATATCACTGATTTATAATGCCGTGACCTTGACGTTGAGGCAGGGGGCGTGGTTATGGTACGTGGCAGACTGTCTAGTCATGGTATAGAGCGGGCTAAAGTACAAATGAAATATCTTCAGTTGTTCAAACGTTATACCCTGAACACGAATACAAGTCATAGAATTATATTCTCCCTTGCTGTGACCTTTATCATGATGCAGGGGTCTTGCTCTGGTGCGCGACATACTGTGTAGTCATGATATATACTTGGGGAAAAAGTTTGATGAAATCTGCCAAATTGTCTAGTCATGGTATAGAGCGGGCTAAAGTTCTAATTAAATATATTCAGTGGTTCAAACGTTATACCCTGAACAAGAATACAAGTCATATAATTATATTCTCCCTTGCTGTGACCTTTATCATGATGCAGGGGTCTTGCTCTGATGCGCGACATACTGTGTAGTCATGATTTATAATTGGGAAAAGTTTGATGAAAATCTCTCCAGCCGTTGCTAATTTATGGGCCGGACAAGCAAATATAGTGACGTGATCAATACGTGGCACGTTTCTGTGACCGAACTGTATGTCTTGCAACTGTCAATGGAGTTCTGTCATATTTGTTACATATTATGGTTATTATCGTAAGATGCTAAACTTTTGACGAATCAATCTTCTACCTCGAATTATTTTTTACTTGCACCTGGGTACAATATAAAACACAAACTTGTGTCGGAAACTTGTCTTGCACATATTGATAGATTTCTTTACTACTTGGTACATACATGTACATATTGACCAGTCACTGTCTTGCATATATTGATAGATTTCTTTACGACTTGGTACATATATGCACATATTGACTAGTCACTGTCTTGCATATATTGATAGATTTCTTTACGACTTGGTACATACATGCACATAATGACCAGTCACTGTCTTGCATATATTGATAGATTTCTTTACTACTTGGTACATACATGCACATATTGACTAGTCACTGTGCACCCGCGATCTTTTTGTGAGATGTTTGTTCAGTTACTACTCTTGTTTACTTTCAGCTTGATGCAATCTATGTGACACGAGCTTGTGACTGCAACTGGTCTCGCAGTTATTGATTGATTGTTATGTACATGTAATGCTCATCTGAAGATGTTCATTAAAACCAATCACTGTACTTCCATAATACGGAAAATGTTATTGCCCTTTTTTTTTTTTTGGGGGGGGGGGGGCAGTTAATCTCACAGTTGTTTTCAATAGAGTCTCTACTTTAGACTCTTTCCCATCATTTGCTCTGGGGCGGGATGCTTGAGAGGCGAGGGCATATTTATGTGAGCATTAAATTCAGCTGTCGTGGTGTTCAAATTGACGGACATACCTTAAGGAAATTTCACAATTATATACAGACGTGCGAAAAGAACGAAGTAGTTAATAATATATATCTCCATCATGAAAAATCTTGAGGTGGCGCTCTCCAGTTTCGTACTTTGCATAGGGCTAGAAATTTAAAGAAAAAGAATTACCCAGGGTTTCCTCACTGGCTGTTCTGGCTATTTAAAAAAGACCTTGTATATCTTAGGCATTGTTAAAAGAACTTTGAATTCCCTTTATTTTGGTGTATGATTGATGGGTGAAATTTGGGTTATAGAGTATACAGCTTGGTCTTACTTAAGAGGTGCACCTCTCAAAAAACTGCTAGCTCCGCTTAGTCATTTTCACTTCCTGGACTTCAAAGGTAAATAATAAAAAAAAGAGAGGATAACTTTTTTTACTTTTTAGATATTTTGTAATTTATTCATAGTACTTTCAGAGGCTGGTATTGTCTGCTCTGGCAAAATTCGTTTCCCTATTTTAATAACTCCTGAAAATAGTGCACTTTTGACTAATTCAGGCTGATTTTTCGAGTACTTTAGAGCGGCCATTTTGTCTGCCGTGTGCTTAGGTCATGTCCAGTGTCCACAAGTACAATATGTAAAGAAATTTCAGCCACAGTACGTGAAAGTAACATAGAGGTATGCCAACATTCTCTCCATTGTGCATGTTGCAAATGCAAAATACTTCATCTTACACCTGTCACTCTCTCAGAAGCATGTATTATCTGTAGTGCGCCCCCTGACAGCTGTAACCAGTAAAAAAAATCCGCATAGCAATGAAAAGTCTGTAACCAGTCAAAAATCCGCATAGCTATGAAAAGTCTGTAACCAGTCAAAAATCCGCATAGCAGTGAAAAGTCTGTAACCAGTCAAAAAATCCGCATAGCAGTGAAAAGTCTGTAACCAGTAAAAAAAATCCGCATAGCAATGAAAAAGTCTGTAACCAGTAAAAAAAATCCGCATAGCAATGAAAAGTCTGTAACCAGTCAAAAATCCGCATAGCAGTGAAAAGTCTGCTTTGGTAGTCGGCTTAATTTTCAAATGTCCCCTCTGTATTTTTTTCATGTTTATTTATTTCTTTTTTTTAGACAAAGCCACATACCTTTTTAAAAAATAAAAGTTTCAATTGCACTAATCAATATTTCTCAAAATTAAAAGCCAAAGTCAAATCTTTGATTGCGAGGAACTTGAGGGATTTCTTCTCCGATGTTATGTTAGGCTCGACAGCTAACAAAATTATCTGACCTTAACACCCTGAAAGGGTGCCAAAACTTGATCAAAGTATTGGTATGCCCCCACAGTGAAAATAGAAGGGAACATACTGCATTACTATTATCTGTCCGTGCGTCCGTTAAGTCAGTACGTTCATACGTCCGTAACGAATTCATTTTGGCGCAATAGAAGAAAAACTATTGAACTTATAGCCATGCAATTTTGAACACTTTATCATGGTCATGAGTAGATGATCTTAACAGATTTTCAGGCCATTACATCAATTTTTCAATTTATTTGACTTTAATTTCACAAAAGACTTGTTAGCACAATTAAGCAAAAATCAATCGAGATAGACAAACACAATTTGGTAGGCAAATTTGTTTTCAACATATCGATGACCATCTTAGATTTTAAGGTTATTAAGCAGTTGTTAAATTTTGTATACAGATTTTTTACTTTCTGGAACCTCCACATTTTTCGAAAAAAACCTTGTTAGCACAATTCAGCAAACATAACTAGAGGTAGACAAATGAAATTTGATATACCTATTTTTTATTCACATGTAGATGACCTGATTAGATTTTCAGACATCACAAGAACGTCTTACTTTGTAACACATTTTAAAACTTTTTCAACTTTAAAAAAGAGGTTTCTTTGCATAATTAGCAAAACTTACGTGGGGTAGACAAAAAGAAAAATTAGTATGAATGTTAGTATGCATAAATAGATGTATGCATAAATAGATATCCTGATATCATTTTCATGCCATATTAGCAATTTTTTCGAATGTTTCTACTGTGTTAAGTTTTTGTGAACTTGGACTGTTTTGGGCTGCAGTGTCTACAGTGAGGGTATATGTGTTTTACAAACACAAACCTGGTTAATTGATCATTTGGGAATCCCCACTGTTGTCTTCCCATTGTTGTTGTTAACCTTGGATAGATGAAGTACAAAACATGCTAATCTCTTGACCTCTATTTGTCATTGAACAATTTTGAGAGTCTAATCACTCCTTTTGAATCACATCCGTAAAGCAAATATAGTGTGCAGCAAAACTTTATGCAAGACTGTCTTTCGGCTGCAATACATAATACATCTTTTAAAAGATCACACCTCTTCCTGAGTTATTAAAAATTTTAAAAAATACACCCAATACTTTCTCGAATTCTCAAAGTCGACAATAAAATCAGGTTCTTCTGCAGGATGGCTGAGAATTTTACGAGCCGTAACCTGGTATGTGTAATAATATCCAATTTACGTGTCAAGTTATACGTCTGAGATACAATTTGTTTACTCCCTCTATTTATTTCTTTATGTTTAATCAGCTTGATCTACTTCACAAACATGTCCCACTCGCATGTCAGTTACAACACTGATTAAAAATTTCATGTAATTTTTAATAGAATATATCACTACTTTATAATTTCTGAATTTATCAGAGACAGTATATAACGAATAGTCTCAGAACTGCTGTCTAAAATGATTTCATATTTTCCTTGTTTTCAATACATGGCTAGTTATAAATTCTGAAGTTGTATAAAGTTACTTTATGTCCTTTTTGCTTTTTGACGTTCATTTGAATAAATTTACTAATGGTTCCTACCTGCTTTTACTTTACCGATTTCTTGCATCTATGCTTTATTTGGACGTATATCTTCGCAATTACCGTGCTTTATTTGGACGTATATCTTCGCAATTACCGTGCTTTATTTGGACGTATATTCTCTTAATTATTGTGCTTTATTTGGACGTATGTCTTCGCATTTACTGTGCTTTCTAGATAGATAGATAGACGGGTTGGACTCACCGCCATAAGTTATCACCATCGTCTGCGAAACGTGTTCCTAATCGGGGGTTAAATGTTAAATTATTAAAGCATTACACTGTATCATATTAACGCAGCAACCACATTTTACCACGGACGGTTAATTTGCCACTCCATGTGCATTCTCAGAGTTAAGGTTTCATTTGAGCTGTCATCATGCATGACCACGTAGTTGTACATATATTGGTTGATTTCGAATAAGAATGTTGATGTTTTCCATTGCAAACACACCTGTTTTAATGTGCAGAAATAGCCACATGTCGTCGCAAACCCACTTTCAGCCATATCATTATTAGTCGCTGATCAATATACTACAGTATACTACAGACATATAGACAGACAAGAAAGAAGGAGATTTGGAGGGAGGTAAAGAAAACAATTACGATTTTAAGATAAATGGAGAGATAGATAGATGCAATTATTCATCATCATTGAATTGCTTAATTGATAGATTAAAACATACAAACACAGAGACAGAGACACATACATATGTATATGCATGTATTTTATAGTTGTTTATTCATCTTTTCCATCCATCAATCTATTCTTTCTGTCCATCCTTCCATTTATCTATCCAATTATCTATCTCTCTAAATGCATCTATTTATTTGTCTGTATGTCCGTCTATATATCCGTCTACATGTCTATCTATCTATCCAGGTATCGTGTCTATTTTTATTATAATGATCTTTTGCCAGGCAGACAGTTAAATAATTTTTGAAAATATATTTCACATAACACCCAGTTAAATGAGAGCTGGAAATATCAAAAGTTTAGACTAAAATAAATGCTATCACCAACTATTCCTTTACCTAATTTAAAAAATAAGGAATATCAATAAACATATTTAAGTTCTATATGTCCTAGTGAATCCTGACTTCCAGTGTCTCCTTTTAATCTTTACGGGCATGATATATATATATATATATATTTGTTCGGGGACAAAAGAGAGACGCTTGTATATATGAATGTATGCACTTTTGTGTGTTACGCTGCTGCCAAGTAATTTGAAATAATAATAATAATAATAATAATAAATACATGTATGAAATGTGGCTTATAGAGCGATACAAAAATACACATTTGTTTGATTCATGGTTTCGACCTGACTAAGCGGATTCAAATTTACATGTAAAATAATTTTTCGATTTTTCTCCGCTTCATTTAATAATAATCTCTGTTCATATTCTGATAACGTTGTTAGCCGCTGTGTGATTGCCAGACCTTATTGCCGCCTCTAAAAAGAATTTAATTGTGTCCCATCTCCCCGGTGTCATACTGAGAAGATCGAAAACCCTCCAGGGATTCACACATATATTCATCTTTAAACTTCCAGCATCAACGCGGGTAAAAGCCGGAAAATGTAAATATTGGCCGATAAAACGTTTCCCGTCACACCAGACAAATTAGCGAACGATGTTACAATTTCATATCCGGAATAACAGATATTAGCAAGATTAATGGCGCTTTGTCATTACTTTTCCATTGATGTAATTTTAGGACGGTATCTCCGACAATTTATGTACTGACTCGATTTTGGATTGATCGTATCACAACTTGTTGCCGTCGTTTTCGATAAGACGAGTGCACATTTCTCTGACTGCTGTAAATTCTTTGCCTTTAAATGATCCCTGAAGCAATGAATTGTTCACAAATACGATTTGGGATTAAGTTCAAGCCCGAATTTTAAATTCTTTCTCGAGTACACGAACAAACTTTTGGACTTCTCAAAGCGTGCAAAAATGCTTTTTTAACATAATCAATCAGGTTTGAAAACTATCCATTCTACAACTGAGTTTTTTTCATACTCTTCATGCCCATGAAAAATCTAAAACGTTTGAGAAAAAAATGTAAAAAAGAAAAAATTATGTTAGTGTGCAAGTAAAGTCTTTTCTAGCGTTGATCTTTTCTTAGAATCGTAAGTTGCGCACGCTACGGGTTCTCTGACGAGCATGTGTAAATTAAAAACTGCAATCAAGCTCATTTGAAATGTTTATATATATATATATATATATATATATATATATATATGCAAAAAACAAACAAACTCCAGCCTTGCGGCTATAACCAACCAGAATATGTAAAAATGAAGATTATATATATATATATATATATATATATATATATATATATATATATATATATGTATATATATATATATATATATATATATACTCAACGCTCAACATGCGTTTTGAGTGATCACGTATAAGCTGTAAGTAATCACAATAAGATATAAGTGATCACGTAATCCGACTGATCGCAGATAACTAAAAAAAAAACAAACAAAGTCTCTGTTTACAGCCACCCCCGACCTGCCATCGCTTTTCCATGATCTCCGTGGCTACTTTTGATTTTTCGTCCTAAAATTCTGTCTTTCTTTCATTTCGAAGTTATTCCATGATTCTGAATTTTTAATGTTCTCTAACTACTGACAAGGACACCGCCGCCTGGAAATCAAGAACATTTTCTTGCCTTTAGTGTTCCTGTTTTCTTGTCTAATCTTATACCTGTCACATTTTCAGCACTTGCTGGAATCTCCTATATTTTATTTTATCTCATTTCAGGCACGCCTTCACATGAAACAAGAACATTAATGAAGATTTTATATTCCATAATACAAGATATTTACTGTTGAAATATTTTTAAAAACACGGGTGGCCTAGATTTTCAAAACACCCTCAATCAAACTCGTAATTACCTTGCGCCCCCCCCCCCCGCAAAAAAGATGTTGAGTTATTCGGAACACCTCGAGTCTTTTCTACAAAAATCCATCTCGGAAATACTTCGATGGCGTGATGCAACATGAAAATGTCGAAGAACTCAGTCACACGCTTAAGTAAGCACAGCAAAATAGAACCATGTCAAAAGCATTATCATACCTTTATTGAATTATTTGTACAAGTTCGGTAAAATAAAATTCTTTACTAAGTTCATGCTTGAGAAAAGAAACCTGGAAATGTTTCGGTGAAGAACAGGTCATCTTAGTTAAGTCACCCGAAATGAATGTTATAATGGTTATAATGGTGTGTGATGTCCACATGACGTCATTCAGTGCTTTTCTTCTTTTCGACATAATGTAAATATGTCACGTTTGGGAGACAAGCCAACTTTGTGCTTTGTGTCAATGAAGAACCTGAACTTAGTAAACAAGGTACATGTATTTCCAATGTGTTTTTCTGATCACTGGCGGCAAGGCCCATGCGTGTTCCGACTGGATGTTGAATAGGTCATTCGGAAACATGGAACCATCATGGTAGATATCTTGATTCAATATTTAAATTGCATATTCTTACAAGATTGCAACTTGTATCAATATCAGTTACAGGAGACACTACCAATCGTGGATATGTCTTTTGAGAAACTTTTCTGCCATTTTTGTCCAGATCTAGCATTTTCAAGACTGATTTCCAACATTTTGCTTCAATGTATACATGGGACCGGCACGGGAATCCCTTTTATATACCGCTAGGAAGCACAAATTTATACAATGACCAGGCGTGTTTCTCTTGTACAGTGGAGTTGTTGGATGTACAAGCAGGGTGCATGAGATAAGTCAATCAGTATTGTCCTGTAACTAAAAAGAAACTCCATGAACAGAAAGGGGGAGTATATTATGCCCCACTATCGTAGGTTTTCGCGTATTCAAAGATGGCAGCGGTGCGAATAAATGATGAACTTTATTTTTTATAATTATTTTGACACAACTTTAAACTCATTATTTTAAAACTTGTAGTCATCAAGTAATACAAATCTCAATTATGTGTAAGATCAGTGTTAATCTGAAACGTCTTCTTTGTTCTGATCACATATAGCTGAAATAGATACGAGGTCACAGCAGTTAATTTAGTAGAGCAGAACAAGCAAAATTTCTTCTCATCCACTTTAATTATTAATAACTGATAACTACTGATCAAAGCACTGACGGCTGCAGCATAGAAAAGTGTAACTCCCTCGCCACCTTACCTCCATTATCAACTAAATGGATATTTAAGAAAAGAACAAAAAAAAAATCAAACACGATTTGGAGCCATCTGATCTTCAAAGAAATTCTCTGGCGATTCGAAAAACGTCCCCATCTTGGCGTTTGAAGGTCTTCGATTTGTTGATTCAAAATCTTGCTGCAGTCAATTTCACAACTTTGAATTGCGACTTGATATACAAATTTGACCCAAGGCTGCGACTAAAATCAGACCTTGAGTTTATCTATTTATGTCGCGGACGTCGACGAAGGCGGAAAACTAGAAGCTAAACGGATATAAGATCACATGAGAATTATTCTATGTGAAATCTGGATAAACTCTTTTTATCCGAATCATTGAGCTGGTTTACTCTGGCTCGGATTCTCCACTTAGCTGTTAGAAACTGAAAATCTAATAAGACTGAAGAAAGATTGATACCATAACACCGCGTCCATTTTTATTATTTAATCATATATTCCGCCGCGGGCAGCCGCCACTTTGAGGTATTTAGACCGAACCCGTTAGTCTCGGGGGCCTAAAATTACGATGCCAAATTAGACTTAATATACACTCAGGGACATTTTGGACATTTTCTCCACATGAAATTATCTTGGAAAATTTAATTTTTGATCCCATAATTAGCGTTTGGTATTCTATCAATAAGCCATAATAAATTCAAGTGGGCTAAATGATAAATAACAGTTTCTTGGGCGCTTGACTTCATAACAGTCATTATTCAGAAATTTCATTATAAATTAGTAACGTTGTTTTACTTCGTTTTGCGACAGAACAGGCCCGCATTTGCAGTTACCGTAAAGGTCCGTGTGGGTAATCTTCTTGTCACTTACTCTCAGCCATCGTGTGTGTGTGTGTATGTGTCTGTCTGTCTGTGTGTGTGTGTGTTTCCCAGCAAAGGTTGCCTATTGTGAAAGAGTTCCGTATTATCGGAACCTCATTGTCAGTGGCACTTATTGTCCACAACATGTCGTTTATTGTTCGCATAAGTACCGTATTATCCATTGGCTGTTGTTCGCATAAGTATCGTATTATCCATTGGCTATTGTTCGCATAAGTACCGTATTATCCATTGGCTATTGTTTGCATAAGTACCATATTATCCATTGGTTATTGTTCGCATAAGTACCGTATTATCCATTGGCTATTGTTCGCATAAGTACCGTATTATCCATTGGCCATAATTTAATTTCGGTAGTGCTTATTGTCCTTGTTTTGTTTTCTAGCTGTTGTTTGGTTTTTCATCAAACACGGCATATCGATATTCATTTGAAATGAGAAAGGCAAGTTGCATAAACGTCTTACAGAAGGGAAACTTCTACGAAGGTACATTCACAACTTACTCACATTTGTTCTTTAGAAAACGTCTCAGATTTTGCCTTCATTGTCTATCACGAGGAAAATTGATATTGTCTGCAAGCTTTGATGGCAAAGCCTTACGGTGTTTTATTAAGAATTATTCTGCAATATCCAATATATTTAATACAGCTAAATCTTTTTGAACCTAATCGTTCACGATATGGACGACTTAACAAACTTTCGTTGATATTTAACTCACACGGACTTACCTGCCAATTGGAAAAGACAGTTCTTGAACGCACGCTAATCAGATAATCGTAGTCCATGAACAAACCTGTGAATTGTCGCGAACATTATTTTCGGTGTACATGCGTGAAAGATTATTGAAAAGTATTCGTATTTGATAGAAGGAAAGGTATTTGATAAGTTTCTACTCATAGTTTCTTAGTTCAGTAACTTTAGTTGTGACTGCTAAAAGTGCACACCATCCTCATTTTTGCGTTTGTAGATTGGTTAGAACTGTCATCTCATTATGAAAATATACCTAATGAGAAAAATGTCCGCACATGAAATAAATAATACAAATAGTGTGATACAAAACTATATATTTCTATGAGGATTCTTGCATGTTATACATATGTGTGCTTTTATTGATGATAAACCGCAATATGTGATTGAAAATATAATTTAAAACCTTTTTTTATTCGTGAACGACGAAGCTAAGAGAAATTATACTCGTGAACGATATTGAAATGAATAAAAACGAATAATCGAGTTGCATTTTTAAAAGAGACAGGACAAAAATGACTCAGTATGATGTGTATCGAAGAAAAAATTACAAAAACAAAATTAAATCCGGGAAAAATAAATTTGCTCAAAAGAAAAACTCAGAAACATCTATGTGTAGGGGAAAATATTTTTAAAAAAATTACCAAAAGTCGAAGGTAAGTGAGCATGCTTGAAATTACGTCCATTCTGCTTGAAGATTATTTTGTTACTTTAGAGAGCTGTTGATCTTTAATTTGAAGATTCAGTATCTTTAATTAATTTAAAAATCAGAATAAAATGAAATAAACAAAGTACATCAAACCGTTGATGATGAAAAGGATAAACCGATGAAGCATCAGAAAATTTTACTGGAAGAAAAAAAATATTAATATTATGATTTCCTTTAATAAATGAGCTTTATTATTAATAACACATCATTATCTACATTATACACAGAACTTGCAATATAGCCGAAAAACAAAAGAAGAAATAGCTTCACGTACTTCGAGTTATCGTTTTCTAACCCAAAAGCATGAACTCGAAGCACTTTACAAGTCGATTTGTATATGCGATAACATAATCACTGAATTTACTATAGAACTGTAAAAGATTTAAGATTATATAAGCAAGCTGTGAATCTAGGGATTCAATAAACATGAGCCTTTACTCATTTTTCAAAGGGAAATGACGTTCGTGATCACTTAACCGACTAGTCCACGGACCTTTTTTTTACGTATTAACTGTCTTTCACGAGTCACTATTTCCAATTAGTCGTGTAACCTTTGTGTAACAAGCATTACTTTCTTTTCCTATGTAACCGTGTGGTACTCGTGATGGGGGGAGTCACTATTAGTACAATTCTGTGGCAGTTAAGTTTTGTTAAAATAATTAATTATTGCATCCATTCAGTTAATTTGGTAGTATGAAATTACAGAATTGTAAGAATCTTTAATATTTTTTGACAGCAGTGAAATCAACAAAAACTTCTGTGAGGGAAAACTTGTCATCTAACTACAATAGCTAGGCATAAAACAGACATAAATTAGACTTTTTTTAAAACACTGTGTTATCTACATCAGTATTGTATGAATACAGTATTACACATTTGATCAAAAATATTCACCGCTTTAAAAAGAAACTGATAGTTTTTGCCAAACGAATGGGTGTCGGACTTGAAATTCCTTCACACCGTCACAAATGTACCTTAATCCATTTATATAGTGCAAATAAAATGTAATATATTTCGATCTCCATTAGTATTACTATAGATCTTAGTAGTAAGATCAATAATGATCCCTAGCCAACCAGTCGCCTACTAGAATAATATTTATTTTATTGCTATTCCATTAAAACCATTTGAAGTACTAAATTAGAAGTATGTTGTCTGTGATTCATCATTCATGTTAATACTTTTTTTTTATCAATAAATGGAAACTGTCATAATGAAAGCATTTCCCAGACATTTTTTCCCCGGTTTCTGTGAATTTAGTCTGATTTAAGCGTGTAGACAAATTTATTATGACCTGGAAAATTTGGATGCAAACACGGATTATAGACACGGTACTGTAAAGCAGAATACATATTTTAGGAAAAGAAAGATAATAGAGAGATATCTAATTCAATCTGGCTCCTGTTGATTATTCTGGTAATGCGTGTTTATTAGTGTCTTTCATTAGTGTTCTGAGGATTGCATACGCTATTATTAAATGAAGAATCCAAGTACTTTTTAGAAATGTGTTTGTCATTACGAGAAACCGGTAGTGTGTGTGTGTGTGTCTGTGTGTGTGTGCGTGTGATCATTATTTCATGGTTGAATAGCTTTCAATATAGCCGGAAATTAGCGATCTATATAATGACTGATTGTGATATCACGCATTTTATAGCTGAATACGTTATAATGAGTAAATATTGAAAAACTTGCAACTTTTTGTTTACAAAGGATTTTTTGCTTGAAATACTTAAATTTTACACGGAATTTACAGAATGAAAGTATGACATTAATATGTATCTAATATGAAAATAAATTGATAACTCATTTTATAAGCTTCAAATGGAGCTGTCTTATTTTATTTTTCAGGGTTGATTTCCAACTGCATCAGCGGTTTCGTGGAATATCGTTTCGACTGTGGATCCAAACTAATCTAACAGTATTGGTTCGATTCCCGTCATGAATGTGCAAAATGTCTGTATTAACTGAACACACCCGTTCGCATTCGTCTATTCATGGTTGGTATGGTCGTGTGATTGGGATGATTGATCGGTGCCAAGGGACATGTGTGGAAATTGCTTCAGATTGCAAGGTTATGAGAAACCTACGATGCACCACACTCCTTGGAGGTGTAGGTATGCGACGACTAAAGCTTGAATAACTTCTTGAGCTCCGAGGCTTTTGTTTTCTCAGTGAGTTCCAATGGTGGTAAATTTAAGTGTAAATTCAAACTATTGAAGCAACATCTCGCCTGATTTGACATAAGAAAATTAGCAGCGTCTTCCAATATTCCGTAGGAAAACGACGAATTCTGTCCCCGATGGTGGTCATATAAAGCAAATCCTTATAGATGCATGTCCTCGAGGATAATGAGAAACTAGAGAGACCAGATGGGCTTTTGCTAAAATTTTATATAAAGATCAAAGGTTATATAAAAACTGTGGGAAATTATAACATGGATATGTACAAATATGATTCAATTAAACTGAATAAAACCAGCAAACATATTTCTTACATTTGACAGAGCATAATGAGGTGATGATAACAGACCCACAGGATAATCTCTTACAACTGGAATTTTAACATTTTATTGGTGACAGCGTTTTTTTCAAATTTTTAAGACTGACAAATAATGTTGTGTTTGCAACAAAGTTTGGCTTTCTAATGTTGAAGCTGTCAAAACTGTAGAAGTCCATGATACAATCACAATTATAACTGCACATTTTGGTAAATTCAATTTCTATTTTTGTTGAGTTGTTGTAGCGATTTAGCAAAGTCTGCAAGCTTTTCAAGCCACACTATATAGGCGGCTGAATCTGATTCAAGAAGGTTATTTAGATCAAATGTAAAATTAATGCCTGTTTCATATTTTACAGTGTTTATTGTTTTACTTAACCCACTGTGAAAAATAAAAGCGCTACTAATTGCAATGTCATGATTATTGAAAGTTATCCATAAATCTTCAGTCTTTTAAATCACGAAAGGATATTCTTATTGATGATAGATGTATTTAAATTCATGTTTTTCTTCTCTGGATTATTGTTTTTCAAAGCAGTTATGTTATACTGTACCTTTACACCCTTCAAACTTGAAAATAAATATATGTTAGTTTTCCATACCGACATCGTTGCTTTGCTATTAAAGTCCTAAATGGATCTATTTAAAAAAATCACGTTGATTCTGACTGGCATTCAGATATTGTCAACATGCAAACATGCGACAAAGATAAGAACGGGTACAAATACATTTTGACAGTGATAGACATTTTCTTAAAATATGGGGTGAAAATGTCGATTCATACATAAGGAAGATAATAAGAAGGAAAATTAGAGATTTTCATTCTTTAAAAGGCCAACTAGATTAAGTGACTACACTCTTAATAAAAAAAGAAGACATACGAATTTGCAGGAATTATTATTAGAGAATAAAGGCTTAAACATCATAACTTGAAATGAAATGTAAAGGTAACTGATAGACTGTTTTAAATGCTACACGCAAACATTTGGTCAGGAAGGAAGTCAAGATACAAATTGGTCTTTCGGTAGAATATAATGTTGAACTTTGCATTGATATAGATACCAGCCAATTAGAAGAAGATCATTAATAGATTGACAAAATGGATGAAGAATAAAAATGCCTGTCTTACAGTTCAAAATAAAGATAACAGATCTTTCTTTTTATGCCGTAAAATCTATGTTAAACCTATCAACTCTCATCGATACAGATACATACATATATATATATATATATATATATATATATATATATATATATATATATATATATATATATATATAGAGAGAGAGAGAGAGAGAGAGAGAGAGAGAGAGAGAGATGTAAACATGTTAATTGTATTTTATGGCTCAAACAAATATCATTATCGTGGAATAAATGATTTGTCAAGACTGGCATCATCTCAAACAAACAAACACGCTGATATAATAAATAATTCTTCAAGAAGTGTTTAAATTATTTTAATTCTCCATATGAATTATACGAACACAAAAGAATATATAACCAAGCAGATAACTTAGTAAACGTAAAACATAAGGAGAGCTCTGTTGAGAAATTTAAAAACTGCCATCATCAATTAAACATTCCTTCTGTTCTGTATGGTGATTTCGAAAGTATCATGAAACCAATGTACTCTTCTAAACAAGACTCTAATAAATCAAGGACAATGCAAACAAAACTTTTCACGAGCATTTGCCAAACCTTTAACCGAAACTGAATGAAACATTAGGGTTTTTCAAACTCATAAATAGCTCTGTGTGTGGTAAACAGATGGCACATATCTTTAAGAGAACTAGGGTAAAATATGTGCTGATTAAACGAAGCTTTGCAAATACCAGCACGATAAATCATTTGCAAGGAGAAACATCATAGAGAAAGACTAGATGTTAGACAGTTTAAAAATATAAAATCAAATTAATCAAACCCATTATATAGAGGTTTTATAGCGTTAGATTTACCCGAATGGTTTAGGTACGAAGTTTGCTACGAAACGGTAAAAACCAATATGGTGATAGGATCTGGTTGGTAATGATCAAAATTGATTTACTATGTATTCGTGTAGAGACAATTTTACAATTACATAAAGGAAAACATTTACGACACAAGTGATTACAAGAATGATAATTTATTTAGTGCCCCTCAAATTTATAAGAAAGTTCCAGATCTTTAAAAAAAAAAGTTTTGTGGTCTTAGGAGTAAGTTCTATACCTTTATGGGTTTTTTTAAGATGAGAAAAAGGTATGCAATGGCATCAAGAGATGTGTCATTAAAAAAAAATCCAATTTACCCAATTTTTTTGTAATTATCCAGACTGTAAATTGACAGCAAATGAATTTGGAAAGACAATGAGTTATAGAATATTATGGTAAATACGGTTGCTTTGTCTGCATAGCATGGCAAAAGATATATAATTGATAACATGAACACACTAATATATGGTTACTCTACCACCTTGAATTCCAACAAACATTCTTGACGAGTCAGCATCTTGATGATTTATACTGCATTAAAATTGCAACTATCTAATCCTTCATACAATCAGGCACGATATTTGCTTTCTTGGGGGGGGGGGGGGGGGGGGGTGGTTTTTTTTTTTTTTTTACACGATGTATTCTCTCTGAAATCTTTCACCATCGAGTTGTACTTTTGCATTAACATCCATACAGATATTCCGTAATGCCTACCAATGAATGCTAACTAGGTTAGATTAGTTGCCTTCTTCTTTACACCTTCTAAGTTGGCACAATCATGTATCAGAAACAGAGTATAGTATTAGAGCTCAGGAAAACATAAATAAGTCTAATTTATACCTAGGATCTATCACAATTACTTTGTCGTTTCTAAAATGTCATATCCTGCTGGAAGTTTTGTTGAACAGGAATGTTGGACAGAGACGGATAACATTGTTAAAAAGTGGTTGTATTCCCTTTCCATCTAGTGAACACTTTGTCTTTCCACATGTTTGTAATACCACATATAATCTTGTTATGAAGTTCTTCCAAATGCATCATTTAAACGCCAAATAATAGGTTCTATATAAGCCGTGTTAATTTCTCTCACTGTTGTAAAAAGATGTACCGGAATTAATCTTGTTGTTAACCTCGATGTGATCAAGAAATGTCTTCCATATTAATTGATTGTATTGATATTATTACAATTGTTTGTGCTGGAGATTTTTACAGGTGTGCCAAAATCTTGCATCAAAACGTCTTGTTCAAAACTAAGGGATGGCTTCTAGTTTGAACACCGTATCTGATTTCACAAAATTGACAAATAACTTAAACACCTCCACAACCAGACCAACATTCGTTGTATTTATTTCATTGCCTTAAGCCTTCTGAATATCTCTTACACCAATGTGTGGTCCTTTATGTTATAGTTATCTTTTAGCGTTTTATAAATACAGTCGGAGCTAACATCTGACGTTGTTATGTCATTCCTTTTCATTGTATCATTAGAATCGTACATTATTTCACGCGGGCGTTGTTTGGATAATATACGTCTCATAACATTTCTCAGATTTATTAATTTTTTTTTTGACTTGTGATACTTTATAGAAGTCTTTTATCTTTTATCGTCTTTAAGATTTTGTAATTATTTGAAAGCCACATATTACACACGTCTTTATCCCTTCTCAACTGTTCCATTCATGTTACATATGTCACACACTCCGGAAATCTCAAAATATAATTTATCATCCATTTATTTGAATGAAAACTTTTTAAACAATCTTGACTTAGTTGATTGTTTTTAGTGTCAATTCGGGCATCAGCCACCAATTACGTTATCTTTTCTGTTGATCTGCAGGTGGATACTTTGTTGAACATTGGCTAATTTATTACCTGCACCACGTATCATGTGTATTTATCAAATCATGCCAGATGATCCGTGTGGAAATTGTTTAGACTTGCATTACTGAGATTATGTTACTCGTCCAGGAAATACTTTGTGGCTTCATTTGCTTAAATCTATCTTACTGAGAATAAAACATATTGTGTAATCCCCCCTCTTTTCTATAACTGGATTGAATATATACTTTTTTCATCACTCTCTGTGTCACATTATCAGAACTATTAAATTCAGTCATGGAGAATAAAGTATAACAATTATTAAAATAGTATTAGCTGCCACATCAATGAAATTCTATTGGTCACCACTTTCAAAAAACATTCGAAGCATCTGCCAATGTAATGGCAAATGTCAAATACGGAAGATGAACAAAAGAATATAATGGACAATGATATGTCAGTATCTGGGCGTTAAGTACAATTCTGAATTTCTTTGCGTATACTGTAAACTGTATAGCTTCTGTACCAGTGTTTTGTGCACTACCCGCTCCTGATCTGAATTGTCTCAATTTATTATTCATGTTACCTTGCTCTATGACGTCTATTCTTTAAGACTCTGGTAACCACACATCTTTGTATGCCATGAAGATGTTGTTGTCATTCAATTTGATAAGATCATTACTACCGTAAGAAATGGTAATGTTTTTAACCTGCATTCTCCCTATGTTGCTTATCACTGAGTTGTTAAAATATTCTTTCACCTTTACATCAAACAATATAAAAAATTATCCAGGTGCAATAAAGACATTAGACTCTAACGTATGTATTGCCACTTGGTTATTTTGCTTTAATACAACCTAGAGGTTATGTAATTACAACAATGTATCGGGTTAAGCTGTTTAACACCCTATTGTGTTTTATCTTGCTTGTGAGGGTTATATATTTACTACACGCTGACATACTTGCTATTAAACAGTTACCAACATTAGTAAGGTTTTAAATATATTTTGTAACCAACATAACAACTAAGACCAATACAAGGTCAAGAAATTCATGCCATAATTTATTTGCCCGTTAGAAAGCTGGTAAAAATCATCAACTTTGGGTTGCATACATTTCTCTCAGATAGCTTGTGAATGAGTAAGTGTGTACAGAGCAAAAGCATCTTCCAAATTGTTCAATAACTGAGTGACTAAACTTTGCTCTCTTAATCTTCAATATAGGCGCACCGTTCTCGCTGAACTCTGCAGTTTTCCTCTCCAATTCTTCTAAGATCCTATTGCGTCGAATTTCTTTCTTTATTTGCACCGTTAGGATGAAAGAAGTGAAACAGATAATTTGCTTCCTGTAAATGTTAGACCATTAGCTATTGCATCACTTATGATAACAGCTGCTGTTGTAATTGCTATATTTAATGGTATCAAATTGCAATGCTGCTTCCAGGGTAGATTTTACTTATTATAGCTGTTTGATCATATTTAGTAATATCTTTATTATTACCAAAGAATACAATATTTTTCTTTTCTAAACAGTATGTCCGTCCTTCTTTTGCACTGCAAACATCATTCTTCATTTCGACTCACGTTCTGCTGCTAACAATCTATTGTTACTAACTTATGTTGAGCAACAATTGATGGAGCAAAGTTAAATCCATAGCTAGAAGATAATGTTTTGGGTGTAGTTTTGTGTTTTAAAACATAGCTAATTTTATTGTATTGCTACTGTTATAGTGGACAAACGATAAGTTGGGAATGATAATGTTATATAATAATAATAATAATAATAATAATAATAATAATAATAATAATAATAATAATAATAATAATAATAATAATAATATCCACATACATTCGATTTGCTACATTAAAAAATTAGAAAAGCATTATACATCCAGGCATTAGTTTGTTCTTGTCATCCAACTCCTTTTTGTATTTAACGAGTTCCTCTTTTGTAACGTATCCGTCCAAACACTCAATGAAAGACTCTTTAGGCCCATTTATGTGTTTAATTCAGTTTTGAATGTCTACATGTTTTCTTCTATTTTGGTTTTAATTGCATCAATGTTACGGCTTAATACAGGATCCTTTTTATCCATTTTAGTTTTAAATACATCTGTTTCCGTCGAAAAGTTTTGTTCTAAATCATTTAAATCTCTTCTCAAACATTTGATCATTTCCTCTTACTGGTCATCAGTACGTTGCAGTGCACTAACACTATCTTTTAAAGCATGTTCAGCAACTTTTAGGTTCTTATTTTGCATCTATTTATATCTGATATATCTCATCATTCAAACCGGTTATAAATATCTTGCAAGGTAGCATTATAAATCCTCTTGATCACATCACTAAAGTCAGCGCTTGAACAGTTACAAATAGTCTTAGTGCTGCTTATCATACTTTCGTTCACATTTATTTTATTTAGTTTTGGGCTCCATCTTTATGGTAATTCTCAGTTAAATCATTCTTCTTTTGAAACTCTGACAGAATATTCGTGTTATCAATTATATTGTTATTCAAGTTTGTGATGCTGGTGATAAAATCATTAATTAGATTTTTTATCACTTAACCACTTTGTTGCATTTCATTATTTAAGTCTTTATGTAACTGTTCTAATTTTCAATTATAGTGCTATAGTCTTTAAGTGATTACTTTATTTTCTCCATGTCATTTTCTAATGCATGAATCTCTAGGTTAATCATATGTTTAATAGGTTGCAAATACTGTTGAATGCCCTGGTATTTCACCTGCTCTTTGTTTTACGGTTTGCAATGTTTGTATGGCATTAGATAAAACATTAAACACGTCACGTGTGTCCAAAGTAGTTTTCTTCTTGTCATTGATCTGTTTTTGCAACTCTTGAATTTTGTTAGTTATTTCACTATCACGCAATAACTCTTATTTTGGTGTCTACCTGTTCTCTCAAGCTTTAATTATGTTTCAAAATATTATCCTCTAAAATCTTACGTATTGAATATCAACATGTCTTTGTACAAATCGTCTGGTTGCTGCATCAACGGATTTTACCAGATCATTCAAATTTAAATTACGCTGGCTATTTAAGTTTAAGTCAAGGTTTAAAATTGACCAAGTGTTACATCTTTCTCCTCTGCTTTTCTTTACGGACTTAAAGATCACGCGGACATCTTAAAGATATCGCTATTTATTTAATGTAGAAACATATGTTACAGGCATACTGTGAAAATCTATTACCTTCTGTCTTCATCATTTATGCTAATGTTTATATGGTACCCGTTTGTAATTGCTTGTAGTGGCTATCAACATTCTATGAAACAAAATCATTATAAAAAGCATTCAATTTCTATCCCTGTTGCATTCTTGTTGTTGATATAATAGACTATGCTGTTTTTCGGCTCATTGGAAATATTGTAATAAACAACAACAAGATCCATTCTCTGCAACGAAATTTATAGTTTACAATTTTTGTTAACTATAGGAATTTTAAAATAGATTTCCTTATTAGTTGATCCTTCAATGAAAATAAAGCTTTCCATTTCTATAGGAGAAATTTTCATCTCCAGGTGTCAAAGCTTTTCTCTTCATTGTATATCCTCTGTTGTAACAATTACAGATTTCCTGTTTGCTGTAGGCTTCCCTAAATCTTCTTCTCTTTCAGCTTTTTCCTTATTCCAATGAAGTTTTTTATTTAGGTCCTAAATATATTGATGATCTATGTCGCTTATTTTCTTCTTGTTTGCACTCATCACTTTTTTGTATCATTATCGTTTATGGCCTTACTCACTTACTAATAGTACAGGTAACTATCTCATCATGTATTAAAACTTGGATGGATATCAACTCTTCCTTGAAAGCTATTGCAAGAAACAAGGTAAAGTTGTACTAAAAAAAGATAAAATCCAGAGACATTATAAATCCTGTAGCTAATTATGTGGCAGCTGCTACACCCATATCACAAGAAGCTGTAGCCATACTAACCTCTACCTTGTTCAAAATATCATGTGTTACTTTGTATTCTGTCTAACACCTCCTTAATGTTCGATATCTTTAACAAAATAATTCTTAATTTATTTGATCTCTTGCAGCCTGAAATTAATACCATTGTCTGTCGGCAGTGTAGAATACAAAGGCGGTCTAGCTGGTATTTTTTCTTCCACATAACTGTAGAAAATAGACTGCTTATATTTAGAATTTGATACAGATTTTCCCGTTTTTTTTTGTTTTTTTTTTGGTGACTCAGAGGTGTATTTAAATTTTAGTTAGCTGATCTTGCATTGATAAGGATTTAATAGGTTTGATTGATTTGTTTTCGTCCACTTTTCCAACTCATTGTCAGTTAAAGTTTTACCTGTGCAATCCTAATTTTCATTTTTTGTTTGTATTCTTCAATTTCAGGGGAAATAAAGCAATTGCTTTGATTCTCTTTCGTGAAACCTAATTCTTTATCAGGTTATTTTGATCCATTTAAATAACTTGAAAATGGCAGAAGATAATTAGAGACGATTTTGATCCGACATTTCAAATACCTGTTTATAATTAAGATGATTCGGATCCGTCGTTCCGTTTTAAAGCTGCAGATCAAAAATGAATTGCTCAAAAGTTATTTACCCCGCAAGAAGAAAATGAGATTGGAGGATATAACAAAATCTGTTGAAATAAGAAGAAAAGCTTTTAATATAGATGTCAAACATTATAGTGATCAGATTAAAAGAACAGAGGGAAAATATTAAATACTGAAAAGAAAAATATATTACAAAATAAACTAGATAAAGTTTAAAGGTTAATGTCAGTATTGGTTGCAAAATATTAAGATTGAGAAGATATATAAAAGATTAATTTAGAAAAAATTGGTAATACGTAAATTTCCTCTCAGAGTACGAGTAAACCGATTATTCAAAGAGAACAGTATACCAATTACCAACGTTATTACAACCATAGATTGGACTATAATAACTGTTGTTGAAAGGTTTAGCAGGAGATTGTGAAGAATCAAGTGTTGGTTGTTGGGGTTCTAGTGGTGAAAAAGGTAGCACAGAGTAATTAAAGTCAAGCAAAGCATGAAAAATACTGCCAACTTTTTTTATCGAGCTATGCAAAAAGGCAGTAGCAGTATTGTTTGGTATCATGTGCAATGTAAAAAGTTGGATGCTTAAGGCTCTCCTAAACCCGATGTACCGTTTTGTGTTCTTCGTGTCTATTATCAATCATGTATTTACTTTTCCATTTATGTATCTCCAGTCAAGTCTACTACTTGTTAGTTTGTTTAACAATGAACAATGAGGTCCATATATTTAATTGTCACATATTTTCTTACGTCAGCTAAATCATAAATTAAAACACTTGCCATCAAAGTCAGACTTTTCTTCCACTTGTTCCATTTTACATTATTCACACTTAAATAAATTCTTAATTACGGTTCCGTATCTGTCATCCGTGTCTGCACCGGTATAGTAAAATGAAATGGATGATTAGTCCCAGGCAGCACACTTCTCATTTAGTACTTTTGATTGTTTTCATGAAATAGCATCACAACATATAGTATTGTAGTAACCGATTGGTCTGGCTAGGGATCGTCATTCATCCACAGTAGGGGCTGGGTAAAGCTGTCATTTAAGAGCACATTAAAAATTAAAATTTAAAATCACTCGTCGAGCCTTGCTTGGAGGTATCTTGAAATCTCATTAAAATATGACTCGATTTCTCAGATAAAAAACATGAAACATTTTTGATAACTACACTTTGAAATGTGACAATGATGCATCTATGAAAAAAGACACATCACAGTGTGACATAAAATTTTGGCACAGTCAGAAAACTGGGCAGTGTAGATAGCAACATCCCACTGGCATTTAATAGTCAAAAATGTACCAGAATTAGTCAAATCAGCATACAAAATTTCGTGCTTGTTTCCAGATGCGAAAACTGCCATTTAAATGCAAAATACCCTTACCCAATGATAATATATTCAAATCAAATAACAAAAGCAAAGCTATGAAACAATTTAACTTGATCTACAATTGCTTTCAAATTCCATCACTGCATGACTGTATATGCCTCAAGTGAAAAGAATACTTGATCCATAATGTGCAAATAGGACTTAAAAGCTGTACACCAAGGTTTTGGGGAACATACACATGTTGTTGTCTTGGCTGCTTACAAACGTAAATGTAACTATGGAGTAGGCACTTTTGAATATTGGAGAACATTGTTAGGTGACGAAATAATTCAGTGCCAGAGAAAGACGAAACTATTGGCTAGACCTACTTCTTTCTGCAAGACAGCAACGGCTTAATAGATGAGGAAACGGCTGGGCTGAATAAAAATATCAAGTGTATGATGCAATCTGCATATTAGTTGCACAGGTACAAAACAGGACGCGTATTACACAATCTGTTTCACCAGTATTAGATACTATTAAAATGTTAATGGCGCTATAATTTTTTTTTACAGAAAGGTTATGACATAGATGAAAATATTATGGTATCATTTATACAATACATAATAGATTGAAAAGTGAAATTGTACTATGTTATTGGTGGTGACGGTTGTGTTACCAAGCGACACAATAACAATTTATATACATCAAAGGACTCGTTAAAACTCGAATTAAACCCTACAATTAATACTGATGCAGAAAAGAACAGTATTCAAAAGGCCGATAAAAGCTATGTGACAGTAAGATAAGAAATTGTAGACGACAAAAAAAGAAGACAAAGTGAGTAAAACGTAAGAAAGAAAGAAGGATTATGATCAAGGTAGTCGTATTGTGGCGACGAGGTCTCTCTAAGAAAGATAGACACTCGATCTGATACTCAGAGGTTCAAACGATACATGACAATTCAGGAACAACAAAACAAGATATTTCAGTCAATTATATTGATACTAATGGTTGCAGAAGCTGTAATGGTTTACTTTCTTAAGCAGGTTAAAAATGTGTGTATCCTACTTGATGACGTGTCTACTGACACACTGACTAATCCCAAAATAAGTAATATGACGTCACCCACTAGAAAAGAAACAATTTGGCCAGCACTCGTAAGAAACAAACTCATCGTACTTCCAATAATTGCAAGTATTAATACTGTCACTTTTTTTGCTATCTCGGGAAAAATAATTATCTAAATTTTCAAGACATTTTTGACAAAATTAAAACATAATTCGCTTGGAGGAGGATGAGTGGAAGGTATAGGAGGTGGAGAAGATGGTTAAACTTGAACAACAGTGGGTCCAAGCGGATATTTAGGTTGCATCTCCTCCTCAGTAGGATACACCCATTAGTTGCCTTGTTTTATCCAGTCCATTGTAACTATCAGCTTCTTTCCAGTCAGGCCTGCTATAGTGCTGGGTGATGTCGTTTTGATGTCACCTTTCCTTTTGATCTGGACTGTCTTACCATCTAGTTTTACATACTAGAGTGTTTTGTTTTCTATATAAAGGTTGGTCTTGTTTCCAAATGGTATTGTAATTCATTCATGAAAAGGCCACCCTTTATGTCCTGCTTGTATAAGTCAAGAACGACCGATACTTGACTGTGCAAAATCATTACCAAGATTTACAGCATATTTTGTTTCTATTTGAATTTGTGTATGTACTACATTATCATCTTCATACAAAGGATTCTTTAATTTCAAAATATTCACCGCCCTCAGTCATTTATAGGTTGTTTAAATAACGAAGAAATGGCAGAAAGAAAACGATATATTGAAGACAAAAGTAGCAATAACCCCATTTCTTCAGAAATTGAAGAGTCCAAACAGGGATTAAGCAGAGTTATTGCAAAAGGAAAAGATAACGAGATAACAGGTAATAATGTAACTAAAAATCAATTCGAAAAATGGATTAGAAACAAATAAAAATCTTTTAAAATCTTTGACATTGCTAGAGGCACTAAAATTTCCAAATCATTATCAGATCTTGTAAGTTACAGAGTAACATCATTGATTAGCAGATTTATTCCGATAAACAACTGAGACAGTTCGCAAAATGAACTGAAAGATGACTATATGACTATTTGACATCAAATACTGAAATATGACCTTTTAGGCTGGGTTTGCTTCAAGCTGCATTAATAACCTTCAAACATATTAATTTCAAAACGGCAACGGTAGAAAATAAGGAAGAATCGGAAAATACTCAAATTATTTATAATGAAATGTGTACTGTTCTTAGTGCATTTGTGCCTTTCACATCACTTTTGTTATAACAGGTGTCATTACAGAAGTACCATGCATAAAGTTTCATACGGGACATAAATCAGATAATATTGTTCAAAATATCCTCTATGATGCAGTTTGCCATCTTGAATACCTAAAATTTTATTTTATCTGCTCTTCTATCTCTTTTCTCAAAGGCATCTTATCGCTTTTTGGTCCTTTTTTTGCCTGCTTTCATGTAACTAATGTTTGATTAATGAAACATTTTATCTGTTGTCCAGGGTTAAAAACGTCAAAAGAGGCACAATATTTGTCATAATCTAGGTCTAAATCATCATCAGCACCTTTAGAATTTGTAAAATTGAACCATAATTTATAAAATAAAACGGAGTATTTATAACGTCGTACATGATTTAATGGTGTCTCCAAATGCAAATAAAATAATATTTTTTGAACATTCTGAAATCCCATGGCTCTCATCATCATGGTATTTTTGTATTATGCATTCATTTGCGTGATCTCCATTCTCTTTTTCCCCATTATTTTTCATTTTCTTTTTGACGTTCTATTTATCCTCTTTACAAGGCTTGCAATACGGAAACGTTTTGTTGAAATCAATTATATTTGTAATTTCTCAACTCTAAAGCGTCTAAGACTGTGCAAAACACAACATCACAAGATTTTGAATCACATTTAGTGAAAGAAATAATAAAGTTCAAACAGCAAAGTATATTATTTGATAGGTGTTGTTAAGCTATACTAGGGATATTGTTCACTTGGTCAAAATGTAAATTACTGTTTCTGCTTTTAAAGCTGATACGATAACAATGCCTCCAGAAAGAAAGTCCTTGGAGATCATGAAAATCAACACCACTAAAGAAGAACACGACAATACTTTGTCTCATAATAATCCAATTCAATAAATACTTAACGTTTTAGGAAATAAATATCACGGCATTACCTACAGATAAATGTCTAGTGAAGCAAAAACCATGTTTACCATGCAGCACGTAACTCTGCTCTCACAGTTTCCTACAACATGCTTTAGAACTAGTTGTTTAAGATATCAATAGATCCAACATCAAACATGGATACTTAAAAATAGTTCAACTAAGTATTCCATTTTCACTTAGTTAACAATCGACTACATGATACCATGTGGACTTTCTTTTTTTTTTCTTTTTCTAATAAATAGTATAACATACCGACAAATGTCGATTGAAGCAAAAGCCGTCACCAATTTACCATGCAACATTGAGTTCTTCTCTTACTGTTGCTTACAGGATGATTTTGAAAATGCCATTGAGGTTGAAAACTCGTCCACCATCAACAATGGATATTGAAGAAACTGAAAAACTAATCAATCATGTTTCTTGACGCCAGTCACAATTGACTACCTCATAGCAAATGGACTTTTATCTGAGAAAATTGTTACTAAATAAATGTTTTGCAAACACAAAACTTAACGGTGCTGTTATCGAACCGTGACATAGATGACTTCATGCACACGCCCTTTTCAGACACAGATATTACTTATAATGAGCCAAAGGATTATGCCATCAGCATACGTGGACAGCTTGAAAATATTAATATTTTGAAAAGCAACCTAAAGAAATATGTACAAAAAGGTACAATAAAAATACAAAAATAGAAACTAATATTGCGAAGCAGCGCCGATAAGACGCATAGCACATCTACAGAGTCGAAAGAACCGGTTACCACTACCCACGTCTAAACTGTCTTTTTTCCTAATATAAATTTGAGTGAAAAAGTAACAGGTGCTCCACTATTGCATCCTGCACTACCTATAGAAAAAGGTCTTAATTTCAGGTTGCAAAAAATAAACAAGATCAAAATCAATATGATCGGAGAGATCGAACACTATAAGGTGATAGAAAGAAATACAAAAGAAATACAAAGTAACATGCAAAGTTTGAATTGGGTGGAGAATAACATTGTTCTTGTTGCTAAAGTCTCTACCTGTTAAAAATGTTTTTCATGGTGACTTTATTTCATGCAATTAAAAAGACGTATCATAAGCAGATTTAATATCACCATAAAGGACGAAAATGGAAAAACCATAGACTTTCAGTGCAAGCCTGAAACATATATTTTTTTATCAGGTAAATAACAAAATAACGACAGAAATATCATGAGAGGTTCAAGTAAGTTGTTCTTTGTAGAGGCTACGTCGTTCGGTTTACCTTTAAATATTGAGAGAAACACAGAGGAGAGATGCAACATCAGGTCAAATAATTAACATGCTTTACACCTCAATACCAATCTAGCAGATCGGGTACACACATTTGATACAGATAATATACACTAAGCACAAAAAAAACGTTTATACTCAAATACGCAAGACCTTAGAGGATAATAATTTTAAAGATATTAAGATGTGGAGTGAACAAGTTGGCAATAATTTAACTGCTGTTAAACATAGTGGCAATGGAAGAGCTAATAAAATATTATATCTACAAATAAAATGAGAACACGTAGAAACAAAACGATTAAGAACAGTATTTAGTGCGTACAAACATACAAAAAGTAAGACAGTATTACAGGATCAGAGAAATAATATATATATATATATATATATATATATATATATATATATATATATCTGCATGTTTGTGTCTATGAAGAACCATGAAACCAATTGATAAACAACAGTGAGATAGTAGCTTTGGAGACTGATACGGAGGAAAGCAAGAAATATCTGAAAGACTATAACACATTGCAATCACAGTTAGAAGAGTTAGAGAAATACTTGAATATTGAAATCAAACCAAACAACAAAGAAATTCAAAAGGTGATAAATGATTTTCGTATAACAGATCTTGGCTAACCCTGCTACTCTGTTTTAGGGTTGTAGAAAAAGTATGATTGAACATAAATACCTAAAATTAGAGAGGACGTCAAAAATAAAATAAATAATGAATTGCACCGACTAACGTCAAGTCAGATAATTGTTCTCGTGGCAAATTATGCATCGTTCTGGCATGTTAAAATTGTATTTCCACGTGTGCATATTTTTACTATGCTCTTTCTTGAGATTTTGCATCTGTTTTATTAATATGGGGTATTTCGTCAATTTGGACAAAAAATTCTCGAAATCATTTATTGCTTTTTGTCTCAAATCTGTATTTAGTGGAATATAAAATTTAAGCCACGGTTGTTGCTCCAACAAGATAATTGTGTGTAATTGTTTCAGCGTTAATCTCATTTGTATGTACAACTTTAAGTTTCTGTAGAGAATCACATATTTTCCATGTTTTCTAATGCACATAACAATTTTGGTTCTATTGAGTTTGTACTCTTTTAATCAGTTATTAACTTTGTTTGCAAGGGAGATGAATCGTTTTCATCTGGAAATAATTTCTCTGAAGCTAACTGATAGTCTTTGTAATGAAATCTCTCAATCCACTTCTAAAATGCAACTAGCATCATGCTTGACATGTGTGTTCAAATCCCATTCAGAATCATTAGGCAGATTGAGAAAACATTTCTCTATTACTTTAACTTGTTCATCAGTTACGCAGCCAAGTTTTGTACAGGCATCTATTGACTCATGGTCTAGCATATAGGTTGTTTACCATCTATGTACATACTGCAACATGATGATCTTGACGTTTCGTACTTGACTTCGCTGAGCTCGGTGACTTGGACTAAACCATAATTGTTATCTGACCATATTTCTGATAGTCCACTCTCAATCACCAGAAACATGTCATAGTATGCTCAAAGTTCTAATTCAACACCCGATTGTTATTGTTTTAATAAAGCAACATGTGCTGATCTAGGAGCATCATAATAGTGAGTGTAATATTTAAGACAGACATTTTTAAATTCATAAAAAATGTCACATAGCATCAATGTATCTTTCTTTACGTTCTAGTGATGCAGATCTCCAAGTGTTTGAAGGTTAAAATGTTCCATGACAAGTTTAACGTATTGGTCGTCCTCATTTAATATGTTTAAATCGTTAAGTGATGAATAAATAATTTCTATTGGTAGCATAACCATTTCCTGAAATATTTCAAAGCTATCCACGTATTCATATGGGTAAATGTCTTTCCTCGAATATTTAGACTGCAAATTTGTAAAGTGTTTCAGTGTTTCTGTAAATTTTACATCACTTAAATTTTAGCCAGCTGCTCTATAGATTGTCCAATGAATCCAAAGCAATCTACAAATCTGACAGTTCTTTAAAGTGTCATTTTTATTCCTTCTTTATTAACGTATCAACTACGAAATCCTTACTAAATGATATGCGTTTATTGTCATTGTCATACATTGCGTTTACCTCTTCATCTCGATTAATGTAACCAACGTTTTGATGAATATGTGACAGTCATAACCGAAGAAGTTATGAAGGAGCAATGATATGTATTTTATATACTTTCAAAATTTATATTACATTCATCATGTGCTGGACCTATATACTTGCCTATTAAATGGTCATGGTTGCCAACTTTATCATTAATTATTATTTCTCACAAATGTAACATATTTTTTTGAATTAAAGCGGATTTTCGTTTCTCTGTGAGAGCCAAAGGTTGTGCATTTTTAGATCTTAATTATTCCCAGACAAGTTTTGTAATCTTACTCAAGGCACCATCCAATACTTGAATACAATCTGTTTCTCTAGAAAGTATTGGTTTATATCGCTTGTAGATTGATTTGAGATACAAACAAAACCCTGACTGAATATCTTGAACTGTTTGGTTTGTCCAGGATTGTGCCTTCTGTACACCTCTGGCACTATATTATATTGATTTAGGCTTCGTAGAGGCAGTAGTATGCGTTGCCTTAGGCTAGGTATGTACTTGACATGGCGCTAAAGATTCATGTTGTCTCTAGCACGATTGCATGTCATACGGACGAATGCACACTTTCGGTGCAGCTATTCCGTTGTGTATAAAGTTCGCTTTGAGACATTGACTCTTGCACGATAATACTTTCAAAATCACAAAATCACAAAAAATAACATACAGAGATTTTGATTGGTGTTGATAGGGTCTGACTTTTACAACAGAACCCTCTTTAGGCATTTTAACCATAAAAATATCTACAATGTAACGCAGTGTTTTTGATTTGATACATTTTCTGGTGTATGTATCTAAATTGTATTTTGATGGCCTACAGGAACAATTACCGTTTTTTTCTATGTTTATACAACCTGTCTGATCTAGCCCATTCAGGCAGACCTATACATGATCTGTCCCTGAGCGACTGATGTCTACTATTGTGCAATGTTAAATACTAGTATTAAATTCTGTCAAACATTCATTTTATACCTTCGCTTATTTTCTTTTCAAATTTGGTATATAAAATGTTAAATCAACGTCCAATGACATTATCCAATTTACCTTTATTCGACATATTTAGAAACCATATCTTGTGGTCAAATTTCAATTTTCAACTCGCTCTCCCTTTACTGTAGGTTGTTTCCTAAGTTTGATCGTTAGGTCTAAATGAGCTTTAACAGAATCAAATTATTGAATTTTTCTACTAATGATTTTTTAAAATATGGGTCAATTTTGTTTAAAAATTCATTAAAATCTTATGTGTAATGTGTAAAAAGTCATGTCCATACAAGTAAAATTCCATTAAGATGACACATATTCTAGAACATTCTGTCATGTGACCAGTCTTTATATATACCATGTTTAGTGCACAGTTTTTCAGTTTCGACATTACTATCAGTCTTGTAAAGAGCTATTACAGTTGTGGCAAGTAATTCAAAATTCTGAGAGAGGAATTATTTTAAATATTCATTGGATTGTAACAGTGCTCATAGACTTTGGGATTTTGGATTTTTAATTGATGATTTTGGAATGTATGTGAACTTATTCAGAGATATTTTGGAATACTTCATTTTGACATCAGCACATTAAAGACTACTAGTACATCAGGACTTTGAAGACCATTGGCACATCATAACATTCAAGGATACAGCCGTGAATTCGGAACATTCTATATTTAGGACTCGTGATTAGAACACTAATTCTTATTGGATTATTTGGATTTTAATACACATTACTGTAAGTGTCTTTTTTAATTTTTAATTTTAATTATCTAGAAATAAATTGCTTGTTGATTTTTCCTTGATTTGTTTTTTTCACTTTCTTTCTGTTACATTTTTTTAGACCATAGAGTCGTAACAATATATATATATATATATATATATATATATATATATATATAGATACATACATACATACATACATACATACATACATACATACATACATACATACATACATACATACATACATACTTTTATCAGCAACTGCATTAGAATCTGAACAATGTCCAGTCTTGCTAATGGTTCAGACCAGAGTCCATAGTGAAATCTTTATTTACTGAAATAATGCATATGTAATTCATAATTGGCATGAGTTACATTTTTCTAATAATTTTAATGCATTTCAAAATATCCATAAGTAATGCTATTCCAGTAATTTTCAATTTTGAATTTCAATATTCTTTATTTATGGATAATGATTTATTGGCAATCATATAATGTATCTGCTTCGACAATTTTCTGTTAAATTTACGAGAGTTAGTCGATTTTAAGATACATTATAAGTAAAATACACAAGCTGAAGTACTTAAGTATATTTGTATTACAGCATATATATGTCAATACATTTATACATTGATTGTGATAAGAACAGATGAGATGAAATTATGTACAGATGATAAAACATGAAAGACAAAGAACATGGCTATATGTAATATGAAATTATGTACTGATGGTAAAACACATGAAAGACAAAGAACATGGGTATATGTAATATGAAATTATGTACTGATGGTAGAACAGGAAATACAAAGAACAGGAGTATATGTGATATGGAATTATGTACAGATGGTAAAACTGGAAAGACAAAGAACAGGAGTATATGTACTATGGAATTATGTACAGATGGTAAAACAGGAAAGACAAAGAACATGGGTATATGTAATATGAAGTTCCAACATTTAATATGTGCACTATAGCCGCAGCTATAAAATAATAATAGACGCTTTGCACTACAATGACCTAAAACAAACAACAACAAATATTATAACAACAAAGTTTCAGGAGAAAAAGTGTAAATCCCAGTCAGCTGGTTGATATTAAACTGCGTACTAAAGCGAGCGAAATGCATGCACTTTTCATGCATGTTTAAGTAAACTCATGGGTATATTAGGGAGCGTGAGAACTAAATGATTACTTCCGTTGTTAAGGAAACGTCTGTCATGTATTCCAGATAGTTAAATAATTTTTTCAGTTTATACTATTTTTTGCTTTGTTTTATTGACATGATGAATATATAATACATTAAATATTGGATCAGTATTTCAACAACGTTTAAAAAAGACAAATAAGAGAGAGAGAGGGGGGGGGGGAAGAAAATGAAATGTTGGTTGTATATATAACAAGACATATTAAAATATATATGGCGAGTATTGTCATTTCTACAAAAAACTATCAGTCCAAGCGTATACGTTCATAAAAATCATCACCAAATTATCAACATCACTGGTGTCAATACCAGTGGTGTAGCGGAGGGAGGGGGGTGGGGGTGGCGAAGGGGGCGGTAGCCCCGGGTGGCACTTTGTAGGGGGCCGCAATATGGTAAGAGTACCGTATATATCATAAATAATACGAATGGAGTGGGGGCGTAATTTTGGTAGTTGACCCTGGGCGGCACTTTGCCTCGCTACGTCACTGGTCAATACACACACACACATTTATATATGCATATGCAAACAATCACGCATATCTCTTTACTTTTCCCACCTAAGCAAAATCCCCTTCCGATAACACAATTTTTTATGCAGATTTGTATTCACAATGTCACATATAGACAGTTGCCTAATTATAGTGTCAGATCTGTATTTACAATGTCACATATAGACAGTTGCCTACTGATAGTGTCAGATTCCATCTTTTCTAACTGGTAATCTGCATTAGAAAACATATATTTGCTTGCCAATGTAAAAATGCAGGCAACATACATTGGGACATTCAAAGGCCCGAATAGAGAATAACTAAACTGCTCTTTGAATCTATTAACTGTTTGTACAAAAACCATTTAATTTCAAACTTTTCCAATTGACAGTTTCTATAAGCACTACGAGGTTTTAACCATGAATGAACTACCTACACTTTTTTACTTTTTAATGCTATTCCTGTAACTTTTAATTAAAGAATTGAAGACATAATTCGGTTTCATAAACTGCCTCAAATTATTGCTTACGTTGCTATTAGTAATGACACGTCATCGAGTCTTTGTGACTTCAATGAGGTTATCATCACGTAATGTCAACAACTGGCTTAAGGGAGGTTCAAAATGGCCACCATTTACATGCTAGGTCTCATGCTCCTCACAGCTCGCACTCTTTCAGAATATATCGCTGCCTGAAGGCTGCTTTGACCTGAGTGTCATCCAAACCTTAGTACCTTGTCTTTGCGTATTAATACACGAGCAAGTTGACTGGATCCTACCCAGTAGCTATTATCGCAGATAGAAATACAAACCAAAATGAGGGAAAAAGAACCAGCCTGTGTTTGGGGGCTCAGACGATCTTAATTGTTACGTCATCTGTATATTGTGACGTTAGCAGTGTGCTAACTTCTAATATCGTCAGCCCCGTGGTCCATCACTGCAAGTACATAATTCCTAACTTTTCCTACAATGTATTTAGCAAAATCTCCTCATTCTGCTCCAAAGGCACTGTTTAGGAGGCATCGCACCAAATGCAATCTAAATTTAATGTTATGCATTTATCAAAGTGTATGGTTTTCACTAGGTGGCATTTTACCACCTAATTTACAGCGTTGTAGCAGTGGTGTAATCCTACCGAATGGAGGTAACCCACGGTCAAACGTAAGGCTTCGCTGACACATAGGCTGGTAACTAGTAAAATATGTGTCTCCAGAGTCGTGTAGCAGAGGATGTAGCAGGGAGCATAAATAACAGGGAACCAGACTAATAGGGAAAAAGTACCGAGATTCCGTAGTTTCACTAAGATGGAGTATGCTAGTTGTCCGTGGTTTCACGAGCACCGGAAGTGTGACGCAGTTGTTAGCGACGGAGTATGATGAGGTCCATTTCTAGAATGCAAGGGTATGAGGACCCTCGATTAACTCTGTATCGCTGAAAATGTTTACGCAGGAAGAGTTATGAGGATCGCGGTGTCTCATCTGTGAACGGAGTTATTATGACCTAGCTTTTTGCCTATATAGGCAAGACTGGAACACCTAACATATCAGGCTGCAAACTTTAGACATACAGTAATAGTATCAAAAAGTTTCAGTAAAATACAGCAAATGATGTCGAAATATGTAATTCAAAAATTTCCCACAGTACGTTTTTTTTATTGACAATGATACCACCAGTAGCTGTCTCTTTGAGCAGGAAGGACAGGAACTCCTAGCATATATAAGTATGGAGACTTTAGACATATAATAATAATATCCCATATTTTCAGTTGAATGAAGAAGATATGTGACTTTTAAAAGCTTGAACACAAAAACTTAACTTTATTGACCACGATACCACCTGTTTTTTTTCTTACGTAATGAACTCTTAACATATTAGGGTACAAACTTTAGATATATTATTATTATTCCAAAATTTCAAGTAAATAAAGCAATCGATATAGAAGAAATGGGATTTTCAAAAACTTTACTACTTTACATTTTTAAGTTATATTTATTGTATCTTCTGTCATTAATTATTATCTCACTGTATAATGGCGAAACATAAGTATCTCTTTTCCGACTGCGACGGCGGCGTTGGCGTCAAAAATGTTATGATGCTTTGTTAAAATGTTTAAAGTCACATATTTTTCACATCAATTGCTTTATTTATTATCATTTATACAGCGTCAATTCAGATGAGAACTAAATGTTTCTCTATTAAGACTGGATATGATCTTATATTTACGTGCTGTATCACCATTGTAGGTATATTGCATTACACATGGAAGCATTATCTGAACAACACTTAACGCCCCTCTTCCTCATTTCACCCAAGTTTTTACTTATAGTAGTGTCATTTTGAAACAAAACAATGGCTGTGTGCAGACTACCTCAACACCGGGATAAAAAAAGAAAAAAAAAAAAAAAAGAAAACCATAACAAATGTTTTTTTTTGGCACAAAACCATATACAATGTGTGGATAAAACCAGTGACGTAAAGGTCATGTTGCACCATCTGGGAGGTACATACTTTACAGATCTAGAATAACAATGGGATACAATTGTTTAGCGAAATGTAATCTCAGTAGTCATGACAGAAGTATGAACTAATAATCTTCTAGGATTGTGCAAAAACAAGAATAGACCTTGTGATATATTAGGCTTATCACTGATTCTATACTACATTAAAATATATGTCTTATTTGTGGACAAGAAAAGGCGTACTTTAGGATGTGCTTTTATGAGATATGGTAGTGATGAAAATGGAATAAAATAAGTTAAAAGCATCTTGGAAACAATAGAAAAGCTTATTATCTATAAGGGAGATACTAAATTTCAGTAATTACTTGAAAAATAACGAGACTGTTGTTTAATGAACACTCATAAAGTGATGTCTTCGTTAATACAAGGAATGGCGGTTAATAGTGTCTGAAGAATAAATATATACTAGTATCGATGTACACATAAGTACAAGGGATACAAATAAAAATAGAATTAACTTTACATTTTTTGAGTTTGGAATGTTAACTTTTCCTGGCTTATGTCAAACGTCCCTTATGAATGACAACTGAAGATTCCCAGAGGCCATCATCGCGCATGCGCCACGAGGTAACGTGGTTATGACGACTGAAGCAGCGATATTAATTCAATACAAAACACCGCGCTTCCTTCTTTTCTGGGCAATAAGTGAATAAACGCCTCAAATTGGTGAGCTTGCAACAGAATGTGACAAAATTTCCACCTTTCATTGGATAATGATTCCACCAACAGGACTACATTACGGAGATAATTTATTAAACTCGTAGGAAAGTAATTGAAAGTGTCTCTTTTGTTGGCGTAATTTATAAGCGTTCAGCGCCTAACGAAGTTAGACAGCTTAATTTGTCCCCGTACTCTCAATCACCGAATTTATTTTAATTATTGATGAAGTTTCCTTCTAACGCTGAGCTATACTCTATTATTTATGGAGATTCCTGGATTCTCTCAATCAGATTTGATGCCTGGTAAAAGGATACGGAGATTTAACTAGCGGTATACAAGCCGTTTATAATCTTCTTTCCGTCTCCAAGTCAAGGAATCCGAGGGTTCCGTGACTGCTTTATGTGGACACTATGGGCATGAAGTCTTATAATCAATGATTTAAACAAGACTTTATTGGTCACAATCAAGATATCCTCTTATATTAAAAGATAGCTCGGAAATGCATGGAAAGGATTCGTAATTAGATGTTTGACTGCTCTTGTGAAATTAAAGCTATTCTATAATTTAAATGAATTATCGAAGCACCCTGGTTAGGAGATTGACGTTGATGACATGTAGCATCAGTAGGCATGTCAGAGATGAGATGTAAACAATTCGAGTAATTAGCGCATCTCTTGGATTCCTGTGGTTAAATTACGAACAATGCCTTTTTAAAGTTCAAGTGAACATCATAATATCAACCTGTAACATATAGAATGATCTCGTTCTAATTATATGTCACAAGCATGCATATAGCACTCAAAATGATTACCTAATAATGTTCAAAATCAAGAAAGTTCGGAAACAATATTTTGTCGTTGATATTCGCAAAAGTTTGTGTTCGAGTTTTCGGTCGATCGTGTTTTTGCTGTTGCACGGTAAAGAACGTTTTACGCCGGAATTAAAACGTCCTACGAGGGATACCGAGTGTTTGAAATGATTGATGTTTTCTTTATTCAGGTTTGACTGTAACTACTCATAGATTAAGAGAAGAATTACACTTGAAAATGACCAGAGGTGTAGCTGGCAACAACTGCCGACAGGTTACCGCCAAATGTGGAATTGTTATTGCTTATTGCTCACTTGAGACGGAAATGTCATTTTTTAGCGGATTTTGCTGGAGATGTGAATATTCTTGGCGAAAATTAAGTTGTACTGTTCCTTAACGTTTACACAGATTTTGTTACGTCGCTTCATATTTTTCGAACATTCTTCTTTTTTTTTTCGCTGAATACGCAATTGTTCGTTTGATGGGTAAGAAAAGGTCTGTATGGACAAAATTAAAATTGACGATGTCTCGAAAATCTCACACTGTAAAACTTTCAGAATATGAAGCTGTTGGCTCTAACGTTTAAAATTTGCAACTTTTTCCTTAATCAACTTTGGCCACTCGGGAACTGTGAACTTGGCAATTACGTATAGGGTGATTTATATATATATATATATATATATATATATATATATATATATATATATATATATATATATATATATATATATATATAATGTATGTATTGACTCAGTTGCTGATCGTTCTTTTCAGTCTTTGAGCAATATAAAAGTTAGGATCAGATATTAAATGTGAGTTTTATTACCAGAAAGCTTTCATATTAAAAATCTATGGGACCACAAAGAAAATGATAAAGGGCTTCATTCCTGGATATCGCAATCTGTGGATATATACATGTTCGGTATTGTCTTTCTATACTGTAGCGGTTACTTCAATAATTTCAGGATATGAAATATAATATATCCTGATTGACACATGAAAAATGAAGTCAAGCGTGGAAAAACGTTACATGTGGAGGTTTCTGTTTAAATTTATTTTTAAATTTTCCATACCTGAAATGCCGTAACAGTTTAAAAGGAACAAATCATTCTACTTATAGTTTGAAGTAACATTATAGCACAGTCTAGCCCAATTTAAATTTTAGGCAGTTTGTTATTGTATAGTATATTTTATAAACAACATATCTGAATGAAGGACAGAGTTTATCGTTATAGAGTTTACACTTATTGTTATGACTCTGAGTACGATTATATCTGCACCACTGATCTTTCTGCTCCATTCTTTTCTGCCGACCCAGTATATTGCCAATCCGCTCTGCTGTACATCGCTTAGAGGGAAAAAATATCTGCAATAGCTTTAACTACTCTAAAATTATAACATATCCATGCCCAATTTAAAAGACATATTTATATTTTTCTTTACAATCTTTCAGAAAATCAGGATGTGTTCTTTATATATTTAGCTGTTTTCTATCAAAACTTTCACGTCTAGGTATTTTTTTTTTTTTTTGCATATTATTTTTTTTTGTCTAAACATATTTTATTGCCAAGAAGATCACAATTATGCATACAGGGAAAAAAGATTGGAAACATATTTTTAAACGTGCAAGTTCTTCTCCATTAAAAACATAAATAATTAATTAACGAGTATGCAGACAAGAGTTGTGGTAAAAGTAAAGACAGGTGACGTACATACGTATAATAAAATGAGAGGGATGAAAGAAGGATAAGAGCGGAGGGATAGTGTTTTGTGTGTTCCGGTACGTAAAACTGTAATCATAATGGAACAAAAAGTAATCATATGTTTGTGAATCTTTTTGTGTTTATACAAAATTTCTGCATTTACTTTTGTAGCAAAAGGTTTTTTGTCTCTTCATACTGTGTCAAGTTCGTTTCAAAATAAAAGTGTATCAGAATCAATATTAATATTCATTATTGATA
Organism: Margaritifera margaritifera; assembly: GCA_029931535.1. NCBI lineage: Eukaryota > Metazoa > Mollusca > Bivalvia > Unionida > Margaritiferidae > Margaritifera > Margaritifera margaritifera. The sequence goes on from JAQPZY010001504.1 coordinate 2,295,220, forward strand.
ATCTGTGATGAAGCTCATTTCTTGCGTTATGAAACAGTCTGCATTCAAAAAGAAAATGATGGCCGTTTTCTATTAGAAATCCACAAGAACAGGAAGGATTGGCGATAAGATTACATCTAAATAAATCATTATTCAGCGAACTGCATTTGCGTCTTAACCGACTTAATAGCACAGAAGTTTGCCTATTACCAAATGATAACAACTTTGAGCAGAAACTTTGCGCTCTGTAATTTCTTTTTTGAAGGCTAGTATAGATTAACAATTTCTTTGTGGATTATGACAAATTGTTCCATGAGTAGATAAGTATTGGTATATACGACTTTTTTTAACAAAGAGGTTCTACATTGATATTGACTAATATTCTTCAAGTTTCTCAGATTATAAGGCACGGTGTCTAGCGAACAAGGTGTGAGTAAATCTTTTTTTTTATTATCCGGAGACTGGTTGTTGATAATTTTATAAAAACTGCAGAATATTTTTATGTTTCGCCTTTCTGCAAGAGTATGCCATCCAGTTTCAAGATAAAGTGCTTCTCTGCTAGCAAATTTTGGTTGCCCAGAAACTATTTTGGCTGCTTCAAGCTGTAATTTTTTAAGTTTTTTTGGAATCTGAGTCAGTACAGGAAGACCAAATTTCAGATGCATATTCCAGAATTGGGCGAATGTACGTTAAATAAATTATATTCAGGTTATGTGTTGATAATACAAATATTTAAACTTCCTCAGTCGTCCAATACGCATATATACAGAATAAATTATAGATTCAAAATTGTTGCTCCAAAAACTGGATGATAAAATAATTCCCAGATGTCGATGTGATGTAACAAAACGAATCTTTTCACCTGAAAATTCAAGGTCTGTAATGTATTCCAGCACACTAATCTAATTTAACATTCCTAATCACCAAAGCTAGGACCAAGAAGGTGTCAGTCAACAGTATATGATTCTTGTTTCGTTCTTTTCTTTTGTTATTTATTTCTTTATTGTTTGTGTGTTTTCGCTTGCATCCATCTTCTTTTCCATATTATATATAGCGTGTTGACATGAATTTAAACTTCAACACTTGAGACGCAATATAGACGCTAATAATATAACTTTGAAGAAGTGTTTTTTCCCACCCACTCACCCCCTTTATGTATGCCCTGGCATATATTCTAAATATTGTCGTATTCCTCGTGCATCACCTTTTGTAGTTATGTTCTCTAATAAGATGTACTGCCGAACGACGGGCGAAATTTTCTTGTATATTGCCATTTACACATAATGAAGGCAATGGAAATAAAATATATTTTTTTTACTGGGCTATAAATCATGCAAAGGTATTTACATGACACTTTTTGTTTTCGTACATATTTTGTCTCAAATTTGTATTTTTGTCGCATATCTGTAAATCGTGTCGTTAAGTAGTATTTGTTTGCAAAGTCTTCCTTTTCTGTTACAAAGAAAATCATAGTTCGCTATAGAGTGCATGTCCTTCCATTCTATTGTCTCTCCAGGACACCTCAATCTAATGCGATATTCTTTTCGATTCAGTTTAAAGACATGATTTATTTCAAGTAATATATCGTGCATATAAATAACGTTATTTTCACAGTAAATTCACCGATGACATAGACAAAAATAGATGTGCACCGATGTCAAATACCGACAGAGTAAGCGTCTTAGATATAAACAATAACTCTAATGGGTGTTTATTGCATGTGGTGTTTATAAAACGAGTTTAGTTGCGAGAAAACATCAATATTTTCAAACGAGTTTTATAAATATCATATGAAATTAGAACAGCAGGTAAGATCCTACTTATCCCCTGACAAAATTCATCTGTTAAAAATGTCTTGATTTCAAAATGATTTTTTTAGTATGCGTGTATAATTCAAAATTTACGCTTCGACCATCGTCGGAAGCCACGGGTGACAAGAGAGCGCCACCGGCGAAAATCCAATATGCTCAATTTTCATTCGTGGCTGCCAGTGATAAGATTTCCGAGTTTCTCATGAATATGCATAACCAAATATACGTCATCAATGAGTCAATATAATACGCTCCAATATATGAAAAGAAATTACTATTTATCAATTGATAATTGGCTGTGTTTCGGAGAGATATTATTATTGGCTCACTCAATCAGCATGAAAAGGCAATGTTGGGTCAAGCTTCCGATAATTTTTGTTGACGGGCTTGCAATGATTCGTTAAGCAAGTTCATCAGTATTCATGGAAAAACCAGTAAATCTTATCGCAGGCAGCCACTGGTGAAAGTTAGTAGTTATGGAGGCCACTGTGGCCGAACACGCATAATGTACTCTTGGACAATAGGAATTTCACATTACGCCGCCATTTTGAAAATATGACTGTCTGGGGACAAGGGGAATTAAGGTTAAAAACGTGTGTTAGGTTTCACATTGTGCGCCATTATGGCCACAAGGAACATTTTAACATGGAGTATGGAACTATGGTCACAATGGGAATTTTAACATGAAGGATGACTTTATGGATATCTATGGGGATTTAACATTGTGAGTCGGTATGGGGATCTATGGGAATTTAATATTGTGGGTCACTAGGGTATCTATGAGAATTTGACATGAGGATCAGTCTAGGTGCAAGGTAAATTTAACACTGTGGCTCACTATAGGGATCTAATACACTTAATGTCACTCCAATTGAAGATACAGAGAAGGTCCGTGACAATTGAGGCCATACGAAAACGCAGTGAGGTCTTATCCCCTAACTATTAGTAAATCCGAGGACTTCGCATCAACTATATTAGCGAGTGGCTGGTCCTATTAATACACTCAGTGCTGCCTTGGGGCTATATGCATATGTCCTAGATTTATATATAAACCATTACCTGTACCTCTGATTATGCTGGCGGTATAGGTAAATGTACATATATTGCAGTGTTGTTATCAATAGTTACAATCATGGAAATCAACTCATAACACTAAATTTACAAAACTGAAACGGAAGTTAGTAGAGACTTAGCAAACATTTGGAATATTATATTAAAAATATGGCTAAACTAAAAGTCGTACTAAAATTCAGAAGCTAACACCAGATTTAACAGAGGCTAAATGAAACCAGAATACAGGGTGACGAACATACCATTCTACGTGGATTATAGTGAACTTTTGAATTGCTGTTTTTCGTCCTTCGAGTTCGATGATGACCATAACATCACTAACTGGTTTGGCTTATGTGAGGACGTGAGTGGCTGATCAGGCCAATTTGGACTCTGAACTGTCGTTGGTACACTTGACAGGAGATACCGCTTGGGTTTGCTTGATCAATAGAGGACGTGCTGAAGTTCTGAGAGTTACGCTGCTCGCCTTTTTGCACTGCCTCTGCAATTCTTTCAGTTCAAAGTCTGTAACTCCAGTATGGATGAGACTGCGCCAGGTGGAGCAATCCTGTGCGAGATCTTCCCATCACTCAGGGTCAATGTTGAAGTATTTCAAGGACGACTTGAGGGAAACTTTGAAGCGTTCTTCTGACCACCCTGAGATCGCTTTCCCTCCTTTAACTCCCCGTAGAAGATCTTCTTTGGTAGTCGCTCTTCGGACATCCTGGTGACGTGGCCTGCCCATCTCATCTGTAATTTCATGAGCAGAGAGTGTATGTCTGAAATGCCTGCCCGTGTGAGACCCTCAGTGTCTGGGACCCTGTCCTGCCATCTTATCCTAATCAGTTTCCTCAGGCATCCACTACTTGGCATGGCGTCTGTACACAGTCCAAGTTTCGCATGCATACAGCAGAGTCGGCAACACAATAGCTCTGTAGACCTTCAGTTTTGTTTGTAGACTGATATGTCTAATCTCCCACACATTTGCGCGTAGTCTGCCAAAGGCCACACATGCTTTAGCAATTCTGGCGTTAGTTTCATCATCAATATGGACTGCACTTGACAGTGTGCTGCCGAGATAGGTGAACGTGTCCACTGCCAGGAGGGTTTGGCCATTTACTGTGAAGGTAGGCTCTACGTAAGGCTTTTCTGGTGCATGTTTGTGCATCACCTCTGTCTTTTTTATACTTATTGTGAGACCAGATTTGTCACACGCTTAAGAGAAATGGTCCATACTGTGTTGTATGTCAGACTCAGATTTGGCATTTAGGAAACAGTCATCAGCAAATAGGAGATCACTAACAGTCACTTCCTGTAACTTCGTCTTCTCCTGTTGTCACCTCAGATTGAAGAGCTTGCCATCAGTCCGATATCTGATATCGATCCCAGTGTCATAGTCACGGAAGGCATCAGTAAGCATAGCAGAGAACATCATACTTAAGAGGGTTGCGGTGAACACACAGCTTTAGTTGACTCCATTGGTGACTGAGAATGGTTCAGACGACTAGCCGCTGTCCACGACACGAGTGAGTAGGCCATAATGGAATTGCCGAACCATCACAATGAATTCTCTGTGCAACCAAATTTTGCCATGACCTTCCAACGGCCCACCATGACTGACTGTGTCAAAGGCTTTTGTCAGGTCGACGAATGTTGTGTACAGGCTGGAGTTCTGTTCCTGGCATTTCTCCTGGAGTTGACGAGCTGCAAATATCATGTCTGTGATCCCTCGTCGTTTCCTGAAGCCACACTGACTCTCAGGCAGGAGCCCTTGATCGATGTGATGCACTATGCGATTCAGCAGAATTCTGGCGAGGATTTTGCCGGCTACTGTTAGCAAGGAAATGCCCCGATGGTTGTTGCATGATTGTCTGTTGCCTTTCCGCCTGTACAAGTGGACGATGGATGCATCCTTGTACTCCTGGGGTATAGTTCTTTGAATCTACCTTGACTGGAAGAGTTCAGTCAGTTTCTGTGCCATGTCTTAGCCTTTGGCTTTGTAGACTTCTGCTGGTATAGCATCTGCTCCAGGTGCTTTGCCATTTGACAACAGGTCAATTGCCTTCTCAGTTTCACTCAGCATTGGAGAATCAGCAAGAGATATGTTGATTTCCACTTGGGGCAGTCGATCAATTGTCTCCTCACTGATAGATGACTGTTGATTGAGGATGTTGTTGAAGTGTCTGCCCATCTTTGAAGTATCTTTTCTTTGTCAGTGAGCAGTGTGGTGCTGTCAGCACTCAGTATTGGAGATGTTCCTGATCAATGTGGCCCGTAGATTGTTTTCAAAGCACCATAGAAGTTCTTCACGTCATTCCTATCTGCGTAGGACTAAATTTTATCAGCCTTGTTGCTCAGCTGTGAGTCTTGCAACACTTTGAATTTGCATTGTACAGTCCTTGATGTTGTTGAAGGCTGCCTTCTTAGATAATGAAGTGTTGTCTTTTAAACAGGTCTTCTGTAGCCGATGTTTCCCATTCAGAAGTCTCTGTATGGCAGCATCGTTCTCATCAAACCAATCTTGATGTTTATGTGTGGTAGGACCCAGGGTTTTGGATGCAGTTGAGTATATAGAGTCCTTGAAGGATGTCTAGTTTTCATCCACATTCTCGGAGTTACTATCGATTGTTTCTAGTTGGCTGCACAGTTCTTTGACAAATGTTTGCTTCACATTCTCCTGTTTCAGTTTGGAGACATTAAGCTTTCTGGGCACTTTTTTGCCTTGTGGTCGTCTGCTAGGCCGAATCTGGATATTGAGCTTAGATACTATAAGCCTGTGGACAGTCCAGAATCCTACACTTCTCATGGCTTTCATCACTCAGACATTCTGCCTGTCTTTTCTCCTGACGATGACATAGTCAATGAGATGCCAGTGCTGGAGCGTCGGTGCATCCAAGACATCTTGGTGCTGTTTGGCAGGCAAAAAACTCTGTTGGTGATTAGGAGGTCGTGTTCAGCGCATTTCCTCAGTCGGAGTCCGTTGGTTTTGAATTTGCCTAATCCATTTTTAACAATGACACCTGGCCATGTTTGGTGATCTGTGCTAGCATTGAAGTCACCAAGGATGATGAGCTTGTCTGCCTTCGGTACTTCTGCGATAAGAGATTCAAAGTCTTCATAAAAATGTGTCCTTGATCTCATATGAGTTGGTCATGGTGGGTGCATAGGCGCTGATGATAGTTACATGTCTTTTTCCAGACAGTGGAAGTCTCATTTACATTAGTCTGTCATTCACGCCCGCTGGGAGATTTGTGAGCTTGCTGATTATCTGTGATCTGATGGCAAACCCAACACCAGCTTCAAGTCGCTCTTCTTTACTTTGGCCACTCCAGAAGAAGGTGTAGCAGGCTCCTACTTCAGTGAGTGGTCCTTCTTTAGCTAGGCTAGTTTCCTCTACCAACTAGAGCTGTTCTTCTCTCTGGTCTATCTGTTGGTGTACTATCAATTACGACACCATTGTTGGGATGCCCGTCAGCCGCAGTATGCTGACCAGGGGTAACGTGAGCAGGCAATGTTTTGGACACCTTTCCTAGTCCCTTAATCATGCTATGGAGGTGAGCAGTGTGATTCTAAAAAGGGCTGCTCAGTCACCCAGGGGGCTGCCGAATTCCAATGCTGCTTCGGTCCAGTCAAAAACGACACTATGCCCAGAGCCGCCTGTAGCAGGGTTGCAGCTACAGCTCCCAGTGTATCCACACCTGCTGCTTTGCCGCTTGCCCATCGCCACAGGACTTGAAGGTATCTGATGGGGGGAGGAGAATAACGTTTCCGTTCACAACATTGTGCTATTTTTGTTATATTTGTTGCATTGCGCAGCCATGCATTTGCTTTTTTCAAAAATATTTTTTAGCCTACTACTCTGAAAAATAATGAGAAGGATGAATAAGAGTCTTATTTTTGCTTCTATTCGACACTAAATATTATTCTGAGTTTATTTTCCCGCTTTTATTTAAAATGGTTAAGTAGCCAAAAGGCTTATGCTAAGATTGTCATCAAACGAAAGTATGTTTAGGTCAAGCTGTTATCAACTAATCTTCCACAACTATGAGTACGATCGGAAAATCACTCGTCCCACTCCTTAAACATGAAAGAGACTCAAATAGTGCTCAGCGCAATGATTTACATCAAGTTGCTGTAAAATGATTGCCAGAAATATGGGTGCCTCTCATAAAAAGATTGTCACTATTTGTTACCATAACAGCAGTGTTAGTAATAGTTCTAAATATGGCGGATGTTCATTCCCCGATGTTATTTTCGTGTCGGACACAAATGGCTGCGTTGTATTCCAATTGTATGAGTAATGATATGGTTAGTCCATGTTCTGCCATAATTTCGTACACCCACTAATCATTGCTTTCCGTTTTATTTGTGTAGGAAAACTATCATTTGACAATCTTCAGCACTGAAAAATAGGGTCTCTGCTTTAATGTTCATCAGAAAATAGAGACGAAGAATCGCATTATATTTGAAATCATTCACTTTTTTAACCAACAAATAATAATAATAATAATAAAAATAAAAAAATATTTAAATCATGGGTCAAGGTTATGCTTAGTAAAGTCTCAAACTCGTATCGATGCATTTGTAACTCGTTACCTAAATTACAGTCATGGCATATCTAAGTTTCAAGAACATAGATGTTTTTATCAGATTTAGAAACGGGTATATTGCCAATTCAATTTTTCTCTATTATACCGTTATCGAGACTGCGCTTGAGACATGAAGTCAGCGGAGATTATTTACAGCATATAATAAATTTCCAATTTTTTTCTATGGTCTCGTGTGCTTTCGTTGACTGAATCGTTTCTTTAGCAGTAGTTTTAGTCTGGTTTTTATTGCGTACCGAGAAATCCGAAGCAGCTCGGGTTACAGTCCGGTGCTGCAATCTTCCTAGACAACCAAGAATTCCGCCGGTCAAGATTTCAGTCCGAAGAGTTTAACAGATACCAGGACATCAAGTGATTTGCTTCCATTGTGATCACGACAATAACGACGACAATAACTATACAGTAAGAGAGTTATTTTAATTTTTATTATTATTTTTCTACATTTGGATCTTTAGAGGTGGTCCCTCATTAAACTGAGAAGAAAATTCTGTTCTGTTTTCAAAAGCTTGCGACTGAAACAGGAACATATATTTCTTTACATGGTTTGATTACAACTTCATTATGATAAAAGAAAGAGCCGCAGTAAGACCATCTTTCAATCAACCAAAATGTCTCTACTTCAAACTATATAGATGCAAAGAAAATGGACTTTCCCATGACTAAAATGACGACGAAAATTCTTTTTTTCAAAGATATTCTGCAGATAACGATAATTTTACTTCAGCTCCCTATCACTTTTCCCTAAGTTTCCGATCTCTTTCACCGGCGTTCCTGAACGCAAAAGGATCTCGTAACTATTTTATATTGATAATTGGAACCCTTGGTACACATATTCATCGCCTGTATATTGGTACTTGTACATTTGAGAGAGATATTGCATTTTTAAATTATAGTGTAAGATTTTGCGCAGACAATATGATTACCAAGACACTAAAGTTTGAAATGCAAAACCGGTGGTGCAAAAAATTTAAGAGCAACTATTTGTCTTTTTGCATCAGAATATTTGCCTGAAAATTTGCGCGCATAATGTAAATTATCTTTGTACTATCAACAAAATTGAAGAAATAAATAGAAGTAAAACACAATGTACACACCAACCTTGTTTTCTCGCCGTTGTTTTTACCCTTGCCGGTTCCCGATGCCACCCAGGTTCCCGGTCGCGGGTTGTCAGAACAGATGTATGAGTGTCGGAAATAGTCGATTATACTTTGAAAAAGTACGGATATGACTCGTTGAATACAATTGATGCCATGATAAAATGACAATATTATTTATTTGATATGTTTATACTGTGCTCTACGTTGGCGTATTACAGCCAAGTAAGATATTATATATATAATTATATATATATATATATATATATATATATATATATATATATATATATATATATTCGTTTTATCTTTTCTAAATAGCGAAAATATTTTAAAAATCCAAATAACGAAACTTTTTCATTAGTTTAAGAGTACATTTTCATTATGCCGAAAAGAGTTTCGTTATTTTAAATTTTGATAAAAAACTCAATATTTTTGTTATTTTTATCAAAGAACAGTTTTGGAAAAATACGAAACTCTTTTCGTAATAGCTAAAACATACTTTTCGTAATATCAATCAAATATTTTCGTAATTTCCAACAGTGTTTTTCTTATTTCGAAATAATCTTCTCCAAGTTATGAAAATATTTTCGTTAAAACGAGAAATATCGTTTGAAATAACCAAAATATTTTAGTTATTTCAGAAAGATTTTTTAACAAATTCCAGAAGATTTCTTTTATTTTGTAAAAAAAAACATTAACTCTAAAACATACACTCGATATAAGGAAAACACTTTCGTTATTTCAAAAAAGATCTTTTTAAAAAATCAAAACTCTTTTCGTAATACGAAAACAGAAGTTTCGAAGCAACAAAAAGAGTTTCGTTATTTCGAACAGTTTTTCTCAATAGTTGATAAAGATCTTTGCTGACGGTAATACTTCACCGTACATTTTCTGCACAGTTTGTTTAGAGCGCATGCTTTACGTAAATCTATAAGGTTGTTTTGTTTTTTTAAATACATAGAAACCTTTTTGTTGTTTTCGTGTTGTTGTTTTTATGTTGTTTTGACTCTCCATTATGTAAATAGATCCGTCTTCATGAAGTTAAATTCTTGAACGTTTCACAAGCAACGATCTGCAAGTTGCCATTCTTGCTATATTGATGAAGAAGAAATGCGTGCGCTTCTATGACACCTACGAGTGATACGTCGTGGTTACCAGACTGCCTGTAACATCTCTGTTGTCATACACCTTTGAAAATGTGTACGTTTATATTATTCAGCGATAGCAATTGACTTATAGAATTTTATACAGAGATGGCAATTGACTAATAGAATATTATATAGATATAGCAATTGACTAATAGAATTTTATACAGAGATAGCAATTGACTAATAGTATATTATACAGAGATAGCAATTGACTAATATAATATTATACAGAGATAGCAATTGACTAATAGAATATTATACAGAGATAGCAATTGACTAATATAATATTATACAGAGATAGCAATTGACTAATATAATATTATACAGGGATAGCAATTGACTAATATTATATTATACAGAGATAGCAATTGACTAATATAATATTATACAGAGATAGCAATTGACTAATAGAATATTATACAGAGATAGCAATTGACTAATATAATATTATACAGAGATAGCAATTGACTAATATTATATTATACAGAGATAGCAATTGACTAATATAATATTATACAGAGATAGCAATTGACTAATATAATATTATACAGAGATAGCAATTGACTAATATAATATTATACAGAGATAGCAATTGAGAAATAGAATATTATACAGAGATAGCAATTGACTCATAGAATATTATACAGAGATAGCAATTGACTAATAGAATATTATACAGAGACAGCAATTGACTAATAGAATATTATACAGAGATAGCAATTGACTAATAGTATATTATACAGAGATAGCAATTGACTAATAGTATATTATACAGAGATAGCAATTGACTAATATAATATTATAAAGAGATAGCAATTGACTAATATAATATTATACAGAGATAGCAATTGACTAATAGAATATTATACAGAGATAGCAATTGACTAATAGTATATTATACAGAGACAGCAATTGACTAATATAATATTATACAGAGATAGCAATTGACTAATATAATATTATACAGAGATAGCAATTGACTAATAGAATATTATACAGAGATAGCAATTGACTAATATAATATTATACAGAGATAGCAATTGACTAATAGTATATTATACAGAGATAGCAATTGACTAATAGAATATTATACAGAGATAGCAATTAACTAATAGTATATTATACAGAGATAGCAATTGACTAATAGAATATTATATAGAGATAGCAATTGACCAATAGAATATTATACAGAGATAGCAATTGACTAATAGAATTTCGGTGTAATACAAAATATAAAAAGAGCCAGAACGATAAAATGACGGCGAAAGAAGAAAGGAGGAAAATTGATGACAGGTTGTATCGTAAATTTTCAGGTTAGAAATATCTTAGGGCACTATTTTTGTATTATGGAAGTATAATTCCAGAACTTGACAAGTAAACTCACTTGAAAAAAATAAATGTCAAGGTGGAAATAAAATCTGTAAACGCATGGTGAATTAAACAAAACCTTCTCGCATTTATCTCTTCGTCATTTTGCAACTCTTATGACAAGTTGCCCCAATAGAACAATGACCCATTGTTAGGTTTTCCGTACAGGGTGCGGCGGATCCTGCTCCAACCACCATTAAACAAATTTTATTAAATAAAAGGCGTACGTGCAAATTTTCTTAAAAGCTTTTTTCAGCAGGCATTGTTGCTATCAAATCTCTTAGGCAATTTTGATGGAAGGTGAGGTAACCAAACCTGACAAGCCAGCAGGGCCCCTGTGAACTTCGCCTTATTTGACTGACAACTTATGCAAGTTGAAGCGAATGCTGTGTCGTACACTGATACCACATACTACACCAAGGGCTTTTGACACTTTTCCCTAAAATCATTAGGTTGGCCAACCCGCAGAATATAAGTGATATACCACATCATTCATGTTCGAAATGCGTTCTTAATGATTTTTACCACTACTAACAGCTGAAAATGGGTGTTGGTTATTCAGAGGTTGCGGACAGAGGTTGAACAATATGACACATTCGGATCACTGTCTACAAGAAATAATGCCGTTCTCACCCAAACATTAAGTTAAAGATTGGCGACCCTTCACAAACCGATTCCTAATTGAATTAGACACAGCAAATGTAATTCTTATAGCCCCCTTGAGTGTTTGATAGTATTGAGTATTATTGCTCTCTTGCACAGTAGCTGGATCGCGTAATGGTTTTTAAATCATTAATTTCATGATTATGGAAGATAATAGAAACAAATGGAATAACACCTTTTTATGAATTTATGAAAACACTCCAACACGTAAAGAGTCTGAAGGTCTTTAAATATCTAATTATTTAAGCTGTTTTAAGCGCGCGGATTCTTTGCCGTCTGGCGAACCATTTTGTTCAACAACAAAAATGTATAAAGTTCTTCGTGCGATAAATTGAATCAAATGACTTGATATCAGGTCAAACTTTAATTGTAAATCACTTAATTAAGTAAACATATTTAAACATATATAACAAGATTAGATTTCCAAATTTTGAAACGTGTATTGTTTGCTAAGGCAATATATAAGAATGAGGATTATATTTTCCTATTGACACAAACGTATGCATTTATGCAATAACACATATGTGTATGTATGTATTAATGCATTGACACAACGTATGCATGTATGCATTGACACAAACGTATATGTATCTATGCATTGACACAAACGTATGTATCTATGCATTGACACAAACGTATGTATCTATGCATTGACACAAACGTATGTATTTATGCATTGACACAAACGTGTATGTATATATTTATGCATGGACACAAACGTATGCATTTATGCATTGACACAAACGTAAGCATGTAGGCATTGACAAACGTGTATATTTATGCATTGACACAAACGTATTTGTGCATTTAAAACTGATAAAAATCATGTAGATATTTCCTATACAGACTTTTATATAGAAAAGTGCTGAAGAATTTATTTTAAACCGTGCTTTCCTGAATTCCATTAAATAATATGCTATCTCAGCGATGGTTCCTTGTGACGCCCATCACGCTGACTGTCAGTCCTGTGTCACTTTATACCAAAATTGTATGCCAACAGTATTTATATTGGTTTATGCCAACAGTATTTATATTGGTTTATGACAACAGTATTTATATTGGTTTGCCTAAAAGAAGCTTGAAGTTAAACAAAACTCCGGACCTACTCAATAAACAAACATGTACAAATCTTCTTTTTAAATCGGTAGAAATCAGGGCATTCTGTGCACAGTCGAAGCCATTGGACCTTCTATTTTTGTAAAACACGCAGTCTCCAGACGCCTAACCTGGTTTACTGCTCTTTTGAAGCTTTTATCAGTGTCAGAAACATTACTAAATGTAATAGGAGGGAATGTGTGGAGAAACGGAGTAACTTGGCAATTTGGTGAGAAATACATATATTGCTATCTTTTAAATTCAGCTGATCATATTATATATGATTCTGTACTGGAATTGTAGCACATATTATTACATTATATCATATCTGGTGAAGCGATGCACATTTACGCTTTGTGTGTGTGTGTGTGTGTGTGTGTGTGTGTGTGTGAGGAAATAATATTATCTTACTGGTTAGAGAATTTTTAATTCGTCTTCTACTGAGGTGTGAAACCCGTGTCTGCGGGGTTACAGCACCCATCGCCTGGCCTACACGCACCAATCCCCATATCCTCTCGACTAAGCGTACATCTCCAAAAAAGGATGGAACATGGTCGTGGATATAAGCATTCGTAAATAGCAGATTCACTCCGGATTTCTCTGACATAAATCAAGGCATACATATAGAGATTAATATGGAAAGTTACAGATATAAATCAGAGTGGAAAGTGCTATTCCTGGATCCTACTGGCGGATGCGTGATAATATGAAGTGAAATTATATATGGAGAAATTTTAATTCGTCCTCTACTGAGATTCGAACACGAGTCCGCGGAGGGTACGGTACCCATCGCCTTGCCTCTCCAAAAAAGGATGGAACGTAGTCGTGGATATAGGAAATCGTGCGTAGTAGACACACTCGTATGGCTATCCATATATTTGTAACTTTATGCATATATATATATAAGGGATAAAAGCATCATCGATACCCTCCATTGTAAATAATTTGTTATATATATCCTCCATGTTAAAGTATTCATCATATTCTCCATCTTAAGAAAATTTATTAGAGACATTCTCAATTGCCCAACTCCTCCTCAAATGCCATCAAAAGGATGAGGGAAGTCTACCATTTAGCTAAGTAATGTATTTTACTTGATTCATTTCTTTCACATTCAACGGATATTAAGAAGAGAAACGACACCGGGAACTGGACGCAAATGTCGCGAAAATACATGTATTCCATGTCTGAACAAAATAATTAGAGACCCAACAGAGGATTTAAATTTAGGTGTGAGAGATATAGAGATATACTTGAAATATTACATTTTATTTTATTTCATATGATTTGTTCCAGATACACGGTGGTAACATAAATTTGTTAACTTCCCGTTGTATGATATTGCTCAACCTTACGTAACAATATTAACCCACTTTTACCAAAAAATAGTATATATAATCAATGTTCCAGGCCACACACCCACTCGTTTATCCTCGATTTAAAAAAAAAAGGCCATCATGTTACGATACATAATTGTCAAAGCCATCATAACCCTCATATACTCTATTTGATTTTTATATAACAAATTGGCCACCGACCCTCCTATCAACCATATTTAAAAAAAAAACTAGGCAACCAACCCTCATATTTTCTAAATTTAAAATAAAAACATAGGCAACCTATCCTTAAATTTTTGAAAAATCCTAGGCCATCTATCCCACTATGCTACATTTATAACAAACAGCATAATTTATTATCCAAAATATAACATTTATGAAATAATTAGAGACTATTCGGTCTACCGGAGGAACTTTTTTTCTTGAGCACATCAGATCATGTCTAACTCTTTGTAATTAAGCCCAGAGAGAGTAAGTCATTAAAAATGAAAACCTCAGAATGGTAGCATTTTTACTTCAGAAATTAAATAACAATTGTAAAGATTAACTAATTATTATGAACAAATGCCACTTTGGTGGTTCGTTGTATCCAACTTATTATTCACTTAAAAAGATGCAAGATATATGGCAATATATGTTTATTAGTACCAACAACAAAAATCAAAATATTGTATATCATAAACCAAGGTGCCGGGATCTCTGGTCATGGCAAATGTGGATATAGACAAGTGAATAGATCCATTGGCAAAAATCAATGATACACAGGTATAAAGAAATATAAGAGGTAAAATACCGTGATTTATGGTACTTTGAAAACGCAGGATAACAAACGGTACGTTATTTGAGGTCAGCAATATTCGGGGTCTGCAATCTCAGAGTTTTTTTTATTACATACATTTGTACACGTAGAACAGTGTGACGTGCACATCGGACCCACTACGCTGACCATGAACTATAGTGTTGAGAAGTAAGCTAAAAGATTATCGTGAAAATGAGCAGCAAACACCAAGACCCAAAATGTCGCACATTGTAGACAAGATACAGGAGGTTAAAAGGCGAATTTAAATTTAACAAACAAAGCTGTTTTCGAATCCTTGCAAGATAAATTACAGGATTCCCTGAATTAAACACTTTAAGCGCTGATGACTTCTATCATGGCTGAGCTTAAAAAATCTATTCAAGACGAGATAAAGATTCAGGTAGAAAACGTTGCGGAGAAGTATGATAGCCACATTTTGGATCTTGCAGAAATTTAGAGTTGAGTGACGGTGCTGGAAAAGCATATGTAGAGACGATGAAAGAAAACGAAGATCTTGTCAGTAAAGTTAAAGCAGCGCTCAAGCATGCCAATAAAAACGAGCAATACTCCCGCAGAAACAATATTAAAGTTACTGGCATAAAGGAGATAAAGGGAGAAGATACTGTTCAGGTAATTGCAGATGTCATATTTCGGGCACTGAATATCATACTTAGTGTGGAGGATGTGGATGTTGCAATTGTGAAATTAAAACCAAGGCAAATGAGGGACACAAAATAATAATATGAAGTCCTGGAAAAAAGTCTAAGATAACCGAAGATCTAACTGATGGTAACATACAACTGCTGTAGGATTTGTGGAAGCATGAGGATATTGATGCAGCCCGGTCCTTCAACGGGAGAATACACGAAATAACAAAAGGTTGTGTAGGCAAAGACAAAGTGCTTTTTCACACAGAGGACAATATCGACAACGTAATTTAACAGCACCTTTCAAAATTCCACCAATTCCATTTATTTGCCAATACTGTAACTTTGTGTGAATTATACCAGTTGACCTGAGCGGAATGGACATACATGCAACATAACTCATTTCTAATGTGTGATTAATCTCAATGCGTAATGCACATAGTCGGTGAGCAATGCAGCGACATATACCAGAACTGCAGTTGAATTATATTATTTCTGACAACTTTGTACTTTTTGACAACTCTATGCACATCTTTAAATGATACTGGTAAGGGATATTCTCTCTCTCTGTCATATTTTTAGTCTGGGTTAATATGATCGCAAGTTATATATTAAAAAAGAAAAGAAAATAGATAGCCAGACAGTTTGGTAGTGACGCCATCTATTTATCTAGATACTATAAGATTATAATCGATGTTGTTCTAAGAGATAGATTTATAATCATTTATAATCTTGAAAATGTACAATAATTGTCTCTCTCTCTCTCAGTTCTAGGCAATCTAGGCATTTTCTTTTGCACGGGTTTTTATATTCTCTCACTAAGTTAACATGTATATGTTTATGTACATCAAACTCTAGAAACAATTTACTGTGGCAATTTAGTGTTTCGTGTATACATAATTAGTATTTTTATGCGCGGTTAGTTCACTGTGTAGTTATTCTGCATAAATTATACACTGTTAGGTTAAACGTTTGCATTTACCTATCTTTTCCGCACGAGATTTGTTATGTTATAAAGGAAGATGGATAGGTTTTATTTCATTTTTACATATCTCATTTTTAACTTTGTAAACTGTAAGTTTATCCTTTCACTCTACCTTTTTTCTTCTATCTCCTTATCTTCAGCTTTTATTGATATTTTCTGTAGTTCAGACACTCTTTACCGCATAAGGAAACATATAGTGTACAAGAATGTATCCGAACAAAATCAGGATAGGTACTTTCAGTGTGAAAGGGCTAGGTCAAACTAAGAAGAAAAATACAATTTTCAAATTGATTTGTGAACAAAAATAGACATATGCTTTTAGCAAGAAACTCGTTGTACAAATAAATTCGCAACCTTATGGAAAAATGAATGGGGATTCGAAGCCTGTTTAAGTGGAAATTTTAAAGACAGTACTGGCATAGGAAATCTGTTCGACTCTACCTTTCATCGGGAGATAAAAATTACTCGTAAATGGCAGAATTTTTATTGTGGAAGGAACTCTGGAAGATTTAGATATTAACTTTGCAAATATTTATGGGCCAAATATTGATGATCTAGATTTTATTTGCAAGATGGAAGAATGGATAAGTGATAATAGTCCAGAACTGCTTATAATAGCTGGGGATTTTAATATCGTAGTTGATCCTACATTAGATAAACAACGGGGAAATATTAACCTAAACCGAGTACCAGAGGAAGTTGATATCTGGCATAATCTTCATCCTGAGGTGAAACAATATACATGGGATTCTAACCAATCCTCGCCCATACTTTGCAGGCTAGACTATTTTTTAGTATCAGACAGATTTATAAATATTATTTTTAAATTATCCCCTCCATTTGCTCACATCACTCTGTATTACTATGTGATCTTGAACTTTATAGAGAGAAACGAAGTCCAGAATATTTCAAACTCAACGACAGTCTTTTAGTTAATAAAGAATATCAAAAGGTAATAAAAGAGAGTATTAATATAATCATGGAATTCAATGTGGCTGCTAATCCTGATGTGAAATGGGAATTGATAAAAAGTACTATTCGAAATGAAACCATAAATTTTGCATCGCGAAAAAAGAAAACACTAATGAAAAAAGAAAAAAGCCATGGTAAGAAGCAGAATTGTTTTAAAGGCAGAGTATGAGAATAACCCAAACGATATAGAAAGAAAGAGAAAGTTAGTCAAGGTCACTGGAGATTTTGACATCTGATATTAGTAAAAAATTAAGAGTATTATGCTACGACCAAAAGCGAGAAATATCAAAAGCAGATGTACGGGGGATGGGGAGGGGGGGGGAGAGAGAAATGCGGCAAACATTTTGCTGACCTAGTAAAACGTGATTTTGAGAGCAAAGTAATTTAGAACATTAAAAAATAAATGGAGAAGAAATTATCGACGTAAAGATTATTTTTAAAAAGAAAAAAAGAGTTTTAGCAAAACTTATACAAATAGAGATAAACTTACCCATCTAATCATGATTTCTTCTCACTTAATTACGAATATAAATTATCAGAGGAACAAAAAAAAGCTTATGTGGGTTGCTTCTGATTGAAGAATGTACAACAGTTTTAAAGGGTATCCAAAATAATAACAGTCCAGGGCCTGATGGTATAACTTGCAAGTTTTATAAGATATTCTGGCAAGATTTGAAGAAATATTTTACTGAAGCATTCAATTTTAGTTTTCAGAAAAGCAGACTTCCCAGTTTATAAACTCTTGGCATAATACCTTTGATTCCTAAACGAGACAAAGACCTAGATATTATTTAACATGCAGATTATTCCATTCCCCGGGGGGGTTTTTCTGTACCGATTTTGAAAAGGCTTTCGATAGTCTAGATCAAGTGTCTCCAAACTACGGCCCGCGGCTTCGATTTGTCCGACCCGCAAAGTGTTGTACTTTTTTAAAACGATTTTGCATATATTTAAATTTTTCACAGTCGGTTCGGCCCGCAAACATCCTTCAAAAATCTAACATGGCCCTCGTCTTATAGAGTTTTGGTGACCCCTGGTCTAGATTACTCCTTTCCGTATGAAACGTTGGATTTTCTTAATTTTGGCCCAAATCTCGTAAACTGGATCCATCTCTTCTATGTTAATGCCAAAAGCTGTATATCAAACAATGTTTATTTATCAGAACTTTACCTTTCAGAACGCGGTGTAAAACAAGGTTGCCCGTTATCTCCTTATTTACTTATACTGTCAATAAAACTCTTATCCTACGCTGTTAGAAAACATAGTGATATCAAAGGATATAACCTTTACAAAAATGAAGCCAGGCAAACATTATTTGGTGATGATACTACTATAATTCTCGATGGTTCAGAAATAAGCTTTATTTTAACTGTTAACCTGTTTGATGATTTTAGGAACATTTCAGGTCTTTCGTTGAATTATATAAAAAATGTACGGTACTAAGAAATGGGGCACTCAAGAGAAATGTAAATTTGGTATACTATCGTAGTAAACACTTCAAGTGGGCTTCTGACGGTGTTAAAACTTCGATACTTACATTTCACACCAACTTAGATCTCATCAACTTATGAATTGAACCTCAACAACAAACTGAAAGACTTTTATATATGCCTTGAAAAATGGAAGTTACAGAAACTTTCATTGATTGGAAAAATAGTAGTTGAGAATTTAGCACTCCTAAAACCAATATTCTATTCCCTCTCATGGTCTTATCAAATCCCACCGTTCAAATTATGCAAGAATTAAAAACAAATTTTCCAATTTGTATGGGGATTTCTAAGTCGGATAGAGTATAAAGAAAACTCATTGTAAAGAGGTATAATGAAGGAGGATTGAAAATAATAGATATAGATATATTCCTAAAACCGTTAATAGCAAGCTGGGTACAAAGATTTTTGAATCAAGATAATGATAAAGTCTGGAAAACCTCCACATTAGAGACAATCAAGAAAGTTGGAGGGGATACCTTTTTGGGAAAGAAATTATATAGCGTGTAAAGTTCTGGGATTAAAAATATTCAGATAACATTGCATTAATCCAGAATCAGACTCTCTGGAATAATGAAAAATATACAAATAAAAAGTCAACGCTACTATATCTCGAATGGATAGGAAAGGGTAGTACATTTATAGCTGATATTTATTATTTTGAAGAGAAAAGATTTTTTTAATTTCAACGAAATATCTGATCGTTACTCCATCAATGCATCCAACTTTCTAAAGTATTACACACTTGTGTCCTCAATTCCGAAGGATTGGTTCAATGTCCTAGATAAAGAGTCTAAAGTTAATTATTTAGAAACAGAATATTTAATAGATCAAATTATGACAAGTCAAAGATAATGTAATCTCTTATATAGCTATAAAGTTGAACATATAGAAACAGAAATAAATTCTCGCAAATCTTGGGAAAATATGTTTCAAAATCACAACTTTAATTGGAAATAGATACACGATATTCCAATCAAATGCACAATAGATACTAAATTGAGAACGTTTCAATATAAATTTCTTATGCGTATTATAGCAACCAATACATTTTTATTTAAATGTAAACTCATTGGCTCTACTAAGTGTGAATTTTGTAACATGAATGAAGAAAGTATACTTCATTTATTTTGAAATTGCATTCATGTACAATATTTTTACGGAAAACTTAATGAATATCTTGGTGAGAAACAGTTGGAATGCAAGACGAATATATACAGTGTCTTTTTCAGAGTTAGTGGGAATAATAGGGTAATAATAAATTGTATATTAATATCTGCTAAGCAATACATTTATGCATACAAACTCGCAAGAAAGATCCCGTCTATACAACTTTTCATCTCGCTTTTGGCTGCTTACTATGAAATTGAAAGAAAAAAATTATAGGGTTGAAACAAAACACACTGAGTAAAGTAAAAAAGAAGTGGAGGTCTCTTCGAGTATCCTAGTCCATCACACATAGAGATAAGTATGTATTGTTCACTCCTCTTTCGTGGTCACTTCATACTGTAAACGCATCTTATATGGCCATCTCTCTCTCTCTCTCTCTCTCTCTCTCTCTCTCTCTCTCTCTCTCTCTCTCTCTCTCTCTCTCTCACTCTCTCTCTCAACAAACCATATACTATCCTGTAGTCTGCAATAACTTTTGTAGCTATTTTTCTTCGAACATAGATTCTGTTGTATGGTGGTTCTTTGGGTATCCTGTTTTCTAGTAGTGAAAAAAAAATTGCCAGTGAGATCAGATTTTGAAAAGAATAGTGAAAGACACCGTACTTTTGTCATTGAATCTATTTGACTCGTCCTTAATTTTAATTTAAGGTACACAAAACAAAATCAAAACAAAAACAGGTATGCCAAAGATATCTTGCGACATAAACAAAGGTGTCTTCAAGGCTCTAGATTGCTAATATCAAAATTAACTTTCTGCAATCTTAAATTTTTCTTACTATTATTTTGTAGGGTACATAATATTAAAGATAAAAGCAAACGTTATATTTTATCTAATCAAGAAAAGTACTTATTTCCATATTAAATTACAAGGAAATCCCCCAAATATGCCAACAGCAATAAATAAATAAATAAATAAATAAATAAATAAATAAATAAATAAATAAATAAAGAAAGAAAGAAAGAAAGAAAGAAATAAAGAAAGAAATAAAATAAAAAAATAAATATAAAAAACAAAATAAAAAATAAAAAATAAAATACTAACATTAATACCAAACAAAATCAAAACTATTATATAGAAGAAAAGAACAAAAAGACAATGGACGATCTAGACCAGTTAAAAGGGAAATTCGAAAGATTGCAAAGCAGGCACACAAAAATGAAGAAGAAAAGAAAGAATCCTGTAAAAAAAGTAATAATTGAAGACTGTATGTTCCCTATGGTAATAGTTGGGATTTCCTAGGAATGTACATTACGGGCTGTATAGTGATCCCGATGTCAACAATTTAAATTACAACAATTTTATTTAAAAAATAGTAACATAGAAATGGATAGCATTTTTAATACTGAATTAATGGATTCCACCAGTATACCCATAATATCTCAAACAAAAATAGATAGAAACGATTTATATGAAAAACATTGAAAGAGTACAATATTTATCTACCATTAAACGAAAGAAAGTAATTGAATTGAAAAGCAATTATTTTTAAGAGAGATTTGAAGCATATCTTTCTCTAAACTAATTAGCAGCTAAAACTATTTCTGTTTTTTTTTTTTGTTTTTTTTTTTTTGTTAGCGTTGTTTTAGTGCATTATTCCAAGTTAAGAAATATATTCTTATATTAGGATTATTCTCAAAAATCTCTTTCTCCAAAAAGAAGTTGGAAACGAAATACCCTCACATCGAGTAATTTTCATAATTTATTTAGTAATATATTTAGTCACGCCTCTATATTGTAAGTCTTTAAGTGCTTTTACCTTAAATGTTTTACCTTGTTCTAATTCGTTCAATTTTTTACAATGTGCAACCTTAATTATTCTATCTATGATCCGCATTTTTCTGGAATCGTGTTTAGCTTTAATCTCCTCTGCATTCTTCTCATATTGCATACAAATTAGTTCATTGTTTATATCTATTTCAACATTTTGTATTACTTCGCTGCATTTATGATTCTCTAATTCCGTAATTTACATTTCGCACAGCTCCTGTAATGGCTCTGTTATTTTGTGGTATTGTTTGTTTTAATTCTTCCATCTGTTTTATCGTACAGTCTCTGTTTAACTAATATGTTATATGTCCATTTTTATCTGTCACATGTTTTAATGCTGGACCCTTACTAATATCCAGACAAAATGTTTTTACTTTGGTATTTGTGAAGTAAACGTTATTATTATCATCTAAAACAGAAATAAATTCTCCAAAAGTACCTTTACACGCCAGAAAAGCGTTAACTGTGTTTTGGTAATTTCCCATTCGTTTTCATGTTCTCCTAAATTTATTTTCTACAATATCCTGTACTGACTCCAACACAGTGCTGTGGAAATAGCAGTATATTGTCTATTGCTGTGGAATTAGCGGCATATGGTCTATTGCTGTGGAATTAGCAGCATCTGGTCTAATGAAGTGGAAATATCAGTATATGGTCTATTACTGTCCAATTAGCAGCATATGGTCTAGATATTTCTTTATTTTTCTCTTTTTTTCCTTTTTCTTATATATAAAACTTATCTTTTTCTATTTGTGTTTCTATATCTTTTTATATGACTTAGTAAACAATTTATCTATTGGTCCTATTTTATCTGTTTTACATAATGGGCAAGAGTTTGTCCTTTGTTACATTAAATGTGGCAATCTGCATAAATTCTGTCTCTATTAGTCCAGCTTACAGATAAAATGTATGGTGCTAATATTAGTTACATAAGTCTTACCTGAATTTCTGTGGCATTTTTGAATAATTTCTAATTATTTTTCAGCTTATTGTAACTCTATGCAGCTCATCGGTGGGAAATTAAAGCCAAAGGCGAATAAACAGAACTGTATTTTTTGTTCTTGTCACAATCCTATGACAATCCTTTGAAAAGAAAACTGGAGGATAGGCGGATGGGCGGCCTATTTTTATTTTTTTTAATTTGGTGGACAGGAAGGTGACCTTGAATTTTTGAAAACAATTTGAAGAATAGGAGAATAGGTTACCTAGTCTTTTAAAACAAATTGGAAGATATTGGGGTTATAGTGGCTTTTCAACAAAAAACATCGTGAATATTAACATGTTTTTTCATCAAAAAATAGAGGATAGACGTGTGGGTGGCGTAGGCCTCCCATCTATAATATTATTTGTTTCTGAAAATAATAATTTTATTTAATTAGGATCAAATTCTAACACAAATAGTAATACAAATAGCAAATCAAAATAAGTCACATAACATGTGATGTAACACTTACATGAAACAACAAATAATGCAAACAGACATAAAACACATGTAGGACTAAAGCCGTATATGACATAAATACTACAACGTCCGTCACCAGCAATACAACAACACAACACCACACGTGTACATTTATCGAGACTAGAGTACACACTATTCCACCTTTGCAGGTTAAAAAAATCGAATTCACAAAAAGAAAAAGAAAAAAGAAAAGAACAGAATACAAAATAAAAAAGAATAAGAAAATGTGTTGATCCACCAAGGATGACCCATACAATTAATGTATGTGTGCGGAATACCTTTGAAATACATTTATATTGATTTGCACATGCTCGAAAAATAAATAGCAACAGCCAAGCATACAAACTAACGAACTACTCGAGTCAAAGCATATGCCAACTGAGTAAACGACTGAACGAATCGGGATTTGCCACAGACCGATTTTCGTCTGACTTAAAATTTACTTTTTAATTATTTGGCTTTATGTGCAAAATTCAAGACAGATTGTACGCTTTAAGTATATTCAGTTTTATAAGGCCACCGACAACATATATACATATAAGGCATATTTTTGTCTCTCAGAAATAGCCAAGGTGGTCCGAATGCATAGCCAGCTCAGTAAATCATTCGCAGCTTTGAGGTCAATCCTACGTATCATACCTCGAATGTATGTCGATAGTTCCCATTCGGACCACTTTGACTATTTACGAAACAAGGATTGACCGACAGCTTACGAATAATCGAACTATTTGTTCATTCGTAACATTTCGGTCAATCCCACAGTCAATTGAACCGCAGAAATAGCCAAGGTAGTCCGAATAGATTAAGGTTTCTTTTTTGGCTGAGATATTTCCGGAGAATAAAATGTATAATTTTTCTGTAAATTACTGCGCCGACATACATTTCTAGTCTTGCAGAAATAGCAGAAGTAGTTCCGAATGCTCAACTTTTATCTCTACACTTTTATCTCGCGCAAACAATTGATGCATCGCAATCTCCGCCCACCTTTCAGTCGAAACTAGAAGTGGCTTGCAGACCACAGCTATCGCTAGCAAGGTGTGAAGGTTGAAAGCTTGCCGCGTGGTTAGTTGTAGTAGTTTTGATATATTTATGATTTACATATACACTTCCAAACAGGTATTAGCTTCAACATTTTTCATCCAATGTTTGTTAGATTTTCAATATAACCTGAGAATTCATTTTTCTTTCACAAGAGGTTTTTACCGTAATGAAGACTTTGATTTGTGCATAAATTTGATGATGAACATATTCTTCAGGAAAGAAGCAAAACAGCTTGGCAGCAAACATTGTAAAGGTCACAACCATCTCGAATTCCCCAGGATAAAAAAACTTCTAATCAAAAGTTAATATGCATCATGAGCCAATAGATAAAAGGTAAAGATGTTGAGGGAAATAAAGACTCCCAGAAGGCTTGCAAAAGAAAGAAATATCAAAAGAAAAGGGGTGGTTAAATCATTAAAATGCAAGGTCAATGTTTTTTTTTATAAACTTCACTATTGAAAAAGTCTAAGACTGTTTCCAGTTGGAACATAATCACGGGACGCATTCCATGACAAACAGGTTACCTCTGTTAGTCACTTCTTACAATATGCAGAAGGGCGCATCAGGCCTACTATACAGCCCCAATCCTGTAGAAAGGAAGGTAGGTAAAGATAACAAAAATCGAATATTTTAAATAATTAACATTAACTCTGTTGAGCTATCATTTCCACACAGTCTTCTAACAAAACATGCAAACAGAGGAACTCTAATATTCTAGCAACATAAAGTAAACGCGCAGTGTACATAAGCGCATAAATACAAATAAGAAAAGTAACATGGCGATAAAGGGCGCCGTGAGGGCGATCTAATGTAAATCCGCACGTGACAAAACAAATGTGTGCGTCCACCATCATACAACCCAAATATCCGGTACTCGACGGTTTGACGTTCCAAGCGACTAGTCTCTACCTACGAATATATGTATATGAACAAGCTCCAGGAATATATTACATTTCTTTGTTCGTTAATGTCTGGCTGTGCCGCCAACAGTTTGCATCACCCAAGGCTTTCTGAATGATACAGAGAAAGAATTAGACTTGATTCATGGCAAGGAAGACAAATTTCAACGAGGTTTGGCGCAAAAACATCGCTGACCGCTTTTAGTGGAACTTTTGTTTTCTGTGAAAATAATCAATCTCGTGGCTAGGTTATGTAGCAAAAAACGAGAATCTAAGGTCAGTCCATAAAGTTAACCTACTTGTGTGATACCAAAACACATTTCTGTAACAGTACTGTATAACACCTACCGCTAACTCAATTAGAATTGATATTGGCATCCATTAAGATTGGCCACCTCGCCTAGCTCCTCAAAATGGCTTCTAATTGACAAATTAAGTTTCCCGACTCACTTCAGAAGACTGATAGCTGTACAAATTTGCAACAAAAGGACTTTTATTATATTAAAACCCCATTTGGATGTTTACTGAATTGAGAAATCGCTTATGTCGGAGAGCTGATGTCGCAAATCGGTTCATCTACAGAAAGCTAGCGGCTCAAAACGAGGGGTGAGTATTTCGAAAGGTGAAGGATCACTCCATAAAATGCTGTTATTTACGTGTTCATTTACCGATGGACCAACTCTTCTGAATGTACCACTAGACAAAACAATCAAGATCAGTTAAAATCGAACGCGGAAACCATATAAATTGTCATATACGTAGCAGAAAACTCTCATTTGTGAATGAAACATTGGCTAACAATTGGGTCTCTCTCTCTCTCTCTCTCATTTTGTTTATAGCAGATTTTTTTTTCTTATCTGTATATGTGGTTAACCTGAACAGTTATCTTCACTTTCAGACGGCTATTGCTCTAATCCAAATTGCAGGGTTTTTTGTCAGCTACCCAAGCCGTCTGTAGAAAAAGGGCAATTTGGAAATGGATAGTAAAAGTAAAAAAAAAATTTAAAAAACGATTTTCAAGACAGAAGAAAATCGGTATATTGCCTTTTCTCTCATTCTGAGAAACAACAGATGCAAACAGTAGGAGAGTCCGAGATAAACCTTTCAGAAACGTGGCTGCTGTTTTACTCACACATTACCCCATATTAATATACTAGTCTTTTAGGATAATGTATAGTTGGATAGTTGACGGTTGGTTTATATACATTAACAGACTAGGAGAGCAGATTCTAAAGACCTTTGCATTTAATTGCTTTTTGCACTTTTCAGTTTGTATCGGAAAGTCCTTTTTTTCTCCAACACGACTCCTATGTCGTGATATATATATATATATATATATATATATATATATATATATATATATATATATATATATATATATATATATATATATATATATAGGCACAGCAATTTGTAAATGCGCAGTTACAAAACAGTTTCCTACGCTTCGAGTTAATCAAGCTATTCGTCAATGGAAGAAACATCTTACTGAAAACCAAAACATATGCTGAGAGAGAAAACCTTAATTATTTACATTTTATATTTTCGAATTACAGGACATCAACCAAAGAAAAGGTAAATAATTTAAAAGATCGGATGATAAACAGCAGCAGAATGTGTTATATACATGTCTGTCTTGAGTTGGAGTCCCTGGCCATATTTTCTCCAAATTTTGAATGTCCAGAAAATTGCAAGACGATCTGATTTTAAATTTATTCTTGGATACTTGAATATATTACTGTATAATGTTTCCAGATTTTGTTTTTAATTTTACTGAAATTGTGCCCTGTACTTCAATAGGTAACAAACAAACCCTTTGGACGGATTGCTACAGGCGTTACTCAGTCGATTTGACAACACATGAAAACGATGTGATTCGCTGCCACCAGAGGTTAATCTGTCATGACGTGCATGGTACAAACTTCAAAATTTCTGGTGTTTTTCAAAACCGATCACATCTATTTAGGGATTATGAGATTGTGGACTACATGCAAGTAGTACTTACCTCCAAAACTGAAAAGCTTGACGACTTGCAAAAACTACTCACCTCCGAAACTGAAGAGTTTCACAATGGAAGTGCTTTGCAAAAACACACGTTAGCACATTTTTACGAAGAATTTAACTTAGTTCAAATTACAGTCAAGAAATATGTTAGACTGACTTTAGCAAGTCATCACAACAAAGTAAAATGGTCAAGTGTGTGAAACTATTTGTTTAGACTCTTAACATGCACCACAGACAGCACATGGCTGCTATTATTAGACCGGGTAATCCCTGTTATCAGATGTTCTAGCCGCATGGATAACCAGTTGTATTAGACGTATACAAAACTGATGATAACACAGAACAACATTTTTAAAGTTTAAGTTTAAAATATGTAAAGGCACATGCCCGAGTTGGTCCTTACATTTCAACTCAAATATCCCTAAAATGTTTATATTTATCCTGTACTTTTCACATGTTGTTTTATTACTTGAGCAGCAAAATGCATCAAACAGAGTTATATATATATATATATATATATATATATATATATATATATATATATATATATATATATATATATATATATATATATATATATATATATATATATATAATTGTTACAAATTCGCAGTTCAATACGTCCCAAAATGAAAAGCTCCATGATGTAGTAATTTGCAATTTCTCATCAAGGTTTTGGATTTCGTATAAATGGTAAAATATTAAAATTATAAAGATTGAAAACATCTTTCATTAATTAAATTTTAGAAATTGATTGTTTGAATCAAACAGTTTATATCGCATCAACCAATTATGAGGCATGTAACATTTCAATGTTGAGGTATGTAACATTTCAATGTTGGTGTATACGAGAATTTGCGTAAATTATCGTCGCAAAAGACAAAATTATAATATTTCCATTTTAAAAGTAAGTTTTTCATTAGTTCTGCACAACTCTGCTGATGAGATATAAGCGATAAATGAATCTTTTTTTGAAAAGGTACACCCTTTCAACAAGAACAGTACAAATGTTTTGTGCCATATAACATTACCATTAAAAATGGATTCATATATCCATTGTATGGAAACATGTACGCAAGCGTGATAGCTCCAAGCTGGAGAAGAAATGTCTTCAGAGACTTCATTCACTTTTGTCATAATTTTTGTTAAAAGTCCTACTTCCCTGTAACAAATTTGTTTCGTGCAGTAACTACGTTTGGGACCGATCATTCTGCAATTGTGTGTGTTTTTTACACCTGTATCTAAAGCATGGCATCAAGAAGAACGATATCTGGCATTCACTACGCTATGTAATAATAAAACTCTGTCATCGTTATGTGCTGCTTTGATGTATATTGGTCGCCATGTCAGTCATTCGGGTAATTTGTTCAACGTTTTAATTATCTATATTATTTTTACATCATTTATTATACCTCATCTCAGAAGAGGTAGTGGGTAAATTGTTTGTTAATATGTGAAAAATATATTAACAGATTTTTTAATTAATGCAGCACATAATCTTCAAATTTGGCAAATGTTTATAGTTTTAATCAGGGAGGTTTTTACGTACATAATAAAAATGCAAGCTTATATGAGGCAGGGAGGTGTTCTTTCGCCTTTGTTATTTAATATATACATAGACGATTTAAATCGTAAGCTGGGACAGTATCACGTGGGGATACATTTGACACTAAATGCGTCATTTCTTAACAATTTTAGTTTTGCTGATGATATGTCATTGATAAGTCCTTTTATCGCAGGATAAAGGAAATTATTAAAGATATGTGAACATTACGCATTTGAGAATGATATCATATATAATACACAAAAATCGGTCTGCATGGTTTTTCAGTCACCTGCTGTCAAATTACCATTTCCTCCCTCTGTAATTCTTAACGGCCATGCTCTTGCATATGTCGACAGTTATACGTATTTGGGTCATATGCTAAAATCCAACCGGTCAGATGATGAAGATATGATGAGACATTACAGATTTCTGTGTACTAGAACAAACATGCTTTTACGTAAATTTAGAAATTGTTCTGTGAATATCAAGATTAGATTATTCAAATCTTATTGTTGCACAATGTACTGTGCTCCTCTGTGGACAAACTTTAGTGAATGTATGAAAAGAAAACTAGTTACTGGCTATAATAATAGTCTTCGTTTACTACTAAGCCTTCCAAGATGGAATAGTGCCTCTACCATGTTTGTAAACTATAACGTATTTAGTTTTGAAGAATTAATGAGAAAGTATGTGTTTTCAATGATGACACGAATATCAAATAGTAAAAACTGTATCTTGAAATCGTTGTGGAACTATGATATTCATTTAAGTTCTCAGATTATAGATAGATGGAACAAATTACTATTTAAATGTCTCACATGATTTTATTCCTAACAATGACAAACACATTCTGTAGTTGTAGATGGGTATGTATATTTGCACATAAGACACCTATGAACTTCTATGTCTTAAAATACTTCTATATTCTATATTCTATTTTATTGTATATTTTAATTTAGATGTATGGACCATGCAGTCTGAAATAAAGAATTCTTATCTTATCTTATCTAATTCATTCTCATTTGGATTTTTGTTATAAAAAGATGCCTGGTACACAGGGGTAATCATCCTGTGAACTTTCATTAGGAAAGGCCTCTAATAATATAAGCAATCGTGGATCTTTTTATGCCCAACCAAGACAGTAGTCTGGGCATATAGCATTACCCTTGTCCGTCCGTCACACTTTGCCAAAGTTTAAAGTTCAGATCAGTTTTCGGGCACTGTTGTGGGGCATCTATATTCCATGATTACAGTTTTGGTATTCTACACTGTTATTTACCTCTGACATGTTGACCTCGCAACACTGAGAAAATCCTGTACTGACATTGAGACAGCACTGCCAAAGACTAATATCAGTAATGGTGTCGTTGATATTAACAACGCCAACAATATGACGGACAGCTATTACTACTAGCCTTATCGCTTTCGTTTGTAGTGACAAAAATGAAACACAATGTCTGTACATGGTATATGTCTGCACTCCCTTTTTCTCGGTTTCTTTTTCTTTTCCTGTGTGGTTTTAAAGGACTCAGTTTGTCAGAATATATTCGCAGTTCCTTTCTCAGAATATGACAGCTCTGGCAAATCATTCTCATTAAAAATTAAGTATTTGATTTGGTCGATTACAACTGATATGAATAGTAGTGTGGGACGATATGGTCCTCTACGGGAATTAGCATTAAGCCCGTGGGTTAACATTCATGGGCCGTTATGGTCCTCTACGGAAATTTAACATTGTGGATTAAATCAGTTATCCACTATCCATCACCCACTTTTTTAGTACTATCCAACACCAATTCTTGAGCACTATCAAAAACTCACTTTTTGGAGCACTATCCGACACGCACTTTTTGATATACTATCCCAAACCCACATTTAGAGTAATATCCAACAACTATTTTTTAGTACTATCCAACACCCACTTTTTGATTACTATCTAACACCCACCTTTTGATTATTATCCAACACCTATTTTTTATTACTATCCAACACCCACTTTTTGATATATCATCAACATTCCGAAGTGAAAAAACATCCCTTTAAGAAAAGAAAAAAAAAATGAATAAATAAAGATCGACAGAGAAAATATGAAAGAGCATGTCAAAAAGATTTTTTCTTTCAGAAAACAAGTTAACACCATTTGTTTTCAAAATAGAAATTTTTTAAATGAGCCTCGCAAACTCAAACATCAGCAAATTAACACATTGGATTAGTGCTAATCCCTTCCTCTTCATTTACAATTACCCAACATTAAACATGAAGGTTGACAACGTTGTGGAGTAAGACCAGACTTCCAATGATCTAGTAAGTACAGTGTCATTTTGCCATCCATGTACACTACGTTTCTGTGCTAAAAATAATAGATGGCCATAATGTTCACAAAACCACTTTTCTATTTTGTCATCGTTTCTAGAGAAATCACTTCCAAAACAAGTCAGTACATGTTCTAAGGGAAATCCAAGACTGCGTTGATGACGATGACATGCTCAGTATTGTCCACACACTACTGAATCTTATCATTATAATTTCGCATTATTGAATTGAGTGGATACAGCATTGCGTCCCATAAAGTCGATGATATCGTCTTCCAGAGGAGGTAATTCATAAAAATCAAAATATTCCACGCTGTGGTTGTTGGGAAAGTAGACGGCAACCCAATGGGTTCCTGAGAGATGAGTGTCGTCTGTGTTGATGACACAAGCTCGAACGTCTTTAAGTTTCCGATGTGATAGTTCATCTTTAGAATACACCACTGGATTCCAAGAAGCTGTGTACGCAGGGCCGGCACAAGGGTATTTGGCACCCTAGGCGAACCTTCAGCTATGCGCCTCCAGCCCTCCCCCACAATTAACTTTCGAAAATGAATATTGTGCATTCTTCTTTCCTTCTGTTTTTCTCTTTCTATTTTTAGACTGTTATTATCTTTTATTTTATGCTGTTTCTCTTTCTTTTATTATTCATTCAATTTTATGCCCCCCTCCCCCCCCCAAAAAAAAAAAAAAAAATGGCATCCCTAGGCGACCGCCTAGTTTGCCTAGCGGGTAAACAGGCCCTGTGTGTACGAACTGTTAGTCGGAAGGTTATGAAGTTCCCAGGTATTCATTCTTCACAGGTAATGATAAGTAATACGTTCACACTTAACTTTCTCCTTGAAAAGACCTGCCAAGTAAGTCGATGAAGGGGAAGTCTCAGTTCTCTGTTGCAAGAGAGCTTAAGTGCGTTTCGTCTCCAGAGAAGTCAATGGAGTTATGTCCTTATACCACTCTTCTCTACTGAAATGGGTGTCCATGCTTCTCCCAGACAATTTTCCAACTTTTCTTCTTGACTCGTCATCAAACATTTGACGTGTTGCACGATTAGGATGATCTATTTGACAAGAATAACAATGTTCTTAACGCAGGAGTGTGATTCTTTTAGCCAAGTGGCGAGCAAAACAGGAGACTAAATGTATCATTGTTCTGGACATCGTGACATCATGACTGTATCTTTCTCTTGTTCACTTGTGGTCTGTGACAGCTGTTCTGGATGGAAAACATCATCCTCGCCTATCTTCATAGTTTCGTGTTCCATGTTTCTAATGGTCTAGATTCACTTCTCTCAAACTGTTGATTTCCAGAGTATTATCGAATTTTGCATACAAGATAACGTTCATTTTGTTCACCAGAGCTAGTGCAAACTGAAGTTCCACACGGAGTTGGCCTGCTTTTATAGGGTGGAAATGTTCTTCGTCGCTGCCTTGCTCTGGAGTGAAATTAAATCCCAACAAAGCATTTCCTCCTGCATACTGGTCGTCAAAATGCCTTGGCTACTATTGGTTCCTAATTGTCCAGTCCACTCTTTTAGTATGCAATTAAAAAGGCCTTGTTCTACTTGTGGAACTAATGAAGCCGTTTAAGTTATCTCAACTGATGTTAACAATGTACAATCATTAGTACTTTTAATCTGGGCAAATTGATTGATTGATGGATTAACTTTATTTCTTTCTTAAGAGGGTAGAATATATATTCAGCCATAGTACAGGAATAAAGGATGGTACACACTTTAATCTCATTATGAGGATAGCCATAGTACAGGAATAAAGGATGGTAACACTTTAATCTCATTATGAAAATAGCCATAGTACAGGAATAAAGGATGGTACACACTTTAATCTCATTATGAGGATAGCCATAGTACAGGAATAAAGGATGGTACACACTTTAATCTCATTATGAGGATAGCCATAGTACAGGAATAAAGGATGGTACACACTTTAATCTCATGATGAGGATAGTCATAGTACAGGAATAAAGGATGGAACAAACTATAATCTCATTATGAGGATAGCCATAGTACAGGAATAAAGGATGGGACAAGCTATAATCTCATTATGAGGATAGTCATAGTACAGGAATAAAGGACGGAACAAGCTATAATCTCATTATGAGGATAACCACAGTACAGGAATAAAGGACGGAACAAGCTATAATCTCATGAGGATAGCCATAATACAGGAATAAAGGAAACGCATAACAATAAAAGCAATAAGAGCATATATTACTGGTTGAATGCATTCCATATTTTGTGAATGTATCAGGTAGATTCACGTGAATGTATGTGGTAGATTCATTTGATAAAGCTGTAACGGTTTTCTTTACCCAATCAAAATGTTACGTCATCAGTTTTACCTGCCATTATGACTTGAATTTGTTCTCTGTATGACAACTGGTCGTGATTAACATAAACAAGAGCACCAAATACATCAGTTTATATGAGACTCAAATATTTATCTGATGCCCTGTAGTGTTGGACAATCAGCTATTACATGATAGAATAAGGTAGAAGAAACTATTCATCATTGTTACCATGCATTATTACCTTCATCTAAACTTAAATTTGCCAAGAGGTAAGCTCTACTGTGTGTAAATTGTTCAGAGTACAACAGGGAGAGAGAGAGAGAGAGAGGGGGAGAGAGACAGAGAGAGAGATATTCTACTTAATACAAATTATTTCCAGTAAATGTATTACTCGAGGGTGATCAAAATAGCATGATACATGATGCGTGTTATAAATTAGAAGGGGGTGAAGGCTGTTAACATATGATTACACTAAAAAAGATCATGTATGGTTGTTTAATTTCCTAAATAATATCAGCTATTATTGTAGAAAAGTACTGACGTTAAATGGGGTCTTTGCAGAACTGGTTTAACCGCAAGGCAGACTAGGTGGTCGCCTAGGCCGGCAAAATTTCGGGGGGCGGCAAAAAAACTGAATGAATAAAAAAAGAAAGAGAAATAGCGTCAATTAGAAGATAATAAGCGTCTAAAAATAGAAAGAGAAAAACAGAAGGAAGAATAAATGTACAATATTCATTTTCGAAAGTTAATTGGGGGGGGGGTGAGGGGGCGCAAGGCTGAAGGTTCGCCTATGGCGTCAAATATCCTTGCGCCGGCTATGGGTCATTGTATGCCGCGGCGAAGCAGTTTCAATACACTTCCTTTTCATAACACTCTAAAGCACATGTCGTACAGGTCATATAGGCGCTCAGTACCGACTACTTCAGTAATGGGTGCAATTTTTAAAAATTTGATTACACATGCCTTTAAATGGCGATTTTTCACTTTATTTCGATCTTCATACATCCATATTCCTTGCAAGGTCATTATATATACGCACCGAGATATACATACGGCAAAATCAATGTTAAAGTACTTGGACATTTTTGGAAGAGGTCAACCGAAAAGTGTGATCCAGTACGAACCGGATTGAATGTCGCACGCTGTGATGTCAAAATAAAAGCTGCGCGTGTTGAAAAACATTCATTGTGTTATTTGTTATGATAGACCCGACGTCCTCTTTTCATGAACCAGTTTAGTATCTGGCTACCGTTATAAAAGTCCATAGCGATCAATAATTTTCCTCTGGTAGTTTTTGATGACACTTAAGGCGCAGAGCATTCAACAATCAGAATTGAATAAACTTGGATTAAACGATATTAGTATTCAACTTTAGAACAACGATTAATATTTAATTTGAGTAACTGCTCCTACATGACCACGTTGACATGCACTTTAGAGGAGGGGTGTCAAACACACGTCCCGCAGGCCGGATACGGCCCGCCAGACGTATTGTTTATTATTATTTATTATTATTTATATCAAATATGGCCCGCCATAGCAAATGAGATTGACACCCCTGCTTTAGAGTGTATTAAAACACTTCGTTTATTTTCACACACACACACACACCCTTCCCATTTTAATTTCTGTACTTAATAAACTAATATGACTATTTGTTGGAGATAAATATAAAGTTCCTGTTATGATTGTACACATTTAAGAATACAATATAAGTGGATTTAAATATTTATTGTATTTTTGGATTCTATAACAATGTGGGTTATCTTTATTAATTTTTAAAAAAGTCCAGATCCTAATGAAGTACAACTGATATATTAATATTAATAGGAAGTATCCAACTACAACAATCCGATCAACATTTTGTAAATGTTTCTCCTACGTTGCAGATATTCCAAAATGGAATATTGGAGCAAAAAAATTTACCTCTATATACAACATATTTGTATATCTCCTCCCGATAATTTCCCTGCAACTTTCACGGGTAGCGCTTGTCAATAAACTTCTGGTTTTGCCACCCCACCCCCCGCCCCCTTGCCATCCGCGCAACCGCCTCCCCCCCCCCCCCCATCTCTTTCTCCCAAAGCAGCATAGAAACGTATGCCAAAATAAGGGCGGAAAAGTACAATACATAATATGATGTAGATTGTCATTATATACCTATATTAAAGACAACTGTGTAGAAAAGGGAAATTATGTAATTGGTTTCATTTGCGGAGACTTTATTTGTGACGAAATTTATATTTGTTAGCGTCGAAAAGAATTTTTTTGCAACGGAAATCGATTTTCTAACATAATTTTTTTTATATACGGAGAAGATGAGAAGATGACAGTTTGCTGCATAGAAAATGTTTCTTTATCAACAACCAAAGTGCAGTTTGTTTTGGGGTGGGAACATTTTAATTTGCAATCAAATCTTCGTTCGGGAAGTTAGCTATTATGTTTGACACGAATAACATCGTACTTATGACGTTAAGATTTATTATTTTTTGTCTCCAAAGCAATATTTCATAGCTAAAAATTCAATACTTTTTTAGTAATAAAATTATATTCTACAAGAATTTGTTGGAGAAGAAATATTAATTTGAATAATGTCGACTTGAATTAAATAATTTTTAACAAAAGTAGAATACTTGTATGCGACAAAAAGACACAACTGTATCAAGAATCAATAAAAAAAAATAACTGAGAGAAAATATTTGTAAAGCAAAATGAATTTTCGACGTGATTATTACTTCATGAAAGTTGCAAATTATGACTTTTTTTGGCAACGTCACTTTTCTTTAATTATACACTGTGTATATGTAGTAATCAATTTATATGAAAGAGTATAAATAGGGCCATACCATAATTAATATTTTAAACACACGCACGCACACACACAAATGATGGAGAGTGATTCTTAGGAATCCTTTTTGTAATTGATCTTTTATAGACTGACCAATAACAAAAAAAATTAAATATCTTTCAAACAAAGAATTTGGAAGGAGGGGATTAAGGAACTCTACGCACTTCCCAGTTATCTTGGTTGTTTGTGAATACAATTAAACCCCGTAAATCTTGACCCTATTGATCCAACTATATCCTTATAGTTGGAAGAAGAATTGGTCTAACAAATCGCTTTGAATAACAATAAAGGAACTCTGTTATTATAACCCTTTTTTGGGGGGATACGTTAACATTCGGAGTCTGGATTCACGAAGAAGTCTAATTGTACATCAGCTGGGCACTTTTACACAGCTATCACTCTGCTTAATTGTTCAGGATAATTTTCCAAGTAAATAGACCCTCTAGGTTTTTTAATTCGTACGGGCAACAAATGGAAGTATATTTGCACCAATATGCTTTAGTGTGTACGAAAATGTTTGACTTGGGAGCGATGCTAAGGCAATTATTTCCATGTTCGTGCCCCAAGTTCCGTCTTGATACATTTCTGACTTTTTCATGTAATCTTCAATGTTTTCTCCAGCATAGTTTAAAAATGTTCGGCCATACAATGAATGCTTCAGCAAGTAAATGACATGGCACCTGACACTTCTTTGGCAATTGTTCAGAAAGGCAGCTGCCGTCTTCTTTCAGTTTGTCCACTATTGTCGGTTCTCTTAAATGAGCATCCTTTCAATATCGAAAAGCTTGATAGAGAATCCTGGAAAATGTTTAGTTCTGCTAGAACTCCACGATGTTTTTAGTCAGGCAGGAACTCGAGTCAGATGAGTTCTTACTGATAAAATTTGTAATCATTCTCTCAGTGTACTTTGTATTCTTTCATATTAGCCACATTGCTCTTTTTTCAGTCAATCCATCCTTATTCTGAGAATATAATTGTTTCCTTCTCACCGCATCACGGGTTTTGGCTTGCTCTATAAATATACCTCTTTTCAGCCTTTTCTGTCTGCTCATTGTATATTGTACACCCAAACTTTATCTCCTTCATAAACAATATTATGTTCTTTGCATGTTTTGTTTTTTTATCGCAATCTTCCTTCTCAATATCTTGGGCTTTTTATATGTTAGATTTGTTGGCCACATATTAACAGTTGTATCTGACTTGGTTAACATACGGGGGGCAATGGGAAATCATATGTTAAAATGGTCCGTAGGTTAACATGCGGGAGAGGGTATGGGGACAAGGGTAAATCCTATGTTAAACATGGGAATGGTATTATAGGGACAAAAATATTTCTGGGGACAAAAGTTTTTATAGGGACAAGGGAAAATGTAATGTTAAAATGGTGAAAGTTAAAAGGATCGACAGTTTATAGGGAAAAAGGAAAATGTAATGTTAAACATTTTATTTACAATCCAGCACATCACATATACAATCCAACACACACTATCTACTATCCAACACGTCACATATACTATTCAGCAACTACTTTTTGATTACTATCCAATAACGAAAAGGGTAATAGTTTTTTATACACACACGTTTTACTTACGTACATACAAACACCATATCACACAAGAAGAGGGGTAGGATGTAAAAGAAGGGGATGATATTGACACACACTCTTACGCACAAACATACTTTCACACACAAGGGTAGGAAGTGTTTATAGACACACTACTATACCCTTATATACATACAAACATACTATAACATAGAAGAGAGAACGGATTTTACGTTTTGGTTTTGTGAAAGACATACACAAACACATAATAAACAAACACATATATACACAACATATTTTGACAAATACGATTAGTATCTCTCTTTTCTAGAGATCTGGGTGGCCCTGAAAAGGGCCGTTGGGTTTACCACTCTCCCTAAGCAGTAGTCACACCTAACAGGTCGGGCACCGCAGGCTGCACATCTCTGCACAAATTTTCTCCAACTTGTTTTGCTGGAGACCACGAGCCTAAAACTAGGCTCGTTGGCGTCCTTCTCCTAGTCTTCCTCCTCCGGGAGACAGTCTGGATGCCCGATTCTTCTACATTTCTCGTGGACCCTCATCTAGTTTTTATTCAGCAGCTAGAATTGCCTCTCCCTTCCTCCTGCTCCTTCAACCTCTTTTCCTCCTACCACACAGCCTTGACATTGACGACTTCATCATTCATCACCTCCCTGACGAAATCTTTGGGAATTCGCAGAGAGATGATTTCCCTCTTTAGGTGTCTGGAGTGGGGGGGGGGTAGCATTCGGAATCTTCGACCTGACCCAGGAGGTGCTGTACTATCTCCATCAATCTGATGGCCTCCATCAGTTTCCCGACTTTGCAATGCTGCTCTGCCATTTTTTCATCCTTGTCTGTTCGACAATGAATGGCAAGACTGAATGAATGAATTTCGATTATACTCGTTTTTGGCCCTTCGGCCATGTACGAGTGGTTAAGTTGTAAGCACGATGTACTAATTGATTAATCACCAGACGGGTGCAAGGCACCCGTTCTGGTACATTACTGTGTGCAAAGCACACTAATAAATTGTTCGTCAAATGGGTTGCCGGGTTGCAAACCCATTTGACGCATTACTGCGTGCACCGCACGCCACTTAATTGAATGTCTGGAGAGGCAGGCTGCACGGATTCTGTGTTTTAAAAGAGTTTAATCAAAAGGGGTTTTCAAAAATCCAAACGGAAAACCACACACAGTCAGGCAATTTTGATCAACTGGTCCCTGGAGATTCTCGTGGGGGTGGGTCCGGTGCGACCGAAGGGCTCGACTCTCATCACGGATCACACCGCA
Organism: Margaritifera margaritifera; assembly: GCA_029931535.1. NCBI lineage: Eukaryota > Metazoa > Mollusca > Bivalvia > Unionida > Margaritiferidae > Margaritifera > Margaritifera margaritifera. Next base: position 2,334,455 of record JAQPZY010001504.1, read on the forward strand.
CTCTGGGATTCAGTTTTGTCGCCAGTTTCCGCTGATCTTTTTCCAGCCCTCCTTCTACTGCTGTTTCTATCTCCCTCCCTCCCTCCCTCTCTCTCTCTCTCTCTCTCTCTCTCTCTCTCTCTCTCTCTCTCTCTCTGGTCCACGTGCTCCTGTCGGTAGCTCGCCAAAACTCGCAAGAAAGGTTGCTCCAATTGTTAACTGATTCAGGGTAGCTCGATGGGGGATGGGTTGACTGACCACAGTCCAGCTGAAAGCACGGCAGACTAGCTTTCCTGATTTACAGTCACCACCCGTTCTTCGTCTACAGCGGCTATGTTGTACAACCATCTGGTTTCCTTCCCGGGTTATAGTGGGGGCCCCCTATCCCTGCTACAGTTGGATGGATGACCTCTCTGTTATTTCAAGACGGCGGGTCTCTCCACGTGCTAGATGGGTTGTCCCGTGCCAGCTTACGCCCAGGTTTTGTCTCTGGCTTCGCCGACCTTTATCTCTCTACGGCTGGCTCCTGACTGTGAATGAATGGCTAATCCTGGGCATAACTGATTATGATGATGAATTTGAATTATACTCGTTTGGGGCCTTTCGGCCATGTACGAGTGGTTAAGGGACGCACGCCGCCCTACTTAATTAATACATACCGCCCCCTCGCTGCATGGTTTCCCTATTTTGAGGGTTCATTGGCGGCGCGATATGGGAGGGTGTGTAATTTACTCGTCATATAAGTTGCCGGGACGCTAACCCATCTGACGCATTATTGCGTTCATCGCACGCTAATAATTATATGTCTGGAGAAGAAGGCTGCACGGACTCGGCAAGGGAGACGCGAAGCGAAACGGGTGTCAGCTGAAACGCCTCGAACGTACATAATCAAAATCAAATTCTGCCCAGTTAGCTAAATCGGGCTGTCCCTAACAACCGTTTGTGTGTTAGCCACATGTTATAATTGAAATCAATCTAAACAGTTTTATAAATTGTCCTAATTTCGACCACTTTTAGAATTTGGTGCACATATTGTACATCACGTTTTCCGAAAACTTGATCAATACCGGCTTAATTTAACCCATTAATTTTGTTTTTGTGATCTTAATTAGGTAATATCGAGTGATCATTTCGGAACGGTGTGCGAATGGATCGTATTTGCATATTAAACGAGTTATTATCAAATTGGGTTTTCAGAGCCGAAAAGAAAACCCTTTGGCAATAGAGGCAATTCTTTTAGCCCTTAGAAGGGCTGAGGTGTAACCTCTGTTGGTGGATTCATGTAGAGCCTCAGGATTTCGGGCGGCTCGAACTTGCGTCTGTAGCGACCCTTAGAGCTGTATGGGTCGATACGGTCAGCAACCACTAGGTCTTTCATCTGCGGCCAGACTGTGACGCGCTGGGACTTGATCTTCCATGCTTCAATCCATTCATTTAACACCCACTATACTTTTCCCCAAAAGCTCTGATGTTGTCAGCTGCCTTAGTTAAATTGGATCTCTGTGACTTGTTTACACGTCCGACTCATTTCAGTCTCTTGGAACATGCAGAGACCGTCCGGAAATCTTCAATGTGTTGTATTGTGCTTCTCTATCCTCTAGGAACTCACCCAGTCCTTAGTCATAAGCGTCGTCGTAGAGGTACTTCGACACTAGTTGTATTCTCTGTGTTCCCTGCTTCTGTAACACAGGCTGGGTCGCTGCTGCTTCGCGTGGTGGTGGGGTTTTATCCTTTCGGTCTCCTGTTTCCTGTTTACCTCTTGGACCTCTTGTATTATTTTTCTTCTTTTCTCGCCTCCTCCCTTCCCTGCATTGACCCCTGCTGTACTGTTGTCACTGCTGGTGGTGGGATTGAAGTTTGTTTCCCAGCTTCAGGCATTTTCGAAACTGGGGGTAGCGTTGTTCTTGCTGGCAGAGGTAGTACTAGCCTGGATTCAACGGGGGGGGGGGGGGGCGCGCGATATCGGTTGAACCTGCGTTGTACGCTGCTGCTGTTGATCCTGCGGTCTTCATCCCTGTCCAGGTCTTCTTGGGGGGGGGGGGGCTACTTCTAATTCTCCTATTGTCGTTGAAATCCTCCTCCCAAATCAGTAGAAGAGTTGTTCTCCTAGATTTAGCCCGTAGGCTCCACCCTGAAGCAATGCTAAGGCCTAAGCTTTTGATTGCATTCAGGGCCTGGGTTGTATCAATACTTCCATATCTAGCACTATTTCCTATTAGCTGTAACTCGTTGCTCTGTTCTCTGAAGACTTAGGGCAAGACTGGTTAAAGCACGGATGTGAAGGAAAACATCCCTCACACAAAATAAAACCCTCACACAGAATACCAAAGGAAACAGAAATTGCGCGGACCTAAAATAAACCATTGTTCTGATCTTCTTACATAGGTTCACCCAAGGGTAAGGGAGTGTTTATATACACACTACTATACCCAAACAAACACACATTTTATAAGGGACAGGGTTTTAAGTTTTTGGTGGTGAAAGACAAAGACATACACAAACATATACAAAAAATAAAACACAAATTGTTTTGGCAAATAAGATTAGTATCTCACTTTTCTAGAGACGTGGGCGACCTTAAAAGGAGCCGTTTGATTTGGTGAGCGGTCCTGGATTTTTATCTTCTGGCAGACGGCACCGTCTCACCACCGACTTTACTACAGCACAAGGTCGGCTCTTTCTAAAGGAGAAGGCGAAATCTTCCGTCTCCATTTCACATTCTACTTCTCATTCTTGTTGTTGTTGCCTCTGCTGTTGCTGCTTCTGCTGTTTCCTCCTCTGTCTCTCCCCCCAGTATTCTTTTTTTTTTTTGGGTGGGGATGATGATCTCCTCGCGCAGGACATCTACCACCAGGTCCTGTGCCATTTTCAAGAAGATGACATTTTTTTTCACTCAGTGGAGGTGAAAAATTATCACGCGAAGGTCTCTTCTTATGAGTTGAGCTCAAGAAGTCTGATATATTTGTCTCATATACTTTAACTCTTCCAAAATGTCTTGTAACAGACTCACCATTTTGTTTTCATTCCCTTCCTTCGGTCTTTCCCAATTCAAAAGTTTCTCTTTTTCTACTTCTTTTTTTTTCCCCTCTTCTTGCTGCTGTTCAAGAAATGCTTCTTCTGCTTCTTTCTGTCGTTGCAAAAAATTATCCAATTCTTCCTTCTGTCTCTTTCTGAAATCATCCACCACTGGTAATAATGGAACAGGAGGTGAAGGTAATACTACTGTCAAAGGCAAACATTCTTGCGGGGACGACAGAAAATAAGCCAATGCTAAATTAAAGTCATTCTCTTCTGGAAGAAGAATACTGGTTGCAGCTGCATTAGTAGTCGTAGTCATCATACTATCACTCCGATGATATGAGGTCTCCACAGCAGACGCACCCCAATACGTTATCTTCGTTGTTTCAGCCATAGGTATGGTACTCAAACTGTGCCGCAATGTTCAACCGACGAACGCTGGTGTGCCTATATATTAAATGTGACGTCATGCGTCCGCTCTCTTCTGATTGGAAGCGAGACCGCACGCTCTGACTGAATGTTGTAACGCGCGTTTGGATTGGTGGAACATTTCGATCGGGTCTTAGGCTATATATACAAGAGCATTCTCCTATGGTTTCACCTGTACTCAAGACAACTCAAGCAAGATGTGGGTAAAACTAGAGCCATCTACCATCATTTCCAACAGGCTGTTCAACCCAGACTACCTAGTCTATGTGAAGGCGTCATGGGCCATCACCAAGATTACGGACACGGTTATCTGGAAAAGAAGAATGTATGTGGAAAGGCAAGGGTGTCTGAAGCGGGTCTTACTCTACGGACCAGCCGTGCGACAAAGTTTGAGAAGAAGAAGAATAGTGAAGCGATGCCACTTATGTTAACTGCCGTTGGTTAACAAACTCCTGCGGCCCTTTTCAGGGCCACCCAGATCTCTAGAAAAAAGAGATACTTATCTTGTTTGCCGAAACCAATTGTGAATATATACGTTTGTGTATCATGTATTTCACAAAAACGTAACTTAAAATCCATTCTCTCTTCTGGGTGATAGTATGTTTGTATGTATGTAATGGCACAATAGTGTGTCTATAAACACTTCGTACCTTTATGTGTGATAGTGTGTTTGTGTGTAAGAGTGTGTGTCTATTTCATCCCTTCTTTTACATCCTACCCCACTTCTTGTGTGATAGTGTGTTTGTATGTATGTAAGTATAACGTGTGTGTATAAAACACTCCTACCCTTTTCGTTGTTGGATAGTAATCAAAAAGAGGGTGCTGGATTGTAGGGTGTGTGTTTGGATAGTAATCATAGAGCAGTTGCTGAATAGTATATCTGATGTGTTAGATAGTAGATATTGTGTGTTGGATTGTAAATGTGATGTGCTGGATTGTAGATAAAATGATTAACATTACATTTTCCCTTGTCACTATAAACTGTCTACTCTTTTTACTTTCACCATGTTAACATTAAATTTTCCCTGGTCCTTATAAACACTTTTGTCCCCGTAAACATTTTTGTCCCTATAATACCATACCCATGTTTAACATAGGATTTCCCCCTGTCCCCATACCATCTCCCGCATGTTAACCTACAAACCAATTTAACATAGAATTTCCCCTTGTCCCCCCCAAGGGTACCCTGCATGTTAACCTACGGCGTAATGTTAATCTCCCAATGTTCCCCAATAGTCACATACAACTACTCATATTGTAGCTTCTAAGTCACTGACAGTCTTTGATAAAATTGCTCAAGGCATGTATCACTGTCTATTTCCTGTGCCATTGCCTCGCTTTCTTCATCTTCAACAGTTCCACTATTCTGTTACATGGGTAACACAGGCTGTCTTTCGTACATCAGAAATAATTTACTCAACCTGGTTGATTTCTGAGCACTTGCTCTATGCACGAAAAGGACTCCCGGTAATACCCTCGGCCACACCTGTAAGCCGCTATTCAGCGTCTTCTGTGAAACGTTCCGAAGTGTCCTATTATTTCTCTCTACAAAGCCACTATGCGCTAGTTATTGTTTGCTTCGTTGCACATAGTTTCATGAACTCCTCTGAAACTTTATTCACAAACTCTTACCCCTGGTTATTATTTATATGCACTGATGAAACTCCGCGTATGCACACGAGTTCACACGTAACAGAGCTACATCCACAGATGACATAAGTTTAAAAGGTATAACCTCCGCTCACTTTGTACAATAGTCAATTGCTACAACTATATATTTGTACTTAGTCATCTGGCAAACTATTTCGCGGAAAATTGCACAATACGTTTAAGTTACAAAAAAGCCCAATTTATGTCACAGCGCCAATACTTTTTTTTTACTTTGTGACATTGATTGTCACAAGATCAACTTTTAGATAATATGTTTGAGTTAATTTTAGATCTTACAAACATGCTTAATATTAAAACAAAACTGAACAGTCAGAAATTTTTCATTTTTAATATTATGTCATTTTCAAGTTGATAAAATGAAATAATAAAATGCACTGTTTTGTCATGGTTTGCTGATTTAGCAGTGTTGTCCAATGTTATAACGCTTCCTTTTCAAGTACATGTGTTTTTTCTTGAAATACATCGATGTATACCGTGATATTTAAGCCTTACAAATATAAAAGTTGTTTTTGAGTGGCATTAACTAGTTTGGCTCATTACGTGTCATAGCAATCCAACGTAGGTTTAACAATATAGAAATTATGGAGTATATTCCATTTTTAAATTTCGACCGTTGAGATTTTAAAACTGACGTATAAAATCATAGTATCCGTTATATGCACGGATCTTTCCTTTTTTCTTTCATTCTTTCTTGTTGCATTCATTAATAAATGAAACAGTAGGAAAGATAAAATCCGACACGTTTTAAGTGATCAAATCGTATTTAAATACAATTTACACATATTTAAAACCTACAGATGGTTACTTGTGTATTTATTTTTGTGCACATTTTATATAATATCTCCGTAATTGAAACATATCAGAATAATTTTTTCGATGCAATATACAGCAGGATTTATAATAAGCAAATGACAATCATCTATGGAACTTGCCATATTTCACCATGCTTCTCTATCTATCTATCTATCTATCTATCTATCTATCTATCTATTGTCCGAAATCATTGAGATAGATAGATTCAGTTGCAACCATCTATCTATCGGTCTTTATGTCTATCAATCTATCTGCCGCGATTATGAAGATTTTTGAAATTGTACGTAACATAATTATACCGTACAGCAATACATTTTTTTAAAAAAGTTCCTAGTTACACCTTGTCGATGAAGCAATTATAATTTAGCGAGGAACGATGAGCAGACTTATTTCTAAAATTTCTATTGTATTAAGGCAGCAAAACATAAAATAAATTATACATCTGGAAGACAAACGGACAGCCGGATGGACAGATTGAGGGAATTAAACATTTATGTCAATATAATGAATATACGATTTATGTAAAATTTATTCTTATCTTCTTTCCTTGTGTTGATAAAATAATTCATCATTATGCATACTGTATTTTGCTGCAGTCTCTGCAAAGTTCGATTTTTTTTTCATGATCACCTTTAATGTCCGCCAGATAATTGTCGTCCGTATAATATTCAGTTATGGCATGCAAGGCAGGTTCATATTCGCCCTTTACTCGAGGATGGCACATTGTTCATAATTTGAATCTATTCCGCTTTATGCACGCGAAACATGGTCATTCACACATAAGAAGTTGTTGAAAAAAATGAAATACAGAAATATATAACTATATATACATGAATTAAGTGACTAACTCCCACCAATCTGAGCTTCTGGTGGTATTTTAGTATATGTGTCATGAAACAATGACACTAATGTTATTATATTTTGCTACATATATGAGTATTAAAAATATATTTACTCCTGACATGAAAAAACCCTCCTTTTTTCTCTTCTTTTTTTTTTAAAGACCAAGCTTAAAATGAACGTAATTGTCATGCGCAAATACTACTACTACTACTAATAATAATGATAATAATTTTTTTCCGCTCCATTGTAAGAATGCACAGTATACGATGTAAATATTTCGACTTCAAAACTTTATGAAGTTTTTTGTTTTTACTATATTCCTCTAATAATAAATGTGCCTGGCTGTTTACCTTTTAGGAATTTTTTTCATGTTTAGATTTGACAAATAATCTATCGCACAATGGTACCTACATCGTTACTGTCAAAAATTTAAGTAGCAAATGCACTGAAAAATGACCCTAAACAGATAATTCACTTGCAATGACGCTTACAAATAATTTATATTAGTAAAATATTCAAATAAATTATTTTCCTTGCTTATAGTTGGAGGATCTAACAATGTGTGCGTTGTTCCAGTCACTAATAAGAACCGTTCACTCCTTTCTAACGTGTACACGTCCAGAACTATACAAATTTGTGTCTTCAAAATTGCATGATAATTACTACCAAGTATAGATAATGAACACATTTGTAACTTGTTAAAGGAAGTTAGGACTTTTTGGAAAATGAAAGACAAAGGTGGCTGAGAACCTGTCACTCGTGCCATGTACTCTTTCCCATGCACTGATATATGTTGAAGTTCAGAGCATGATTGCGCCTACCTTTTACATTTTTTTGAAGGATTTCAAATATAATTTTATTTTATCCACAGAAAAAAAACAATATAATTTTAAAAGCAGTTCTCAACCTAGGGATTGTTGTAATACCGAATTAATGATAAATTTCATACAAGGAATATCACACCAAAAATAATGATCTGTGTTATGAAAGACTCGTGTCCGCGACAGCATCAGCTTTGATTAAGAGTGAACTCCTTACTCAGAAAGGATGATACTTTTTTTTAGAGTTAAGCCACTTGTTTTTCCCTAAAAAATCCGATCAGGTCATGTATATATCAAAGTTGACAGACAAGCACAGTTTATATTGTGCTTATACAATAGTTTCCTTTTTTGTTTCTTTATCAATGTTTTATTGTCACAATTACGCCGAAATGACAAGACGACAGAAAACAAATCTATCTTTAGTAGGGGTTATAAACCGCACAAGTTTGCACAGGAGTGTGATAATCCAAGCATGTTAAGTCCACATGTGTGTGTGAGTGTGTGTGCGTGTATGCGTGCGGGCGCGTGTGTGTATCTGTATATCTATCTCTTTATTTATCTATCCACACCGGTAAAAGATAACTGTCTAGATACCTTTGAAAAAGATAAACACACATATATATGTACATATGTCTTTATTTCTTGATAGATAGATACAAGCACAGCATTTATTTGTCTAGATATCGATTAATATATACTCTTTGGACAGGATTTCGGGAAGAAAAAGATATACATGGCCAAAACTTCCCCGGCTTCCCCCTCCACCAACTACTACTTCAACTTATGATAGTAGTGGTAGCAGGAGCAATTGTAGTAGTAGTGTTAGTAATGGTAGTGGTTGATCTAGATCAAGAGATCGAGATAGATCGATCGATTGATCGATCGATCGAGAGAGAGAGAGAGAAACTTTTTCATACACTATAAAAAAAATAACTGATTTATTTGCAATTACAGATGTAGGTACACTTGTTTAAGTATTCTTTGTATGTTAAGTGAGAATTAACTACAATTTGTAAATTCAGTCGGGAACCATACGAATTTCATCAACTAATGCGTTTTGTGACAGGTGACTTTCATTTCTTAATGTGAGAGTAGGACTGTACGCCACACCTGGCCCGTGCCAAAAGCGGAAATATTACCTTGTCATCATCATCATACTAACCGATAGACTATCAGCGACAACTTTAGCGTCAGCTTGGGATTGATGTTGGTGTTTTCTTTCACATTTTGTCGTTTGCCTGAACAATGACTTTATGAAACATTACTGACGCTTGGGTACTTAGAACAGGTATAATATCATTAGGTTTTCGCATCATTTGCTTGATTACAAAAACTACATTAAACACAAATTAATTCCTCTTAACAAAGAGAATCAGTGCAGGAAATGAGTCGGTGTATAGGGGAAAACTATTGAATATTGTGTTCCCAATATGATCATATTTTAATTCCTCGATGTGCTTTAGATAGGAACCCACACCGATGAATGTAAAGATATTAATACTATTTACTTTTGTAATTTTGATGATATCAATCAATAATTTAATTCTCATATGCGGATAATTATCTGATAGAAAGTGATAGCCAAATAATTTAATCTTCTCTGGCTATCTTAATGTAATAGCTTTTACATTAATTTGAATATCGCTCTAACAGACATTAACAAGGGCTGATTTTATATTTTGGATATGATCTTTACCCAAGTTGACAGAGGCTAGGAAAACGGTTGGAAACAATAATTTTCATTTAATTATGATGGAAATTCATTTCCCTGAATTTCCAGCAACGATATTGGAAAATTAATAATTATTAGATTCTTCGATATGAGGAATGTACGTGTTTAGACTTTCAAACTGACATTCGTAAATTTTATAATTAAAAAAACAAAAACATCTTTATGTGGTTAATCTGTTGTTTTCGCAAGATTTATCAAGTAATTTATGTATGTATGTATGTATGTATGTATGTATGTATGTATGTATGTATGTATGTATGTATGTATGTATGTATGTATGTATGTATGTATGTATGTATGTATGTATGTATGTAAATTAAGTTGCCTGATCATTTGTTAAATACATACATGATTATTGGTCGATATATATATATATATATATATATATATATATATATATATATATATATATATATATATATATATATATATATATATACATATATGGCTAAAACAATAAATAAATAAATATCAATAAGTCTCATATTCTAGCGGATAAGACGGCGTGCACCATTAATGTACATAGTAACATAAATCAACCGCAGTTCTTTCAGTTCATTCATTTCGAGACCCCACTATAAAATGGACCGGGTTACCCTTTTAAGTCTGAATTTGGCCGTCATCGAGAAAACGTCTCTTTATCGTGATCTGAAAAACTGTTACACGTTGTAAATTACCTGACAGAGTGATTGACAGGTGAAGCTTAACACCTAACTAACCACCTGTCAGTGCTAAAATTGGCTATAAAGGGAGCCGCCTAATTAGCCAACTATTGAGTACACCACGAAAATGACCAACCGGTGTATATTAACTTACATCCTGTTTCATCCGTTTAGCTAACCATGTTTCACCTAGTCAACGAATCATAATCCAGTGCGCTTCCCGAGAAGGTTGTAATATAGAAGTATTCCGTTTATAGAAATTCGTTATCAGGGTCAACATTCTCATAAATAATATATTCTTATCGCGGTATTCAGGGTCCAGAGAAAAGCGTACATAAATTCATAAATTCTCTTCTCACATGGCAATGAAGAAGAGGCGCAAATAGAACTGCAGTAACGCCCCTGACATCGGATTCACAAGAGAAATGAGAGAGAGAGAGAGAGAGAGAGAGAGAGAGAGAGAGAGAGAGAGAGAGAGAGAGAGAGAGAGAGAGAGCGGAGAACTGTCCACAAAGCCCATCTGTCCTTAAATTTTTGCAGCATGTGAATGTGACTAATTACAAGTCAAAGATTTTCAAATAATAGAAGAAAGTTTTTCGAACCCATTGGTCTGTAATCTCATCTTCATCTCACCCTTTGGCAATTTTTAAAACTCCTTTTCTCTTGATACTTAAAACAATTTATATATTATTTTTTTATGTCCTTTTCGCTTATTGAAAGGCAGCGAGCGCCCTGGCATTTAATTCTTCGGGTTTTGAAGAAATACAAGATTTAAAAACTCGCATCATGATTATAGAATTATTAGTAACGATCTCTTGATAGGTTTGACGAAGTCGAAGAGGGTGTTAGACAGAGGAGGTGGTATGAAAATATAGATGTTGGGAATCGAAAAGTTTGAACGATAGCTCTATTGCGTCAAGCCCAAAAAGAAATAAATTTGCGTTTTTATGAGATAACACTGAGTTATTAAGAGATATTGTGTTGTTACGAGATAATATTGAGTAAGTTCGAGAAAGTATTCGGTCATTACGAGATGCTATTGCGTTTTTTAAAAAAAAAAAACCTTGCGTAATTACGAGAAAACGTTGCATTATTAGGAGACAGTATTGCGTTATTACGAGATAAAACTGGATTCTTACGACATAGTCTGGAGTAATTACGAGAAACATTGCGTCATTACGCAATAGCATTGTGTTATCACGAAATAATATTGTGTTGTTAAGAGACGGTATTGAGTTATTATGAGAGTTTCATCCGACGATTATTCCTTCTTAAATGAATGATGTTTAAGTGGTTAGCTAAATAAGTTAATTTTTTAAAATCATTTTAGTGTACCTGTTATGTGATTACATATGACTATTGTGCCCGTACCTATCAATCATTTTTTAACGTATTTATCGCATCTGTTAGTTTGTCTCTCAATAATGTCTAATTGTCAGTTTTTCTTTCTTTCTTTCTTTCTTTCTTTCTTTCTTTCTTTCTTTCTTTCTTTATTTATTTATTCAGTATACAGGTGCGAATATATCTGTAGGTTTATTTTTTGTCTCTGTGTAAACACATTTTTCTCATCATTTTCATTTCTGTGTAAATTTATTTTTCTCATTCCTTTTCTATCTTCTTCGTAACTGTCTCTCGTTTTTTCTGACAGTCTTTAAACAGTTTTCTCTTTTTCACATTTTGAATCATGACCAGGTGTTGCCACGACTTGAGTTCAAGTTCTATTTTTTATGGATATAGTTTTTTAAATTTTTATTTTTATTTTATTTTATTTTATTTTTTATTTATTTATTTATATTTTTTTCTTAGTAAGAATGAACTTGTGTAAACAATATATATGTTCAAACCTAGGGAGACCGAAAACTATCAGGACAAAATAAAATTTCCGTTTTGAGAGGTATTCGGTTTATTGATGTTCTTTTGTTCACCTTAGAATGAGGTGAGATTAGATGACTTCTCACATAGAAATAAATGTTCATATATTGACTGAGGTCAACCTCAAAACCTTCCAAATGCTAAGTAAAGAAATAATAGCTGAGATACATATTTTTAAGGGTGAAGTCAGATCAGTCAAGAATGAGACGAAGGAAGCGGCAGAAAAGATAGTTGGAGTTGGATGGGATATTTTTGTGGAAGTGTTAAAGAGTGTAACTGTTGTGGGGAAGAGTTAAGATTTTCATTCATAAAGGTTGGGTTTGCTTAAAAGCGAAAAGCTTAAACAGTTGCAATAACAGATTGAGGAATAACAAAGCCCTAGATGAAAAGTTACTGTCAATGGAAATAAATGAGAGGAAGTACAATCTTCTTATATACGGTGTACAGGAATACCCAGAAGAGAATATATATGATACTATAAATTTCTTGGCAACTAATTTAGGGCTAAAAAATGAAATTTTGAACAATATTTTTTGCAGTGCACATAGACTACCATACAGGGATTTAAACATAAAGGCACCCAAAACAATCGTTGTGAACTTTTCCAACTATGCTGATACAAGTTAGTGTTGTCAAATTCGAATAATCTTATAGGTACTAGAAAATGGGTTCTTCCAGACCTTTCACACAATATCAACAGGAGCGCGGAAACTTTCCAAGATTGCTTACAGGATTCGACAAGGCGAGTTCTTGAGAACGAGAATACTGGACATTGGTCCTGGAAACTAGAGAGGGAAAGAGAAGACCCTGGCAGATAAGAGAAGAAAGGGTATGTCTTGAAAATTCCTGATTGAAAATGCTTTCTTTACTCCTACCCTTTTTATTGAATAAATTTACCAAACGTTTTGCTCCCTTGATGAATATGCATAGTTTTGTTTTTGTTTTTTTTTAACTTTAGAGATAGAGTATTTGCTTGAAACGAGTGAATAACGGATATATGTCATCGAGTGGGTGAAAAACTCAGTATTTTCACCCATGAGATAAAACATATCCATTATATATTCCGCGATAATGTCAGCGGCTTACTGTATTTTGTGTATATTCGCACAGGAAATATCAGTAGCAACATAATTTTCCTTCCTAACTTATAACTAGAACACGCAGGCATCTAAAAAAAGCTCAGATTTCTTGATTATAATGTCATCGACGCGGCAGTGAAACTCCAGTGAAGTATCAAAATTATTTCAATTGGAAACTAAAGGTAATTCACGGCGTAGCATACAATAAATAGAGGTTGTCTACGCTTTTTGAGTATATACAAGGAAATTTTTCACGAGTGAAGCAGAAAATATTGTACTGTCACGAGTGGCGATGCCTCGAGTGACAATAAAAAATGTTTTCACTTTTCACTCGTGAAATGTTTCAGTATATCTACTTACAAAACCCCTAGAATTTATTTTTATTATGTATGTTTTAAGTCAACAACCGTCGATTTGCATGGATGTTTTCTCCATTCTGTGCCAATGCGAATAACGGCTGCATTACTACACAGATAAAAAGAAGTTTCGACATATACAATAATTTTAGGACAACGACCTTTTAGAAATGTATCTTGTACAAATAATGCTTCAGATTGTGTATTTTGTCCAATTAATGACAGTTTTCAAACGAAAATGAAGATATTTTTATTTTCGTTAATGTAGGGTACTAGAGAAATATCACGGAGCGGAATACTATATAACCTACTAGGTTAGTGTTAGGTTTATGGTTAGGTAGTGGTACTATAGAAATATCACATCCGGCCACATCCGACAGATTTCATAGCATAACATCTTAAACAAAAGATTTTAATGATTGTGACTTTATTTGCATGAATTTCGGTTTTTTGTTTAGTTCGTTCCTGCATTCAAACGTGAATCTTTGGCCTTGACAACCTTGCAGTCTGATTCGGCAACAGACGCTGCACCCAAATTTCGATTGTCACTTAATTTCGGTTAGCATCAACACTCATCAATGACCGATTTCTCCATCGTTTTCAAACATGATTATGATTGTGTTGAGAGTTAAAATCGCTACTTAAGCAATTTTATTACTATATTTAACGAAGAGGTTTTCCTAAAAATGTGTCCGTTTGTTGTAGAATGTAAAAGGCATACTGTATGGGTGACAGAATATATAATAGCAACAGTTCATGTAAGTTCAATCACTAATAATTTGCAGGATTTATGTGGAAAATTAATTTTAAAACGTTAACACTTTAAGTCTACTTTTTGTTCTTTGGAGTTCATTTTTAGGCATTTATGGCGCCACCTTATTGATTAAATAAATGAATGTATACTAGAGGGTCTACAGTCTTGACACATTTTAAGATGTGTTCATCCTGAGAGAGAGAGAGAGAGAGAGAGAGAGAGAGAGAGAGAGAGAGAGAGAGAGAGACGAAGAATAAGAAGAAGAAATCAAATGAAATAGTCAATGAGTATAGATTTCATGGTGGCAATAACCAAGAGTTGCATTACATTTGTAATGACATTAAACCATATCTAACGAAGTTCATTATTAGAAAAAGTCGACAAGCTGGTTTTCTAAAAGCTCAATTAGACCTAACGATAAGTCTTATGAAGAGACTTATTCAAAAAGGTGAACAGGCTAAGTATAGAAGTTTTAATTACATATTATCATTGTACGTTTAATTGGATATTTGTACATACCAAATTTAGACAGTAAAAAAGCGAGAGTACAAGATGGATGTTTGACTGGGTTAAATATTTAACATTGCGCATATATATATATATATATATATATACCGCTCAAAGGAAGCTCATACACAGAGTTGCGTCATTTGGGTTAAGAACAAAAAAAAATTGAATAAACGTAACAAAATAAAGACAGAAATACAGTTTATATAGATACAGTCATTGGTTTGATAGATGTACAGTAAAAATAAATAACATTAAGAATTTTGAAAATGAATTTGATATATCTGTAAATGTGTATGGAATAGTTGAACTTTGCTGTCAGAGTAACCATAACAGAGAGAGAATTACATGTACTGGACGTACAATAATTGAAGACTTGACAATAAATTCCAACAACCTCTAAGAATGGGCCATGAGTCAATAAATATTGACGAAAAATTCAGATGAGCAGCTGATTAACAAATTAGATTATTGGCGGAGCCAGTGGTAGGCATGATATGAGGAATTTGTTCGAAATATCAAATGACTATGCCTGGAATAAGTTTTTGTTTCAAAGGCAGTTTCTGTTACTTTTTTTAACCTTGCTGTTGGAGACAATACAAATTTATATTCTCTATAAAATCTTTGAATACAGAGTTGTACTTTGCATGATCACCCATACTAACCCATACAGATATTTGAAAATGTCTACTACTAGAAGCTAGTTTTGTGAGGTTGTTTCTTTCTTTGCTTTTCTTCATCAACGTTACCACTGTCGTCAGTCATGAACAATTTTAATTGTACCTTAATGTATATCAATCAGAAACTCTTGCCACTTATCAGATTTGTCTTCGGAGTCATAATCACCTTTTCATCCTTGAGTAACCCCATTTATATTGTAAGTCTTTTTGAACAGATTACGATGGAATAAAAAATGTTTTGATATTCAGTCTCCAACAGATTTAGTGTAAACATGTAATATATATATATATATATATATATATATATATATATATATATATATATATATATATATATACATATATAAAGTTTCTTTTGTAAACATAGAGCGGGAGCAGTTAAAAAAAGATCCAAAAGACTTATTAAACTAACAGAAAGTGAGTATTGCTTCAATTAATTTTTGGTGCTGATTTAAAATTATCGGCTATAATAATGTCACCAGTTTTATTTCTGAAAAATAAGAATGCATAGTATTTCCAAAATTAATTTGCATTATCATTACTGTTATTAAAAAGCTAAATTCAAATCTTATTATTAGACTGATAAATGTTAAAAAAAAGTTTCATAAAATCTTGAAAATACAATAAAAATGTACAGCTAAATTGGAGGGTAATTTATGCATGAAAAGATGTATGGAGCCTTGCTATAAAGCGGCAGCATTATCGGAGCATTGAACAATGTACAGAGTATTATAGGAACAGTTTGCAATTACCTTTTTCAGTTTTGGAATGTGAATGAAGGTAATCTTGATTCTCTTGTGGAACGTCATCGTCGTCATTTTCTGGCGTTTTAATACGCCAAAGAAACTTTGAATTGAAGCTCGTCGCTTCATCCTTCCACGTCATTACGGACAACAACGAAAGGGGTCAATGGTAGATTTTTGCAAACCACGCCATTGCTTATCTCCTGTTATAAAAACTCTCAGATCCACAAAACAGCACGTTCCGCTGTACGCCTTTTGATGATCAGACTAAAAACCTGTGTGGATGGTGCTGTATACACATAACAAATACAGTCTTCCCGTACTTGTCTTAAACAAGAAACCGTAACATATACCCTTTGTCAAAATTAATTATTTTAAGTGCGAACACTTAAACTCGATAGATCTTTGTCCAGAATTCTAGTTAATAAGATGCTGTAATCCAGGGAACAAAGCTGGAATGTCAAGTAAAAGAAATTTAAGGTGCTTTGAAGAGGCCAGCTCAAAAAATCTTTCTTCTTGCTAGATCCTTGACAGTAATTTATGAATGTAATTGTATGTTGAAATATATTTTGTTTGTTGCTGTCACGGAATTGTATGGTTTATATCAATGTGTATATGTGATCAAAAATGTATTCGGGTTTCGTTTCCGACTAGAGCGTTACTCGGGGGTTGTTTATTTTTTCGGCTCTAGTTATTTTGAAATACTGAGCGCGATTCACCCCATGCTGCACGTGCAAATTGCCTGCAGTGAAAACTCACGTACCTAGCTGCTGCGCATATCTGTCACAGCTAGAGTACATATAGAGCGAATTCTCTATAAACAAATTACACTACGATGAGTCTTGTCAGAAAGCTTACCTCTTTACGGGAGCAAAACTTCAGCTGTAGAGCTGTTCCATATGTATGGTTTGGTGGTGTGTGAAGTCACAGAACTCTGTGTGGTTTCGTGTGACGTGTACGCTGTGTCTGGTGACGTTGTTTCGGAAGAGTGTACTGGTTTTCTCGATGCGAGGGACCAAGGCTTCTCGATCAACGGGTCTGTGTTAATGTGAAGGCTCTCGAGGGACCCTTCAACAGACTGGGAGGGGTGGACCATGCGTGGTGGCTCCTTGACCATGGACTAGAGCGGGTGGAACCGTAGATACATCTTGGTAGTCAAACGGACGCCACGATAGTTATATTTATTGCGTGTTCCATTTGATTGTTATCTCAATATTGCTATCTGTGCAAAATTACATTCATTCCCATTTCAATATCGCTATATGTGTGATAGATTCATAATTTCATACATCCCCATTTCAATATCGTTATATGAACGACATATTCATAATTTCATACATCCCCATTTCAATATCGTTATATGAACGACGGATTCATAAATTCATATTCCAACATCGCTTGTTAAATTGATAAATTGACGAGTTAACAGATTGATGGATAAATGAGTATTCTATTGATAAGTGCATAAATCACATGCTTTGGTCACCCTTGGTACTTAATAAGACCTTGTTTATATTGGGGTGTAAATCATATACTCTTATTTGTCGATTGGTGATAGGATGCTATTCACGTTTGTTTAAAATTCCATTTGTTAAACCCATCTTTGATTTTTCTCGTTGAGTTACTTGTTGTTGATAGTTCCATGTTAGGAACTTTATAATTTTCCTTATCTTTTTGTTATAATGGTGTCAGATTTGTTCATCTTTAAATTGCGTTTATAAATAAACATCTTATTAACGCAGTTGCTTTCGGTGTCTTCACTAATCCAGTCCCAACCCGGCTTCATCCTGTGACAAATGGTGTCAGAAGTGGGATTATTGGATTAGTCGGAGCACGGACGTCAGTTTGCATAGGTCTTGACTCCGGTAAGATTTTTTCAGTTATCTGTTTCAGATTGTGACCTTCCTGACAAGAACTAATTCAGGCGGGTGAGTGAATACCTCACTCATATTTTGTTTTATTTACCATTTGTTTGTCATATATACATATTGCATATATTTGGAGAAGGGATGTACGGTTGGTTCGTGTAGTCCTAAAAATTGTATGTGTTATATGATAGTGCACTTAGGATTGGTGATCTTATCAACAGTATTTATCATGTCGTCACTCAAAGATCTAGTGGAGTTGGGTAAACAGTTTGGGTATGAGGGGGAGGCCCTTAGAAAATTCGTTCAGGAGGAGCAGTCTCGGGAAAGGGATCAAAGATTAAAGGAGAGAGATATAGAAAGGGAAAAGTTAGAACTGGAGAAGCAGGCTGATAGGGAAAGAAGGGAATATGAGAAGGAAAAGTTAGAATTAGACAAGCAAGCCGAGGAAAGAAAGATAGCATTTAAAAGGGAGAAGATGGAATTTGAGAAGGAGAAGATAGAGTTAGAGAAACAGGCAGAGAAGGAAAGGATAGGTTGGGAAAGGGAAGCAGAAAGGGAAAGAATAGAGCAGGTAAGAGAACTTGAGAAACAAGCAAAGTTAGAAACCATAGAGTTAGAAGACAGGAATATGGAGAAAGAACATAGAAGGAAATTTGAATTATTAGAGGCTAAGAAAGATGGTCAACAAGAATCAAAGTTAAGAGGCCCTAAATTACCCCCTTTTGAAGATGACAAAGATAACTTAGATAGTTATTTACATAGGTTTGAGCGATATGCTACCATCCAAAAGTGGAAAAAAGATGATTGGTTGCTCCATCTCAGCGCGTTACTTAAAGATAAAGCGCTAGATGTATATTCGCGTCTACCCGTGGACGAGGCATTGAACTATGACGCGTTAAGAGAGGCACTCCTTAAGAGATACGAGTTGACAGAACAAGGGTTCCGCAAAAAATTTAAATATAGTAAACCCGAGAAAGGCGAGACATTCACCCAGTTCGCCAGTAGGACGGGGAATTATTTCCAGCGTTGGGTTGAATGTGGTAAGATCCAAAAAACGTTTGAGGGTCTTACCGATTTTCTACTTAGGGACCAGCTGTTAAACACTTGTGGTAGGGAATTGTACTTGTTCCTGAGGGAAAAGTCCTTCAATAATATCTCAGATATGGCTACTCAGGCAGACTATTTCGCCGAAGCTCGGGGAGGTACCCAGAATGTGATCTCAAGGGATAACAAGGGAGGTAATCAAGGAAAAGATCAGAGACCCAGAGAACCCGAGAAACTTGGTACACATAAAGGTGGAAACTTTCAATCTGGGAAGGGTACGAATCGTAGGGATAGACAATGTTTTACCTGTAAGGAATGGGGTCACATCACGCCCGATTGTCCGAAAAGGAAGGGGTTTGTCCAGAGGGTCGCGGTTGCTATCGAAAGCAGAGCATGGTCAGGGGGCGGTAAGCGCGATGATTTTCCGCGTGATAATTCAGGGACTAATAACGTGAATACGGTGTACGAATCCGCAGCGCGTGCGCAGATCGGTCGTGATGTTATTCAGTCGATCGGCACTTGTCTTTTTCCCGAGGCGAGAGTACCGACTGCTACTGGTACCGCCAACGGTCAAGAAGTCACGGTCTTACGCGACACCGGGTGCACGGGCGTCGTAGTAAAGCGGAGTCTCGTTAGGGATGACCAAATGCTTGGTTGGAAATCCCCGTGCATGTTATTAGATCAAACGATTGATCGCGTTCCCGTCGCGAGAATAGAAATCGAGACGCCTTTTCTGACCGGAACCGTAGAAGCTCTGTGTATGGAAAATCCCATATACGACCTAACTATCGGAAATGTCGAGGGATCCAGACTCCCAATTCAGTCTGATTTCCGGTTTCCAATTGTACAAACGGCCGAAACTAGGGCGCAGGCGCAGGCGGAGAAAACGCCACTACGTAAGTTGAAACTTCCGGAAGCCGTGACCGATATCTCGCGCGATGAATTTACGCGTGAGCAAGGGCATGACGCGTCCTTGAGCGGATCGCATCCGGTACCGCGAAACATTGTAAGGGCGGTGCAAGTTTGAAATTTGTACGTAGGGAAGGGTTAATGTACAGGCAATTTACTTCGTTGGAGGGTAGAACATTCTTCCAACTGGTTGTCCCCCAGAAATTCAGGTCCCGTATACTTAGAGTAGCGCACGAGTTCGGTAGTGCAGGTCACTTGTGTAGGAAGAGGACGACTGACAAAGTGTTAAGAGAATTTTATTGGCCAGGTGTAAATAGTGACGTAGCACGATTCTGTCGTTCGTGTGATGTATGCCATAAAACTGTTGAAAAGGGCGTTTTGAACGTCGTATGTATTGCGGTCATAGAAGACGAGCCGAGTGACCCCAACACAGAAATTCCCCTTGAGTACCCCATGGTTGTAGGAAATGAGGGAATAGATATGGTCAGCGTGTGCCCAGAATTACCTGAAGGTCAGCGTCAGCAAGTCAGGGAAATTTTGAGTAAGTACCCAGACGTATTTACAGATCGACCAGGTAATACTGGATTAATAACACACGAGATAAACTTGAATACCTCGGAGCCAATCAGAATAAAGGGATATCCAATACCCTTTAACGCACGGGAGACAATCGATGAGGAAGTAGGTAAAATGTTAGACCTGGGAGTGATTGAACCCTCAAACTCCCCCTATTCTTCCCCCGTGGTATTGGTTAGAAAGAAAGACGGAACTAATCGATTTTGTATAGACTTTCGACAACTAAATAAAGTCACCGTGTTTGATGCTGAACCGATGCCAGACATGGAGGGCTTGTTTTCAAAATTGGCAGGGCACCAGTACATTTCTAAATTAGATCTAACAAAAGGTTATTGGCAGGTGCCCATCGCTGAAAATGCTCGCGTATTAACGGCATTCGCGACCCCTAAAGGTCTTTTCCAGTTTAAGGTTATGCCTTTTGGTTTGGTTAACGCCGGTGCGTCGTGCGTGCGTCTTATGCGAAAATTGTTGAAAGGCATGAACAACGTAGATAGTTTTGTCGACGATATTCTAGTATATACACATACCTGGGAAGAGCATGTTAGGGCATTAGTCGATCTGTTTGACAGACTCCGCAAGGCAAATCTTACAGCGAGACCCTCCAAGTGTAGCATAGCATATTCTAACTTGGAATGCTTGGGCCATCTAGTAAGTGGGTCAGGGCAGTTAAAACCCCACCCTGATAAAATTGAAGCGATTAAAGACGCTCCTAGGCCAGAAACCAAGAAACAGATACGATCGTTTCTTGGATTGATAGGTTTTTATAGGAAGTTCGTTCCAAATTTCGCCGCTATAGCTAGTCCATTGACGGATTTGACTAGGAAAGGGCAGCCAAATAAAGTTTCTTGGGGTTTATGCCAAGAGAAAGCTTTTAACGCCCTTAAGGCAAGATTGATCAGTGCACCGATCCTAAAGTTGCCAGAATTAAATAAATCGTTCATATTGAGAACTGATGCATCCGACACGGGCTTAGGAGCAGTTTTGCTACAGGAGCAAGATGGGCTTAAGTTACCCATAGCTTATGCTAGTAGGAAATTGCTGCCTAGGGAGCAAAACTACTCCGTGATCGAAAAGGAGTGCTTGGCACTGGTGTGGGGTGTAGGTAAATTCCACACGTACCTTTTCGGAAGGGAATTTGTCCTTGAAACGGACCATCAGCCTCTCATATATCTGAACAAGGCAAAAGTTGCCAACGCAAGATTGATGCGTTGGGCATTGACTCTGCAGCCATACCGTTTCCGGATCGAAGCAATCAGAGGGTCGGAAAATGTAGGGGCCGATTATTTAAGCAGAGTGTGATTTGCAGTTTTTTTTTCTACCACGATATTCTGGTAATGTAAATAATACGTTTCAGTTTGTATTTTTGCAAAATTCCGTGATTTTCTAAAAGTGCTTCCACTTTTTTTTAAGGGGGGAGGTATTGTCACGGAATTGTATGGTTTATATCAATGTGTATATGTGATCAAAAATGTTTTCGGGTTTCGTTTCCGACTAGAGCGTTACTCGGGGGTTGTTTATTTTTTCGGCTCTAGTTATTTTGAAATACTGAGCGCGATTCACCCCATGCTGCACGTGCAAATTGCCTGCAGTGAAAACTCACGTACCTAGCTGCTGCGCATATCTGTCACAGCTAGAGTACATATAGAGCGAATTCTCTATAAACAAATTACACTACGATGAGTCTTGTCAGAAAGCTTACCTCTTTACGGGAGCAAAACTTCAGCTGTAGAGCTGTTCCATATGTATGGTTTGGTGGTGTGTGAAGTCACAGAACTCTGTGTGGTTTCGTGTGACGTGTACGCTGTGTCTGGTGACGTTGTTTCGGAAGAGTGTACTGGTTTTCTCGATGCGAGGGACCAAGGCTTCTCGATCAACGGGTCTGTGTTAATGTGAAGGCTCTCGAGGGACCCTTCAACAGACTGGGAGGGGTGGACCATGCGTGGTGGCTCCTTGACCATGGACTAGAGCGGGTGGAACCGTAGATACATCTTGGTAGTCAAACGGACGCCACGATAGTTATATTTATTGCGTGTTCCATTTGATTGTTATCTCAATATTGCTATCTGTGCAAAATTACATTCATTCCCATTTCAATATCGCTATATGTGTGATAGATTCATAATTTCATACATCCCCATTTCAATATCGTTATATGAACGACATATTCATAATTTCATACATCCCCATTTCAATATCGTTATATGAACGACGGATTCATAAATTCATATTCCAACATCGCTTGTTAAATTGATAAATTGACGAGTTAACAGATTGATGGATAAATGAGTATTCTATTGATAAGTGCATAAATCACATGCTTTGGTCACCCTTGGTACTTAATAAGACCTTGTTTATATTGGGGTGTAAATCATATACTCTTATTTGTCGATTAGTGATAGGATGCTATTCACGTTTGTTTAAAATTCCATTTGTTAAACCCATCTTTGATTTTTCTCGTTGAGTTACTTGTTGTTGATAGTTCCATGTTAGGAACTTTATAATTTTCCTTATCTTTTTGTTATAATGGTGTCAGATTTGTTCATCTTTAAATTGCGTTTATAAATAAACATCTTATTAACGCAGTTGCTTTCGGTGTCTTCACTAATCAAGTCCCAACCCGGCTTCATCCTGTGACAGTTGCAAACTTTAGAAATAAACATTGATTTTTAAAGTCTGACTGGGGGAAGTCTGACTGGGGGAAGGGGGAGAGTTGTTACCCGATATTTGTGGTTATTTTGGAATTTTGGTCTTTAATATTATAACAAAAAGACCTTGCAGAACATACCGGTAGACACTCTACCTGAATAGAAGTCAGTGATGTACTAAGGGTTAATGGCGCCCGCTGGCGACGATGATGATCCCCCAAAGGACCAGAATACAAGGCCCGAATTTTTATCAGTTGTTTTTGGCACCCCAAGACCTCTGGCCCCCCCCCCCCCCCCCCCCCGTTAATACGGTACAGATAGTAGTCTCAATTATTTATTAGTGTGGTTTCATTAATTATTCTCTTCAGCCGATGTAAGAGACTAACAGGATTTAGAATAATAGAGCAGGGTATCTGTTACTCAATAAAGGAGGAAATTAATCAACTGTGATGTACTTATGTATAGCGATCAATGATGACTTGTGTCGATCAGGTTGTAAAAGAGGTATCAGGTGTGAAGCCTGGGGGGAAGAAAGAAACACAAAGCAAATT
Organism: Margaritifera margaritifera; assembly: GCA_029931535.1. Taxonomy (NCBI): domain Eukaryota; kingdom Metazoa; phylum Mollusca; class Bivalvia; order Unionida; family Margaritiferidae; genus Margaritifera; species Margaritifera margaritifera. The sequence continues at coordinate 2,358,007 of JAQPZY010001504.1, forward strand.
TTAAACGAAAACAAATCTCACCGGCCATCTGTGGCCTTTGCATGGGCAACCTTTGGCACCCCCCCCCCCCTTTGGTAAATTCTCCAATGAGTTTTTTCAGGTTTAATATTGCTCTGTGTGTATGTGGCACACTAATGTGTTGGATTGAGGTATTGAACAATTCACCACTTTGTGGTATCTTCTCCTACTTGTGAAGAGTTCTGTATTTACTGCACGTTGTCACATACCGCTACTATCCTATTTATATGGCGCAAAAACGTTAGAGATTTGTAAGCAATAAACAGTTATTAAACACACCAACATTCATAAAAATGCAATAAATATGTAATCATATTTTACTTGATCATTAGAAGATTGGTAAAAATCATCAAGTTTATGCAATCTAGGCTTTTCAAGTTTCACCTTATTTTCTGGTTTGGAAGATCTTTGCATCGAGATAATTAAATGCATAAGGTTGAATAGGTGCACATTGCACAATAGCATCATCAAGGTCGTGCAAATACTGAGTCACTAAACATTCTTCTGCCAATCTTTCATTCAAGTAGGCAATTGTCTTCGCTCTGTTTTTATTTAAATCAGAACTTTTTCTCTGTATTTCTTTGAAGTTATATCATGCCGAGTTGTTTGTTTTTCAGATCCATCCGGTTAAAATAACATGCAAATACAAGACCGTTAGCTTACTCCTGTTGCTGCCATTTATTGTGCCAGAAAAAAACCACAATAAATGTTTTCTGAGGGCACACTTCCACAAAACATTTTATTATTTCTTTAAGGAAAAGTCAGTTCTATTTATAAGTAACACATTTCAAGGCTGTTGACAGAATTTATTTTCTATGCTTTTCCATGCCTCTTCCCTTGTGTTTCAAACGAATTGTTGATCTTTTATAGATAGTTCGTGATTCTTTCACATTATATATATCAGATTACTTTTGAACGTCTAATAAGTAAGCAACACCACGGTTGCTGTCCTGTAATCCGATATTAAAAAAGACACGTCCATAAATCATATCCCTTCAGTATTCAAGTTAAAAAATTGGTATATGCCTGTTTTTATATTGATTGAATGGCATATGGATATTTAGCATTTATTATGTGTAAATTGTATTCAGTAACACGTGATGGAGCATAGTTAAATCCATTGGAGCATAGTTAAATCCATTGGAGCATAGTTAAATCCATAACTGTTAACTACTGTCTGTGAAGTAGTTTCAGATTTAAAAGGGTTCAACAACCTTAGCTTTATTGTGTAACTAATAGAAGGCCCGCTGTGTGTATATATCTTTTTAGCAGTTGAAGCTGCATCTATTAACTTCAAACCTAAATAAATACTAGTAGTGTGATACTGCTGACTTGGTACAATAAGAAGATAGTAAAGCATATACATCCAAGAATACGCTCCAGTCAGTCTCCATTACTCGTACTGGTTTAACTTTCGATTTGTGTTTCAAACATTCAATATCAACACTTTCTTCATTGTCACCATTTTCAGTATTTCCCCCTTTTGATTTGTTTCATGTACATTTTGCATTTTGTAAATACCATAAGTGTTTAAAATAGTCTTTATTTGATTATTGTCATTGATGTAGTAAAATATATATTTTTTTAATTCAATGGAATAACCCCTAAAAATATATTCTTTACAATGATATCGATAGATTACCATTTCTATTGTAAATTTGATTTTTGAAATATACTTCTTTCTCAGAGAGAACGTCAAGTGTAATATAGCTCTCCATTTATCTGGCAAAAACAGTTTGACTATGCGAAACATGTTTATAGGAAAAATTTAAAGAGTTGTGCTGAAGGCACAGGCTCCAGCCGTTAAAGCTCATATTTTTCAATTTGTATGCTTTGTTTTAATTATTATAGACTTTATGTTCGCAGTAAGTTTCTCCAAAATGTCTTAATCATTCAATTTTGTTCCTTCCTCTAAAAACAGTTTTGTTTTCAGTTCCTCTGTCCACCTTCAGTAAGGTTCTGACGTCTTGGCTTTTTGTGCTGTTTATTTTGCTTCTGACTGCTATTGTACAACCCTTGGCGTCGGCGACGAAGTTAGCATGTATCATATTATGTGCACATGTACTGCTTAACCGCACCATAGCCATTCTTTCTTCTTGGGTCCCAGGTAACATTTTGGAGTGGGTTTCATAGCATCTACCCTTGGGTTAGTGGCATAACGGGGCTAACTTTGAACATACATGTGCATCATTTGTACACTCTTGGTTAAGTTTTTGCGTTAGTTCATGAACACATATGATTTGTTTTAACCCAGTAGACATAATCATGAAACATCGTGTGGGAATGCATGAGTACTAAGCTCTCATTGCAAATGTCGGCCATTATTGTCCATATTTTACGCATCGCTGACTTGGGTTGAATTTCGTGTTTTTGTTCATTTCTTTCATTTCTCTGGCTCTGCTCATGCTAGATTTATGAAGTCGATGATACTATACATCTCTGTTAGCACCACATCCATACAGTAAAAGAAGCTCAACGTGACCTGTATTTCACATTTTACTGTCTTTGGTTAAGTTGTTTAGCTGAAGTCATGACCCCATGAGTTTTGGCATGTTATATGTATAATATCCTACTTAGAAACATGAAACTTGTTGAAAAGAAGCAGCTTGATGAGTACTACACCCTTATTGCAAAAAGAAGTCTTTGTACATCTATGTGACCTATATTTCATGCTTCAGTAACTTTGTTGAAATTTTGTGTTTGAAGTTCATTTACTGGGTGCTGTTTATGTTCCAATCATGAAACTTGACAATTGATTGGATGCATCTCTGTTAGTACTGCACTCTTACAACCAAAAAGTCACGGTGACCTACATTTTATGCTCACTAACATAGGTTAGATATTTTGATTCGCTCATGACCACATAGATTCATTCATGCTATATACATCCTCGCCTACTCAGAAGGACCTTTCTGACCAGTGCAGTTGAAAGTAGGAATATATATGTTTATTCAATGGTAAACTTTCCATATTAATGACTATACATTGTATATTGTAATAGGTTACCCTCAACAGGTTAGCTGTGTACTGTACATATGCATTAGTATAGGAATTAATTAAGCGGACTGCATGCTGCGCTTTACGCTTGAGGCTTCACCTGTAGTGGTTAATCAACGTAATTATTTATGCACGAACTATACTTGTGGTACTGGCTGTCATTCCAAGGTTACTCAAAGTTTGTGAGTTTCACTCGGTAAATTCTGGTTTCTAGGGGGTGAACAATGATAATAGCTTTTGAAGTAGATTGTAAGAAAATGATTATTATTATTAATAATAATCTCTGGTTTGCCTTGTTTCTTTCCTGGGAACACACTTTAAAGTGTTGCAATACAGGGCTGCGTGGTTTGTCCGTGGTAGCTATCGAGTCGCCAGATTCACAGACTACAGGTAGTGTATATGTACATACATATAATATGGACGCTAAGTGGCACTACCTATCGTTGGGGCTGTCTCATAGTTTGAGTAACTCGCGAATGCATTTACAAAATACACGTTCATATATAAATGATACAACAAATATTCGAATACCAATTTGAGATTCAAAATATTTCATGATAAATTTGTTTGTTTTTTTTGTTTTTAAATTGGATTTTGTCTACACTTGGTGATTGGCATGTGTTATGTGAACGTCTGAGTATCGGATCAGGCTCTCGACATATGCCAAGGTCATAATCTCATCTCTCGACATATGCCAAGGTCACAATCTCATCTCTCGACATATGCCAAGGTCACAATCTCATCTCTCGACATATGCCAAGGTCACAATCTCATCTCTCGACATATGCTAAGGTCACAATCTCATCTCTCGACATATGCCAAGGTCACAATCTCATCTCTCGACATATGCCAAGGTCACAATCTCATTAGCTGATCTACTATGCACATACTCCTCCTACAACTACACCTACTCCAGAAAAATCATTTTTTGAAATGATCAAAATAACGCTTCAAACATTTTGTGTAACCAAAGGAGCAGCGGCAGCCTTACCTGGAATTATTGATACTGTGATTAGCTGGTTATTAAATAGTGCTGAAAAATTCATCTCTGAACACGTTATGTTACATATCTTTTCATTAGTTGGTTTGTTACTCTCATATTTCGTCAGAGGTGTAAACAAAGCGACTGTAAGAGTTAAACGCTTGTAAATTATTTCAAAGAAAACCGTACCAGCTTTAACAACCTCATGGTTGTTTGTTTATTTCATGGCCAATGTTGTTTTTAGACGTTTCGAAATTGCTATGTGTCTTTTGAACGTCAGAGAATCTGATAGAATTAGCATTCCTGACGTTGTCGATCTGCGGAAAGGCTCGTCCAAAAGCGACATTACAACTATCATCATAGTCCTTCTTTTCAGCATCATTGTTACTCACTTTGTCATGCTGGTCCTCAACAGTTTTTTCCCGTACAGTTACTGGTTCTTTATCAGCCTTAATATTACCTAGCTTGGTTACCTTGGTAATATTGAAGGTAGGGTTTAACCCCAGTTTACACGAGTCACTGGATTTCTGTATCCAACTCTACTACTCATTTTCATTACCATGTCACTGGGTAACAAAAAGATACCATCACCTCCAACCGCATAGTCAAATTTCACTTTTGATTTATTTCTACTGTTGGAAGTTTACCATTGTTTTCTTCTCTGTCGTAACCTTGATGTCCTAGAATTAGTATCTCCATCAACGTTTTTAAACTGGCTGATACCATCGCACCGGACTGAGTAATAGATGTTCTGTTTTAACATGTACACCAACCGTGCAGATTGCGTATGATCCGGCATTTTTATTCCATCTAGATATTCCCTCATCTGTCAGTCTATTTCTGTTTATTACTGTCTTGCAGAAAGAAGTATGTTCAGCCTATTTCCTATTCTTTGCCCGACAGATAATTAATTTCATCAAATGTTCTCTAATACTAGCAGTCCCTGCCCCACAGTTATATTTACGTTTGTAAGTGGCTACCATAACGGATGAACCCAAAACCTTGGCGCGCAGATTTTATGTTCTTCTGACTCATTATTGATCAAGTGCTTGTTTTTACCCTTGATGTATCGCCAGTCATGCCGTGGTGGAATTTTGACATTGCTGCAGATCAAACTAAATTGCTTCAAATATATGTTGCTGTTATTCGATTTCAAAGCATCGTCATCAGGTAGAGGTATCTTGCATTCAGAGAGAAACGTTCGCATCTGGAAATAAACGTGACATTTTTATACCGATTTCGCCAACTCTTGTATGTTCCGAGTTAGTGCGAGCTTTAAAGCTTGTCTTGAAACAAAGTGGTCGACATCCTCTACGATGGCAAACAAACAAAGTCACGAATTTCTGAACGAAGCTTTTTCCCCAAAAATGAAAAAAAGACATTTTCATGTTTTCACCACTGAAAATCCTGAAACAAAAGCTAGTGTCGTGGAACGGTTTCAACGAACTTTGAAAGAATGTATGTGGAAATACTTTACACATCAACACACACTCAAATACATCAACGTGTTATCGCGTCTAGTCAAAGCTTAATATCAATCGTACCGTCGTAGTATCGGGCGTGTTTCAGAAGACGTGACACATGAAAACTAAGTAATTGTGTTTGATCGATTGTTTGGAACGTCAAAGTCCAGAAAAAAAGAAAGAAGTGTTAAACAATTGAGATTGGGTTTGCATTTGAAAAACAAAACGCACTCTTGACAAATCTTATTTACCAAACTGGACGAGGTAATTGTATCGTGTCACAGGATAAGTGCGTGGACGTGATCCTCGTGTCTATCAATTGGAAGATATGAACAAAGAAATGTTTAAAGGAACTTTTTACTTGCCTGAGTTACAACGAGTGACCAAGAAAGAAGACGACGTGTACGATATCGAAAACATTCTCGATCGATGAAAACGTAAAGTGGAAAAACACCGACTTCAAGAAGTGAAAGTGAGTTGGAAAGGATACCCCCCAGTTTATATTGTTGGATTGCCGCTTCACAAGTCATCGACTGTAAAAAGAAGAAGAGATTACCAACATGCCGTTAAACACAGCTGCATCTCCTTCTCAGAGTTAATCTCTCCAAGAACTACAAAAACAACTGCTGTGGGTGTGGTGTGGAGAATGTATTCCTAACAATCAAGTCGTCTTTTTCTGGCAAATCTTTGTGGTGTATTGTGTCACTGGAGCAGCCATTGGAAATTTGAGTTTGCAACAAGGAGATACACAACTGTGGACTATTATACTCGGTAGTTTTATTGGTTATCCTCGTTGAAATATTTTGACAGTAACAATAACGATAGCCACGCCAACGCCAGTCACAACTCTTCCAGTCAAAACTCTTCAAGTCACATCATTCATTCTCTAAAACGTTCTTGGAAAATCATAATTTGACAACGAGTAACTCCTCGGAGACTAGAACCATCGAACTATGAATAACCAATTTTATTTAACATTACCCTGTGACATTTTTTTGGCTGTGTTTCCCAACAACAAATTATGTTGTTTCACGGCCAAATTACTTCAGCCTTAATGAAAGCAGGAATAATGTGTTGATTCAAACTGGAAAAGACGTTCTAGGGCGCGGAAACACTCCTATAAATTCGCTTCATGCTTCTGGCGAAGGCATTACTTCCTCCTCTACGCCACAGCATGGACAAGGCAGAAAGAGACGTCGAAAACCGTTCAGACCTTATAGACACGCTACCGACCAGAAAAGGAATAAGAGCAGATTGAGAACAGCTGTCAGAAAATTGAATGTTTTTGATTACTAACTAAAAAAGAAAAAATGATGCACCGAGATTCTTGCGAATGTTTCGAGTCAGAACTCGATCTGTTTGCCGTGTCACTGACGATGATGATGATGCAATATTCCTAATGGGTAGAATTTCATCCTGTGTCGTTTTTGACCACCTCAGCACCGAAGATTATATCGATCTGAATAATAGTTACTTATACCTGAAAGTCAAAGTTCTCAAAATGTACAACACCAATATAGGCGCCAGAGTAGCTCCCGTCAACGATATCATGCATTCGTTGTTCAGCAAAATTTGTACTTGAATAACAAACTTGTACTTGAATAACAAACTTGTACTTGAATAACAAACTTGTACTTGAATAACAAACTGGTGAGCAGCAGCATGAACATTTACCCTTACCGAGCGTACCTGGAAAATATATTGACGTACACGAAAAGAAGCAGAGAACACACATCTGGATGGGTTAGCGGTGTGGAAACCTGATACTTTGGTCAAGTTCAACGACACAGTTTTGATTGCAGATGATGATGCAGACCACAATATTGGATTTAACGACCGCCAAAAGAAAATCAAACAAGGATATAGTTTAGAAATGATGGATCTTTTGCACTTGGACATGTGGTTGCAAGATAAGTATTTGTTAAACGGTGTGGATGTACACCTGAGATTGAATCGAAGTAGTACCGTGTTCCATTTGATGGCTAATACTAACGAGTACAAAACGAACGTCGAAGAAGCCAGACTCTACGTGCGACGTGCGGAAGTCTTACCTAAAGTGGGAAACGACATCAGTCAAACTCTCAGCAGAATGACAGCGAAGTATCCGATACGACGTTTGGAAAGTAAAACCTTCACCTTCTAAGGTCAACTGTCGAAATGCTTACTCACTGGCATCGTCAGCAATGCAGCTATTAACGGAGATACCGATCAAAAATCCTTTCGAGTTCCAACACTTGAACGTGTTCAAGAGAGAATTCACCCGAGATGGCCAGACGTTATATACCAGACCCTAGAGAACCTAACTTTTCCCAGAAAAATTACTTAAGATCTTACTTGACTTTGTTTGAAGCCACAAAACAATTAGGAACCAACAGTCACTCCAGACCAAGACATTTTCACCCTATAAAATCGGGCCAACTTCGTGTAGAACTTCAGTTTGCATTAGCTCTGGCGAACAGGGAACGTCATCTTGTATGCAGAATTCGATAATACTCTGGAAATTAACAGTTTGAAAGAAGTGATCCTAGGTTATTAAAAGATATGGAAGCTATGGAGATAGGCGATGAGGATGTTTTCTATCTAGAACAACTGTCACAGACCACAAGTGAAGAAGAAAAAGAGACAGTCATGATGTCAAAATAGCCAGAACGAGAACAACGCTTAGTCTTCTGTTTCGCTCTTCACTTGGCTGAAAGAATCACACAACTGACAAGAGAACATTGTCATGGTTGTCAAATCGATTATTCTAACATTATGCCAAACAACACAATAAATCTTTGATGATAAGTCAAGAAGAAAAGTTGGTAGAGTATCTGGGAGATGCATGGACTCTCATTTCAGAAGAGAGATTTTTTAAAGAGTGGTATAAACACTTGTGTGACCATTTCTTACCTCCATTGTCTGCTCTGGAAACAACACGCATCGAAGCTCTCTTGCAACAGAGTACTGAGACTTCCTGTCCGTCGACTTACGTGGCAGATATTTTCAAGGAAAAAGTCAAGTGTGAACTCATGACTTATCATTACCTGTGAGAACAAAATATGAATACCTGGTAACTTCATTACCTTCTGACTCACAGTTCGTACACAGCGTCTTGGAATCCAGTGGTGTGTGCTAAAGATGAACTTCATCAAATACCTAAAGACGTTCAAGCCTATGTCATTAACACAAACGGCAGTCATTGCCCAGGAACTCACTGGGTAGCCGTTTACTTTCCCAACGTACACAGTGTGGAATATTGTGATTCCTATGGATTACCTCTTTTGGAAGACGACATCATCGACTTTATGAGAAGAAATGTTTTATCTACTCAATTCAATAATGTGAGATTACAAGGACCCGATTCCATTGTGTGTTGACAATATTGTGCAAATTTTCTTCATCAACGCAGTCTTGGATTCCATTGAGAACATTTAGTGACTTGTTTTGAACGTGATTACTGTCGAAACGATAACAAAATAGAAAGGTGGTTTTTGAAACATTATGGATATCTATTATCTTAGCTCAGAAATGTAGTGTGCATCAATGGCAAAGTGACACTTTAATAGATAATTGAAAGTCTAGTCTGACTCCACAACGATGTCAGCCTTGTAAATACGTTCATGTTCAATCTTTTGTGAATGAAGAGGATGGGACTAGACCTAGTCCTCCCTCTTCGTTTAATTTTGTTGATGTTTTAGTGAGCTGGGCTTGTTTTAAAAAATGTTGATTTAAAAATTAAATGGCATTGACTTGTTTTTCCAAACATGCTGTTTCACAATCTTTCTGTCAATCATTGCATTTGTATAAAAGTGATCGTTTCTTTCACGTCCACGTACAGAATCTGAGGAATGTTTTCCTTCAGATCCGTGCTTCTCACATAGACAGCGATGCATTCACCAGTTGTGCCATCCATCGTTGACTTGTCAACAATCATGTCTACCATCGGAAGATTAAATGAAGCCCTGGTGCACATGCACAGGGTAAAACACATTTTTGTTGAGAATAGACTGAACAAGAAACTGAGTATTTATCTTTGGATGGCAAACAACATCGTAGAATGCGTGTTAAGAGAGGAGAAGCAAACAGAGAAGTAAAAATAGAAAAAGGAAAAGAAGAAGAAAGAACAGAAGGAACAGCAGCAGTAGGAAGAAAAGGAAGAGAAGGAGGCGGAGGAGGAGGAGTGGAAGATGGAGACAGATGAGCCTGATATTAGGCGCACTGTCTCTTACAAAAAGAAACGACCCTGTTGCGTGATGAGACCTAATAGTCGTCCAGGACGTCGTCGATAAGATCTAGGACAACAACCCCACGGCTTCTTTCAGGGTCATCAACATCACTTAGAAAAGATATACAATTCAATCATTGCCAAAAATATGTGTGTTTTAATGTTTGTGTATGCATACGTCTTCCACAAAAAAAACCCCATAAAATTTAAACCCCTTCTGCCCCTGTGTGATAGTGTGTTTGTGAGTATAGTGTATGTACAAACACTACCTGACCCTTTTTTATCATACGTTTATCTGTACAAGTGCTAATAGGTTTGTGTTATTAAAAAAAGGATAGTTTCTTTTGGTTCTTTTGTATACAACACCAAGGGATGCTTTCCTTCACGTCCGCATCTCCACTTTGAGGGATGTTTTCCTTTATGTCAGCTCTTAAAATACTAGTATATAAAACGGTGCGTTCGCCAGTTTTTCCCGTTCATCGTCGATCCTGTGTAGAAGAAAAATGGCTAGCCATCACGGAAAGTGGGAAACTTGAGCACCGCTTTGAGTCTTTGGACAGAATACAAAACCTGCTGGGCCGGTAGGAGGAGATGAAGTCTTACCCCAACCTCTGACACATGAAGAGGGAGATGATCTCCCTAAAAACAGCGAAGACCCTCTTGAGAGAAGTCATCGATGAAGAGGTGGAAAAGCTCAAGAGGGTATGGGCGGCGGAGAAGAGGGTGGAGGAGAGAGAGAGAGAGAGAGAGAGAGAGAGAGAGAGAGAGAGAGAGAGAGAGAGAGAGGGAATATAAAGGTAATTCCAGCGCCTCAACCGAAATTGGATTTGAGTCCAAGAGAAAATGAGGCAGAGGGGAGAAAAAGAATGGATTCCTGAAAAGGAGAAAGAGGATTGCGAGAAGGAGGTCGACGAACCTCCTTTTGGACTCACTGTCTCCATCCGCAGAACAGAGCATCACTTGGGCGAGATGTGCCCTTGTTGTAGAGCCCAGTCCGGTTGGTGAAGTTGTCCTTGATATCGACAAAAATCAGGGGTCCAGGAAAACACCCCAACGGCCCAAATCTCTTAGAAAAGAGAGATGCTATTCAAAATCATCGTCAATCTAAGTGTATTATGTTTGTATGTTTGTGTATGTCTGTGTCTATGTTCACAACCAACTAAAACTTAAAAACCCCTTCTACCCCTTCTTGTGTGTGATAGTATGTTTGTGGGTATAGTGCGTACTATAAACACTCCTACCCTTGCTTGTGTGTGATAGTGTGTGTATATTTCATCCCCCTTCTTTTACATCCTACCCCCTCTTATGTGATAAATATGTTTGTGTGTTTGTAAGTATAATGTGTGTAAGCACTCCTGCCCTTTTCGTTGGTTAATAAGTGTGAGGTTTTAGGTCGTTACGTACGGCGTGTTGGATAGTATGTATGTACGGATAGTACTCAAAATGTGGGTGTTGGATGGTATCTAAAAATGTTAACATTACATTGGTGCCAGTACATTTTTCAACATGGAGGCGCACTGTTAATTCCCGTAGAGCCCTCAAGTGTCCCGCCAATGTAAACCTACAGCGTAATGCTAATTCCCGTAAAGCCCTGTAAATTTTCAAACATGGAGGGGTCATGTTCAATTCCCGTGGAGCCCTCAAGTGTCCCACAAATGTAAACCTACGGCATAATGTTAAATCCTGTAGTTCGAGGCATAATGTTAAATTTTCGTAGAGCCCTCAAGGGTTCCACAATGTAAAACCTACGGCGTAACGTTAATTCCCGTAGAGCCCTCAAGTATCCCACAATACTACTCCCATTTGAGGTCAACAACTTCTAACAATATAACAATGTGGCCTCAGTGTTCAATTCCGATTAGAGGCCATAATGTTTCATTTGAGGTCAACAACTTTTAACAATGTAATAATCTGTTCTCGACGGCATAGATGTCAGCTTTAATTCCTCAATGTTAAATTCTCGTAGAGCCCTCAAGTGGCATTTAATGTAAACCTAAAACGTAATGTTAATTCCCGTACAGCCCTCAAGTAACACATATTACTAATGACGTTGGTGTATACTGCTTGACGGCCGCATTCAGTAGCTCACGATACGCATCTTAGACGAAAGACATTCGCTGGTTAATATGGTAGAGTGCGCCGTCACCCTTGAAATTAAAAAAAAGTTCGAAAAAAGTACTAACACACTATGAGTCTATACGGACCTGGCATCTTTATTAACATCGCTGGAAGCACCTTCAGACCATCGCCTCCGTTTAATATTGCCCCAAATGCTGAAATTCTCAGCCACGCAGCTGCGGTGCTAGCACGGCGAGCGCAAGCGCTGGCACTAGTGCTTAACAGCCGACAGTATCACGTCGTAAGCGGAATTACCGCAATACATGCGTCTGGTTGATATAACTGGGATTCAACGCAAAACATTCAAAACGTTGGTGGTTTTATCCTCAGCAACAACGACGACCCTATCACAGTTCAGGGAGCCGGTTTTCACTATATTAACACACATGGAAATCGTGGTGACAGAATGTCTGCAATGCTTTCAATCTGTGTAAACACAGTCGTAAAGGGCACATAATGGCAGCAGTAATCGGTCTGCCGTTACCGTTAACGTCTCACATGAAAGCTTTACAACTAACTTTGCGTCTATGTTTGCCGATGGAGACACAATCTGGTTGTGGTCAAAGCACAAGCGTCGGGATTTTCAGCCACTCTAACCATCTTCGGCTTCGGTTTTTGAAAACATAGCAAGAGCATGTACCAGGTTGATTTTCAGCTCGTACATTTACATAAAATAGTTCTTACCTGAAGATGTACTGGTCGTTCCACCATGTCAATGTGTGTGTGTGTGTGTCTGTATGTATATGTATATATATATATATATATATATATATATATATATATATATATATATATATATATATATATATATATATATATATATATATATATATATATATATATATATATGTTAATTCATGGGCCATGGGCATTTTTTCAAGATTTCTTTCAGTGTAAGTAATTGTATGATTTCTCATTTTTTTAAAACAAAAAACCGTAACTACATGTATTTCCATTTTGCACAAAGGTGCATGAGCTGCTTTGAAAATATTTCACTATTAAATTGGCAATGCAAGATACGGAGTCTTACATTATTTCATTCGATCTGTATACAGAACTACACCATTATCACACGTAAAATCGGGTTGTTTTTATTTTCCTTAAATGCAGTTTTAAACTGTTCAACGTACCTGGGAAATAATCAGAAATATCATATATTAAACAACTGTAAATGTCACATTTACATCTCAGACGAAACTTCATAATATTTCAGATTGTCAGAATTATCCCGTAATATGGTCCGAATCAGCCTTCACCCTTTTGAGTAATGACTGACATTTTTAAAATCTACTTAACTTCTACATTTCAGAGGTCCTAGCTAATACAGCTTGTGGTAATACAGCTAATGATGATGATGATATGATGATGATGATAACGGTGGCAGTGGCGAGGAAGACAAACGACAATGACGGCGACGACTATTATAATGAATATTATTTCTCTAAATTTAATCTAGTAAGGCGTAGGTCATAATTGCAAACGAAATACAAAGTTCAGCATGCTAAAACAAATAAAATAATTTGTAAATAAAACAATACACTATTAGGTTTTATAATGAAACTTCAACTAACGCAGACTATTCAAATAAAGCAAAATTGTAGATCAGAGGTAGAAGGTTCTGGCGCCTGGTAACCCAACACATTAGGATTTGTGTTCTTACGTTTCGTCGGTGTTGTTACATACTTGTTATTTTGAAATATGTACATAGTATTGACTATTTTACAGTTTTTGCTAATTCAGTTTGCTTTTTATATTTTCCCTAGTTTTAATTTCTTAGCTACCATAAACACCAGCCTATCTCCTCCCCCCCCCCGGTCTAATTAAGACAAAGAACTGTAAAGTACAGGCCTTCGAATGCTGGCTGATTCGGAACATGGCTGATTCGGCCCAAATCACAGGCTGATTCGGACCAAAATGCCAGGCTGATTCGGACCATGTGAAATATTATTAAATTTCGTCTTAGATTTAAAAGTGATATTTACATTTGTTTAAAATATATTTCTCATTATTTCCCATGTACGTTAAACGGTCCAAATCTGCATTTAATAAAACAAACCCCGATTTTACAAAAGATAATGGCATAGTTATATATAAAGAAACGAAATGATGTAAGACTGTTTATCTCATGCACCTTTGTGCAAAATTTAAATGGTTTACTTTATTGTATTGTGAAATAATAAAATTAATAACACCGAAAAAAAAAAAAACGATCGTGAAAACAGTGGCCATGTAGTTAATGTGTTTTCGTCTATATATATATATATATATATATATATATATATTGGTCTCAGTATGCTAATGTTTTGGTTAGATTTTATTCGTCTCTATATACTGGTCTGAGTATGTTAATGCCTTTTTTAAAAAGTAGATTTATGTGGAATTTATTTTTATACTAAATAAACCTTACATACTAAAACAATGAGCACCGTAAGTTATTTCAATAGCTGAATTTATAATGTATTATTTAATTGTATGCACGTTATTATTGAAAGTGAATTGGCAAAACCCGTTAAATCAACGGCGCTACAATTAAAGCACTATTGATGACATTTGCCAACTTACTTAATTCAACACCATTCTAGAACACAAAATATACTGCTGACTTGAAATAACTTTGTGATCTTTGACTACATGGAAGTATTATTATATTATGTGTTTAATATAATAAAATATCTATTCAAAAATCAATATTTAATGGGTTGAATTTGTACTTTAAATGAAATATTTTCACATGTTTCAAAGGTTAAATTGAAAATAAGTTGGTTTACTGGTTCGAGATTTTACTCAAGAGATAAAAATTTAACGATAAAATTAAAAGTACGTTATACTATTGTGTTACTCATCAATGACTCTTTACACAACATTTTTGGAAGCAAATATAATGCGAAGAAAGCATGATTTGCATGAAAAATCAATAAAAACCATGGGTAAATTTACATTACATTCTCTTACATTGTTTGCGAAAACGGTCATTACTACTAAAATAAATCAGATATATATATATATATATATATATATATATATATATATATATATATATATATATACACGAATAAATGTTACTGCATGGGCAATGTTTTCAAGATTTTTTGCAGTTAATAATTTGCATAATATTATATCATTTATTATAAAGTCACAGAAAACAAATAACATACTGTCCTATAAACAAAGATTTGTAAAATATATTCCATCTTTCAACAGAGATAACACCTCCATTTATCATTTTCGTTATTTTAATTATTACGATGTCACAATACTAGCAGATTATAGTCGTATAATATTGATGTATGATATTGTATTGAATTAAATCATAAATTTGACAGAACCCCAGTTTAATTTTTTAGTATAATATAAATAAACCAGACTTTATCCCCCCCCCCCCCGAAAAAAATGTGCATAAAGGTGAATGAGCTGCTTAGAAAATATTTCACTATTAAATTGCCGATGCAAGATAAATAGGCTTACATCATTATAACAATGCCATTATCTCGCATAAATCGGGGTTTTGTTTCTTCCAATGCAGATTTGAACTGCTTAACGTACCTGGGAAATAATGAGAAATATCATATTTAAAAAAAATGTAAATATCACTTTTAAATCCAAGACGAAACTTAATAATACTTCACATGATCCGAATCAGCCTGGCATTTGGTCCGAATCAGCCCGTAATTTGGGCCGAATCAGTCTGGCCCGTATCAACCAAGGTCCGAATCGAGCCTGTTCCCAGAGCTTCGTATATATATTAGTCTTGTCCCTTGGATAAGTTGCCTTTACTTTGTGCTCCTGAATTTGATTGGTCAATCTGTTAATTCTAACCAACCAGAGAATTTATAACTTCAACAATTCAGCAATGTACACAGAATATTCCCCGGATATGACTCTTGCAACACTAGTTGAACTAGCTGCGTAATGAACTCGGTTCAAAAGTTGTTTTCCTGGATACCAATTATTTCACGATGTGTTATACAGTTGAAAATACCTAGAAATGAAGCTTGTTAGTCGTGACATCGATAAAAATGATTCGGGGTAATTTACTTAATTGATATAGGGTGCCTAATCGAGACATAAATGCAGTGGGCAAATCATATGGCAATGCGATCATCCTGAATTATTTTTGGATTTTTACGGGCAAACTTTAAATTTATTTATCTTTGGTTTAGTGACAGCTAATATTTATATATACATTTTTCACATTGATTTACTGACTACAATTGTTTCAGAAATATGGTCTTTCAAGATGGGTATTCTCTCAATAAATGCCATCACATCATTAGTACTAATATTAGTATCCCTACTTCGTGGACGTGGCACTAAAATGGCCCTCTTTGTATCAATGGAGCAGCTGGGTGTGATTCACACCCTGCGCATTTTCAGCATATTGTCAGAAAAATTCTGAAGAGATAGTATACATATCCTTAAACAAATCAAGTAGTCTTCTTATTTAATACCAGTATTGCCGAATTTCACTGTAGAAACGTGACTAAAATAGCATATATACTCTTCTTACGAAATTTTCTGTTCGTCGTCTGCCATATTAGTTAATCTAATAACTACTTCCATCTTAGCCTCGTTTTTCGGTGTGCCATATAAGGACATTGCATCCTTCTTTAGAAATGTAAACAGATTGTAGTAAATATGGTGTGCATTGAATAATGTATAATAGAATATCCAAATCTGGTATACTCATAGCAAGCTTTATTTGGAAAGCGAATTGCGCGAGAATCTGTGTTATCTGTCATGGTGGCCAAAGTACAGTTAGTGTGAACATACCAATATATTTTACCTTATATAGGCTTAATAACTTTATCATAATCCAAACTTGCTGAAAAACATAACTCTACTTAGTAGATTTTTTACTCCTGTCATCTTTTTGTCTTTGACAGTAGTTTTATTTGCTCCATTGCAAGGTATGGGATCACTGTGTAGCCTCGGCCATCATAGCTAATCACAGTATATAATCAAATTAATCTATGAATTTGCAGTGGTCTCCCCAGAAGTGTTTTATGGCGTCGGGGTAAGAGCACAGTAGCATCATAATGTTTTATAAAATGCACATTATCATCATAAAAGTGAAATGAATAATATCAGTGAAATATAAAAGAAGTAAATATGTTTACATAGTATTCTTTATTTCACTAGGTTATTAGGAAGTGTCTATTCACATGGCCACCGTGTATCAACTTTTACAAAGACTATTCGCATGGCTTCTCTGTGCCCACAATAAAAAAGACTATCCGCATGGTGACCAGTGAATGCATTAGGGGTGAGTCCAAAATATTCAGAATGATGTAAACTCAGCTAAACAGAACATATAGATAAGTTTCTGGTCAGGGGAGGCCAACAACTATAAAACTGACGGGCAACAAAGATACCTAGTCAAATAAATTGGCCACCAAACCTGTACTGTACAGCTCACGCAATTTTTCAGAACCCCACGTTTTGCAGTGGGAGACTTAATCCCCTCCACTTTCACTCCACAATAACGTTCTGCAGTGGAGGGATAAATACCTACAAATCACCACTGAGCCTCAGCTGGCATGTCGATGGCATCTCCACCATGAACAGCCAATGAATGAAGACCACCCATGGAAAGACTGAGACATCAAGAGTGATTTACAACCAGATACCATTTGAACAATCAGTCATCTTTTTTTCCAACATATATTTGGACAATAAAAAAAAGAATTTCAGAAGTCTTGTATATTCAGTACATGTGTACTTAGAAAAGCATGATCGACTGCTTTGACAATAATTTGATGTTTTTACTTTATTGAAAGAAATCAGAATAACCTTACACACTGACTCGACGAGAGGCACACCTTGTTGAGCTTCTCTCAAACAGCATAAATGTGTCCTATTGTTCCAAAAAAAATGTAATCCTCTGAGATATGGACAATTAAATTTCCCAACTGACCACTGCTTCTGTTTAACAAAAACCCCAACAACCAAACAAACAGAAAAGTAAATTTAGACTGAAATGTGAACCACGTGCTTAGTCAGTAAGCAGTAATGGCACAGTCACAAGACTGAATATACACAAATTTGAACTAGTTCATTTATGACTGCATGTGTACTGTAAGGGACTGATCATTTAATATATGGGGTTAGAATGTTCTTTCCGACCAGGATATATTCCTTTCATCACAAGATAAATTTCTTTAAAAAACAGTAAGGAATGGAATAATATCTTTTTTTAAACTACAAATCAGAACAAGGCAATTGTTTTCAAGCATTTACCCCCCCCCCCCCCATACAAAATTAAATGGTCTCTCCCTAATAAAGACTTGACATCAGTAGATGTTTACATAAATCAATGCAGTGTCAATTGTCAACACTGTTATAAAAAATTGATAAGGATTAGCATCAGAAGATGATGTAAATTTCAGCTTGGGAAAGGTGTTTTTTTATCGTATGAACCCATGTGACTTAACATGTTGCACTTAACAGCTCCAATTATGGTCCGCCATTAGCAACGGACGTTTGATAATTGTTCATAATTAATCTGAACTCGGCTTATTGCTGAAATGAATAACAATGTAGAAAATTGTAAAATCTCAGATGTTCAGAGATTTTAATTTGCAACAAATTTAGGGCATTCTGCATGTATGTATTGTCTCCACATGTATCCTATTATATGTTCAGTTCTCTGAGGGGAAAATATAAAAATAAATTTTTGTATCATAGAAAAAGAGTAAATCATATGGTAATGATATGTCAATAATCTAATTGTAAAATTGATCTATTTCTTATGATTATTTTTTACGCAGATATTAAAGTATGCATCTTCCTGTTTGTGACTTTGGAGCAGTTGCTTATTGAGACCAAAATTAAACTAATTTCTTTGAATAGTGTTCAGCATGTTTCTGTATGTGTATATTACGAACTTTTCCAGACTTCAGTTTATGATAACTTACACAGTAGTGATTTGGGTTCCATATTTTGTGAGAGAGAGAGAAACTTTACTAAAAAGAGTTAATGATCTAGAAATGCTTCAGAACTGGTTCGTCTAATATTTCTGTATTATGCATAGCATGCAATCGGAAAACAAACAGAAAAAGAAAAAAGTTGACAATTTTTTTCATCTGATACTCAAATTTACTTGGTGATACAAATATACAGTAGTTACATACAACAAATGGGTATATGTTTATCCGGGTTCAGATAAGCTTTGAGATTTTGTATAGAGAGGTTACTTATAATTTCTGTTGGTAAATTGTAAAAGGTAGGAATTTAATTTGGTGCAGGGTAGTTCTACATAAAGGGAACCGAATGATCGAGTGTTATAGATCTCATTGTTAAAAACAAAGGGTCAAATTACATCTTTGTAAGTAGTTCAGAGCAAGACCATTGTTCATTTTTAACAACTAATCTGACTGACGCAAGGAATGAAAGACAATAAACAGGTAAATGCAAAAATTTTATACTAGCTGTATTGATTAGTTCACTAGTTTTTCTTTCTATCACTGATTTTTCTTTTACAAGAATCAAACAATGGAATAGCCTGTGGTTATACAGTATGATTCACTTATCCCCAAGTACTATTGTTTATTGTCAACTCGTCAGCAAAGAAAACAAACCTGCAGAAGAGCTGCTGTCGTGCTTTTAGGTTATCAGTTTGCACATGAAATTAACACGTCAATATCATAGAAAACAAACCATGTCGATGGCTTCTCTTGTGCTACATTATTATTTTGCACATGACCACTTCTCTTCGAAAAGTGCACGTGTAAACTACATTTATCTAGGATGACTTTTTGCGACCATTTGTGATTTTAAAAAACCCCACTACTTTAGTAATTAATACAAAATAGTACAGCTTAAAATAAAAAAAGATTTGAAATCGTAGTAATGCTTTTTTAAGCAATAATTTTTGCTTTTGCATGTTCATGTAGCAACCGCCAGAACTGTGGTTTTCTTGAGTTTTAATTACCCCTCTATAATGCTGTGATTGGATGTCACAAGAAATCGTACAATGTGAATGAGAACTCGTGCATGGGGTAACCATTGGAACTTGCGAGATTTTGTTTCACTTCAGTCCGGTATGAATGCGACTGTTATTAATTTGTTTGATGTTTATTGTTCTTTTCACTGCAGGGAGTACAGTATCACTGACTTTCATGCGATCATTAAAAAATTCTATTGCACAAACTGAAAAAGAAATAAGGACATGAATGCATGTTTAGATTCCAATAAGATAGTATTGAAAGAAAAAAAATAGATTCATTGCGCAAAATGTAGTATTAACACAGTTTGAGAGGCATTGTCATTATGTTAATATTATCTAAAATTTGATTTGGCATTATGTATCATAAAATTTGATTTGGCATTATGTATCTTCATTAGAACAAGGAAATATTTATAATTAACTGAATGATTACGTTTTTCAGTATAAAAAAGTAAGCAAATTGATCCTGAAAGTGATAACGATATAGATAAATCAGTGCCTCTCTCTCTTTCTCTCTCTCTCCATGTAAACCTCTTTAGAGCATGCTTGCAGAGGTCATAAACAGTAAACCATGCCCATATTATCGAGACCACGTCCACTTCATGGTGGCGATTAGATGCGACTCTGCGAGAAAGCCTGGCCTGCAGAGCTATTCTCCGCGAGATGCCTTGGCAACTCCATCAGGAAGAGATGGTGGAGGTTTTTTTCCTTAATCCTCTCGCCACCCCCACTGAGAAGCGTGGGGTTCCCAAAAATTGTGTGAGCTGTACTGTATTCATATAAATTGGTTGTTTCCTATAAATATCATTACAGGTTTGGGGGCCGATATATCAGACTACAAAAACATGATAAAAAAAGGAAATTGTTTGATTATATTTTATTTGCTGTACATTAATTTTTTTTAACGAGCACAGTAAAGATAAATACTATAGAACAGGAATATTTTATAAAGTAATGATGCAGTAACTGGTTCAGTTAAAAATATTAGCAAATGACAGTTAACGTGAAAAAATCAGCAATTTTTTTTTGCAAGTCATTGTGGGTAATTTTCTACATGATATTATGGATATGGCTGGTAATAGAGCTTCTTAAGTTTGTATTACTGTAGGGGGTGAATCAGTAGAAGCATAACATTGTACCCAAGGCAAGATTAAGGTGGTAGGAAGCCCTGGAGCTGTTTCAAAATGAGGGCTGCCACCCCCAAAGGGGAGGGACAGTCCAGGAGGGTCTGCTCCATTTGTTCTGCCTTTAATCTGGTCTTGACTGTACCAGTTTTACCTAAAGTGACTTGAAAAAAGTGGTTGATCAGGTACACAGCTGATGTATGAATAGCTTTAAGTAAATTATGTACACAATGGCTGTGCGAATAGCTCTCTGCAGATCATGTACACAGAAGCTGTGCGAATAGTCTTTCTCATTTAAAGTACATGGCAACTCTGTGAATTGTCTCAACTAATTTATAACATGATTTAATGTCAAAACTCATTAGTCTTTGAATTTAAATAAATGATATCCTTTGTTTCTTCACTTCCCATATATTTTGACTGCCACATTAAAATTAAGGTCTTTTAGGCAAAGTCCTTCCATGTAATTGTCACAAGGTAACTGAGCACCCTCTGCGACAGCCTGTTTCTTAAAAACTTTTGATTCTGTTCATTGAAGAAGATGACCTTTCACAGTCTGAAAAAAAAGGAACATAATTTATTAATGGATATACAAGGAGATACAAAACTACCTGAATCATATTGAAGTGAATTATCGAGGACAAATTCTTCAAGAGTCAGGACAGTGATGTGTTTTCTGAATAATCATCCTTTCCATTTAGGACATGTATCAATGTGTTTATCATGATTTAATTCCTTAATTGAATCAATTTCAGAGAGCTCAGATATGGTTCAAAACTTTAAAGTGTTTTATTTACCAGCTGTAGATGCAGTTAGCACTATGGCAGTTTGGGCATAGTTTGCAAGAAGTGGGTACAAATCCTCAACTACTACTGCTATAAAAACAAAAATCAATTGTAATAATGCTTAGGAATTGTACGCCATCCAACATTGGTAACTAAATAAATCATAACAAATATTTGGAAATATCAGAGTTGCACATTGAGTGTGGGATTGTGTGTTTCCTGTTTTTACCTATGTCCCCAAATCTTGACCCTGTGCACCCACCTGGGTGTGCTATTTTCATCTGTAAAAAAAGAAGAAAATACGCATACAACTTTTCTTTAGTGGATGTCCATCCATGTCTATGCTGATGCTCGCAAAGGTGATAGAAACTGCAAGATGGCAATGAATATCCATTTTAAATTCATGTATCATGCAATGAAAACATTCAAGTTTTGTGGTTGTCAGCTCAGTTGCAATGTAAAGACCTTGACAGCCGTCAGTGTAACATATTTTAGAGGTTAAAGTCACACCTACAGCGAGGAAGATTTAATTTATTTTGAGGTTGAATTAATGACAGAAGAGACTAAATTTATGCAGATACTCAATTTGTTATTTAATAAATGTTTTATTAATCTGAAAAGAAAAATCACTCAGAAATCATGTGTATTTATTATAATAAATGCTGGTAGATAATGAGTGAACACTAAAGTTAAATGAGAGCTAGATCCAAAATGGAAAATTCCATGGTGCAGCTCATTGCAGGTTAACCATATATTCAAATATGTTCCCGTATGCATGAATTCCTTGAGCACATGATAAAATGTTTATTGTAATAACGTAAGTGTTAAAGGAAAATATGATTGTATAGTGCAAAGTTCAGGTGGCAAAACTATAAAGCAAATAAGATTGTATCATTTTTCAGTGCTACTAGTGCATAGTACATATGTACTACTATTTTCCTTTATCACTTTAAAATATTGTGTATCCACTCAAATTTGGAGGGTGGGGGACAGTGTCCCCTGCCCGTGGGATCCTACATGCAACACCTGAAATACAATTATATAAGACTTACTATCTAATCCAGTGATTTCCACCGAAGGATATGAAATCTTCCTTTCAGTGTTAACCTGTCTTTCATTTGGGGAAATCCTGCTAACTGAATTGGGATCACCAATCTCTGATCTTCAAAGCCAGGCCAACATGGGGCTAGGGCTCGAAATTAACACTAATCCGTTATCCTGCGGTTAGTGATTTTGCTGATGGATTACTAAAACCCAGCCATCACTAGTCGATTAGAGCAGTGTAAATTACCATGGGTTGCTATCATAACAGTTAAGAAGGACTCGCAATGCGGAATTTCCTTTACTGGGTAATTGATCTGTTGTGTTAATTGAGAACCTACCAACATCCTACACTTGACAAGGTACAATAAATGCTCGCTGTGCAAATGGACAGGTATTTAGCCACTCAGCCATTCATTAAGTAAATGGTGGTGATTATTGTCAAAACAGTCTTCGCGCACAAGCACTGATTTAATTGCTGATAATAACAAAAGGTACAGGGCAGGCTAGTTTCGACCAATTGGGAAAGGTTCCCATTCGCTGACTCAATGAATATTCCAGAATTATACCGAAAAATGTGTTCTACTATTCATATCATTTTTGATAAACATTCAGTGCTTTGTGCATTGACAATTGTAAATATATGGAAGTATTTGGAAGGTGCACAGTCATCACCGAAATGGCAGAAACTAGATGATGACAAGGGGGAGTGTGATCACAAATATGATCAAGAGAAGAGACTAGAAAGTACTAGAAATGCTGGAAAAATGAACACAAATGGCTTAAGTATTACCCAGGAGAGGCTGTGATGTTGAGCACTTTATGCACTGAGTATTTGGCAAAATACAAAAGTGTATGTTGTACTTCATGAGTCTTGTTGATGAAATACAGTTGTTATTGTTTTGAGCTAATGTTAATGAATAATAAATGTTGAATAAAAACTGAACTGGCTTCTGTCTGATTTTAGCAGGATCAGTGAAATGTAGGCAGGATCAGTAAAATTTTTATCTTGGTGATCCCTCAGGTTACTGAAAAAAAATCCTAATTTTTAGCCCAGTGGGGCCATCCAGGCGCTGGGTAAATCTATGTTTGTTTTTTAAGGTGGTGTGTCTATTTTTCAGAATGATCATTAGGAATCTGCTTAACTTAAAAAGTAATATGTGTCACTTTTTGAGCTGCTAGTAAAAATGACTGAAATATGTATAACACACCAAGAGACTCCATCATCACTGGCCAATCCTGTGACTATGTCAGTGCAAAGACAAAACCAGCATCAAAGGTCATGCACCAGCAGTCAGGCCAAGGCAGGTACAAATGATAATGGCTAAGTGAGTGAGTCATTTTTCTGGATTATCTTAATTACTTACCCAAGAAGAAGTAAGAACAGGTGTCATTTGAGGGATAGGACTTTGAATTAGATGATAGAATGTTTATTTAACAGATTAATTTTTAAAGGATAGCCTGAAACATGAAAGCGTATTGACTGAGTTCTAAATCGTTGCAGGCTGAAATGATAGCATTTCAGGACTGCCACAGTAAAAGGCCCTGGGAAGAACACTGATTTGGAAAAGGGCATTAGAAGATGCAGTGAGAAGATTAGAATAGGTGATGAACTTAGTGGTGGTAGCCAGTGTAATCATATTACAGTATTCTTACAATTTTTTTTTCTTTTCAGGTCAGTATCTCTTGTTCCTGAAGAAGCAGAGGATATGTGGCATGCCTATAATCTAATAACCATAGGTGACACTTTAAGATCCACAACAATAAGGTTTGCTTTGTTTTTGTATGAATTACCTCACCTACAGAACTTTGGATTTTTAATTTTGTTAGCATTATCACCAAAGATTTATTTAGCAAAAACAATAAGACACCTAAATGTATATATGTAATTTGTCCTCCTTTCAGGTGAGCAGATGTAACGATGCTGTAGACATAAGCTACAGTTTTCAACTACTGAATGTTTTCTCAAATGTTTGCCTTTTTGTATCTTTTAATGGGATTTATGTGCCTTTTGAAGGGCATAGTAATGCATGACTATATTTTTTTTCACTGATCCACAAAATCAACATACTCAGTTTTTAGCTCAGCTGTTCATAGACCAGAAGAACTTGTGGAATGGCTTGTTGTCCATCTGCCTGTTAGGACAAGTTTGTTATCGCTACTCCTTGTAAACTACTTGGAACATTGTCGTGAAACTTTGCACAGACATTCATCCCAAGGTCTACTTGGTCCTAAGTGAAAATGGTGCTGCTCAGACATCCAATATGGCCACCACAGTGGCCATCTTGAAAATCTTATCACTACTTCTCCTGAATGGATGGTGATGTCAACATGGGGTTTTCACTAAAAGACTTCTTATGATGTCTTGTGCCTAGCTGGTCCTAAAATGAAAATGGTGGCAAACTGATGTCTAATATTGCTACTCCTCCCAAACAGAAAGCCATATCAACATGGGGGTTTTACTTAAAGACTTCATATAATACCTAGTTGGTTCTGAATGAAAATGGTGCTGCTAGGACATCCAGTGTGGCTGCAACAGCAGCCATCTTGAAAATCTTGTTTATTGCTACTTCTTCTGAATGGATGGTCATAGCAGCATGGGGTTTTCACTAAAAGACTTGTGATGTCTAGTTGCTCCTAAATGAACACATTGTTGATCTGATATCCAATATGGCTACCATGACAGCTATCTTGAAATCTTGTTATAGCTACTCCACCTAAATGGGAAGCAATATTGACATGGGGTTTTCACCAGAATTGTGATATCAAGAGTAGACAGAATTTGAAAATCCGTGGTTATCTCCGAGCAACCAATTTTGAAAATCTGGTTGCCTGGCAGAATTTTCTGGTTGCCCAATAAATTACTGAGTTGCCCCCAAGATTGCTCTAATCAACTTTTGTCACCAGCTTTTGTCATATAAAGCGAAACCCCGCTATAGCATGATGGTCGGGGTCCACAAAACGACATCGTGCTATGTACCGAACCATACTATAACCAACCAAATCATTTTGCTGAAGAAAATTATGCATGCATCAAAAAAAAAAGGGGGGGGATATAATAGTGGGCGCAAAACTACGTGCTTCATTGGCACAGTTAAATCAGGGGGGCAGGGCAATACTCTGGACTTCATTGACGCAGTTATAAACTTGTTCCATATTAAACAAGACCTACTTAAAACTGTCATTGCATATTTAATATTTATTTTTATTAATACGAAATCGGCAACCTAAGTGTAAATAGTTAGGAGTACATGTACTCACCGGATGAATCAGGTTGTATCCATAATAGTAATTCCATCAAAAATGTGCACAAAGAAGCATAATTTATATTTTAAAAAATGTTTGATAGATCCAGTCGAATCATAATATTTAATTTCTTGCTAATACATTCACACAAACTTATGACAAAGTTTTTGTTCCCCCGCAACATTCGTATTTGCTGGACATGTCCAAAGGGTCTGATTTCTGACTGAGAATAACCTGCATGATTCAGACATTGGGAGTTTCTAAAAAGAAACCTGTATTAGGCTTGAAAAGTACATTTTACTTTAGTTGAAAATTCATACAGGATGTCAAATGTACTGTATTGACCTCGTAATGTACTTGCGATGAGAATTCTGCAGGTGTGTGTATACATGTAACTGCCTGAGCCCAGCTTGGGAGTAAACCATTCGATTGTATGGGTACACAGTGAGTTGTATAAAGACAGTTGAGTCATTCTCGAAAGTACAGAGGAAAAAATAAATAAAATAAACCCAATATTCATTTAAACTTTTGTTTATAACTATGACTTTGCTTCACTGCAGAGCGAAATCAGGGAGTATAATGTTTTATTATATTAGCCAATCGCGCCACTCCTACAACTTAAATGGTTCTGTTCCAATCACTTGAATGACAGTTTCTGTATATACTGAATGATCTGAAGCTAGAAAATAAAAAGGGTTACAATGGGGGGTACATGTGTGTGGCAATGACCAAAACTGCTCCTGACAATTTGGGCCATAAACTTGTTTCAGTGGATGTGTATGATGGTTGATTGAGCAGGCATTGATAGTCTATTGTTTTCCCTTAAAAAGGATGGTAAATTGATTTTTAAATTCGGGTAAGAAGCTTTTCCACTCCACCACATCGTTTGCTAGACTTGTGAACACCTAAATCTCGAAGCTAATTGCATTTGTTTAACTCCAGACTTAATCCTGCACAGGGCTTCAAGCTTCTCTTTAACAGTAATAGCTTTATGTTTCTCTATTCCGTTATCTGCTGTAAATACCCACTAATTAACACTCTGACACCCATTTGTTTCAATGACTACAGCAAGAATAATTGTTAAGGAAAAAAGTGGTTATTTGTATAGGGAATGCATGATATTATTCACTGGTCAGTTGATTGCGTGATGATTGTCTGATATCACTGCAAAGCCACATGTTGGTTGGCGGCTTTTTTTTTTTTTTTAATGTTTTTGTAAATCGATGCCCCATAATTTGAACAACCTTTAGCAGTGAGATTGACTTTAATGATTAGCAATTACTTAAATTAATTGATTTATAAATTCAATGAGAATCTTCTTTCTTTTGAAAAACAATTGTATGCAGAATGCATTGAATAAAAACACAAAGAAGACTTACTGGCTTTATTGTTCATGATTCAGTAATAATAAGATTAACACAAATTTGAAATGAATATTCACAAATAGAAACATTTAACATCTTTATTCATGTAAAGAAAGATGCAATCATAAGACACTTTTTTCTTCAAGAATACAATACATCGTGCCAAATTATAAAATCAAACTATTGTTTATTTTGGCACAAAAAACTTTGCAGTACTTCAAGAAATTTTAATTATTGTCAAATTTTGGGAGCCATGCCACAATTGTGTTATATCCAAATTCATACATGTTTTCTACCTCAAAATGATAATTGATTACACATTATTTTTCGTACTTTGAAAAATAAATGAAATTTTCGGAGCCATGCCACAATAGTGTTATATCTGAATTTGTGCTATAACGAAGCATACTATAGCGGGCTTTGACTGTATATAGTTAGCCCTATTTGCACACAATACTTGTAACTCACCATCAGTCTAGCTAATGGAAAGTGTCACACAAGTTTACATACATATTTAATTTATTTGAGATCAACAAATAAAAGAAAATCAAATAATTTCCTTTATATGACAGTTTATTGTTGTCCGTATGCTTTCTAGTAGTTGGCCACCCCTGACCAGAAACTTGCCCATATTTTATGTTTATCTGAGTTTATATCATTACAGTTTACAGTATTGTTAATCCAACGCCATTAATCCTGTGTCAAAACTGTCAGAAAACTGTTAACTTTCCACATATGATTTTTGTTTAGCCATTAACCCACCAGCCAGTGTTGTATGCAACAACATTTGTGATTGGCTTGATTATTTAAATGCCACATTCCTTTAGCTAAAGTTAGCCAGTAGAAGCATCTGTCACATGCTCTACAGTGAGTGCCCATTTCTTCAGTAGTCCAGTGAGAGAGATTAATATGTGTACTGTATGATAGGCTTTCCGTGTGTCAAACTGAAGATGAAAGAAACAGCTACCTTATGTTGGTGTGTTGATAAAAGATAAACATTCGCGAGTCTTGTTTCCTTAAGGGTTTTCTGCCGAGGGGGATTGTTAGTATGGACTGTGATTACTTAATCTGATAATGAGTAGCAGACACACGTGGATTAGCGTGGCCTCTTACCATCAGCAATCACCCAACACATACTCAACTACGGAATTATATGGAGATAATTCAGGCATCCTGCTGTAGGTACCAAGAGGGACAGTTCAATGATCAAATGTTTGTCACTGGAAGGTGTACAAAATTCATTGCAATTTTTAACACATTTATTTTTTAATAATATGGGTTGGTTGCCAGACTGGACTTTCACATTTTGAAAAATGGTTGCCCGACATTAATTTTTAATTGTCCTGGGCTCCTGGGGAATTGATTTTTTTCTCCCTTGATATCTAGTTGGTTCTAAATGAAAATGTACTGATTTGACCTCAAATGTGGCAGCCAACTTGAAAATCTTGTTATTGGTGCTTCTTTTAGAAAGTCATATAAACATGGGGTTTACCAGAAGACTTCTTATAATGTCTAGTTGGACCTGAATGAAAATTACGCTGATCTGACATTCAATATGGCCACCATGTTGGCCATCTTGAAAATCTTGTTATTACAAATTTTCCAGATTTGATACAAGGTTTTCACCAAAGACTTCTTATGACATCTAGTTGGTCCTTAATGCAAATGGTGCCAATCTTATATCAAATATGGCTGTCATGGCAGCAATCATGAAAATCTTGTTATTGTTACTTCTCCTGAATAGATGGTCATATTTTCACCAAAAGTCTTCTGTCTAGTTTGTCCCAAATGAAAATGGTGATGATCTTACATCCAATATGGCCACCACAGCAGCTAATTTGAAAGTCTTATTGCTTAAGAATATCAGATATGGTTTAAACACTCGGCAATCAAAAAGAAGAAATGCTTGAATTTCTTGAAATTCTTTTTGGACAGTAGAGTGTCAGTCTCTTTGAGGATTTCACTGATCCACACACTTTCATATTTCTCTAAATACTCCATGCATAAAGTGCACAACATCACATCCTTTTCTGAGTCATTTTTCAGCCATTCATATTTATTTTTCTAGGATTTCTGTCATCATCAGATTTCTGACATTTGGTAGCATCGATCCACCTTGCAAGAACTTCCACATCTTTCCAATTTTTGGACACAAGAAAAGTCCTATAACCAAGTCCATGGTACACGTTTTAAGTGTCCAGGTTATCAAAAGATATCCAAGTCAATCTAAAGGGATTAGATAAAGCTGCATATACCTGACCTTAGTAGATAAGGAGATTAAAACACCTGTTGATTGTCAGTGCATTGTCATAGCTCTGATTACTTCTTTAATTACGTGCATGTTTTGAAACCTTGCTTTGATAAGTACCATTCAGCACAGTACTTTAAAACCTTCCACAGTGTTTGGAATACTCCTTTTTTGTCATATACCATATTTACAAAAATAGTGCTGAGACACCTCAATATTTTTCCCTGTAATTTAATTGATTTATTTTGTTGGTGAGACAAATAAGAACTCCCTTGGAATGGTCATCAGATCAGATCAGCTATTTTTCAATGTCTTGTGCAGACATGCTTTCATTTTCAAATGATTATTAAATGTGATTTTTCTATTACAACCTTACATACTTTGGTACCAAGCACAAGGCTGCAATGAGCCTGATTCTATCAAGACCAGCCAGTAGAAAGTAGGTAATGGATCTAATAAAGAAAACAGAATACTTAAGAAACTGAGAGTTTTGTGGAATGAATCATGGAATTGGACATTCCCACGGGCTACAGAAATCATTTATGTTGCTCAAGGATTGAATGAGCAGGTGAATATAGTATGTTAATTTGTTTCTTCTTTAAGTGCATTGGAGTATTCTGCTGCAAACAACTCACATTCTGTTGATTACAGATGAAATGGAATTAAGCTAATTAAATAAAATAAAATTGAATCTCTTCTTTGATTCCCTCTTGCTGTGCACAAAATTAAAGAATGGCAGTGTATAACCATTGAGAATTGTTATAGTTGTAACATCACAACCACAATTATCACAGTTCTCAATTGCCTTAAGATTGTCATTCTTCTATAATAATACTGATAATTTCACAATGAAAGAGCAATAGCATTCTAACAACATTTGCATTGGGGACACAACAGTACATGCATAATAGAGCTGAAACAAATATTTGAATCGGAAAACTTATTTGTGAATATTCCAATAGAAAATTGTTATTTGAATATTTGTTTATTTGCATGGTGAGTTTGCCAGCAATTTGTAAAAGAAACAAAACAAAATGTAAGCTACTCAGGGATGAATTAGTTTACAAGGGAACAAGTTCAAACCTGCTCAATCACCTGAAATTCAAACTTTGCTTTGCGCGATGTAAAAATTCTGAATAGTCACATTTCTCACAACATCCCCATTTCTATTTGTCATACTCTTGTAAAGATGATGTCTAATACAGCAAGCTGATGAAAAGAACATTGTAAAGAATATGGGTCATTTCAAAGTCAGCAAAGCTTTAGTATCTATCAATCATAACTTCATAAAATTTGTAAAATGTTGTCAGACATTCGTTCTGTAAGGAATAGTTGCAGTGAACTCCGCAAACCTGGAAAGTTTACTCCAATATAT
Organism: Margaritifera margaritifera; assembly: GCA_029931535.1. Lineage (NCBI taxonomy): Eukaryota > Metazoa > Mollusca > Bivalvia > Unionida > Margaritiferidae > Margaritifera > Margaritifera margaritifera. The sequence goes on from JAQPZY010001504.1 coordinate 2,388,920, forward strand.
TTCCGCACTTGATCTTTTATTCAAGTTTTGAAGTCATTACACATCAGTGGAATTATGCTTAAAATTTGACACTTTCATTTTCTTATTTTTCTAAAAGTCAGTAATGCAGATTTTAGCTTCGTATCACTAAGTACATGGACCAGATGACATGATTTTGGAACAAAACCATTTAAGTTGTAGGGATTGAAAATGTGCAGTTAAAATAAAGCTTGCTACTCTGTTTTTACTGTACATTAGTACATAGCATTTATTTTAATTTTTGCAGGATTATTTCACTTTTTCTTTCTGACGCCTTTTTGTAAATGACAAGTATTTGTTGGAGATCACTCCTTACCCATGAAACCAAATGGTCTACTCCCAAACTTGGTTGAAGCTGGGAACTAGCTCCCAGTTGGCTGGCCCTAGTAGAGGTTGCATTATACTGTTTACAGAAGCCACAGGACCATTTCACACTAATTGCAGTGTACATCTTAAGTATAAAATGAGGTCAGTAACTATTTATGGGTTTAAGTTAAAACAATTATTTATCGAGTCTGAATATGGGTTTGTTATAGCTTAGCAGAAACTCCCAATGTCTGATCTGGGTATTTTATACTTGGTCAAAACGTCAGTCCCATCGGACATGTCTGGTATATATGACAAATTCCGGCAATCAATGTATCCAAATTTAATTAAATTCAATTGGCCACATGTCTGTGCAATTTTGATTGTGAACAAATCACATCCAAGAGAAACTTTTGAGGTAGTCCCCTCATTTAACTGAACAGGTAATTGAGTTTCTGCCCTTCTTTACCGTTCATCTTCAGCAATAAAGGTACATTTTTGGTTGTACTGAATTTGAAGATAAATGGGGAAAATAACACCTACATTCATTTTATTTTTATTTGAAATCCTCACAAAATGTACTCAAGACTTCTAAAATGTAATATAATTAGATTTAGATGACATAGTTCACAGTGTTTAAAATGCAGCTTGGTGCAGAGTGAAGGGTGTTAGTAAAAGTAGACAAAGAAAAGAGGTTAAGACTTTTATTGACTTTAATGGCTATTCAAATCTAATCCGAATACGTGTACATTCAATGAATATTTGAATAGGAAATTTGGTATTTGTTTCATCTCTAAAGCATAATGCCCGGAGAGAAAGTAGAAGGTCTCATTGTTGGGACTGTTGTTTTTAGGGCTGAAACTCCTACTTTTTTTAGGGAAAGTGCCCTGAACTCCGACTTTCAAAGTCCTAGTGAGAATCCTATTTATTTAGGTTTATATTCTTCAGCTTTGATCTTATTTTTGCACAGGAAAGTACAAAATGAATCTGCCACTGGTAGTGTCAGTGTGAGCAAGGTGCGGACAACTCTGACCATCCAGGTGGAGGCTATTGACTTTGACACCCAGGGCTGTGTCTTGAGGGTCAAGGGCAGAAACATTGAGGAGAACCAGTATGTCAAGGTGAGATAATTGTCCAACAATGCAGCAGTAATACAATCCCTTTGTACATCTGCATTCGCAGAGTTCTCTACATGATTTTGAAAATTAATGTCCTCAACATTTGAGAATCAATACCTGGCCCTGAAGTCACAAAACTGTTCAGGCACAAAATGTTTGAACCCACAGTTTCAATACTATCGCCCCTGGTAAGAAGAAAACTGTTTTGCCAGTTTTACAAAAGTGAATGTTAGAAGCAGGGACTTGTAACTATTAAGAACTCCGAATCCTGATTATTATGATCCCTGGTTCCAAAATGTGCTTGAATAAGCCCCCCCACCCCCACCCCACCCCCAATGCTAGGTTGGAGCTAGAAATGTATAAAGTCACCATATTTTGTCCCAAAAGGTACTGACATGTTCAATTACTATGAATTCATTTTTATACATGAGGTACATTTTGAAATTTTAAAAACAGCTGATATTCAAAGCACACACCCCTCCATTGACCCCACTATTTGCGATGATAAAGCATTACTTGTTTCTACGATGATTCTTTGATTGTTTGTTTTTATACCAATGGTATTTATTGTGCTGAAAAATGTATATCATGATACATTTATGAAAGATAAAGAACAGTGGAAATTGATTAGTTAATTTGCATGCAAAATTTCATGTACTTTAAAGCTCTGAACTAAATTGCAATGACTCTGATGCTATAGTAATAAATGCAGAATTATTCATGCTTTGTGTCCTTCTTAACTTCCCAAAGCATGTATTATATTCATTTATAATAATTAATACTCACTGACACTTTATGCAATCAAATGAAATTTGGTAACATATGAAAAACATGACTGTAATGAAGTTAAATCCACTTTGCATGCATTGGCTTAAGGGTAGATATTTTCAGGTCTTTTGAGACCTTATCTGAGAGTACATCTCCACTGTCCCTCCATTCATTTAATTGAGCCATCACCTGTGAGACTTGACAAATTTTATAAAAGGCAGGCCTAAATGGAAAATTGAACTTGCCCTTGGGAGATATGAACTGACCTCAAAATATGACAACATAATATCACAACAAAAGTTAAGAAATAAGATAAAATGAAATATGAGATGTTTTCTTGAAATTACATTATATTTATTTTACAAATGAAAAACTTTTGCTTTCTTTTTATCTTTGCACATTAAAACCATGTGAAAATAATTAAAGTTATCCAAAATGATATATAATAGCCCATGTAGATATGTTGATGAGAGTAAAAAGGAATGGTTAGAAAAAGAGAAAAAAAAAAAATATATATATATATATATATATATATATATATATATATATATATATATATATATATATATATATATATATATATATATATACACACATATATAGTTAAAAGAGCAAAGACAGACATATAGGTAGATAATAGATAGATAAAGGTTTTGTAAATAGCTAGAGATGTTTAGGTAAAAGACCATGGACTGAAAAAAGTAACATAACCAAGAACAGAACCATGCTGCCTTAATTTTAATCATGTTTTAATATATGAAGTTTCCTTCTTTTGCCTAGATACATTAGCAGGCTCATTTCTTCAACTACATTACCAATAATGAAAGCTTGACTTTTTGAAAAAAAATTATTTCTACTCATAACTGAATTATTTGAGAACACTTTTTTAAAGCCATTTAATTATTAGCCAAAGTAAGTACGTATCAGTCTCCCATAATTATTACATAAACAATAGATGACAAACACCACTTGTTAGTGCTAGAGTTGCGGTAGATCTGTCAGGCTTTATGAGAGATCCAGGTGGCTGATCATTAGAGATGAGTGACTTTTCCAAACACACCTGTCAAAGAAATCTAACAAGTATCAACAGTTAACCTTGAAATTGGTGACATACATCAAAACAATCTTTGTCAAGCCGACTTTTGAGAGTTGGCAAACTCAGCGCATTTTGGAGCCTATTCACGAACTACCTGTCACTAGATATGGACTTAAAAGTCTGTGAATCCGATATATTTACAAATATTATACTTAAAATGTAACTGATAAGTTAAAATATAAATATTTATTCCCAAATTGTAAACACTTGCTTCAGAAAGTAAATATAAACATTATCATGTCTGTGCGAAAAAAATGCAAGACTAACCTTGACTACAAGATGGAAGTGACAGACTTTGACATTGTGTCATGTAAAATAAAGGATCAATGGATGAATGAAACTGGGCATTTATACAATAGAAGAATGTGGTACATATAAAAGGTAAATAAAAGTGCTGATATATGTACTATGGTGAGATCACCAAGTATAAAACTTGCAGAACATAAAGCATTATGAACTGAACACTACCTCTCTCTCTTTCTCTCAATTTGTTGGACTTGCCTGTGGGCAAGTACCTTGCAAACTTGAGCTTGCCTGAGCCATACTTGAGCTTGTCCTGGATGTTGGGCAATTGGATTTGTGATACTCAGATCTGGGCTGTGACACATAAATCATGCATGTGGCTGGCACAAATAGTGGTATGATGCAGGGGTTCTGTTAATTTTTCATTTTTGGAAATTGTGGACTTCACTGGTTGGAAATTTGGAAGTCCCATACCTCAAGCCTGAAAGTCCATTGTTGCACTTACCCATAAACATACATTTATTAAAATTGTAGTTTTTAGTCATCTCTGTGTTAATATATATATATATATTGCCGCAACAACAACAAAATAAAAACTTTAAAAATGAATAAAAGATAGCTTACCCATTTTATTTTTAAATGTATTTTAACAATCTTTAGAAACCTTTTGAAACATCTTACCTTTAACAGAACACTAAGCCAAAAATTTAATTGTATTGCATTTACAAATTGCACCTTTCACGTATGATTTAGTTCTCCTTAGAAAAGCACATTATTGATAAACATTGATGGAATATAAATGGAGATGATGTACTTCATAAAGACTTAAAGAGTTGTACAATTGATAAACCTGCTACCGTCTATACTCGCATATAGGCCAAATCCAAATGCAAACAACATAGATCCTGATCTGCTGTTACATAATGCACTGGCAGATCAGGGTCTGTGTTGTTTGTTCTACTGATTAGTCCCTACAAACTGCATAGACCCAGATCTGCCGGCGCATTATGCAATGGCAGATCTGGGTCTATGCAGTTTGCAGTTGGTATGGGCTTATAAACGAGTATAAACGGTAATTCAAGACCATAAACAACATACCGGTACCTATTAAGGTTCCTTATATACTGACCTTCAATAATGTTATCTTGTACATTATCAGTTGTTATATATACAGTATGCTAGTTTGAGGACAACATTCCAAGGTCTATTTAATCTGTTCATCATAAGGTCTGTAATTTTTGTAACTTTTTCACAATTACCAAACACAGCCTTGTGTATTTATCTTACATTATATGTACAGTATTCAACAGTTTTGGGTAGTACCCGTCTCAGCAAAACTTAAGTGACTAGTCTATGTACCCTTTCAAGTTTGCCACATAATAAGGTTGTAAAATGTACATCATTAGTTGTCAGCACTCATTGACAGTCACACAGTCACTTTGATCTTTCAGGGTTCATTACACATGTACTTTTAGGAAGAGCTAATGACTAACACCTTAAATTCAGTTATTCCCTTTTGGATGTCATCACAAGGTTGACATGGTAACTGTGACCAGGCAGAAAATGACACTCAAGTTGGCATTGTTTTCATTATTGGGTATTGTTAATTAAATGGCGCAATTAACTTGCTCTAGTGGCAGAGATAAGTTGCCTTTAGGAACAGTTGTGATAATAGGGAGTTTATTATTTGAGTGTAAAGGTATAAGAAATGAAAGACCCAAGGCCATCCAGTGTTAGAATTCAGGACGTTTTGGAGAAGTCAGCCTTATAATATGCTGTGACATCTGTTAATGGAAACCATGATTATGCTGTTTTCCTTTATATGAGACATTCCACTCCCATTGATGTGTTTTGAAACATCAAAAAACGCTACTACCTTCTGATTACACTCATGGGCAGCGAGTCATGTACAGTTAAGATTGTATCAGGATCTGGTCAACAAATAGAGGACTCCTAATGGACCGACCATTTAGTTTTCAGTGGGGGGGGGGGAGGAGCCTGGGATATTTGTATAAGAAAAATATTTTTAGGGCTGCCCCAAATAGCTTCCAAAAAGTATTCTTGCTCTGATAAATAGGAAAAAATAACTAAGTATGTCCATTTTGTTAGTTCGAAAAAATATCTTGAGATAAAAGAAACAAATAATATTGTGGTTTGAAAGAAAATCCCAGGCCCTTCCTCTCTGAAAATGAAATGTTCAGTCCCTTATGGTCATGGTAGGAGAATTTACTTCAAGTTTCCCACTCTTTGACCACATTGTCAGCAGCATTTTGATAGTTGAGAAAGTAAAACTCAATTTGGACAGAACTGTTTACATATGGAAAAAATAGATGCTTGTTTTGAGAGCTTTGTTTTGATAGTGGTCTTGAAGAAATACAGAAAAACCAAATTGCATTGGTAATTCCAGGAGTGATAATAAGCTTGTTTCCTTGTACATGCATGCAGAAAGATGTCTGCATCTTCCTTTATTCAGGCCCCTGCATTTTTGCTAAGTGTTAGCAATGAATAACTTAATTAATCACCTAATTACTGCAGAAGGAATTAAATCCGTTTACTCTAAAATGTGTAGGAGTGAATGGAGGTGTAATGTTTTATAGAGATATATACATCAACAGTCAGTATTTTATCATTTTTTTTAATGGCAGATTCACAAAATTAAGTACCCACAAATAATGTAATATTTGACAAAACTATGAAATTTGATAAACACAAATTTTCGATGTGATTGGCTGTATCTGTTATCAAGAGCTCTGAATCCTGAGTTCCAAAATGTGTTAGAATGTGCCCACCAAAGGCTAGGTTGGTTCTCAAGTGGTTGCCATATTTATCCAGAAAATATAGACATGTTTGATTATCTAGTGTACTAGAAAGGGCTGCATTATGGCATTGTCCTTTATGGATCTAGCTGCTATTTCAACTTTAGCTATAACCTGTCATTAACTGTGTTTTCTTTCATAATCTCCCTCCTTTCTCTACAATTTTTCTTTTCAAACTAATGAAAATTTTGTTTTATTTCTAATTTATGCATTTCTGTATGTATTTTTGTTTTATTTCTAATTTATGCATTTCTGTATGTATTTTTGTTTTATTTCTAATTTATGCATTTCTGTATGTACTTTTGTTAAGAAATATAGTCCCTAACATCATTTGTACAACTAGGAAAATATGTTACACCTGCAGATGTCAGGTGACTTTGAGGCAAAAGACTGCAGACAACAGCACAAGCCCTATAATTTTCAATTGCCAGATATTTTACTTCTATTAAAATGAATTGCCAGCTGAGAATTTTGATCACCTTTAGCAATTGCTTGCCCTGACATAAACAGGGTGTGGTTTCCTACAGGAATTTCTGTAGATTTCATATTTGGGTCATGCCTATATTGATACTGATTACAGCTCTACCTAAACTTGAATTATTTGATAATCATGTCATCAGCTAGATTGACGGGGACAAATATGGATGAACACATGCTTAATTTGTTTCTAGAAGCAGCCATACAAAAAGCATTATCACGTACAGTATGGTCATCATGGAACTTTGATGTGACATAATGCACAGTCATTTTTAATATAAAACATGCAAATCAAGTTTTAAAACTGTAAATATTGAGGATTATGAAATTTCAAACACAGTGTCACAATGTTTTTCTGTGGCAAAGATTAAACAAGATTATGCCATCCAATCCGTGTTTTGAGGACTTTCATGTATAGAATTCACTTTCACAGAATGTCTTGCTAGTAGAGATGTTCACACCTTTTTTTCAAGTGCTGTTAAAATCTGTGTTGAATGTTGGATGATCTTATAATTCCTGCATCATTTCATAGTTTGTTCTTACAATATTTCTTTGTAAAGACATGACAGTATGCTGTGATTGGATAAAAACTGTGGCATGAAAATCAGATCAAGAGTGTAATGCAAACTACCTAGTATATTGTACAAGTAGTAATGGTACATGTGTTCTTGTTTTGCACCAGATTCTCAAAACAATTATGCTTGATATACATGTAAGTATGAAATGAGAACAAGATATAAGTTGGTAATTGATTTCATTTTAATTTATTATTCATGAACATGAAATATTGTGAAATGTGGGAAATCTTAGTTGATTGTTGGATGATCTTATGATTCCGACTTCATTTGTATTTCTTATAACAGCATTTCTTCATCAAGACACCGCATTATACTGCAGTGTGATATGATTGTTCACACCTAATCAAAGTTATTGATATATTTTCAAAGTACACAGCTTCCTCCTAACACCAAGTTGACACCATGGTATGTAAAACATTGAAACAATGTATAAACTTAATCCTTCCCTTGTTAGAGATGGTAATTATTAGCCTTGGTACAAGGATTTTCCATGGGAGATACTGTATATACTTGCGTATAAGCTGGATCCAAATGCAAACAACATAGACCCTGATCTGCCATCGCATAATGCACCGGCAGATCAGGGTCTTTGTTGTTTGTTCTACTGATTAGTCCTTACAAACTGCATAGACCCAGATCTGCTGGCGCATTATGGGATGGCAGATCTGGGTCTATGCAGTTTGCAGTTGGTATCGGCTTATATGCGAGTATATATGGTAATATTTTCCTCCAAGGTCCTTGATGCAATGAGTACTGTCCCATCAACGTTCCACAGTGACTGTACTGTATCAATGTAAGTAAGCTCTCATTCGACCTTAATAGGCAAATCAAAAATTGTTTGTTAACTAGTGGAAGAAACTCGGTAACTTGTGCATTTAGCTTGTTCTTGGTCCACAAAATTTGATATACGATATATGATTTATGCAGTTTAATAATATTTTGTATCCATTTTCAATATTTGGTCCTTGTACAGAAAATAAACATATTGTCTTGCATTGCAGATGGGGGCATACCATACCCTTGACTTAGAGTTGAACCGAAAGTTTACTTTGGGCAAACATGAATGGGACAGCATAGCACTGGACAGAATAGGTAAAGAAAAATTCACAGCCCTCGCTTAGAAGAGCTAATTTATGAATTACATTTGGTTAGTACAATGTGCTAGAACAAATACCCTATATTTTCAGGGCTAACTCAACTGCATCATAATTGATGCAGATGCTGATGTCAAGAATTCAAAAATATAAGTTATCAAATACACCACTCCCTCAATAACTCAAGCCCTGATAACTTGCGAACCCACTTATAATGTGGGGTAAGGCGTGGATCCCATTTTTTTTACTAGAAAATGCCCAAAAAATTGGCCCCTATTTGTTGAACTTGAAAAAAATCTTGATCAAAGTTGGTAAATGCAAACTCATTATATCGCTCGTTTTATAGTTGAAAACAGTGGTTAGTGCTGGGAAATTTGAATCAATGTCATGAAATTCTCAACTTTTAATAAGAAGTCATATATTTTGTTCAATTTTCTTTCCAAACAACATTCTCAGTACACTGTAAATAACAATATTTGACGAAATTTCGATCAATGAAAATGTTACTAATGCCTACTGATGGCAACACTTTAAAAAATAAATACCAATTCAATAAGTTGTGTCAAGTGAAATTTGTGTTTTAGTTCTATCTTTTAATTCAGTTTCAATGTAATCATCATAAATGCAATATGCCCTCTTGTATTCAAACGTGAAAAATATCATTCAACTGTCACAGCTATGTCCGGGAGTGTTTCCGTGAGAACCTAATTAAGTGCCGACCGTTTTTTTTATCTCCAACTTCGGGAAGTATTTGTTGTGTTGTTACATTCAATTAAAAGCAGACCTGCTTTGTATGATCACGTTAATTTCGTCTTTTGTATCAAATCAAATAAAGGAGGGTGGAATAAAACAAAAGTTAAAAGGCATGCAAATTATACCTGTGTAAGAGCTAGCGGTCAGGTCAACTCATTTCAATTGATCAATCGAACACTGTTATAAATATTATTATGTAAGTAATATTATCAAACTACCTTAAATTAGCCTACTCATTCAAAAATGCGATCAAAGATAGTAAGGCAACCAAGTGAAATGAGTACTTGGTGAATACAAAGCTTTGTTTCACAGATACGGTTCATTGCGGAAAAGCGAGTTCCAGAGTTTGTAGTGAACTTAAAAAATTTAAATTGCCTCTCAAAGATCTCCTCAAGGATGAGAAGAAGTTTCACTATTACTTGCAATGAAATCATGGCATCCATATTTTATCAATAGAACAATAAATAAAGCGAGTTTCGACATTGACAGTTGTTTCGCGAAAAAAATGTCTATAGTTTTTGTTAAAAAGGAATCTTGTTTTGCTGTGAATCAACAACAGCAAAAAGCAGTGATGTAATACACAATGTTTTCGCGTACATGTGCTGTTGAAACCGCTTGGACTAATTTTGTTAACGATCTTTCAGCAGTTTGATATCTTGAAAATAAAGGTAATTTATACAAAAAAGCAAACAACTACATTAGAAAAGAGCTCTTTATTGACAATTATTCCCAATGCAATTATAAAATTAGTATTCAGCCATTAAAGCGCCCCCCCCCCCCCCCCGCGATTTTCTTGATGTCCAGCGGGGATGGCATTCCCTCCTAAACTTTTTAAGGTCCCTCTGTAACTCGCACCCTCGCTTATAGTGCGGTCTATGTTTTTGGACCCTGTTGTGCGCGAGTTATTGAGGGAGAGGTGTATCAGTCGAAAAGCAACAGTAAAGTGGATGATGTGGAAAAAAACAGCAGTAAAATCTACACAATTAGATGATATTTTTAATTACCAAACTTACCAGCTTTTGACATATGATTTAAGTTGCATATTTTACACATAAGTTTTTACCCAGCAAACCTGGGGCAGATGTTATGCTGTGAATAGTGGTAGTACTTGTGACAACAGAATACATCATATTCCTTTACTTGTGACAACAGCAGAATACATCATATTCCTTTACTTGTGACAACAGAATACATCATATTCCTTTACTTGTGACAACAGAATACATCATATTCCTTTACTTGTGACAACAGAATACATCATATTCCTTTACTTGTGACAGCAGAATACATCATATTCCTTTACTTGTGACAGCAGAATACATCATATTCCTTTACTTGTGACAGCAGAATACATCATATTCCTTTAATCCATTCCCAGATAACTCATAAACCCACTTATAAATGTCATACAACCTATGGATCCTGTTTTTTTGTTTTTTTTCTACTTTCACGTTGGTAAAAAATTAAAGAAATGGATGATTACCAAACAAAGACTGATATGCAAAAAACTAATTAGGCCTAAAAATATAAAACAAGCTTTGTTTCTGGTTTTCTGACCAACCGTATTTTTGCTTGCCGACCATATACATTTTTTCCAGACATAAAAAAAAGAATATATATATATATATATATTTAAAAAATATTACTTTCCGGATTTTCTGAATGTTGTGACCTGTCCGAATTTCATTTTGTTCATAGGTAACAGTATTAGACATGCTCATTAGGATGCTTACTATTTCTTTCCATATTTTGTAGTGCCTACTGGACATAGACTTCAAAGCATGATTCAGTAATGGATACCCTTGCTTGCTGTTTGCTAATCATGGTCAAATTCTAATTTACAGCAAGTTATATCAGAGAAATGCAAGTTATTGAATTAATTATATGGAGAGTGCATATCTAACTATCGTATAACATCATGTTGTTGGGTAATACTGACATGGTCTTTTCTCAAAGGATTAAAATTAGGTCATGCAACCATGGTTCCCTTTGGGTAAATAGAGAGGGAAAAAAAACACACAAAAAAAACTTATTCTGACTGACTGACCCAATTTTCTTTTAACATGTAACTGGAAACAAAATTATTATTTTGTTGGCCTCATGTTTAATGTCCATTTACACATTTAAATTTTTACACTATCTGATTATTTTTCGCTATTAAAGGGAAATGAAAGAGAATATATGAAAATCTCAGCATATAAATGTTTATATCAACCAACAAGACTGCTTGGTCTCGTGTCTGATGATTAGGGCCTATTATAGAGAACGTTATGAAATCAAAAGGATTAAAAAATTTAGAAGTTATAATAATTCTACTTACTTAACAGCTAAGCTGGATTTATTTTGACAATTGTTGAGAACTTAATTCTCCACTGACATGACACAAGGTAATAGATTAATGGTCTGTAGCCATTTTCAGTACATAACACTTCCTGACATGACAGTAACATACTCGTTGAGATTCAGTCGAATTGCTTGCTAAAATCACACTGTAAACAACTTCTCTGTCTTTGCCTTTGGCTTATCAGGTGGCATGCTCTTAAAAAATTTAAGTGATTATATTCAAAAATAACTTTTAAGACTCGTGTTTGTTTCTTTTTATTTTTTTGATCCAAATGTAGTGTATTAGGATCGTGCAAATGCTTCATGCCAACTGTGTTTATTACTATAAACGATATGAAGCTGTATTAAGTCATTTACATGTGATATCGAGGGAGTAGTTAATGTTGACATACCAAATTGCTATCTTGTTGAATTATCCAGTGTTAATGTATTGATGGATTCAGCACCATTGGTGTATGAGTGCAATTCAACTTCTGATGCTTTGGTTCGGTTGTGTTTGCTTAACATGGATACACATGGTATGATACAGGAATAAGGCATCTCCTACTTAACTGTTGCTCGCATTTGTGAGTACTGTATGTCAACTTGAATTAGATTTAAAGTATATCATTAATTGATTGGTTTTTATTAAGAGCTCATGTCTATAAATATTAGATTCCAGTAGACAAATGGTTGTTTAGGACAATAGAGATTATAATTCTCATGCATCAGTGACAACTACAACCATTTACCTGGATCTGAGTCCACCTCATTATCTTGCACCTTTGTTTATGTTGCGGTCTATTTTTATGAACCCTGTCACCTGCAAGTTATCAAGGGAGATGTGTAGTACCTAATATGAATGTATCAAATATCAGCTGGCATGCTATTTTATTTTTATTTTTCACTGAAGAACTGTGCTGTGACCCAACTCAGCATGCAGACTTGGCAGCAGTGGTGATGCAAGAGGGGTTGGCCAACGTCTGTCTCATCACGCCAAACATGACCCTTGTCAGGGCCAAGATAGAAACCAATATCCCCAGGAAAAGAAAGGGAATGTGCCAACAACATGATAAGGTGTTACTATTTCACTGATTTATTTTGGTTTAGGTTTCATAAGTAAACTTTCTTTATGAAGTTTTTGATTTACTTTTGACATATCTAGATAGACCATCTTCTGCTTCAAAAGTTGTTGAGTGGTTACACCTTCCAAAATTTCTGTTGATGTTGCCAGATTAGTTATGTCTCATTTTTTCTAAATACTTGGGACATAGATTGTCAAAATGTAAACAAATAATTTTTTTAAATAAAAATTTTAATTTTAAAAAATCAGAATGGACAATTTATGATACTTATATCATGAGCATGTAGTGCTGCAAATGAAATATAAATAGCCGCTGAAGATCTTAAATTTGTGTATCATTGATTTCGCACACCTTAATTATGTTCCATTATTTTTAAAATTTTAATAAGTTTCAGGATAAATTTTTTAAGTAAACAACAACACAAATGTAAAATCCCAGACTGGTTTCACTTTATTGATTTTCAGACTGAATTAAAAGAATTATGCATGATGAAAAAACTCTTTGGTTTCTTGCAAATCAATGTTATAAACAAAATGACATCATGGCACAAGATGTACAAAAACATTCTAGCTCCAGTTCTATACATTGTCTTAGATACCTAAATAGCATGGAAAAGTGACATCAAAAGATACATTAAAGATACATAAAAAGATACATCAAAGACACATATGATACATCGAAGATACATCTAATATACATTAAACTGGATCATTAAGATACACGTCTCTATTGAAAACTCTAATAGTAGAACATATATAAAGAGATCGAGACAGACAGTTTTATTTTCCTTTATATATGTAGAATTGATTAAATATTATGAATTTATCAATTAATGAAGTTTATATATAATCTTAGACATATTTAAATAACATTTGAAGTTGCACAGTTAGTATTGTGACTCATCTTAAATTTTACAATTGTGTTACTCCTACAAAATAAGTATTTTCATTAATAATAGAACAGTAAATTTGTAAATGGTTTCATTATGAATTGAAAACAAACAAGGAAATCTTGAAGATTCTTAGTTCTTTGTAAGCAAGTGTATGCTTGCTGGTATGAAGTGATTTAACACTTACATTGCAAGATAATTGCAAAAGATCCTGATATTTGTTAATCGTACCTAGATTGGGTAACTAGGATTACTGGTATATTCAGTGAAAGAAATATTGTCATCTTTCTCCATGATTTTACATTTCAGTGACTTGGACTGTATAAGAGAATATACCTTTGATGTTGATGTATTTCTGTCAACGTATTTCTGAATACACCATTATCAGAAATAATCCTTCTGTATCACTTCGCTTGACTGTATGGTATTCCATCTTTGCATGATTTTGGCATGAAGAATATTCGTCATATTGATGAACATTAATTTTTAATGACATCTACTCCCAAAATTGATACTTTATTTTTCAAAACATTGAAAGTAAATTTAATTGAAAGGTGAAATTTATTTAACTAGTCTATCAAAGTGTGAAGATCTTGTAAGGAATGATTCAATATGCATCATCATGAACTGTGCAACTTCAAATCTTAATTATTTGTTAGCTTGTAAAAAGTGTCGCTTACAAGATATTGGACAAACTTGTCAGCTTTATTGATCCATCTTTTTTGTCTCGTGCCACCATACATTTGAATTACAGCTTCTTTAAGTTACAGGATTTTTCATTAATGCCAATTAATATTATTGATTCTGAAATGGAACGTCTGTTAAAGGGAACATATTTGATTCACCATTTGAATACTGTCTGTTCAAAAGGTTTAAATTCTAAAATTATATATTAACTTCTTTAATGAATAAGTTCATAGTATTTAATCAATTCTACCTATTTAAAAAAAAAAAAACTCTATTTTTTTATGTTCTATCAATATACACCAGATTTCACTAAATACGCTATACACTAAGTTGAAATTTACTGTTGTTGAATGTGAATGTATGTCATGACTTTATTGTTATCTTTGTTTCAGGGTTTAGAGAAGTTCTATGATATGATAATCCAGGCAATACTTAGGCATATAAAGTTTGATGGTGAGTAGACATTTCTTTGATGCAGTTGAATTTCTTGGAGAAAATCCTATAAAAATGGTGGTGTAGATTTTTTGTTTCTTTTCTCTTGAAGTCAGGTGAATAGCAAAATATATCTTCAAGCATGTATGCATGGAGAATTCATATATAAAAAAAAATTTGGAAAAAAAATATTGCATCATATTTATCTGGATCTATTTTCATATGACTGGGATGTTTGAGAGCCCATTGATAATAGGTAGTCTTACCACTTTGTTGGAGTTATCTCCCATTCTGTGCTTGATGAGTGGACACTACACATTGATTGGTCTACTTTCTTTTGCGGTCTCTCTGCTTAGTATCAAATTTGTACTATTTTTTCCTAGCATAAAAGGTAATTTCTCACATAAAGCCTTATTTCATTGCATTTGTATTGGCCTTCTAAGAAGAGGACCATTGTATGTTTTTTTCTTTCTTGGTTTTAATGGCACTTTTAACACATTGTTGGCTATATCATGCAGAGGAAGTGGGAGCTGAGTGCCTTTCCCAGTGACACGAAGCATCCAACCCAGGCTGGCCAGGGCGGGGAATTTAACCTGTGATTCATTTTATATAGGTTTCCGATGAAATTTTCACTGCTTTTCATATTTAGAGGATCTTGCACAAATTTTGATATCATTTGTAATTTATGAAATCAATTTAGAAATATCGATCTTAAGAGTTTGTTGGCAAGTATGAAATTATAACTACTTTGATTTTTATAAATATTTAGGTGTGTCAATCAACTTATCAAATGAAAAAATAGTCTGCACAATTATTTGATTAAATTCAGATGCCTCGAGATTATTTGTTTTCCTTGACTGATGTAATTGGTTACACAGTGATGTTTTCCTTGTCTGATGTAATTGGTTACACAGTGATGTTTTCCTTGACTGATGTAATTGGTTACACAGTGATGTTTTCCTTGACTGATGTAATTGGTTACACAGTGATGTTTTCCTTGACTGATGTAATTGGTTACACAGTGATGTTTTCCTTGACTGATGTAATTGGTTAAACAGTGATGTTTTCCTTGACTGATGTAATTGGTTACACAGTGATGTTTTCCTTGACTGATGTAATTGGTTACACAGTGATGTTTTCCTTGATAGTGATGTGATCTTACTTGAAGTATCAAATGAACAAAATTTATTTATGAAATGTCATATTTTTTGTGTGTGATAAAAGCGAATAATACTGTAATTTTTAGCATGTACAGATTGCAATAGAAACATTCTATGAAATGGATTTTACAAAGTTATGTCTATCTACTGTACTTTCTTTATAGATCTGTGACATGCGTGTAAATTATTTAAAAAAACATGCATTAAAATGTTCCATTTCATTTTATTACAATTGTATACATTATGCATGCTTTATTAAATAAAAATGCAACATATTATAAAACAAAAGAATCCTTAAAGAGAAAAATTCATACAGAGATACAATTATTTTAATAGCAGTGATATATTACTAGCTACTATTGCACTGCTAACCATTTTCAGGATGCCAAGTCCCCGCTCCAAGCTAAAATATTCCCTCCTCCAATTAGTAATTGGAGGCCAGAATTAAAAGGAACATGAACCCAGTCTGATTCCTTAATCATATCCAGCATATGGAATATCTTCCTCTTTTACCTTGGACTCTTGTGTGCATATATGTGTGCCTGGATGCTCGATGAAACTCCAAATTCATTTTCGCTGTGGTCTTTTGGCTTCAGTTCTTGCTTTTCCTTTCTATATCTGCATCCATATTCATTGTTTTTGATGGGGTTTTGCACCTCGCTTAGCAAAGTGGCACCTCAGTGGTAAGTTTTTATCCCTTTGGACCAGTTTCATGGTAAGTATCTCCTACCCATTTATAGTTCCAGTTCATTTTGTATTTGTGTTTTTTTTTCCTCTTTCAGACTACAATTATGTTGCATGGTGCAGGTAGGCCGCATCGGACACACCCCACTTATTTATTGTTAACTAAGTGTGCCCGTACCAACTGTTGTCTGTTTTGTTGTCTTTGGGAAGACAAAGTGTGGGACTTGATGAAAAGTTGCCACACTTATAAAGGAAGGAAGAAGGGTTCCACTTTCCACTTTGTCTCAGGATGATCCTCGATATTCACAGGAGGGGTCTAGTCACTTCCTGTTTTAGGGATGTCAGCCCCACAAATTAAGGAGGGTTCTTTAGTGCTTTCCTTGGTTAAGAACTCGCCTAAAGCCATTGGCTCTCTGACTATCAAATCGATGCTGTCAGCTCCCATTAGGAAGGGATCCTTGGCACCTCCCATGGGAGGGATTTTGCCAGTGCCCGATAAAAGCAAGTGTTCTTGTTTTAACAGATCTGATGCTGATTCTAGTTCTCCAAATAGAGAATCCTCTATCAGATCATCATCACTGAACCAGTGTCTCTCCCTTCCCTATGTTCCTTTTTAATCTCTGTGGAATTTGGGGACCTGCACTACCAGGTAGTGAGTCTTCCTTTCCCTGCCATGGCATCATGGATGCCTCTTTCTTGATTCCAGGGTATGTCAGAAGGTGCAGGCTGCATACCGTCTCCATCTGAGAAAATCAATAATCCCATTCTCCAAGGAGGGAAGATCGAAGGATTAGACTTGTAGATTCTGGTTGACTTGAATGTGTTTCCAGAGAACCGGTTGTGTCGGGGCCTTCCCTTCTGTTAGGGTTACCTTCTTTATCATCTGACCTTACAGGTCAGGTTATGGAGTAGGAGGAAGTCAGGACTTTTGATAAAGGGTTAATTAAGATTTACCACCTCCTTCTCCCAGAGCTGTGTCCAAAGCCTTTGGAAGCCAAAGATATGAGGATTCTCTCTAGTTTATAGAGACTTTCTAGAGCCAATTGTGGTTCAGACCTTATGTTGCTGCTGCATTCAATGATGGTTCGGGAGCTTACTTAGAAGTTTTCTCGGGGCCAAGAGGCTGCCAGATAGCAGAATGGGTGGTCTGTCTCCTCTTCCATGCTTTGACTGTGGGATTCCACCTCTAGTTATTGAGTCCATTCCCCTGCTTGGCCCCTTACCCCCCCCCCCCCCCCCCTTTGGACTTGGGTGCTTCTCAGGTGGGGATATTGATAGGGACCTGGGCTCATCTCTGTCAAATCCTTAGTTGCTTTGGAACTTAAGGTTTGAACTCTGCTTACAATAACCTCACATGCAGATATACTTTCGGCTGACTCCAGTTTCTTGAAGGATGAATTGTTGTCTCCATCCACTTTATAGAGATTGTTGGAGACTGTGGCTAAATTGTCAAGGACTCCTTCTCTTCCTTCCATAAGGAGGGAGGCCGATGGCTCTAGGGAGTTGCACCCTCTCCTGCAGTGTATCCTTTTTCTCAGCGTCCAAGTTGGTGCCAGACTAACCCTATTTTCAGAGGCTTGGTAACACATCACGGACAACTGGTACTTCTAAGGGAAGATGTGTACACCCTTCTATGAAAGGGTGCACTAGAGAGGGTGGCAGATTCCAAAGTCTTGGTTTCAATTCCTGGATCTTTTTGGTATCCAAGTAGGTGCAAAGTTTCGACTCATACCACCTTAAACAAATTTCTTCAGGAAGAACACTTCAAATGGAGACAACTGCCAATGACTGGGCAGTCTCCCAAGATCTTCAGGATGCATACCTTCACATCCCCCATCTTCTCAGCTTGCAGGAAATACTACCACTTGTTTTTTTTTTTTTTTTTTTGGGGGGGGGGGGGTCCATGAGGTATTTAAATTTCTGGCTCTTCCATTCAGCCTTACCTCTGTCCCCAGAATCTTTACCAGGGTAATGGGGGTAAAAGCAGCTTACTTGAGGTTCTTAGAGGTTCCAATCCTCAAATATTTCAACAACTGGACAACAAGCTTCCTCTTTATGTTTCTCCAGTACTGGATCAAAGGGTCTGCGCTGTGTGTGTCTTAAGTCTTAAGTAGGATTGTCTTTATGCTTAAGCCTTGCCACCTTTCAAGATAATCCCTCAGGTTCTTCACCGAATCAGGATCTCTATGTCTTGGTTCATCCTGATAGCTCCCCAGTATCTCCAACGGTCATGGTTCAGTGATCTCCTTGAACTGTTGATAGACAAGCCCAGGAGATTAGCATGAAGAAGGGACCTGCTGTAGCAGCACAGGGGGTCTCTTACACAGCAATCCAGAGATTCTCCACCTTCATGCTTATCTCTTATCAAACAATCAATCTGCCAAGACTGGTTTTTCGAGCAAGGTTGCAAAACTGCATAGCACAGACCTGTAGGCAATCTGCTTCTAAAGTTTACCATTAACAGCTATAGGGCAGCCCTTTCTAAAGCTCTTTAGTTCTCTGTGGTTTCCACCATTGGGATGAATCTTCATCTTGCTGATCTCCTCAGGTATTTTGAGTTTCAAAGACCAGTATCTCGCTCATTAATGCCTAGATGCCTAGATGGAACCTTTTGTGCGTTCTTTGGATGTTATCAAGTAACTCCTTATGAACCTTTGAGTGAAGCTCCCTCAAGAATCTTACCCTTAAGGAGGAGTAAAGTTCATGCCTTCTCAGTAGAAAAGGATTGTTTATGGTTCAATAGTAACTATAATTTGGCTTCTCTTTGCCAACCTCAGTTTCTGGCTAAGAATCACCTACCTTCACTAGCCCTGATTTCTATTGAGATCCCCAGTCTTAGTCGTATATGTGCTGTGGATGATCAAGATAGGCTCATTTGCCCAGTTAGAGCTTTACGGTTTTATTTGGCTTCCTTTAAAAGGAGGAGGAAGGGTCAGAATCATCACTTTCTCCCACTCAAGGATTCCTCTGATATTTTGGCAGCCCCCATTTCCAGGCAGATTGTTCTTACTATCAAGAGAGCTTTTTAGTCCCTCACTGAGAGGAATCTATCTTTCATGAGAATTAAAGCCCATGAAGTTAGGGTTATTGCTGCATCTTCAATCTAATTTACTCATTCCTTCTTGGATGTTGTCATGAGAGCCGCCTTCTGGTGGTCTCACTGTACTTTTACATCCTTTCACCTTTGATTTTTGGCACACCAGAGTTAAAGCATTTACTTTTTGGGTTCAATCATAACAGCACAACATTTGGCCAAGCCATCTACCAGCTTACAGTAGAGAACCCTCATACAGTAAGGGTAAGTGCAGTTTTTCTACCAGTTTATTTTTGAGGTCATCAGCCAAACAGGTAAACTAAGCAATGGAATAGTAGTAGGTATTGTATTACTGCTATTAAATTGTAGGTTTTTGAGTGGGGGTAACACTAATTTTAATTACGTAATACTTACCTGCCACTATTGCAATGATTCCCTCCTTCCACCCTGTTCTGATGTCCTGTGGTCTTGGTCCAAGTCAAAACAGGACGATATTCTACATGTTTGATATGACTAAGGTGATATGTTCTTTTAGTTCTGGTCTCCAATTACTAATTTGAGCAGGGAATATTTTAGCTTGGACTGAGGACTAATGAGGACTAATTAGCATCCGGGAAAAGGGCAGCAATGTAATAGTAGCAGGTAAGTATTACATAATTAAAATTATTTTTACACCCCCCCCCCTCCCCCACTTACAATTTTGCTTGTGTTATATGGGATCATTAAATTATAACTTTCATGACTTATTACATCGTAACATTTTGATTGATTACTTTCTTTCCAGTGGTCAAGTGTATCTTGGTAGCTAGTCCAGGATTTGTTAAGGTAAAGATTTATCAGCCATTGAATTGCATGATCATTTTACCTTCATTTGTCTTAAGTGAGGATGTTGCAGAGCTCTCAGTAAGTGCTTCCAACGCCTCGTGAACCATCAGATGCTTGTCTTGGACTCCCACTGTTCTTAGACTGTGCCTCCTGTGCACCTGCAATAACAAGCATTGGACCCTCAGTTTTTGTAAATTTTACCCAACATGTAAATAGGGGAACAAAAGTTCTATAGTCTGCTTCAGATTAGCTAATATCAGCATTTTCCAAGATAATTTAATAAACAATACATAATCAGATAGTTTACCTTTTTCAGTTCACAAAGAAAAAATGTGTAGATGCCAAGTTTAGTGATAATAAAATAGTGCTTGATAGTCTCTATAAGGTTTAAATGGATAATAACAGTGTTACAAATTGGTTAATTCTTGTTCAGTTAAAATAAAAAAACTTGTTTCCAGTCGAACAGTATGTTTGGAACCAGTCTCAGAAGAAGGACACTGCAAAATGGCAGCTGATTGCCATTATAAAATGTTATAGAGAGTATCAAAGGCTATTTTAGTAGCACTAAACTTGGCATCTGCATGCTTTTACTTCTTGAATAGAAAATGGTAATCAATTTGTTAATACTCAAACATGACCATAAGAATAAAATTATCAGGGAAAATGACAGTATTAACTAATCTTGAGCATTCTGTTGTTGGCAAAAAAGGTAATTACATTAATAGAAATTAGGAATTCTCATATTCAAAAAGATAAAGTGAACATTAATTGAAACCAAAAGATAGTTGTAATTATAGTCAATAGGATTTACTATAGTTATATTGATTTATCTTGAATCGAATGATTTATGCCCAATAACAGACTCCCTGTTTTCTTACCTGTAGCCGCAGTTTTTTTTTCTCTCAGGACCGCCAATTTCTGGTGACTGAGGGTCCAGGTCTCTCAGTGTCAAAGTTCTGCAGAGAGCTCTGATGAAGGTTTGCAGATTGCATTGCCAGCTCCCATAACTAGAATCAACTGAGTTACTACAGTCTGTTTTCTTCTATGTGATGCAAACCATCACCATGAAAAATATTGGATAACAAGTCTTTTGAATCAACAGGTTTAACTTTAAATTACTTTTAAAAGTCATTCCTTTCATAGCATCATAATAAAGCAATAGACAGATTAAGGAAATTGTATGAAGAAGATTATGATGTGCATTACTTTTATTGATGGCTTTCTAAGTCGGATTACTGTGGACCGCATTGTTTATATTTTGTCTCGAAGAACATTCATATTTAATGAAGTTACAGTTAGGATGAAAGCATCGCACATTTCAGAGCAAGTTTTCCATATACTTATTTCTGTCATTGAGAATCAACCAGAAGCATGTCTGCATGGGTTCTTTTGGCTCCATATGGTTTAAACAATTTTAATTTCAAACATCATCATACAAAAGTACATAAAACATCACTTCAAGGGATATAAAGGATGGTGCAAAAAGTTTAAGCTTATTTTGAGCTCTGTCATAAACATTCAATCTTTTCTTAGATGATCTGATTGACATAATGAATAAAAGACAATAAACAGATATTTGCAAAATTTGATACTAGCTAACGAAACAGTATGTGTTGCTACATTACTAATAGACAAGATATGAAAAAAAATTGGTGCTGACTGGGGTTGGGGTTGGGGAGGGTATGTGTAATTTAACTTCAACTCAGATGATCTATGTGGGGTATGAACCAGGGGTCATACCAGGAAATTATAAAGACAAAAAATAAAATATAAAATATAAAAAAATACCAAACAAATCTCAAATCTCTTAGCTTCTTTTAGGAATTTTAGGACTGATCTGAATATGTCATTGTTTGTCTCATGTAATTGCAAGGGGTTATCAAATATTAATGCAGATATGTCTGTGTTTTGGGACAATGTACCTATTGTACGATTTCTAATATATTTTGTACAATCTAAAAGAAAATGTTTTGCGGTGTCTGGTCCACAGCTTGAACAGTTGTTGTTTAATAACAAATGATTTTTGAATTTGTCATGAGCTACAACCTAGTCAAAGTCTTGAATGTAAATCTCTCACCTTGATAATCTGGAACTTTTTGTAGATTGTGTAACTTGAAGGAATACGAAGATGGGTTGTTCCTGTTCTCCAAATGGAGAAGATTCATTAACAGACTTTGGTACAAATGTATTTTGATATAAATTAGTTCTGGCAAAAAGCGTTTGGAGGTTAGATCTATCAATTGATTAACATTTGGCTGACATTACTAAGGAAGCAAAAGTAGGTCTGGAAATCCCTTGGTTCATTTTATGCACAGTTATAAATTTAGTTCTCTTTAAAGAAATAAAACCTTTATTTTCACATTTTATTAATAAGAAATCACTCTATTGAGTGCTTCAATTTTTGGGTGTATTTAAGACAACAGTTGGTACAATTTTCAACTTTTATGTAAAATTGTTAAAAGCTAGAAGAACAGAGTTACTGCATATACTCGCATATAAGTCGAGTCCAACTGCAGACAACATCTTGGTCTATGCAGTTTGTTAGGAGTAATTAACAGAACAAACAACATGTACACCCTGATCTGCTGGTGCATTATGCAATGGCAGATCAGGGTATACATGTTGTTTGTTCTGTTGACTACTCATAACAAACTGCATAGACCAAGATCTGTGGGCGCATTATGCAACAGCAGATCTAGGTCTGTGCGGTTTGCAGTTGGACTCGACTTAACAAGCGAGTATATACAGTAAAAAACAGGAGGGGAGAGATAACATGTGAGGCATAAAACAATATCTATATTTCAGGATCAGTTTTATGAATACATGTTTGACCAGGCTGTCAAACTTGACTATAAGGTCTTTCTAGAGAACAAGTCCAAGTTTGTTCTAGTTCACTCATCATCTGGATTCAAACATTCTTTGAAAGGTAAGGTTGGACACAACAGTAAAATTGAAAAAAGTACAATTTTAATTACAGCATTCTAGGTTAGTAGAGTACATCTTTGTAATGAACATGAAGTCTATATGGGTCGAGGCAGTCCCTGATTATCTGTGACTAGTATTGAGTAGATGTTACTGACGAAGTCAAAATTGTTCCTTAGTATAAAAAAACAACCTTGGATTGAAAGCTTTCAACATTATTTTATAAAGGTGTTTATCTCAGACAATTGATACAAGAGTCAGTTAAGAAAAGGACTGGAATATGATGTCATGATGATATTTACATTTGTGATGGTAGAAATAAAACCAACCTTTGTTAAATGTTATCTATTAATTACAGACGTTGTATGTACAGCTTTATAGTGATATCAGGATTGTAGATACAAGCTCCATAGTGATGATGTCAGGATTGTAGATTCAAGCTCTGTAGTAATGTCAGGATTATAGGTACAAGCTTTATAGTAATGCATTTTACTCCAGTTGCCTTGCCACAATCTAACCATTGTGCATTGATCTGTCATTAAACACCAAACAAAGTATACACTGCAGATGTCTTTTACTGGCTTTGCTTACTTGTTACTAGTTCAACTAAATTTGCAACATACAGTTAAACCACCATTTACAACTTTGAATTCTCCTTTGAATACATCCCCCAATCACATTAACATTAGGGATATAGGACTGCTACCTCCTGAATCCAGTGTACAAAAATTCGTCTTTTCTATCTATAACATATAGACAAAGGGCAATAACTCTTGCCCATTACCTCCCCTTGCCGCCACTTGGTGTTGCTAGTTTTGAAGCTTTGCTGTCATACAGTCAATGTCATACGAAAACCTCCCATCAATCCATGCCAATATTGATGTGAATCTTAACCATCCATCCAGGAATTGAATTTTTATTGTGTATTAATCATTCCTCTACAGGTTGTATGCATTATTTTTGAAATGTTTCCAATATTTTTGTGAATTTGTTACTTTCTCAGACTTTGTCTATTTTGACTGCATGGTACAACATGTGATCATTGACTATTTGTTCGCTCAACCAGTTAGTAATGGGAATTGTTTTAGCAACTTATTGACATGCTGCATTGCTAATTTATAAATAATTTGTATTGTGTTTTGTTTGGGTTTTTTTTGTCGTTTCAGTGAAACTGTCAACAAAGTGTAATAAATGCAACAAGTTCAAGGCCAAGGAAGACATGCACGATTGTGACTTGCGTGTACAAAATATACTTTGTCAGTACCATGCAGTGTGCATGCCACATGATCCAAGAGTGTATGGACTACAGTTTTTGCAAAAGTCAACCAAGGCCAAGAAAGAGGGCAATGACAACGCAAAATTTAAAATTCCTACAGGTAATTATGGTACAATGGGGGAGTATACCACCATTTTTAGGCAGCCCAGGTGGCACAAGTCCCCCCACATGTCCAAGCATGGCCTTGGGCATGTCAGTCAGGGTGCATGGGGTTTTTAATGGATCCATCCTATACTACCGTATCGCCGTCCACAATCGTCCAACCAGCTGAGCCAGCCATCCAGCCAGTCCAGCCGTCTCAATCCGGGGATCTTACTGAAAGATCCATCCGTCTAACCAGGCCTACAGCTTTGTTTGTCTACAATTACGGAGATCTTAATGATAGATCTGTCCGTCCTACCTTGCTATGGCTACATATAATTACAGTTACAGTGATCGTAGTGACAGACCCATCCATCTATCTTGCCAGGCCTATGGCTTCATATCTCTGCATTTACGGAGATCTAAATGATAGATCTGTCCAACTTAACTTGGCTACGGCTACATACAATTACAATTACGGGGATCTTAGTGATAGATCTGTCTGTCTCACTGGCCATATGGCTACACAAACATATTATGACAGGGATTTTAGTGATAGATCTGTCCAGCCATGCCCACTGCACGGCCGGTACCAGCATGAACCGAACTGCCTTCCACATGGTGGGTAACCATGCCGACCATACTTCCAGCGAACCAGCCATCCGTACCGGCAGAGCCGGCTTACCATATCCTTATGGCTTGCCCACATGGAAGTTACTGTGCTTGTATAGAGATGACAACATTATGTCATCAATGCCACCAGGAATAGTTTATCTGGATATGGAAGCAGAACCAGAACAGGACACAACACATTGTGAGTGTGAAGATACTCCTGAACAACAGCCTTACTCAGATCCAACCATGGAGTGGACTAGGTTAAGCTTTAAAGCTGCCGTTAAAGAGATATACTGGGTGTTGTCAGTTTCAGATGTTGGATTTGGCCTCATTGGTGATTTTCTGATTGGCAGAAAAATCGGCCAACCAACACTCATGGGAATCGACGGCCCGAATTGCTCAGTCATTTACAGAGCAGCTCACCATTCAATACATCGGGACGCATGTTTGCGCTCCACATTGCTAAAGCTGCATCATGCTCAGGCTTTATGAATGACACCGTTTGGTTTGCCATTGCTGTTTGAGGTAAACAAATATAAGTTCGGAGGCAGACGGCTTGAGAACTACCCATCCAACTTGCCTCCCCATCTGTATCATTTAAAACCCAGCTGTCCCTGCAACAATGGAGGGACAATAGGCGAGCCAAGCAAAAGGGATCTTTTACGTCCCAAGTGCCACAGATCTCAACCTTATGCCAGCAGACAACAGCCAAACCAGTGTAGGAGGCATCCTTACAGGGGAGGTAAGAAACCAAGTGTCTCAACCCCCAAGCCTCCTGTCTCTCGCCGCTGGCTTTCCACCGTTATCGTCCGCGGACAGTCTACCGGTGGGCACCAGACTCCTGCAGGTTGGATCAACCTATTTCCGCAAAACGAATGGGTGATCCAAGTCATTTCGGAGGGGCTTCCGATTTCATTTATCAAACCCCCTCCTCTTTCTTTCTCCCCCTTCTAATGGATGTGCCATTAGATTGGGATAAGGACAGTATTCTTAAGCAGAAGATACAGTTGCTCATCGACAAATGGGCAGTGAAGATTGTACGAAAAACCACAATCTCCAGAGTTCTATTCACGGCTGTTCCTTATCAAAAAGGCCAATGGCAAGTTGAGGCCAATCATAGACCTGAGTTGCCTCAACGAATTCATTCTTCTGCCAAGGTTCAAGATGGAGACGGCAAGATCAATATGACTCTCCATTCAAAGGGACAAGTATGCCAACAGTCGCAATCTCACTGATGACTACTTTCATGTCCCATTTTGCTCGGCATCGCAAAATCTTTCTTCAATTTGTTTATTGTGACAAAGTTTACCATTTTCAAGTTCTTCTGTTTGGTCTAAATATCAGCCACTGGGGCTTTACCGACATTATGGATTGCATCATCACCCTGTTTTGGTTGACTTCCATTACAGCAACAGTGGCGTATCTGGACCATCTCCTCCAAGAACATATGGTAAGTTCT
Source organism: Margaritifera margaritifera (assembly GCA_029931535.1). NCBI lineage: Eukaryota > Metazoa > Mollusca > Bivalvia > Unionida > Margaritiferidae > Margaritifera > Margaritifera margaritifera. Next base: position 2,415,658 of record JAQPZY010001504.1, read on the forward strand.
ATTCTTCTCAATTGCAGAAACAATCTCCTATCCTTTGGAATCATCTCAGTTTTCTCATGAACTGGAAAAAGTCCGATATTAACTCATCCCAGTGTTTTGTCCACCTTGGTATGGAGTTTATAACCAATCTCAATCTTGTATGTCTCCCTTATGTCCGTGTTGAACTCATAGAGTCCATTTCCAACAGGACGTGGATCTCTCAGTGAGAGAGTTCTTGCAACTTATTCAATGCAGCAGCGGATTTGATCCTGCTGGGCCGCCTTTATGTGCGCTTGTTACAAATGACTTTGCTGGCTTAATGGACCTTTTTTCAGTCCACTCAACGAAAAGATCAATATCATGAATGAGGTGTGATCATTCCTGTGTCAGTGGCGCAACCACAGTTGGCTCACAACAGGAACTCTTCTGGAGAAGGCCCAACCGGAACTGATGGTATGTACAGACGCCAGTATGTACAGTTGGGGAGCCCATTGGTTGCCGGACTTTGATACAGTCAGCAGCAAATGGGAACCAGGGGAACTGTCTTTTCACATCAACCTCTTCCAAACAAAGGATATCATAAATGCCTTTCAGTTCTGGAAGGACCGACTATGAGGGAAGTCAGTCCTGATTATGTTGGACAGCTGGTGTCTTACATTCTGAAACAGGGGCACCAAATCACCTGACCTGTGCATGCTGGTTTGGCAGTTTCTCTTTTGGTGCTACCAACTTCAGATCAACATACAAATCAGACACATTCCTGGCAAACTCAATATCCTGGCCAATGTTCTCTCCAGAAAGGGTCAGGTTATGCGTATAGAAGGGTCCCTTCATACATCAGTTTTTCATAGAATTTGTGCACTTTGGGGGCTTCCGATGATCAACCTTATTGTGACAAGGTGGAACCACAATTGCCCACCTCTGTCTTACTGGCTCTGGAGCTAGAAGCTTGGGCCGTGGATGATGCACTGTCAATCGGTTGGGAGGGGGGGTTATGGGTCTTTGCCTACCCCCCCCCGGTCTTAGTACCAAAAATAATACAGAAAATAAGGAGTCAAAATTGCACGATAGTTCTGATAGTCTCTCTCAAATGGGACAAATCCTGGGTCAGTGAGATAGTTCTGATAGCCCCTCTCAGATGGAACAAATCCTGGGTCAGTGAGATAGTTCTGATAGCCCCTCTCAAATGGGACAAATCCTGGGTCAATGATCTACTTAATCTAGCGATAGACCTCCCAAGGAAGATTATGACCAAACTGAACCTTCTGAAACAATCACAGTTGCAGGTGTTCCACCCCTGCCCATACCATCTTCTCCTTCACGCCTGGCTTTTGTCAGGACAGCCTTGTGAGAGAAGAATTTTGACCTTCGATTGTAGAGAGAATCTCGAGAGCAAGAAGACCCTCCACTCTGAAGGCTTATGAGGGGTGTGGTGTGTTTTCAGGAACTGGTGCAGAGTCAATAACATCATCCTTTTGAGTGCCTTGATCCCTCAACTAGACGACTTTTTTTTTTCTCTGGCTCTACGAGGAGAAAAGTTGGCACCAATACCATCAAAGGCTACCGCTCCATGAGTGAGCGATCATAGTCATCATATGTTCTGTCTCTTCTATAGATAAGTCGATACCAGCAGCCAAGCTGGATCCTGTCCATGCCCTCAAGCAATACTTAAAGCACACAGACAAGTTGTGGCAAATGCAAATGACTCTTTCTCACCTGAAGGCGGGAAAGCAGCATATATCACCTCTCAAGCCCTATCTTCATGGCATTAGTGGGTTATACACACGGCGTACTCTTAAGTCTCTAAAGATCAGAGTCGCCTCATGAGGATTTCGACTCATGAAATTAGAGTAATCTCTGCGAGCCTCGCATTCGAACGCAACATTTTGATCCGAGACATCATAGCTGTTGACTGAAATGCGGAGTCAACCTTCTCAAGTTTTATCTCAGGGATTTAGCTCCACAGAGACAAAACCTGAATCTGGTGGGTCCTGTGGCTGCAGCCCGGATGACCACCAGACCCAATTAAACCAATACAGCCTCTTAGCTTCGCTGGATTCACCAGTAAATTTTGATGGTAAGAAGATTTCAATAATCATCTTCTTAACCTGATATTGTGGTCACTGATCATGTGACCATAAGTTTTGTTGCTTTAAGTAGGAGAGAGTTATTGTTCACATAGGGAATCCAATCTTTCTTCCCTAGAAGGATACCTGAGGTAGAGGTAGGATGTGCAGCATTCCCTCCTCCTATTACCTATTCTCCTAATGTTAATGTGATCGGGGAACGTATTCAAAGGAGAATTGTCTAGTCAATTATGTTTCTCTGAGAATACTTACCTGATCACGTTAATTAAAAACCCTCCCAGCCACCCTGCTATGTGAGTATCCTCATTGGTATTTCGCTTAGCTTAAAAACTAGGGACAACTGGTGGCAGCAAGGGAGGTAATGGGCATGAGATATTGTCATTTGTCTATATCTTATGGACAGAAAAGACAACTTTTTGTATTTTAGTAGGGCTGGATTTGGGAGGTAGCAGGCTTATATCCCTAACGTTAATGTGATTGAGTAAGTATTCTCGAAAAAACATAATTTACTAGAAAAATTTGCTTTTTCCAATACAAGATTTTTATTCATTAAGTCGAGGAAAATTTCATTAAATCATGATGCAATCAGCTTTGCAGGTTCACTAATTGTAAATATACCTATCATACTTTTATAGAAGTTCTTCAGGATCCAGCCATCGCCTCAAAACTAGCCGACACAAAAGCAACAGGAGAAGTAAAGGTCTTAGAGGAGTTCTTCCAGTGGCTGCAGAATGATCCTGACAGGGCATACTATGGGTGAGCCATTTAAGGATTAATCATAGGGACCATATAATTAAGTTTCAGTATCTTGTCTATGTTGGAATTATTTGATTGAATGCATGTGCTATTTGAAAATCTTTTGCGACTTTGGGTTTAAAAAAATTGTGTATTTTCATAAACCTGCTGCCGAAAGGCAGATGAAGTTGGTGTGGCTTATACACATAGGGGTTGTGTCCATTTGTCTGTCAGTCTGGCCCTCAGACCAAAAATGTTGTTTGTCGTGCATACAAAGCATAGGTGAGACATAGGCATCACTTTTCTGGCAATGTTGTTGTGGGCATCAACATTAAGCTCAGTTAGTCTGACACTGTTGTATACATTGTCATGAAACTTGTTGGGTGTATTTATCTTAGAGGGTACTACTCACTACAGGCAAAAGTAGGTTACATTGACCTACTTTACACACTCCAGTGATTACTTTAAGTTTATGCATTTAGCTTAGTTTTTTTGACACTATTTTATGTACATGTGAAACTTGATTGACTTATTCATCTTGACAAGCAAAATTAGGTCACATTTGCCTACATTACAAATTATAGCTATTATGTGAAGTATTGGCATTTAGCTCAGTTTCTCTGACACCATTGTATGTGCAGTCATGGAACTTTATGAGAATATTCATCTTAGAGGGTACTGCTCACCATGTGCAAAAGTAGGTCACTAATACCTATTTTTCATTCCTCTGATTACATCAAGTTTTAACATTTAGGTCAGTTTCTCAAACACTTGTATGCACAACCATGAAACTTGATGGGTGTATTCATATTGGAGGGTACTACTCACCACAGGCAAAAGTATATCACAGTCACCTACTTTTTACATTCCAGCAGTTATGTTTTTGCAGTTAGCTCAGTTCCTTAGACACTGTTGTGTGTACAGTCATGAAATTTGGTGGGTGTATTTTTATTAGGAATATTAATCACCTCAGTAACCTACTGTTCAGGTCATAATAATCTACTTTTCTTGCTCTAGTGACGATGGAAGGTTTTAAGTTCACCAGGCGGTAATACCTGTGAGCTTATGGTATGCATTATGTGTTGTGCATCATCTGGCCATCAACAATTGCTTGTTACAACTCTGGAGTCCTTATTTCTGCTCCGATTTCAATCAAACTTTGAATATGGGTTTATATCATCAAAATCTCAGATGATTGTGATAATACGCAAGATCCATGCACAGGTTTTTACAAATCCACTTGCCTGACGCCCAGGACAATCTCAAATTCAGCTCAGGTAAGCTCAAGTTTTCAAGGCAAGTCCAAAAAATTGAGAGAGAGAGAGAGAGAGAGAGAGATGCAAACAATTTTATTTAACGTTGGTGGTCTGGGTAAAATGCACAAAAACAAGTTCTGTGTGAGCTGTTTTGCCAACAAAGGGTTATGTTCAGTTCGTAATGCTTTATGTTCTGCAAGTTTTATACCCTGTGATCTTGCCATAGTATATACATCAGAACCTTTACTTAGTGTTTAGATTTATCGCATTCTTCTTCTACATAACTGGCCAGTTTCTTTCATCTATGATCAGTAGTATGTCACTTCCATCTTGTAGTCAGTGTCAAGATCAGTCTCGCATATTCTCGCACACACATGATAATGTGAATATTTACTATTTAAAGCACGTTTTGACAAATAAGGAATAAATATTTATATTTTAACTTCTCAGTTACATTTTAATCATAATATTTGTATGTATCCATGATTCACCAACTTTCATGTCCTAAGTTAGCTTTGGGCAGTTTGTCAACTTGCCGACTCTAAACATTGTTTTGATGCATGTCACCGATTTAAAGGCGAGTAGGTTTTAATTGTTATTAAAATAAACTCGTGAGATGTCTTTGACAGGTGTGCTTGGAAATAAAAGGCACTCGTCTCTAATGATTAACCACCAGGAAGATTTCGTTCCAAGCATGACGTTACAAAAATGTAGCACCCACAAGTGGTGGTTATGATATGTTATTTACATGATAATTACAGTAGACTGATACTTACTACTTGGCAAACAATTAAATGGATAAAAATAAGTGTTCTCAAATCATTCTCAAAAGTCAGCTTTGGATGCATGTCGCTGATTTCAAGATGACCAGATGATAATTGTTAATGTGGAAGCAGAAGCAGATGTGAGTGGACACAACACTCCCCAGAAAAAAAGCAGAAAGTGAAATCATTGATATTTATAGAATATTTTAGTGATGGACCCATTTTTACCTTGTTTTTTTCTACTGGATGGATACTTAAATCTGCACAATCATTTGAACCTAAGCAGAAAAGTAGATGAAGAAAAATGTTATATATTAAAACATTATTCAAATTAAATTGATGCAGTTCTGTTATTGTTTGTTTGATTTTTCAGCTCAAGGTCTTTTACCTAAACATCTCTCTCTCTCTCCCTCTCTTACTTAAAAGTCTAGCTACTTCCAAACCCTTTTCTACCTATCCATTTATCTGTCCACGTATATGTCTGTTTTTGCTCTTCTAACTATACCTGCATTCTAACTTTTTCTCATCTACATATCTACATGTATTATTTACATATATATTTTTATAACATTAATTATGGGCATATGGTTTTAAGGTGCCAACAAAGATAAAAAGAAAACAAAAGTTAAAATAAATAAAATGTGATTTCCTTAAAAGTATCCCACATTTTATTTTATTTTATTTTTGTACTCATGTTGGGATATGATGTTTGGGGCAAGCTCACATTTCCCAAGGGCAAGTTTAATTACCCAGTCAACTTGCATTGGGCAAGCTGACTTTTATAAAATGTTAAAATCCCTGATGCATATTAATGAGGTGATGTTGCATCTGACTGTCAAGATTTCCGATCTGATTTTGATAAAACTTTAAATATATGCATATATCATCAAGACCATTGGATGAATTTATTAATGAGTAAGATCTATGCATATTAATGTGGTGATCTTGCATCAGATTGTCTGGGCTTGCTATCACTCTGGAAGCTATTATCCTGATCCAATTTTGATCAAACATGGAATATGGGCTTATATCTTAAAGATCTTGGATGAATTCAATAATAAGCAAGATCCATACATATTAATGAGGTGGCTGAGCCTGTTACCACCATGGATGTGATATTTTTTATGTTTTTGATCAAAATTTAATATAGGCTTATATGATCAAGATCTCACAGGAGTTCGATAATGCGTGGGATCCACATATATTAATGAGGTGATCTTGCATGTGATTATCTAAACTTGTTACCAATCTCAAAACTGTATTTCTGATCCAATTTTGATCAAACATGGTTTTGCCATTCTTCAGTACCCATCAGTCCACTCAATGCTATAAAGGTAAGCAGCTTTAATTGATGTCGGCTGAAGATGAATAAAATCTGTGTCATATTTAGCTCACCTGACTATAAGGCCAAGTGAGCTCATGGTATAGCCCTGTGTCATCATGTGTCGTGCATCATCTGTCTGTCAACAATTCTTGTTACCACTCTGGAGGCCATATTTCTAATCCAATTTCAATCAAACCTGGAATGTGGGCTTCAATCATCAAAACTCTGACAAGTTTGATACTGAGTGAGATCCACACGTATTAATGAGGTGTTCTTGTGTGTAACAGGCTTGTTACCACTCTCTCAACTGTATTTTTGATCAAACTCGGTAAATAGACTTAAATCATTAGGATCTTGAATGAGTAAAGTTATAAGCAAAGTCCATGCATATTAATGAGGTGATTCTGCGTACGATTTGTTCAGCTTGTCAACACTTTTGAGACCGTTTCTGATTATATTTTTATCAAACTTCATAAATAGGCTTATATCATCAACATATATAATGTGTTTTATAATTAGCAAGATCTATGTATAATAATGAAGTGATCTTGCATGATTGGCTGAGCTTCTTTACCACCTGAAAGACTCTTTCTGACCCGATTTTAATAAAAGTTGGTAAATAAGCTAATATCGTCAAGATGTTGGATGATTTCTATTATGAGCAAGACCTGTACACATTTCCAAGGTGATCTTGGATTGGCTCATAATTTTTTTTAAAAACCTCTCTTGAGATTGTAGTTTTCATGCGATTTTGATCAAACATGGTAATAAGGATTATATCATCAAGATCTTGGTTGAGTATGATTATGAGTGAAATTCATGTATATTAATGATGTGACCTTGAAGCTGACGAACTGGGCTTGTCAAAAATCTAGCAACTATATTTCTGATCAGACTTATTAAATAGTCTTATATTATCAAGATGTTGGATGAATTTGATTAAGAGCAGGATCTGCACTTATTAATGAGGTAATCTTGTACCCGATTAATTTGACTTCCATTTTGGAAAATGAATTCCAGTTGGATTTTGTTTCACCTTAAGTTCATGTTATCACTGTTTTAAACAGGTTCTGTAAGTGAGATCTGTGAATATTAATGATACCTTGCATCAGATTGGCCGAGTCTGTTACCTCTATTGATCTAGAAACTATATTTCTCATCCAATTTCGATCATTCTTGGTAAAGGGGTTTATATCATCAAGATCTTGGATGACTTTGAATTTGATGAAGAGACTGTGCAAAATGATTAAGCCTTTATCTTTGGAAACGAGTTTTATTAGGATATAGTAAAATTAGGTGAAACCAACATCATATAAAGTCTGAGAGATAGCTTACATAGGTTGTGTTCTTCATAAGCCTGTCAACTCTTAAGTTATGTAAGCCATACTAGGCTCACTTGGGCCTTTTGTTGGATTATGCCACAGTGGAACAGGCAAGACAGCATTCTGCAGAATTCTTGTTTTAGTAATTGTTTTCAAAGTTGATAGGCATTATAGACATAATGTTAAGTTTGTGAGAAGTATATATTTAAGTTCTTATGTGCTTTTATTTTTTTTTAAAGAGTTGCAACCCTTTTTTTACATGCTATTTTTATGTAATTCCTATTTTCTTAGATACTTTTGTAAAAAGTGGTTGGACCAGGATAAAATATCTGTAAGGATACGTAGCAGATTGGCACATCTAGCAGTTTCAAGTTTTGAATCATTTATTTCCAAGTACAATTCACTACATTTGACTGCTCGTTGAGCTGAGCAAATGAACATTAACTGAGTTTTCTGTAATTTTAAGTCAAGTTTAACGTCATGCATCCATTTCAAAGCATATTGTAAATCTTTGAATGTGCCGTCAACAATGCTAACATCTTTATCACTGACATATTGTGATGTATCATCTGCATAATGAAGAATTTCAGACATTTGGGGAAAATAATTATATATAAAATGCAAAAGAATATTTTAAGAAATCTTTTGTTCATGCCAGTGCAGTTTTGTTTAACAGTTTGCTAAAAGTGATCCCTGTGGTACTTCAATGTAAATTTCCTTAAAAGTATTGTGCATGTGTTTGTGACTAGTCTGTTTCACAGGGTTGAATTGAAAGTTGGTTGATGTTATAGGCAACATGTACAGATTTGGATTTCAGTTATATTTGTGTTGCTGCAGAGATTGTTAGCCCGAGTTAAGGCCTTTTTTGACAAAATGTTGCAGGTATACAAGGATATGATGGCACATGTGGGTTTTGCACAAATGTACGTATTTATGTCAACAAAACATGTCTAGCCCAGATATAAGGTGGGCAGCATACATTCTAACCTTGCACTATTTTAAGATGCATGTTTATATAGTGCTCAGACCAATTAAGCTGCTGCAGAGTGTACAAATAACTCATAAAAATGCTGTGGTCCCACTCCTGAATATCCCCCTTGACCAGCGGCCACCCACTTGATACGGCCAGAATCCCTTGGCACCGATGAGTTTGTGTTCAGAAGTACCCCTCAAGGATGGCATTTTAGTATATAAACTGTCAAATTTACCCCTCGCAAGCGGCCACATAATGGTTGTTTACAGATTCAAATCTCACTAATATTTGTTAATTTCTCAACTCAACACATTGACATTTGTTCCAACATGCCGATGAAGTAACTTTAATCCATACAAAGATGTAAGTAATCCAATTATCCTTACTGCCGTGTGTTCCTTAGATGTTAGCTTTTGTCACTTTGATAATTACTGGCTATTATTACCACCTATAATTATCAAGATGACAAAAGCTAACCGCTGAAAAGCACAGTATTGTTCAGCTCAATTCGGAGTGACATTTGGTCGCCAGATAGTAAAATGTTGTTTACCTTTCTGGTTCCCCTCTCATAGATTATGAAATGTACTTAACCAGTTACCAGACTGCAGGAAAAAAAAAAAGAAAAAAAAGTTGATCATGTGACAAGCTCAATTCCTTTGTAAACACTGAGCATCTCAGGTGAAAACTACATATTGCCCATGAAGGAATAAGTTGTTGCAAAAGTGCAAAATGTCATCAGACATTCTCAGTTTAGAACAATAAGTGAAAGCAATTAGACAATACAAAAAGAGGGAGAGTCCTTTGATCACTACTGAGAAATTTGATGTCTAAAAGATTCAAATAAACATCGTCAATATACATTCAACTGCAGTGAGTGGGAAGATGGAATCAAACATACAGGGATAGTTACAACCAAATGTTTGTGCCCAGATTTTACTGAAAAAGGTGGTTTTGCACCACGATTTATAATTATTAATATTTTTTAAAAAATAACACTGATATTAGTTTTATCACATTAAGTCTATAATTTGATAATTCCAGTGATTTTTAAATGAAAATGTTACATATATAAAAAATTAGTTACACCTTTCATACTTTATATGTAGTTATTACTCACATCTGTGTGATCCCCTTCTAGAAAGGCCACCCCTGTTATAAGGCCACTTTCCTGCTGCAGAAAGGGTGGCCTTATAAGAGGGGGACCACTGTACAACCAAGTTATTCATGATAAAGATTTTCTTGACATCGTTTACCCAGTTGATAAAAAGTTAGACTCATCCCATGTTGCTAAACAGTTTTCAATCTAATCAAGGACTGTATATAGCAAGGTGATGAATCTTCTGTGTGCAACTATTTTCGCAGCTTCTTACTGTTTTGACAATTATGTATCATGTATATATCTTTATATATATATATATATAAATATATATATATATATATATATATATATATATATATATATATATATATATATATATGTATATATATATATATAGCATGATATTAGTAGACAGTATATCTGGGGATTTTAATTTTATGTGAAGGAAGAAAGACTGAGAACAAAATACTGATCAAGTCAAAAGGACACATAATATCAAAACGTTTTTTATACACATACACACACACACTCATTCACTGGGAAATAAATCATCATTAGGATGAATAACTGAAAAACAGAATTATTATAAGGACATATAACAGTTCTTATGTTGACACACACATTGGACCATTTTTAAATTTGATATACATTATTGGCATCATAAATTAAATGAAAAAGTTCCTTTTGCAAGCCCTGTTGAAGTCCATGATCATACGAGTCTAGTTTTAAGAGTGAAGTAAATCACTACTCCTTCAGCATCCCATAATGTTTACTTGTACTTGTGTGCAGTGTAGTTGATTAAAATAGCATGTGGTGTCTTGTATATTGAATTCATAGAATCTAGTAAATTCTGCACGTTTTATTGAGTTACAAACATTACAGTATTTATTTGTTTGTTTGAAAAGTACTTTTAATTATAAATACATTGATATTTATCAGTCACTCTAAAAGGGCATAACAAACAAAAATGTATATGGGTCATTTTAAAAGGAGCACAATCAAAAGAAATTGGAAAGTAATTGATGATATTCCAGAAATAATGTAATCAATTGCTCTGCCCAAAAGTGAGCAATAGTCTTTGCAATTATAACCAAAATTTTCAGAAGAAATTGTAACAGCTGTTCCGGTAAAACGTAATTGGGACCCAGGGAAGGTACTTTTAATCAAGATGCAATTTAAAATTGTGTATTATTTTCATACAAAACTCTGTGCAATCAGAGTACCATGGCATATATTTCGAAAAAAAACTGCCTTCCTTGGATACCAGGTATGTAAATGGAACAACCTTATTTAATTGATTACATTTGAAAGAAATTGGCTCAAAGTCTTATAGTTGTATGAGACCATCTTAAATTACATTGTAAATGGGATATACATTTAACTCTTAAAATAATCATTGATAATAACACACATTAACATGACAGCATAAACATTTATTATAATTATCTTAGTTGAAAAGTTAAGTGTCATTGCAATTTGTATTGTATTATGGGTTGTACATTTTGAGACATATAGACACATGACAGGTGTGTAGTACTTTGGGTTGTATATTGTGAGATGTATAGAAACATGGCACAGGTGTATCGTACTATGGGTTGTATATTGTGAGACAGACATATGGCATGGGTGTATCATACTGTGGGTTGTATATTGTGAGACATAGATACATGGCACAGGTGTGTCATACTGTGGGTTGTATACACAGGCACATGACACAGGTGTATCATACTTTGGGTTGTATTTTGTGAGACATGTAAACATATGGCACATGTACAATGGGTTGTATATTATGAGATGTGAAGATACATTGCATAGGTGTATTGTTTTATCCAAATTCATGTTGCCTCTTTCTTTTCTCACCAGAATCAAGCCTATAGAGAAGGCAGCTGACCAGCAAGCTGTAGAAACTTTACTAGTTTCCGATGAACTGTTCAGGTAGACATTACATTATATGCATTATGCTTATCTTTGTTATTATGATGCAAATTGCTCTACTGTATTTGCAGTCAAACCTGTCTCAACAGTCACCTGGTCTAAATGGCCATTTTTATTTTTTCTCACTGAATTTTCTGTATAAAGGTTGTGTATTCAGTGGTCACCTGCTTTATACGGTCAACAGCCTGGTCATTCTTAATCAAACAATGGTTTCTGACTGCTGGAAGTTGTCACTTAATTGTATTGATAGTGACCTCTTTATGAATGGAAATGAAGCATTGCCTTGAAAGACAGACATTGGCTTTTCAGATCAAGACATATCATGTGACTGAATAAATAAACATTTCTTTTTTTATATTCACCATGCCCATGTCAATCAGTGGGTGTAACTATCAGTAGGCTTAATTTGTCCATTGTTTTTAAGACTAAATTAAAGCTACTGTATTTTGACCTCAATAGTCACACAGGGCACTTAGAGAAATCATTTTAGTGTGACAAAATATATTTTGGTTAATTACCTTTTTTATTGGCCATCCCCACCCCCATCCTTTAGCTATGTTTGACTGTACTGTATGCAATCGTCATAAAAGATTTGTAGAGAACTAGTTTTACCCTCAATTTTTTTTTCTTCCCACTTTACCTTTTTCAACAGTTTTTATGTGTATGTATTGCTTAATAATAGTTTAGGAATGAAGACTATTTATGTGTGTGTATTGCATGATAATAGTTTAGGGATGAAGACTGTTTTGATGTGTATTGCTTGATAATAGTTTAGGGATGAAGACTGTTTTTATTTGTGTGTATTGCTTGATAATAGTTTAAGGATGAAGACTGTTTTTATGTGTGTATTGCTTGATAATAGTTTAGTGATGAAGACTTTTTATGTGTGTATTGCTTGATAATAGTTTAGGGATGAAGACTGTTTTGATGTGTGTATTGCTTGATAATAGTTTAGGGATGAAGACTGTTTTTATGTGTGTGTATTGCTTGATAATAGTTTAGGGATGAAGACTGTTTTTATGTGAGTATTGCTTAATAATAGTTTAGGGATGAAGACTGTTTTTATGTGTGTATTGCTTGATAATGGTTTAGCGATGAAGACTGGTAGGCTCTTCCTACATTTTATTTATGAATTGAAAAATAAGTTAAGCTTTCAGTCACAGCTCATTTCCATCAGGTAGGGCCATTATTATACATGAAAGAAAATGCATTGTGAGAAAAATGAATTGATAGTCATGATGGTACATGTACATACCAGATCTTCATTAAATAAGTTAGTCTTTTTGATCCAGAAAAAGATAATAGACCAACATTTCATCGAAGATGTTATGTTGGTACCCAATTTTAAAGAAATGCCATGCCATATTTTGCATGAACATCAAAGTGGGGATGAAAACTCTTGCAAATCTGGTAGCAAATACATGATGGGACCAGTGTTTCCTGTTCTTGAAAGTCATCACAAGTCTTTGAACAAGGATGACCTGTCTGTCATTGGGTTGGCACTTTCATTTTTGCAAAATTTGGGCAAATATTTACCAAGGATATCTTTGTCTGATAATAAACTAAAACTTTTGACCTTGGGGTCAAGGTCTCATTAGGATAGGATTGACCTTGGGGTCAAGGTCTCATGAGGATAGGAGCCCATATATCCTGGGATTGGGGTACATTTTGCCATTGCATACTCTTGATAAAAACCCTCAAAACACTAAATAAAAAAGACAATTTAATATAATGGGAGCTTCTTATCTTGTGATGTGCCTGCAGCAGGATATGGCACATTGTCAGGGTAAAAAAAGTAACGTGTCAGGCAAGATTGTGTGACGTAATTTCATTTGGACCTTTTATACTTAAGCCCTAGCTGATAATCAGAGTATTTTCTCTTTCTGGAAACATCACAGCCACATAATCACCTACCTTAAATTCAAGTTTAGACCACATTTTATTTTAATACTGTATCATTACTAGGTCAACAGACTTTAAGCAGAGGAAGAGATACGTCAACCTTGTTGACAAAGTCAGAGAGAGTGGAGGCGATGTGAAGATATTTTCCAGTCTGCACGTATCAGGAGAACGTAAGTAATACTGTATGAGGTTGTTTTCTTCAGTAAGAAAGAATGACATTTTTATTTCTTTTTGGAATTTTAAGTTCTTGTCTTATTATCAAAGCTTAACTGAGATATTTGTATCACTTTTCTTACGACACTAGCTATTGTTGTCATCATTTGTATGTGTCAACATTTGTGTCGCCTGTGAGAGCATGGTTCGACAAAGGTAACACTTTTCTTCTGATACTGTAGCTATTCTATCTATAGGTGTCAACATTGATCGCTCCTGTGATAGCATGGGTAGACAAAGGTTACACTATTCTTACAACACTAGCTATTGTTGTCATTGTTTTCTATTTAGTAGTCAGCATTTATCTTGCCTGTGACAACATAGGTAGGCAAAGGTTATCTTATGATGCTGTAACTGTTGTTGCCACGGTTTCTTCTTCAAATACCATAATAAAATATCTGACTGTATTGGATTCATCAATTGTCATTTCTCCAAAATTACCTGTTTATTAAGATTTCAAACTTCTTTAATATTTTCATACATCACTAATGTATAAACTCACCTGGTTGTTTCTGAATTGGCTTTGTCCGATGTAGTGAGTTTTCCCATTTTGGATCATCTTAATGCTTGAGGTGCAATTAACTTGGGTCCCTGAACTCTTGTAGGCTGTTCAATAGTCTAGCATTGCATGACCTCAACACAGACAGAGTCTGAAGGGAGCTAACCAGCATAGTTCCTCAAGCATCCAATTGACTGATAATGTCAAGCAACCTTGACACAATTGAAGACATCTATAAACATCATGTAGATATGTGCAAAAATTTATTTCATCAACGATGGCTTGCTGCAGCTGTGATATTTAACCAGTTTATTCAACTTTCTGCTCAAGATGACAATCACGTAATTATTGCAAGTCTTTTTGGTGCCAGACCAACTGATGGTTGCTCCTGGCTTTAAAGAAATGCGCTGATATTTGAAAACGGCATTTTAATAAAAGGGCAATACATGGAGAGAAAAAAAATTATTCCATGGTAAAAAAAACATTGTATTTTGAGATTTTGTTGCTGGCAAGTAAAATGTATTTATTTAATGCCCTGAATCATTGCATGGGTCACAGGTCAGAGACTGTTTGCTGCAGAGCCTTTTTGAAAATGTTAGATGCAATCATGTATGTATTCATCTTGATAAGTACTACTTTCAAAAAGTAGGTCACATAGACCTACTTTCATCCTCTATTGAGTACATAAATTTTTCAGCAAGAGCCTTATTGTGATCACCTTGTCAGTCTGTCACACTTCTTCAAGTCATTAAGGCTCTGAAACTCTTACACATAACTGGATGCCATTTGGTAGGTAAATTGTCTATTACACATAGATGTACCTTTTAAATGTTTTGTCTTGAATGTTTTTCTCATAGACCTGGATGCATCTTTTATTGGTTTTGTCTTGTCAACTCCATTTTGGATAAAATTTATGGCCCATGACAATTGAATTCACATGTTCGTTTGGGATATTGCTTGTAACTGCATAACTCAAGATCCATTCTAAATATTCTGTTGCAATTTGGTATAAATATTGCCTCAAAGTCTTGCATGTGTGATTTATGGGTTTATCTACTTCGTTTTAGACAGAGTTATGCCCCTTGTCAATCAAATTCTGTTCTTCACATGAAAATTTGGAATGTTGCTAGCAATCAGCATAGGTTAAGAACAATTCAACATATGCTGATGGAATTTAGGATGAACATCAGCTCTTAGACATAGAAGTGCCTTTTATGGGTTGTCTTGTCTACACCATTTTGGAAAGAGTTATAGCTCTTGGCAATCAGCTTCATACCATTACATGGGATGTTGCTTTTATATAGGTTGTTTCTTCTACTCAGATTCATATCTTTACATGGGGTGTTGCTTGAATTGAAGAGTCCTTAAAGGAGTTGGATTTCAAGCATTCCATGTCTTCCTTTAATGGAGTTATGGCCCCTTAGAGTCATCTTCTAACTATGGATTCCCAAGACTAGTTCCTCTGTTTAAGGCCCAGTGAAGCAAACTGTAGTGAATGGGGCTCTTTGCTATGCACCAATTGCTAATAGCTTGGTTTTTCTTGGACTGTTGCTTGTATATAATTAATTAAACTTGACAAATGCATTCTGTTGGAGGACTTGCATTCACATCCATGGAGAGCAGTCTCAGATTTTCTTTTTTTGCTCTAGTGACTATGTTAGGTTTTTTGATTAGGTACCTGTGGAGCAGGTGACAAATTGCATTCAGAGGAATTATTATTATATAGAAAATGAATAAAAAAAACATGTGACAACTTTTAAGGCTGGTTATTGACATGCTAACCACACGATTGGAGGACAGGTGGCCTTCTTCAGTGCATTGTTTATTTGTAATGAGAAAAATATTAGTTTACTGGTAATTACCAAAATTTCTTGAAGACTTATTAATATGGATCTTATTCTTTGTTTCATAAGGAAGGAATTTACAGAAAATACATTCTTTGAAAATGGTTCTCTAATGTCTCTTCTTTACGACTCATAAAAAAAACATTATAATACAGTATTACTGTTAACAGCTGTCTTGATGTATTGGACCTGTGAAAATACTAACCTACCCACATGTCCTTGGCACATCATCTTGTTTGCATGTACATGTGTGTGTGGGAGAATTTTGATAGGTATAGATAGGTCAGATAAACTTGCAGCATTGACTCATGGAGTCACAGCGTATACCTACAAAGATGGCATCAATTTGTAAAGAAATATTGTACTTCTTTATTTCCATTAAGATTATTTTTTAAAATCTTCTCTTAACAGAATTGGGCCAGTTATCAGGTGTGGCTGCCATACTACGATTCCCCATGCCTGGTGAGGAGGAAGAGTCGGATGAAGATTAGTCTGATAATATTTGATGCAAGAAAACACAGCTCTGACTTAACTATCAATAATATAAAATATACAGCCTCATTTTTTTGCTTCTTGCAATGAAGATAAAAGTTTGATTTGACTTTAACTACATTGATAATCAAATGTTCTTGAAGCCATTTTTCTTTCATTCCCCATAGAGGATATTTATTTCTTACATGTATAACCATAATTCAGCTCTCCAACAGGATTTGAATTGTCAGTGTAAGCAATAAAGATGAGCTGATTATGAGACACTGAGATTTGTTTCTTTATTGCCATTTAACATTTGGAATATCTTCCCATCGTTCCATAAAATGTGCTCCCCACCCTCACCAAATCAGCAATGTTGGAACAAATTTTGATCTTTTAAAAAAAAAAAAAAGAGGCGAACTAGATACTATCTGGGTAAATTAATCATTAGTTTGATATAATGGGAGTTGACCCCTCAGCTGAGGGTAACATCTGTAAATCAGCTATTGCACGACAGATTCCAATGAGCCACTAGCCAATTTGATCACCAGCTGTGTGCGAATCGTTGCATAATCAGGTGGCTAAGTAGATAGGATAAATGATGTAACAGGTGCAATTTAATTCTTTTTAACTTGGACATTCACAATATTTGTATAAATCTTGTTTAAACAACTGAAACTTTTTTTGGAAAAAGACGAAATTTTAAAGAAATAGATATACAAATGAGTAGTCAGAGCATTCGCCACTTTTCTGAGAAATAATTTGTAAATGCTATTTAGCCTATTATGTGCTGAAAAATGGCATTAAACCAGAAGACCAAACCAAACCAATCCTCTACCTTCAAGGCTACCCAATGCCAATACCTGGGTCATCAAATGTATTTCAAGTTTAATTCTCCCCGCTATATCTGTTCAGCAGGCATATAATGTTACCCATGTCCATTTGTTCTGTCCATCCTTCAAACAAAAAATATTTGGTTTCCACTCAACTTTTGAAGAACTTACAACCAAATCTGGCTGAAATCAGATTTGGTTGTAACCTTTATATTAGGAAGACCTACTTGTGTTGATGTCATAGGAGGAAAACTAGTGTCGTTGCTATTTTAACATAATCTCCTGACAAAAATATGAAAGAAAACGATACTTACACATCTAATACTTGGTAATTAAACCCTTGGCTCATATCACAGCATGCAATCCCTTAGTTATGGAGTCATAAAGTATAAGATTTATTGCAAATGACCCAAATGTCCGGAACAAAATAAACGAAATCAGCCCTAGATTTCATTTGTCTTTTTTTTTTCAACCTTGGGTTTAATGGTCTGCCAAATATTCAAAAATACTGAGGTCGGAGGTATGTGATGGTCAGGTTGCCATATATACTCACTTGTAAGTTAAGTCCAAGTGCAAACAACACAAACCCTGATCTGCCATAGCATAATGCGCAGGCAGGTCTGGTTCAGTGCAGTTTGCAGTTGGACTACATGTGTAAGCGAGTATATACAGTAAGGATTCAGTGTTGTATGCGTTTTCCACAGTTTTGTCATATCAACATGAGCCAGACAATTATCCTTCTGGAAGGAAAATTCCCCATTTGGAAGTGCTTTTGCAATAACTGGCCTCAACTTTTCATCCAGATGCTGATTTAATCATCTGAGTCAATGTTGCCCTCAACTTGCAATACAGTTGTAGGAAAAGCACCCAAATACAGACTTAAACACTGGTTGTCATTTCTTATCAGGTTTTCTCCAAAACAAAAACTTGTGATCTTTGTCCAAAGCAACTTAAGTTTTATCACTGAAAATTACTCTTGACCACTGGTTTTCAACTATTTAGTTATGCCTCTATCTACACAATGAAACACATAATGCATGATTCTACTCAGAAATGGAGGCGAGGTGCCTCAGTGGTTTCATGATCTAAAGGGTGCGGGTTCAAATCCTACCATCGGATCAGCCTAGGTCAGCTACTATGGTGTGTCCTTGAGAAAGTATTTTACTCCAATTGCCTCAGCACTAAATAGCCTTCTTATGTTGCTGTACCATAAAACACCAAATCAACAACAACAGCATCTACTCAGAATTGTAGTTTGCTTCCTTTTAGTGCCTTTCTTGAATCCTAAACTTTTAATCTTGTTTTGACAGTGCTTCTAGAAACAATAACACCGACAGACTCGTTAAAAGCTCCACGCAACTCCTGAAAAGATTGTCCATGATTATCAAAGACTGCAGTGAATAAGATGAGAAAGTACATGAACACCCCTTTTGCTTGTGACTTTGGTCTCCTTGCTTGCTTCTCAATTTCTGTGGGACCCCTTTTGAGAGATCTTTTGAAATATTTCTGAATTTTAGAAGTGATATTTTATTTATTTATATAGTTTTCTACCAATCTTTTTTGGCTAACTAAAATATCATCTGCTTCTGACTGTCTGCAATTCCTTGCTGCGATGTGCCATGTTTTTAAAACACCAGGGAGGTTTACAAACAGCACTCGCTACATATTTACAAATTCCAACTACGGTGGCTACATTCATTGGTGCACACAGGTAAAATCAAGCTTATAGAATAATTCTTATCCATGCAGTGATCATTGGAAATCATATTTTGCTAAATGACATAGACTTTTCTTACTCCAGTGGCTACTCACTTTAAACACAACACTGTAGGTAAATTTTCAATTTTCACCATTTTCGGACAAAATTTGACTACGTTGTGCCCCATTTGACTAAGAACTTTGCAAGTGCCAAGCTTTCTTTCTTTCACTGCATCATGCTGGATGGGGTTATCTGAAACCTACCAACATGTTTCTTTATAGGACTTTTAGTACAATTGATGTAAAGAAATAAAATTGTACTAATTAAGATACTGTAATGAACCTATTTAGTCCTGTAACTTGACTTAAGATATTGTGGTCTATTTACTGTAGTATCATTTATTTTTGTGGGGCTCAATTTTCGTGGTTTTGTAAAAGAAAAAGACATTTTCGTGGGTACTTAAATTCGTGGTTTTGCCTGTCAAAGTTTGCATATTAATAAGTGTTTTATTTTGTGGTTTAACCTCTTCAAATACCGAAAATTAAGAATTAAAAAGAATAAAACTATACCTACGCAAACGGCGGTCACTTGAATGTTTATAACGATACTTCCACATGTATGAGCACAAATCAAAGACCTGACAAGTTCAATACTGACACACTGTTTTTGTCCAAGTGAATAACATCAATGGAAGCCGACACAGCCAACAAAACTAAAACAATACTACCGCCTCGATGATCACAAATAAAACATGTCAAGATCAATCACTTACAACATCAAAGGAAGCCGACGCAGCCAACAACACTTAAGTCAATCGGTTATTAAAGTACACCTCTATGATCTCTAACTTAAACCACTGTCCATAAAGGGAACAAAACACGTGGTTTGGAGAAAGCTGGACTTGTTTAATTATGCAATTTGGGGATTATTTACCTCAGAAGTATTTGTGTACATTGTGAATTGGTTGACACCATGTTGAGACAGTGGCTTTGTCCGAAAAACAGTGAAGTGTGAGCTTTAATACTCTGCTGTAATTAGTGTACATACATGTTTCATTAATAATAGTGCATCAGCAATAGTTCTAGTATTTTACAGGCTTGTTGTTCTTTTGGATAAAAATGTGTGGATAAAATGAAATGTGGTTTCATGAGGATTTAAATTGTTAAACAGTTGTACTCGAATTAAGGATCGATTTGAATAAGTATTAAATTTAATTTTAATATACTAGTATTTTTTATTATTCTTTCTTTAATTTTCAGCATTACTAGTGTTTGAATACCTTATGCTTTTTCTCGTTTCTCTCTATCCTTACTTATCTCACATATCGATTGAAGGCAGTGAGTGGAAATTACAACTATCGGATATCTTATAGACATGTGTGCATTAAAACAATATAAAATGCTTTATAATTATTTATTTCAAAGGGTTAAAATAAAACAAACGTGTAAAAGCTAATATTTATTAGCAAATTACAGTATTGACGTCGATTTATGAAAGACTAGTAGGTTCCTTAATCTCTAGGAACGACAAATATTAAGAAAATGAGGGGGGGATGGCAGGGGCGTCATCATCATACGTGGCTAATTTTTCATTGCGTATTTAAATTCGTGGTTTGGGGCAACAACGAAAACCACGAAATTTGGACCCCCACGAAAATTTCTTATACTACAGTATTTTAATATTTAATATACTGTTTCAATATAATGAGTCAAGTCGGATGACATTTCACTATGTTGTTGCTTGCAGTCACTAAAATCACCAAAGATGACTAAATATTTCAGATGACAACCAATTTGGCAATGGAAAGTTGTAAAAGTTTGTACTGTAGCCAGTGCCCAAGATAAGTAGCCTATCCACATATTTCACTCAATTAAAATAGTCAAATACCGAATTATTTTTTTTCCAGTATGTGTGCCAGATACACAAGCATTTTTTCTTTCACTCAAAAGATCGATGTTTTCTGTGTGTATCTTTGTGTAAACAAACAGCTGATTTAAACCTCCAGTCTAATTTTATTGTCTGGTACCACTTACATTAGCAATTAAATAACTTGAAAAAGCACATACTTAGTAAGTAAAAAAGTACAGTAAACCAGTCTAACATTTATTATCACAATCAACAGAGCACTTGCTTGCTCATTTATTGCACAAAATCAAGCATTCAGATAATATCAGACAGATACTGAAAATGTATGGGAAAATGAGGGAGAAAATCTGCGAAGCCCAAAATTATATTGAAAAATTCTGCAATTCTTAGCTTTTCGAGACAAATGACAGTCGTTCCTCAACATCAATAATGAGATGTATTATCTCGGATATAATTGATAAATCTGTTGACTCCGCTTATATTAATTTGTCCAAAAAACACCATGGAAACTAGGTTTCTTAAAAAACATTATTGTGGAGACAATCATTTCAAGAAAAATGGCTATGGTTACCTGCAAGTAAAGTGACTGACTTGATGTGGAAATGTATATATGTTAAAGTTACAAGAACAGTTTTAAGAAAGTTACTGTTTCCAATTACATTTTTTTTAAAGATACTTGTGGTTCCAGTTCCTATGGTGCAGAATCAATTGAAATTGAGACCTGTCAAAAACAAGGCAATAAACTTGACAGAGAGAAGAGTAAGTTAAATTAGTTGTTTCAAAAATCATTTAACATTGAAAAATACCCATTATTTTTGTACAAATCTAATTTGCAACTGAAATGTTTAGCTTTTTTTTGTTTGCAATAACTGCTGCTGTTGAATCCAAAGAGTGCATTTGTTATATTCAATTTTTGTTTCTATAATGAGACTGAATTTTGTGAGTTACTTCTGCAGTATAAAACGGGGGAAAGAACCGTGTTCATTCTTCAACAAACGAGACAAGGGTCATTATTCATCAACAATTATTTTCTCTTCTTTTTACATGCCCAGGATTTTTCCAAGATAATATTTCCTAGCTAAAGAGAGAAAACATCTTAGAGCCATTAAATAGTTAATTTGCCAACTCATTCTTGATGTATACATGTTCTTTTATCAGTAGGTTTTACATGTATATACAGAATTGCAGGATGTACATGTGTAATAAATCAATTTATACTTCTACTGCAATTTATTTTTTACTAAATACAAGTTTTAAGAACAAGGTGTCTCCATGCCAAATGTAGAACATTAGGAGTAGCCGACAATATAAAGAACGGTATAGAGGAAAATATCATAATCACTCAAGCCTGAAAATTATACCACAGTGACCTACCTTTGGTATGGTAGAGTTACTGTCCCTGAGATGCATCCACATATAAATTTTCATGTGTAGGTAAAATAGGGTCCAAGATATTGAGAATGTAAAAAAGGTCACTCAAGTGTGAAAATTATGTCACAAGGACCTTGGTCAAAATGGTAGGATTACTCCTCTTGATATGTACTAGATTTAAATGTTCATAGTGTAGGTGGAATCGGGCACAAGATAATGAGGATGTAAAAAATTCTGATGGCTAAAAATAAAGTCATTCAGGTGTAAATATAATGACCCAGTGTTGGAACGGTTGAGTTACTCGTTAACAAATTTACACATACCAATTTTCATGAGTGTAGATATAATAGGGACGAATTTATTTAGGGTGTAGTAACTGAATTGCTGAACATTCAAAGTCACTGAAAAAAGTGTGAAAATTGGATCACATAGACCTAGTTTTGGTATGGCAGAGTTACTCTTTCTGAGATGCAAGCACATAACAATTTTCATGAATGATGGTGCAATAGGTCCAAGATACTTAGGATGTGAAAAACTGAAAGCTGAAACTACAAACGTCACTCTAACATGAAAATTGGGTCACATTTACCTAGTTTTTGTATGGTCAAGTTACTTTTATCAAGATATACCAACATAAGTTTAATGAGTGTAGGTGAAATAGGGTCCAAGATATTAGGGTTGTAATAAATGGCTGAAAGTTGAATTGACAGTTTTGGTATGGTTGACCTTTGTCAAGGTGTATC
Source organism: Margaritifera margaritifera (assembly GCA_029931535.1). Taxonomy (NCBI): domain Eukaryota; kingdom Metazoa; phylum Mollusca; class Bivalvia; order Unionida; family Margaritiferidae; genus Margaritifera; species Margaritifera margaritifera. The sequence goes on from JAQPZY010001504.1 coordinate 2,438,573, forward strand.
TACATACCTGATGAATGTACAAAAGTCAATCAAGCATGCAAATAAGGTCACAGTGACATAGCTGGCATGTCTGAACTACTCTTCCTGAAATGTATCCACATCCAATTTTCGTAAGTGTAGGCGAGATACTGAAGGGATAAAAATATTATGCGGGTAGATAACTGTCAAAACACAACATTCCCTCCAAACTTAGGTGATAATAACATCTTGAGTACTTGTACCAAATATTATTATATACTCAACTCGTAACTTCCTTGAATGGGATAATCCAGAACATTTGTAATATATTGGACATGGTCAAGCACTTATTGGGTGCTATTAAGTACATGTAGGACTCGATAAGCTTGTTGCAATATAACATAACATCATGCCAGGTCTACATTGACTAAAAAATATGTAAAATCATGTCATGTCATACTGTGTATTTATGTGGAATTCACTCATGAAAATAAAGATTTGTTTTGTATTGACTTTAATTTTGTGAAAGGCAATTTAAATACAATGTATTGTTTAATAAATGGGATAGAGAATAAATACATTATGGCATTTGAACTATTGGATATTGTGGTCTTTCTTGCCTTAAGTACATGGGACTCACAAGTGTGCCCCAATGTACTTTGGTCTTAACAACAATATCCAACATTACAAATACTATAATCTATAATTACTGTTAGCATGAAAGGAAGAATTTCCAGCTAGTATGGAAACCAAGTATGGGAGAACTGCTTGAGAGAGATTTAAATTTTAAACAAAATCCTTATCAAAGTTACATTAGTTGTTTTTTTTAAAACACCCAAAATGTGCAGGTAAATAAAAAATACTGCTTTTTTCCCCCTCAAAAACAAGCTGGTTTTTTTTAGATCAAAAGAAGTCTTTGACCTTGACATTCCTTCTTACAGCATTTGAAAATCCTTCCTTGAAATGGAACCATATATCTGTCTTCAAAACATTCTTCTTCTCTGGCAAATCTGTTAATAAAAAGAAAGAAAGAAAAAAAAATTAAACTAGGAAAATACTACTGCAAAGTGGCCCTATATTCTGTTGCATAGATGGCACTTAATGAACACAAAAAAGATTGAATGGGTATCCCCACCTCCCACTATTTATTTTCTCTTAAAACATTTTTTTTTACTGTACTAAAATTTTTATTTAAAATAGTAAGGGGGAATACATGTAGATAATAATATATCCAAGTTGATCATAGAAATGCCTTGTATTCGACTTCATTTATGGATATTACAGGAAGAAAAACTTTATGTGCAGACTATAACCTTCACATGTAGAACTGCTTTCAATACTTCATGCAGGAGTATATTAACTGATATGCACTTTGGTTTACAAGCACATGGACAAAATGGTGATTTGTTTATGTTAGCACCCCAATGTTTTAAATGGCAATATGTTCTATACCTTACGCAGAATTATAATAAACACAAGTCTGTATCTACTTTATCCTTGCCTCACCATTACCAGATATATGTATATACTGTACTTGTGATGCACTTCAACTAATACCTTTTGAAGTCTCCATGATGTCTGGGAATGTTTTTGTAATAACTCGTCCAAAGAAATCCCTCATTGGCTGAAATTGAAGAAATTAATTTTTTCTGTAAAATTATCTTTAAATGTTCTGCCTGTCCAAATACTTACAGTCAAGCGTGTTTCATGTAACTCGTCATCCCTGTTTTAAAAAAATTTTGAAATTTTTGCATGAATTGAGATTTCACATTTTCTTGCTTATGATGCTTGTAAGGAATATTAGGATTCTGGCAGATCAAGCACTAGCAAAAATACTTAAAGGTCAATTATGAGAAAAAGCTTCAAAATATAATTTTGTCAAGCTTTTTGAAGAACATTATTTGTAATTAAAAATCTGTTTCTTTGATAAAATGTACTCCAAGAGAATTCCAAAAATTTACCATTAAAATTAATGAAGAGTTCGATTGTTCAAGAATTTCCAAATGCATTACCTCCTTTGACTAAGGCTTGATTTTGTTGTTATTGTGTTGTTATTCTATAACTAGCTGACCAGCCACTAATGTAGAAGTGTATTGAATGTACAGTCATTTCAAGTAAAAACAATGATAGATTTTGTGCAGTATATGATGACAACTTGTGATAAAAACATGGAGTTCTAGGTAAGAATATAATAAGTTGAATATTTACTCCCAGGAACTAATGTCATTTTTTGAAATTCAACAGAGTACATTTGTGAACATTGCAAAACACAAACTTATGAAACCAGATTTAGTCCTAATCAACAAGACATTAATCATGTCTTTTTGAATGTCTTGAAAGGCTTATTGAATGTCTTTGAAAGGCTTATTGAATGTCTTGAAAAGGCTTATTGAATGTCTTGAAAAGGCTTATTGAATGTCTTGAAAGGCTTATTGAATGTCTTGAAAGGCTTATTGAATGTCTTGAAAAGGCTTATTGAATGTCTTGAAAGGCTTATTGAATGTCTTGAAAGGCTTATTGAATGTCTTGAAAAGGCTTATTGAATGTCTTGAAAAGGCTTTTTGAATGTCTTGAAAGGCTTATTGAATGTCTTGAAAGGCTTTTTGAATGTCTTGAAAGGCTTATTGAATGTCTTGAAAGGCTTATTGAATGTCTTGAAAAGGCTTATTGAATGTCTTGAAAGGCTTGTTGAATGTCTTGAAAGGCTTGTTGAATGTCTTGAAAGGCTTATTGAATGTCTTGAAAAGGCTTATTGAATGTCTTGAAAAGGCTTATTGAATGTCTTGAAAAGGCTTATTGAATGTCTTGAAAGGCTTATTGAATGTCTTGAAAAGGCTTATTGAATGTCTTGAAAAGGCTTGTTGAATGTCTTGAAAAGGCTTATTGAATGTCTTGAAAAGGCTTTTTGAATGTCTTGAAAGGCTTGTTGAATGTCTTGAAAAGGCTTATTGAATGTCTTGAAAAGGCTTATTGAATGTCTTGAAAAGGCTTGTTGAATGTCTTGAAAGGCTTATTGAATGTCTTGAAAAGGCTTTTTGAATGTCTTGAAAGGCTTTTTGAATGTCTTGAAAGGTTTTTTGAATGTCTTGAAAGGCTTATTGAATGTCTTGAAAGGCTTATTGAATGTCTTGAAAAGGCTTATTGAATGTCTTGAAAGGCTTGTTGAATGTCTTGAAAGGCTTGTTGAATGTCTTGAAAGGCTTATTGAATGTTTTGAAAGGCTTATTGAATGTCTTGAAAAGGCTTATTGAATGTCTTGAAAGGCTTATTGAATGTCTTGAAAGGCTTATTGAATGTCTTGAAAAGGCTTATTGAATGTCTTGAAAAGGCTTATTGAATGTCTTGAAAGGCTTATTGAATGTCTTGAAAAGGCTTATTGAATGTCTTGAAAAGGCTTGTTGAATGTCTTGAAAAGGCTTATTGAATGTCTTGAAAAGGCTTTTTGAATGTCTTGAAAGGCTTGTTGAATGTCTTGAAAAGGCTTATTGAATGTCTTGAAAAGGCTTATTGAATGTCTTGAAAAGGCTTGTTGAATGTCTTGAAAGGCTTATTGAATGTCTTGAAAAGGCTTTTTGAATGTCTTGAAAGGCTTTTTGAATGTCTTGAAAGGTTTTTTGAATGTCTCGAAAGGCTTATTGAATGTCTTGAAAGGCTTATTGAATGTCTTGAAAAGGCTTATTGAATGTCTTGAAAGGCTTATTGAATGTTTTGAAAAGGCTTTTTGAATGTCTTGAAAGGCTTATTGAATGTCTTGAAAGGCTTATTGAATGTTTTGAAAAGGCTTATTGAATGTCTTGAAAAGGCTTATTGAATGTTTTGAAAGGCTTATTGAATGTCTTGAAAAGGCTTATTGAATGTCTTGAAAGGCTTGTTGAATGTCTTGAAAAGGCTTATTGAATGTCTTGAAAGGCTTATTGAATGTCTTGAAAAGGCTTATTGAATGTTTTGAAAAGGCTTATTGAATGTCTTGAAAAGGCTTACTGAATGTCTTGAAAGGCTTGTTGAATGTTTTGAAAAGGCTTATTGAATGTCTTGAAAGGCTTATTGAATGTCTTGAAAAGGCTTATTGAATGTTTTGAAAGGCTTATTGAATGTCTTGAAAAGGCTTATTGAATGTCTTGAAAGGCTTGTTGAATGTCTTGAAAAGGCTTATTGAATGTCTTGAAAAGGCTTATTGAATGTCTTGAAAGGCTTATTGAATGTCTTGAAAAGGCTTATTGAATGTTTTGAAAGGCTTATTGAATGTCTTGAAAAGGCTTATTGAATGTCTTGAAAGGCTTGTTGAATGTCTTGAAAAGGCTTATTGAATGTCTTGAAAGGCTTATTGAATGTCTTGAAAAGGCTTATTGAATGTTTTGAAAAGGCTTATTGAATGTCTTGAAAAGGCTTACTGAATGTCTTGAAAGGCTTGTTGAATGTTTTGAAAAGGCTTATTGAATGTCTTGAAAGGCTTATTGAATGTCTTGAAAAGGCTTATTGAATGTTTTGAAAGGCTTATTGAATGTCTTGAAAAGGCTTATTGAATGTCTTGAAAGGCTTTTTGAATGTCTTGAAAAGGCTTATTGAATGTCTTGAAAGGCTTATTGAATGTCTTGAAAAGGCTTATTGAATGTCTTGAAAAGGCTTATTGAATGTCTTGAAAGGCTTATTGAATGTCTTGAAAGGCTTATTGAATGTCTTGAAAGGCTTATTGAATGTCTTGAAAGGCTTATTGAATGTCTTGAAAAGGCTTATTGAATGTCTTGAAAGGCTTATTGAATGTTTTGAAAAGGCTTTTTGAATGTCTTGAAAGGCTTATTGAATGTCTTGAAAGGCTTATTGAATGTTTTGAAAAGGCTTATTGAATGTCTTGAAAGGCTTATTGAATGTCTTGAAAGGCTTATTGAATGTCTTGAAAGGCTTTTTGAATGTTTTGAAAGGCTTATTGAATGTCTTGAAAAGGCTTATTGAATGTCTTGAAAAGGCTTATTGAATGTCTTGAAAGGCTTATTGAATGTCTTGAAAAGGCTTATTGAATGTCTTGAAAGGCTTTTTGAATGTTTTGAAAAGGCTTATTGAATGTCTTGAAAAGGCTTATTGAATGTTTTGAAAGGCTTATTGAATGTCTTGAAAAGGCTTATTGAATGTCTTGAAAGGCTTGTTGAATGTCTTGAAAGGCTTATTGAATGTCTTGAAAGGCTTATTGAATGTCTTGAAAAGGCTTATTGAATGTCTTGAAAAGGCTTATTGAATGTCTTGAAAGGCTTATTGAATGTCTTGAAAAGGCTTATTGAATGTTTTGAAAAGGCTTATTGAATGTCTTGAAAGGCTTATTGAATGTCTTGAAAGGCTTGTTGAATGTCTTGAAAGGCTTATTGAATGTCTTGAAAAGGCTTATTGAATGTCTTGAAAGGCTTGTTGAATGTCTTGAAAGGCTTATTGAATGTCTTGAAAGGCTTATTGAATGTCTTGAAAAGGCTTACTGAATGTCTTGAACTTGAAAGGCTTTTTGAATGTCTTGAAAGGCTTATTGAATGTCTTGAAAGGCTTATTGACTAGTTTAGGGTGCATTTAATTATATAGTTATATTCAAATGACTGTTCTCATACAATCATTGCAAATGTGCACAAAACATCTGGAATTTTTTATAAATAACATAGTCTACACTAATCGATTACATCATCATAAAAATATGGACTGTGTTTATGGCAGGAGCAATATGCTGATAACTTTGGGGACTTGATGCTTAAATTAAATTTTGTTTAATTTGAACACATCTAAAACTCCATTTTTCATCCATTTGTCTGTGTCAAATATAATGCTTATCTAGGGCTCGGAAAAACAGAAAAAGTGCTATTGTCTTTTTTAATTTCTACAAGAAGAATAATACAGAAGAAAGGGATCTACTGATTATATTGTGTCAAACAGGAAGTATTGTGAAGAGCTTTCCGAGTAGACCCAGCATCTTGTTCTAATATTTCTACAAGTATATTACAAGTGATCAGATCGTTACAAGTGATCAGATCATTACAAGTAATCAGATCATAACAAATCCTTCTAAACAATGGGAAAAAAAAGGTTTAGACCTATCATTTAGGCAATCATCAAGAAGAAATAAGAATGCGAGCAGCAAATATCAAGAAGATGGCAAAATATTATCTTAGGAGATCTGATGCATTTATTTTCTCAATGTAGTTTATATAAAAGATAGAAAATATGCAAAGATCACAGTTCTGCATTTGAATGCACAGTATTTTTGTAATTCTTTCCAATACTTGTTATATTTATTTTCTTTCTCAATCTACCGATGACCAAACTGTAGTTGTAGCATTAGTTTCAATTTCTTACATTTAACAGGATTACTGTTAATTTCAATTTCTTACATTTAACAGGATTACTGTTAATTTCAATTTCTTACATTTAACAGGATTACTGTTAATTTCAATTTCTTACATTTAACAGGATTACTGTTAATTTTACAACCTATCATGAATTCCCTACACTATAATCCCTTACATTTAACAGGATTACTGTTAATTTCAATTCTTACATTTAACAGGATTACTGTTAATTTCAATTTCTTACATTTAACAGGATTACTGTTAATTTCAATTTCTTACATTTAACAGGATTACTGTTAATTTCAATTTCTTACATTTAACAGGATTACTGTTAATTTCAATTTCTTACATTTAACAGGATTACTGTTAATTTCACAACCTATCATGAATTCCCTACACTATAATCCCCATGTTAGCAAGTTCTTTGTTATAGTGGTATGTTACTTCTGCATACATATCAGTGGCAGTTAATACCTGCATCAGCTTTTGTGAGGGTCATACTTTTAAATGCAGTTGTTTGCAAATACTGGTATAGAAATTTATAATAAGAACTACACCTCTCCATCGATAACTCACGCACAATGGGGTCAAAAAACAGATGGCAGTTTAAGTGAGGACATGAGCTACCAAGGGACCTCGGAACATTTAAGAAGAGGCCTGCCATCCAGGCTTGACATCGACACTGTGGGGGCAGGGGGGCTGTTAAATGGTTCAATACTCGTTTTATTTTCGAATTGTGAACAATTGTCAACAAAATGCTTTTTCTAATGAAGTTGTTCACTTTTCTGTATAAATTATCTTTATTTTCAAGATAACCAACCTTTGAACAATAGTTAAAAAATTACTTCAAGAGGTTTCGAGACACATTACATGTACCTCCAAAAACATTGTGTATTAGGTCACTGCTTTTTGCATGTGAATGTGGATGTATTTGAGTGATATTGTTGATTTACAGCAAAACAAGATTTCCTTTTTCAAAAAAGGACATTTAATTTGTGAAGCAACAACCGTCAATGTCGAACTCGATTTTTTAAAATTCTTGTGCTATCAGTGAAATATTGATGCTGCGATTTCATTGTTAAGTAATAGTGAAATTTCTGCTCATCCTTATGCAAACCTCTGAGTGCCAATTCAGGAATTTAAAGTTCATTACAAACTTTGGAACTAGCTTCTCCATAATGAACCGTATCTGTGAAACAAAGCTTTTCATGCACCGAGTACTCCTTTCACTTTGCTTATCTTGCTATCGTTGATCACATTTGCAAATTAGTAGGATAAGCCATGTTAGATACTTTAATTGTGACCTACATGATGATATTTATAACAGTATTCAACTAGTCAATTGAAATGAGTTGACCTGACACATTATCATGACCGCTAGCTCTTACGCAGGTAGGATTTGCATGTCTTTTAACTTTTTAAAATAATTATTCCACTCCCTTTATTTGATTTGATACAAAAGACGTAATTAAAGTGATAATACACAGCAGGTCTACTTTTAATTGATTGTAACAATACAACAAACACGTCTGCAAATCAGCGATCAAAACACAGTCGGCACTTAATTAGGTTCTTAGCAATGCTCAGAGACATAGCTGTGACAGTAGATTGACACTTTTCACATTTTAATACAGGAGGGCATATAGCATTTGTGATGATTGCATTGAAACCGAATTAAAAGATAGAACTAAAACAAGAATTTCACTTGACAAAACTTATTTAATTGGCATTTATTTCTTAAAGTGCTGCCACCAGTAGTCATTTTCATGGATCAAAAAATATCATCAAATATTGTTATTACAGTGTACTAAGAATTTTGTTTGCATAGAAAACTTAAAATATATGACTTCTTATTAAAAGTTGTGAATTTCATGATGCTGAATCAGATTCCAGGTACTAACTGCCGTTTTTGACAATAAAACAAGCTATATATGAAAGTTTCATTTACTGGTTTTGATCGTGATTTTCTTCACGATCAATAAATAGGGGCCAATTCTTTTGGTATGTTCTAGAAATAAAAAAAATGGGACCCATGCCTGACCCCACATTATATGGTATTTTCAGGTGTGCAAGAAACCTCCACATTGGACCTTTAAAGTGTTCTTTTATTCTTCAAATAAAGACTAATGAATTTCTTCCAATTTAAAAAATTCTCAAATATTTCACACAGAATAAAAAGAGCTATTTTCAGGTGAATCCAAATGGCAAGAAATTTATTCTAGTCAGTTGAGTCTATGAAGTGCCAATTTAATAAATGAAGACTAACATATCAATGATATTCAAATCTCAATTTTTGGAAGAACATTTTGTATAAATTTAACAAAAACGGCTTCCACAGAGAGCAGAGAGAAACATAATTATGAAAATATAACTTTCCTTAGTCTGGAGTTCAGTAATTTTCAAAATCATGTATCGGCTTACAAATCTTAACATACATATGATATGCTGCACTGTGTATCAGACCTATTACAGCTGTGTATCAGACCTATCACAACTGTGCATCTGACCTATTACAGCTGTGTACCTGACCTATTACAGCCATGTATCTGACCTATTACAGGTGTGTATTTGACCCATTACAGCTGGTTTGCCTTCAGGATAGTATTACATGTCTATTGGTTCTACTGCATGGGCTGTTAGTTTGCACATACTCGAGTAATATTAAACATTGTCTAACCATTCTTGTCTCTGTCATGCAAGCACCATTACCTTGCCCCCATCCCTTTGTAATGTTAGATCTTCACTACATCTTGGTTAGATAGTCTGTATAGACAAATTTGTGTTTTGATAAAGAGTAGCTCTGACTAGGAAGCAGGAGAGTACATTTTCAAAGAAGGGGAACACAACATAGGGAAGACCTCATCTGCTCAACAGACAGTAAGGAAAGTATACTAAGTTAGCTGATTGTAATGATTAATCCCTACTCAGTCTTGGTGAGATAATTTGAATAGATGAACATCTGTTGTGACCAAGAGTAGCTCCTACTGGGAAGCCAGTGAATTCAGATGAGTCCATATTCAAAGGAGAACACACAACCTAGAGAAATGTACCTTTTTTTTGGGGGGGGGGGAACTAATTTTAATTATGTAACACTTACCTGCTGCTACTGCATTGCTTTCCTTTCCAGGGATGCCAAGTCCCCAGTCCAAGTTAAATATTCCCTCCTCCAATTAGAATTGGAGGGCCAAAACTGTACAGAACATGATCCCAGTCTGATTCTTTAGTCACAGCCAACATACAGAATATCTTCCTCTTTTGACTTGGACTAAGATTACAGGACATCAGCGCGGGGTGGGAGGAGGGAATCTTTGGAAAATTAGCAGGTAAGTATTACATAATTAAAATTAGTTTTACCCCCTCTCCCAAATTACATTTTAATAGCAGTCATACATTACCTACAACTACTGCATTACCAGTCATACAATACCTACAACTACTGCATTACCAGTTAGGAGGGAGATTGATGGCCTCAACAAAACTGGTATAGAAAACAACTGCACTTACCCTTTTGTAGGGGTCTTCACAATTGTAAGCTGGTAGAAGGTTGGGACACATGCTGTGCCATCACTAAAGGACCCAACGAAAAAATGCATTCAATCTCTGGTGCACCAAAGATTGAAGGTAAAAGGAAAAGAAGGTAGTGTGAGACCACCAGATGACGGCTTGCAAAACATCGTCCACAGAGGAGTGATTTAAGTAGACCCAGCAATAGCCCTAACTTCATGGGCTTTAATTCACACGAAAGATAGGTTCTTCTTGGACTGATAAGCTCCCTTGATAGTGAGGATCATCCACCTAGATATGGTGGCTGCCAAAATATCAGAGGAACTCTTGATAGGTAGAAAGAGACAATTCTGACCCTTCCTTCTCCCTTTAAAGGAAGCCAAATAAAACCCTAAAGTCCTAATTGGGCAAAGAACCTATCTTGATCATCCCCAGTGCATATACGACTGAAAATCTCAAAAGGAAGTGGAGTTACTAAAGTTAGCTGATTCTTAGCCAGATATCCATTTTGGCAAGAGAAAGTGAATCATAGTTACCATTGAACCATAAACAAGCCTTTTCCACTGACAAGGCATGAAGCTCACTCCTTCACCTTGCTGATGCTAATGAGAGCAGGAAAACAGCCTTAAAGGTAAGGTTCTCGAAGGAAGCTTCACTCAAAAGTTCGTAAGGGGGTTGTGACAAAGAACACAAAAGATTCCATCTAGGCATTAGTGAGCGAAGATACTGGTCTCTGAAACTAAAAATACCTGATGAGATCAGACACATGAGGGTCCAACTCAATGGTGGAACTTGTAGAGAACTTGAGAGTGTCAGAAATGGCTGCCCTATTGCCCTAAATAGTGGATGCAGAACATTCTCTTTCCTTGAAAAGGAAGAGAAGTCTGCAACTGCATTGAAAGTGGGACAGCTAGGATAAATGCGTTTCCTACTGCACCAATTACAAAAAAAATCCACTTTGCATCATAAACCCTGGAAGTAGTATGCCTCCTAGCATGGACGATGCAGTTGGCAACCTTGCTTGAAAACTCAACTGGTCCTGGGGGATCAATCACTTGAGATGAACCAAGCATGAAGGTGTAGAATCTGTGGATTGTTTTTGAGGAGAATGACCCCCACGTGCTACGATAGCATGTTCCTCCTCTGTGGTAATCTAAAAGGCGTGTATACAAACAGGTCGAGTAGGTCGTTGAATGACAACCATTGGGGCCACATGGCGGCTACCAGGATGAGCCGAGAGGTGGAGATTCTGACTTGAAGGAGCACCTGTGTTATTATTTTGAAAGGTGGGAAAGAATACATGTACAATCCCACTTTAAAATGAAAGCGTCCACTGCACAGGCCCTCTGATCTGGTACTGGAGAGACAAAAAGAGGGAGCTTGTTGTTCAGTCTCATAGCAAACAAGTCCACTAAGGGTTTCCCCCACAGCTGGAAAAGTTACTCTGCTACGGATTGGTGCAGAGACCATTTCATGAGGACCACATGGTTATGTCTGGACATTCTGTCCACTAGGATATTCCTTTTGCCTGGAATATGGTGGACTCTGAGAGTTATCTCCTCCGAGGCTGAGCATCAGAGGAAGTTCCTGACTTACAAAGAGAAGGTGCATGTGTACCTCCCTGATGTAAGCTACTGCTGACATTGTCAAAGGCAACCATGACACAATGCCTTATGAGGTTGATACACCCCTGTAGGGCTAGGAACACTACCAAGTTGTTTATATGAAGGGTTGTTTCTTCCGGAGACCAAAATTCCTCAAGAATTACCCCCTCTGGCTCCAGCTGAGCACCCCATCCCAAATCTGATGCATCAGTGTACAGAAAGGAGTGGGATTCCGGGTTGTGAATTGGGACTCCGGTAAGAAACAGCTCCTGGTTTAGCCACCAATGCTGGTGGTGGTGCAAGTCAGATCTGAGGGGGATCCGAGATGACAGAGGGTCCTTGTGCGGTCTTCAGTTTGCTAGAAGCAGGAACTGGAACGGGCGCACGTAAAGTCTCCTTAGAGGAACTAAGTCTGCAGCAGAGTTTCCTGGCGAGAGAGGTAAAAGCAAGCTAACAAGATCTTGGCCAGAAGACCCATCACGAGGGACAGGATTTGGTCAATCCTGTCCGGAGGAAAAAAAACCCGCCCAAGGCTGGTGAGATAATTCATTGCCACATACATGAAGTCTGAGGAAGGTTGAGATCCGACTTTCCTACATTGGTGATAAGATTGAGATGAGTCACTGCTGACCAACAGAGGGACAGGTCCTTCAGAATAGAATCTGACATTGTGCATCAACCAGTTATCAAATTACTGGAGGATGAGGATACCTAAAGACCTCGATTGGGCTGCTACTACCCCCCTCACCCTGATAAAGGCTCTTGGGGTGGAGACAATGCCAAATGGAAGAGCTCACTATTGAAATACCTCCTGATAGAGACAAAACTGGAGATACTACTTTTATCTGTGCGGATACCGATGCTGGGGGTAGTACAATAGCTTACTTTGACTTTGTTGAGGTGAGCTAATTAGATTTAAATGACTGAGCTGATGGTATTTTTAATGTTGTTTAGTCAGGGTGGGTGGGTGTCAATAAATACCAAAGTAGACAAAAAAAGATAAAAGAAATGAAATGATAAATTTGATAGCTTTATTAATATCTATGAATATTCAAATTCCATCTGAATACATTCAACAAATATTAAAACAGGAAAATTTGGTTTCCATTTCTGCTCTAACAACCATACAACAGTATGTTCTGTGCAATCTTTTACCAGAAGAGTTTGAACCCAGAGTATTTTATCACTGATGGATTCTGGGGAAAACTAAGAGGAAAGGTGTAAAATAATTAGAGAAATATCATTCTATTAAAGCACACAAATATTCCTTCCTGTTTTGTTACAAATATATTGAATTATATGTTAGAACTCTTCTCTTAGTGAATTTTCCCAATACATTTTTTTTATACATAATTTATATATTTTTTTAAACAGATTTTGCATGCATTACCTTGTCTTCCTCCCTAACTGGCTTTGCCTGCAGCTTCTGTCTATGATTAGGGATCAGAAGGCCTTTCTTCTCCTTTAATTTGTCATTTCCAGACTTTTCCTCATTGCTAAAATAATGCCAATAAAATGTCATGATTATTTGTATGATGTGGCATTTCATTGTTTGTAGATATTTGTCTCAGGCCTGAATCATGTTTTGAGATACAAGACTCAGCTAAAAAAATATGATAACCAAAAGAAGCCCACACAATAGTAGAACCTATATATTAATTTACCATTATCAAGTTTTCACCATACTGTTTAAATGTGCAACCAGTCTGTGAACCTTTCAAATGAACATGTACAATTTTATTCAAGTATATGCCTAAACATGCTCATGCTAACATAAAAAAGTTCCATATTCAAATAAACACCATATATACTCACTTATAAGCAAAATGCAAACTGCACAGACCCAGATCTGCCATCACCTAATGTGCTGGCAGATCTGGGTCTATGCAGTCTGTTAGGAGTAATCAGTAGAACAAACAACACAGACCCAGATCTGCTGGTGCATTATGCAATGGTAGATCACAATCTATGTTGTTTGCAGTTCAACTTGACTTATAAGCAAGTACAAACGGTATTAGGTTGTTGCAATTAGTTACATAGGACCAAGTATGTACTTTTCAAATTTGCTTTGCTTACATTTCATCCATATCTTTCTCTATTTCTAAACACAACATAGAAACCATCTACTGAATGTAATTCATTGAATTTCAGACCTTTTTTCATCTAACTGTTTAATCGAACATTATGCATGATAATAATTTGAGTCAAATGGTATTGTAAGACCATTATTCTAATAGAGACGAGCAACTCTATTTTTAAAGTACTATGCAAAAGGTACAAGATTAATAGAACTATTCATATACATCGGTGTAGAATAGGAAAATTTCACCAGAGGGTCAGAATTTTCCATCACACAAGAAACTTTGCCGAGTTTTGATGCAAAATTCTGATCCTGTGGATGGAATTTTCCTATTCAACTCTGATGCATAATGAAGGATTATTTTTCTCACATTCCTGACTACAAAGTGTGTTATAATTAAAATGGTGTAGCTTATAATTAAAATGGTGCCCAATCAATACAGATGAAGCATAAAAAGAACAAAATATACATTAAAAATGTCTGTGTAAACTTGGAAATGAAGTTAATATGCAGATTTGAAAACTGCTCAAATTACAGACAATTGTGACATAATGAATATGACTACATGATACATACAAATCAAAAGTGGTGATGCACCAATGAAAATGCTATTTTGAAGTCATGTGATGTTAGACAACAGTCATGACCAAAGATAGAGATATTCTGCACTAGTATAGTTCAGTGGAAAACATGATCATACATATATAGGGAATGTGAGATAACTTTTTCCTCACATGAAAAAAGATGCAGGAATGCATGCAAAGTACTGTGAATTCATTTGTCTTCATGGCTATCGGTTTTTGTGGTCTTGTGTATTAGTTTTTGTGGTCTTGTGTATCAGTTTTTGTGGTCTTGTGTATCAGTTTTTGTGGTCTTATGTATTAGTTTTGTGGTCTTATGTATCATTTTTTGTGGTCTTGTGTATTAGTTTTTGTGGTCTTGTGTATTAGTTTTTGTGGTCTTGTGTATTAGTTTTTGTGGTCTTGTGTATTAGTTTTGTGGTCTTATGTATCATTTTTTGTGGTGTTGTGTAAAAATGAGATTTTCGTTAGTACCTAAATTTAATTGAATTTGGAAAATAATCCGTTTTTTCCCACAGAAGAATCACTGTTGAGTGTCTAATACCACAAAAATTGGTACCCTACAGAAAAGTCAATTAACATACATATAAATTACCTTTCTTGATGCTGATTTCTAAAGGACTCGCCACGCCTCATTTTTTCCAATTCAATCTGCAGGAGAGATATCAGTACATTAGAAAAATGGTGGAACTTACGGTAACATGTGACAAATTTTGATCCTCTCAGAGCTTGAAATGATTAGTTTTGTAAATTTAAAAAATAAACTGAATTCATTCTTGCAATGCATCATGTGAACAAACCTGACTCATTGCAAGGACCTGTAAGATACTGTACTCTGCTTTCTGATACACCTCTCCCTCGATAACTCGTGCACAACGGGGTCCAAAAACGTGTGTGTGTGTGTGTGGGGGGGGGGGCAGTGACAGTGTTTAATGGCTGAATACTCATTTTATAATTGGGTTGGGAATAATTATCAATAAAGACCTTTTTCTAATGAAGTTGTTTGCTTTTTTTGTATCAATTACCTTTTGTTTTCCAGATACCCAACCTCTGAAAGATCGTTATTAACGAGCTCTTACACAGGTAGGATTTGCATGCCTTTTACTTTTCTTTTATTGCACCCCCATTATTTGATTTGATACAAAAGACATAATTAACGTGATAATACAATGCAGGTCTGCTTTTAATTGAATGTAACAATACAACAAAAATTTCCACAAGTTGGAGATCAAAAACACAGTTGGCACTTAATTAACAGACAGCTGTGATGGCAGATTGACATTTTTCACATTTGAATACAAGACAGCATTTTGCATTTATTATGATTACACTGAGGCTGAATTAAAAGATAAAACTAAAACACAAGTTTCACTTGACAAAACTTATTTAATTGGTATTTATTAAAAAGTTGCCACTAGTAGGAATTAGAGACATTTTCATTGATCAAAATGTTGTTGATTACTGTTATTTACACTGTACTGAGAATGTTTGGAAAGAAAATTGAACAAAATATATGACTTCTTATTAAAAGTTGAGAATTTCATGACATTGATTAAAATTTCTGGGCACTAACCAACGTTTTCGACGATAAAACGAGCAATATACCAAGGTTTCATTTACCAGTTTTGATCGCAATTTTCTTCACACTGAACAATTAGGGGCCAATTTTTGGGGGTATTTTCTAGTTAAAAAAAATGGGATCCATGCCTGACCCTGCATTATAAGTGGGTTCACGAGTTATCTGGTTGCGAGTTATCGAGGGAGTGGTGTACATGAAACAATGCCACGGCCTGTATGTTGTTCCCACATTCAAAGCATTTGCGGTAAACCTTTTGACCATGATCCCAAAGTCAAAAGGATCAGCATGTATGTTGCAGAATGAATTGTCCTTGTTTTATAATGAACCAACCCATGTATTGACAGAATCCTTGAAAGAGTTGAGGAATTTGTAGGCAAATTAAAAACTTTAACTAAACTGCTGACATCACTGATAAGGTTGCAACATTCACCAAAATATAGAAATGTATACACAGTATACAATAACCGAAACTATGCCATTTAATAGAAATGATTTAAAACTCAACCTTTTCCTCAATCTACACATTAGGCTTAACAGCTATTTATATGTAAGCCACTGACAATGTGCATGCAATACCTTACTCAATATGCAATTGTTTCATTTACCTCTTATTATGACAGGATTCAGTTTGAGAGAGAGAGAGAGAGAGAGAGAGAGAGAGAGAGAGAGAGAGAGAGAGAGAGAGAGACCACATGCATATACAAATGTTTTGGTAAAGCTTTAGATTTTCGGAAAAAAAGAGTCATGAAGAATTGTATACAACCTTTTATCAGAAATATAATTACAAATAAGCATTTACTCATGTAAATCTCTAAAAACAAGCTCTTCTGTGGAACAAAATATTTGGTCATCTTAATTAATCCATGAATAATCTGGTCTGGGTATAGTAGAGGAATAATCTGACTAGCTGCCTAGTTGGAGACAAGAAAAGTGGCTTTTTTTGGTAGCATGGAAGGCAGGACATTTAATGGACATGTATAGATATTTCTTATATGCACAATCCTCCATGCCCATTATTAAAACATAATTGTTTGGTAACTACTATTTTACCAAATGAAGAATATCTCACTTTAATCTAAGGACAGTATGATAAATATACAAGTCTCACCTGTCCTTAGCTCTTGACCAGGTACTGTACATAGTCATACCTGTCCTAATAGTCACCTTTATATAGCAGACACCTGGTTACAATGGCCATTCTAATTTCCCCCTGTCAAATTTGCCACATAAAAGTCATGTATATAACAGGCACATGCTTTCTGCAGTCAGTGGCCAGGTGTTTACTAACCAAATAATGGTTTCTCCCTGCTTTAGGAGGTAACTGAAGTATATTGACAATGACCAGATTATGTATGCAGATTAACTTTTGTTTGATGAGGAAAGCATCGTTTACATAAATGCATATCATGTGTAAACATTTCTTATCTTGCTTGTACTCAAGCAACTCTAGTCGCACTGTCAGTCTAACTCAAAGGTGTCCATGTGTCAAATTCTAGAGTGAGGTGGTTTTTATCATGCAATTCGTTTGCTGGATGGTGCGAAAAGTAACTGCGTAGTCACAGCAGAAATGGGTGTCACCTTTTATGCCCGTGCAACAGCTATATTTCATATCTACATCTGTTTTATTTGTCTGTGAATTAAAGCTATCTCTTATTAAAAAAAGTTAATCTTTGAGGAGGTTTATGAGTTACATCCCTTTATCAAAGTTTCAGTTCATGTGTTATTAACAATTCCCTCAAAGGCCTCTCACATAAGCTGACTTTTTGATCTTGGTAACTTGAGCAACTGATTAATCCAAATATTGTTTGAAGTGTGAACAGCTGTTTCTAAGCCTAATTATACAAGCTGGCCAAACAATGAGTCAGTCCTCTGTTTCACAGTCACATGTAAGCTGTCAATTAGAAGTGAAATTAGTTTTGTCATGGTGCACAAAACAAACTTAGATCAGTGATTTTTTTTGTAAGAGCTAGTGATGATTTAATTTATAGTATCGATTAAAGTGAGCGGGATACAGTAATCTTGTAAAGAACATAACTATGGGAGAGAACAACATATACAAGTATTTTATGATTTTGTTGAATAGTGCACTAAACTAAATCTGTTGATGAAAATAATAATAATAATAATAATAATAATAATAATAATAATAATGGTATTCAGTGCATGGTATTTATTCAAAAACCAAGTTTGAAAGGTGAACCTACCTACAGAGGTCAACTGTATACAAAGGCCAGTTTGGCCTATTCCCATGGGTGACTGCTTTTGACAGGTTTGAATGTATACACATGTGAATCAACTACCTGCAGCTTGTTGTTAAATGTCACCCATAGTTTAGTTTTTTTCATCTAACCTTTTGCTAGTATTTTTTTATCGAATACTTCAGAACAGTAGACATTTTAAAATTATACTTTGTGATCTTGTACTAGTTTTTGCCCAAGTGGAAATAACACACATAGGCATGAATATGGGTACTAATGCTAGAGTCCAAGTGTACAGCAGTGAAAATTACCATATTCAAAGATAACATGTCTGGATGTAATGACTAACCTAATAGGTGGATGTACTACTGAAACAGTGTCACAAATATTTGGGATTACCCAGATTTAAGTGAATATATAAAAGGAAGAGAAAGAGGGAAAGTGGGCAAGAGTTGAGAGACTAAATTAATTTCAATATATGGTACAAAGTGACAAGCTTGTGATTTGAGATTCCACAAGAAATTAATGTTAAAAACTTTCTTTAAACCATGGTATTTTAAAAACAAAGTAAACTGTTTTCTTGAAAAGTAGACATTTGGAATCAATCAGGTATTTTAGCAGGGCACTGTGTAAATTTGGAAGTAACCAATACAGATTTTAAAGTAACAGGGATTTGGGAGTGGACCGGAAACTGAGGTACAGGGGCAGCAAAAAGTAGCCTGTTGCTCAGACAGATTTAGGTTGGTAAATTACTAAACTACAGCACTTAGGGTATGTCCTGGTTTAGCATGACACAAAAGAATTGTTATTCCATCAGTTATATCCACAACATCATATCGTCGACCGATATAATGTACCCATATCTCTCTTTTACCTTCTGTCTCTCTCAATTCCTTTTAGATGAAATGTTACAATGATTCTGACCATAATCATGTTAATTTTTAAAATATTCTAACTTTTTGTAAAACTCTGTAGCAGTTTAAATACATATTGGCCTTTGTAGCTAGTTCTCAAGTCACTAATTTATTTCCTGTTGTAAAATATAACCCGAGAGTCTGGCAATGTGCCAACTTTGACTTCAAAACTGATGTGTGGACTCACAGTGCAAGACACTGGTGGCATTTTTAAAATAAATTGTGCAGGGTGTCTGGATCAGACAATTCATTTGAAACCCATAGTGTTTCATAATAACTTACAAGTCTTAGTGTTTAAGTACCTGTAATTAACCCAGAGACAAGTTAGAGTTTAAATACCTGTAATTAACCCAGAGACAAGTTAGTGTTTAAGTACCTGTAATTAACCCAGAGACAAGTTAGAGCTTAAGTACCTGTAATTAGCCCAGAGACAAGTTAGAGTTTAAGTACCTGTAATTAGTCCAGAGACAAGTTAGTGTTTAAGTACCTGTAATTAGCCCAGAGACAAGTTAGAGTTTAAGTACCTGTAATTAGCCCAGAGACAAGTTAGAGTTTAAGTACCTGTAATTAGTCCAGAGACAAGTTGTGTTTAAGTACCTGTAATTAGCCCAGAGACAAGTTAGAGTTTAAGTACCTGTAATTAGCCCAGAGACAAGTTAGAGTTTAAGTACCTGTAATTAGTCCAGAGACAAGTTAGTGTTTAAGTACCTGTAATTAGCCCAGAGACAAATTAGAGTTTAAGTACCTGTAATTAGCCCAGAGACAAGTTAGAGTTTAAGTACCTGTAATTAGTCCAGAGACAAGTTGTGTTTAAGTATCTGTAATTAGTCCAGAGACAAGTTAGAGTTTAAGTACCTGTAATTTGTCCCGAGACAAGTTAGTGTTTAAGTACCTGTAATTAGCCCAGAGACAAGTTAGAGTTTATTTACCTGTAATTAGCCTAGAGACAAGTTAGAGTTTAAGTACCTGTAATTAGTCCAGAGACAAGTTACCATTCTATATACATCATCTATGTGATCAGTGCTTCTTACTATTTTGTAGGACTTAAAATCATATTTTATGATAATTAATAGTGGTTACATACAGATTATTTGAAATCATGACTTTCAAAAACTTTATAAACTGGTATACACATACTGAATTGTTATTTCTGAATGCAACAGGGAGTTGCCATGTAATGGGTAATTTTTTATGTGTTCGTAATTTTTGCAATATTTACATATGTGTGACCATGTGTGCTATTAAAAATATGTGTTCCTTAACAGGTGAAATATACACACAAAAAACCCCAAAAAACTGATAATCTATCTTTACTACAGTTCCATAAATAACTAGAGTTATTAAAGAACAGGAGCTCACAACATACACTTGCTTCTGTGGCATGAATCAGTATTTTTAAGAGTGTTCAATTAACCTTAGAAAATGTCATACAACCCAGTTTTAACACAGCTGAATACCCAGCTGTGTCTACAATGCACATTTTGTGACGATAGGTTAAAACGTGTTAAAATTATAGAAATGCACCATCTTTAAGTATTGTTCGAAGTCATGAAAAAGAGATCATGGTGACCCAGTTTTCATGCGTAATGTGCTTTTATTCTAAGATACAATCTCAGTGTAAGTTTGATAGCAATTTGTAAAAAGGTATTGAAACTAGAGCTAGTAGTGTCAAGTACATTGCAAATGGATCCACTCTCTAAAATTTGTTCGGCAGAGCCTTAAACTGAAGAATTTCTGTTGGAAAACCAAAGTTTGGAAAAGACAGACATTCAGGGACCATAACTCCTCCAAATGATGACATGAAATGCAGGAAATCCAACTCTTTTAAGGTCTTGTCAACATAAAGGTGCACGATCACTTTGACTGAAATGCAATATTCCTTTGTAGAGTTATGCTGTGGAAAGCAAATGTAGGAGGATGGGCAATCAGGGGCCATAACTCTTATAAATGATAATGTGGAACATTTTATGTTAAATTCATTCAAGGTCTGATCTTTATAATGCTGCATGCCAAATTTGGTTGAAATTCAACAAAGCTTAGTTATACTGTGGAAACCAGAGTAAGGAGGATGGGAAATCAGGGGCTGTAACTCCTGTAATTGATGTTGTGGAATGCTGGAAATCAAACTCACTCAAGGGCTCATTAATCTGAAGCCAGATGCCAAATTTGGTTGGAATCCAACAAATTTTGTTTAAGTTACCTTGCAGAAAACAAAGTCAGATGAGCAATCAGGGGGCCATAACTCTTCTAAATGAGACTAAATCCATATTAGGCACATGCAAGTCTGAAGGGACAATGTTCATACCAAATTCCATCAGAAGATGTTGAATGGTTCCTGAGCTATGTTGGCTAGAAGGAGTCGACATATAATACTGATAGAAAAAGGGTAATAACTCCATTAAAAACTGAACCTGAAATATGTAATAGGCAATTCACCAAACAAATGACATCCAATAAAGCGTAAGGGCTGCGGAGCTATGCAGTTTACAAAAAGTGTGAACAGACTGACTGATGGACAGTAAGACAGATGGAAAAAGGCTATTATAAAACAGACCTGCCAACAAGACCTTCTCAATAAGGCAGTCACTATTTTTTCATAAGTTAGACCAATTTTCAGTAAGGTGTAATGAAATATCATGTACTGCTATTGTCAACTTGGAAAACATGCATTTGAAAAGTTTCATAGTGTAATTTGATGCAGCGAACTAGAACATTATGTTCAACTAAAAAGTGTGTTAAGTACACTTAGACTTTAATTCAGTAGTTTCAGAATTTCAAATCCCATGGAGCTCAATGGCTTCCTGCTAGATTTCTCAACTTGACGTAATTGTTGCTGTTTGAAAAAAATAATTCACATGGTCATTATAATCATCTCTCCAGCCTAAGATATACTCAGATCAGCATATGATATCCCATAAATGTAATTACTGCCTTATAGCTTTTTTTCCCAAAGAATATTCCTTTTTGTACTTCTGTGCTGAACGTTTGAACTTTTTAAGAGGTTGATTGTCCATTTCACCTCGAACATGTATTAGTTTGTTGGATGACATTTCGAGAAAATGCTATAAGCATCAGCTTGATCATGCAGGTGTTTTGCATGAAAAACATGGGCAGATTAAAGCATCTGAGGTACTCCTGTCAAGTTAATCTGGTTCTCTGACCAACTGAATATAGTATGAGTCATGGATCCAGATCAAACCCAGACAAGCCAATATCAGGATTTGACCACAGTGATCATATTTTCATATTTATTGCTATTATTCAATAAGTTTATAATTTAAGGGTCATTTAATCAAGACTTATCGTCAAATCATAAGGGTTGGTGGGTCTGCTATAGGACTCTCACATCTTGAAACAGGGTTCAAAATAGAACCCAGCCATAATTGTAACCAATTTTTTTATTAAATGCAAAGTAGGTTAGTGATATAGTATTGGTGTAATAGTACAGAAGTTGCAGTCCAGACAGGGAGGATAGACACAATTTTTAAGCAGTTTGATTAAATCCTCAAAAGATCACAGTCAACCAGGTTTCATTTGTTACCCTGTTTATGTGTGGGACATATCTTCATCCCAATATGCCAACACAGTGCAAGTTTAATGTGAATAGGTGTAATAGTATAGGAGTTGCAGCCTGGACAGAAAGAATTGACACAATTTTTAATCAATTTTGAATAAATCCTGGAATGTAGGTTACAGCAACGAGTATTAGTATTCGACACACATCCAACCTAAGATCCATCTTTTGTGCAAGGTTAAAAAGGATTAGAATTTGAGCCTGGACACAATTTTTAACCAATTTTTCATAAATCCTGAAAAGTAAGTCTCAGCAACCCAATTTAGGTGCATGACATATTTGTCAAAAGATCAGTGTAGCTTCTAGGATTTTTCAGAATAGGGCCAACTCCCCCATCCCTTTTCCAAAAGTGGTCCAATTATAAATTCAATGGTACAAATTTGACCCTCTTACTTGGGAAATATGGGTCACACAGAAGAACATATTCCAGGTGATTGCAGCATCCTCATAACAGATAAGCAAAAGGTTATTGTGTGATTTATTGTATCTAAGCAATTTTTAGCTTGTATACCTGATCCACAATTTTACAATAATGCAAATGTCTTACTTTATGATGGTGTTCATGTATATCAAGCATGGGTGTAATAAAGTGTACAGGTAAAAATGACAGGCAGAAAAGAGTTATAAAGGAAAAATTATTGAATTTTTAAAATATTTAAAACAAGAAACACAGGAAAACAAGAAAAATAGAACAAAAACTTCTGAAAGAACTTTAAAAGCGTCTCGGATTGGTATGGACTTCAGTAATACTATACAAAATGCAAGTGCAAAAGAAGCAAGATTTAGTCATGCTAGTAATTACCTGCTCTAAATCCTTTTTCATGCTTCTGCCCTTGCAGCTGCCACATGATCGTCTGAATTTATATACCTGTCTAATGTCCTTGTCCTATAGTTTGTGCATCCTACAGTAAAAGTATTTGTTTTCTGTGTTTCACACACAGTTTACACAACATCCCCATTTCTGACTTTTCTAAAAATACCCTTTTCCCATGCCAGTTCAATTGGAAGTTATGCTGGAATTTTTGCTTTATTGCTGGCACTTACTGCTCTGGGGTGTTAAGTTTGAATCATTTGATTCCGTTTCAACAAAAGATTTTCTGTTGCTATCTCTTAATGTAAAATAATCCAACAAAATTCTTTTCAATATTCCACACGAACTTGCACGTTCCTCCTGACTGACCACACATCAAAGCAGTCTTAGACTGGCTACCCATTCGGTAGAAATGGTGCAATGTAAATTCTTTCTCTATTTCATTTCCACCTAGGTAATGAGTTTCTAATCACAAAATATATAAATGAAGGATTTGTATCTTTTAATGTTGGGCTTAAAAATAAAGTGGACAAAAAATATACAGGAATGAAATCTCTTTTCCAACTTTCCAATTATACTGTGCATGCAACTTCAAGAAAAACGTCTGCACTGTGTGCATTTTTTCAGCCTACAGGAGTGTAAAATAGGCATAAGATCGTTTGGGGAAAGGTTTAGATAATTTGAAGTTCAAAAGGATTGCACAATTTATGTCTGAAAGGCCCCGATGAGCCAATTATTTTGGTAGATAATTAGTACTGGAATGTTCTTGTTGAAAGACTTCACTACATGATATGAGAACAGATATATATCTACGTTTGTACACCATTTTGTCCAAACTCGTTCTCTTTCTTTTGATTTGAAATTTTTTTTTCATTCTGGATCCAAAAGCAGAATTTGCACCAGCACTGATCAAACTGTGGGACTTTTGGCAAATTGATTCATTCAATTTGGCCAGCTTGTCATGAACTTTGGGATTCCCATAAACCCACGCTCTAGAAACAACACTGCAAGATACACCCACAGTGCAAGTTTGATGTTAATAGGTGAAACTGTATAGGACTTATAGCCTGGACAAGGTGAGAACAACAGAATGACAGATGGATGCATTCTTATACACAGACAGACAAAGCAAATCCTATATACACTACCTGCTTCTCAAATTGGGGTATAATTACAGCAACAAAAGTAACCCATTATGCAGCAGGTGGTACTACTTACCTCCCTTGCAATCATCTGTTTGGTCGCATATGTCAGCTGCCGATGTTGCTTCATTCCTGGAAACCTCACAACCTCCTCCATGTTTCTGCAATGCAGACAGTCTTTTAATACTGGATCTGGTCACAAAAGCCTAGAAAGCAGTTCATACTGCATCTAACTAGAATTTAGAATACTTACACTAAAGTAAACTATTTTCTCACATCATAAAATCAAATCTTTACTATGTAAAGTTGGACGAAGAATGTTAAACTTTAAATCACTCTAAGTTTCACTAGTCGATGCGGGCCTGACTTAAATAATTGCATTAAATAAATCTAATATGCTTATGCAATTTTTCACTTTCCTGGCACAAATAATGTACTTTGGGTTTGAATATTTACTGTCATTGGATCAGACCCGTTTATCCTGACAGATGTCTATCAGTAGTTTATTGATGTCTGTCTGTACTTGTAGTCACCTGTCTGTAGTTTGACATCCTAAAACTGGCAGCTGAACTGTCTAACATCAACAGTATCAAAGAAACTCACAAAGTATGCATGTGGACACAACCCATCCACCTCTCCTCTTCTTTACCAATTATTGTTTGCATGAAATGACTGAAGCAAGGTCGCAATTAATTCTAAGTTCCTGGTTGACATTTTCATTTCTATCTGGACCATCTCATCTGTTATTCACAGTGATCATAAATTTGATTGCTCTATTTACTTGTCAACAGTTCATTACAGCATCACACTTGCAGGTTTGACTTCACTTATTATCCTACAAATGTTTGAATTGAGTGCCATAGAGCATTCTCAAGCACTTCAGTGACTGAACTGAAGAGCCTAAGAAATGAGCAGAAACCTGGCATGCAACATTTTTGAGGAATCAAACATACCCTGATACCCTAAACCATAACCTGTATTTTTATGAAATTTTCCATAGAAACTAGGTCAAATTGTAGCAATAAACAGCTCTTCTGGATGAAGTGATTTTTCTTTTGACTGGAAAAATGTGCTCTATTGCTTTGTATCATGTACATGTATTATACTATATCCTGCATGACATAATATGACAAAGCCAAAATCTTTGAGGCAAAATATCTAAAATGATCTATGTTGTATTGAAGAGAAATCATGAAGAATGCTGCACAGTACAGTAAAGAGTGTTTGTAGAACATACATCCAGCACTCCCATTCTGTCCCAGCCCCCTCAACTTGTGTCCCTGGGGGTCAATGTTGTTTGCATATCTGAATTTATCTTTTCATGCTCAGTGTGTATATGTCTAAATGTGTGTGTGTGTACATACAGTCGGGATCCCAATAACTCAAGTTATAATCCAGGAGTCAAAGCCCTAAGCCATGGGGGTGGATTCAAATTCTAAGACCTTTGTGTACATAGGCCGATGACCTTCAGTAATATTCCAATGTTTCCAGTCTCTACCTTGAGCAGTGTAAGAGTTGTGCAACAATTAAAGGTTTTGAAATGACTACACATTATAAAGTGGCCCCATGTCCAATCCTATAACAAAGTTGAAAGTTTCTATCTGGAACGGTGTAGGAGTTTCTGTATGACATTATGCATGCACATACATCCAGATGAGTAGGATTGCATAATTCTATATTCTTTGACAGTGCAGGAATAACAAGTACTAGAAATCTACCACAGAGCAGCACATTTCCCATAATTTCCTCAGTTATCAATTCTACCAATCCAGTTTTCTTCAGTCACCGACACCCCCTACCCCATTAAACTCTCCACTTCTCCTTTTCTACACACACACACACACAGAGACAGACAGATACTAACACATGCATGGAAGGCAGGGTAATATCACCAAAAATAGTCTGGGCAGGAAACTTTTATTGTCAAGACCTGAAGAGAAATTAATTTTCTTCCAATATTTACCTGCTAGCATATTGTAAGAGTATACAAGGAATTAAACAAGAATACTACTGTAAATGGTACATTATGCGCCTGCCCAGTATTTAACAGTCTTCTATGTAGGCACTAGTAGGACATGGTTGACTGGACATTACTGACCAATAAGCCTCAAAGACATTGACTTTGGGTCAAGATATGTAGTCCTGAACTAAACTTTTTTTGCAGAAACCATTTTTTTCTTAATACACTTACCATGACCTTGACCTCTGACCCCAAAATCTATACATTTCATTCTTACCCTAAGTGCAAGCCATCCACAAAGTTTGGTCAAGGAACTTTCTCTAAAACAAATGTTATTTTGCAAAACCCATTTTTCTTTGAGTGATAATGAATTTGACATTTTACCTTTTTGACCCAAACATCAACAGCCCTCTTCCATACCTAAGTGCAAGTCCTCCACAAATTATGGTCAGGTAAGTGGTCTAGAACTAAAGTTATTATGCAAAAAAACATTTTTCTTTTCCAATCACAGTGACCTTGACCTTTAATCACCAAATCAATAGGCTTACTTCTGACCCAAAGTCATCCACAAACTTTGGGGAAAGCACATGGCTGAGAACTGACATTTTTGTGCAGAAACCGTTTTTCATTTTTCAGCCACAGTTACCATTATCTTTGACCTTTTGACCTATAATCAAACAGCATTCTCCAAGTGCAAGCCATCCACAAATTTTAGTCCATGTCTGTTATGCAGAACTAGAAGTTATTATGCAGACATTATTATTTTTCTTCCGAACTTGATCTTTTACCTCAACAGTTGATAGGCTTCTTCCTTACCCCAAGTGCAAGCTATTTACAAAGTCTGGTAATGGTAGATGGTGGAAAACCTGAGTTATTATATGGAAACAAAATAGGGAACAAAAAGATGGACAGACATAACATAACATGCTCTGTCTTATTAAAATTCAAATTGGAAAATTCAATGATATGCCAAGTTGATGCCAGCATAATCCAACTTGTTGAAAAGTTAGTAGTGACAAACTGCATTCTTCACTAACAGTGTATAATACTATCCAAACAGAATGCAGCCCTGAGCCTATGTTTTTGAAGTAGCCTGTGTTATACACAGATGTGGTACATCTGGAACTGTTTGATAATATAATGTGAAATAAAAAACTGCAAACTAACGGGTCTAAAACGTAATTATACTGTCCATCTGCGGTCTTCTCCTGATGATATGTCATATTGTAGGCAATCATAATTCGGATTAGCTGTGCTAGCTCCTCCTTCTCTCTTGCACTATACAGCTGGGTATTTACCTGTAAAATGTAGAAGAGATCATAGTTAAAAATCAGTTGCTTTGTCACTTTTTAAAACCACAGGATATGAGGTTTTCTGAATATTCAATCACTTTTATTCATGATGTACCAATTTTTGTTGATTACAAGGTAGCTTCAAACTAACAATTTCAAGATCCAAAGAAAGGTGTTCCACCATTAAAGACATTCCAGGTGCATCCACTGACATAAACATCCAGACACTAAAAAATACCTTTCTCTCTGTCCGGATAATTCATGTAGATATGAAAATAAAAAAAATGTCCAGAATATTTTGTCCTGAAAAATGATATCTTTATTGTCACAATTGTGTATCAATGCTGGTCTGAAATGGTTTAGGTAGGAAAACTAGGCTGCATAATATCCTTGCTTGCCAATAAAGAACACTTTCACAATAATGTTTCAGTGTTTTCTTTTACAAATAAAGAATTCTGGTTGCATTTATGGTGTTTGTTTTTCTTTTTGTTATTTATATTTTTCAGAAACACCTGCATCCCTCTATGACAACACAAACCCAGATTGGGCCACAATGTCAAATTGGGACACGATGGAGTGAAAATGCCCACCCATAGGCATCAAAAAACTGTCACATTATGATCATAAAAAAGCAGTTGCATCTGCATCAGGGAGAGAGAAAGTTTAAGAATCCTCTATTAAAGATGAAGGAACACAGGCAGAATTGACCATGCAGCTGCTACAAAACAGTAATGAAGAACTAAACAGACTCACCCATGAAATATCTCGGCTAAGAATAGATCTCAATAAGCTGACATGATAAGACTAGACCAACTCTTGTTTCTTTCAAAAGAAATGATGATCTTGTTAAATTTTATATTGGACTATCCGATTACAGTATCCCGATGTTCTTGTTTAAATACTTGGAACCTTTCTTACCAACAAAAGTGACAATGACTAGAGAGAAAATGATTTTGATGGCCTTGATCATGTTGCATCTGAACTTACTGCTGCAAGATTTGGCATTTCGATTTGATGTTTTTGTTTCCACAGTCAGCAGAATATTTACAGAAGTGATAGGTGTCATGTATTGCAGAATGAGACCATTTGTGCATTGGCATGAGACATGAGCTTAGAAAAACCATGCCAATGACATTCCGAAAATCATTTTGAATCAAAACTGCTGTAATCATTGATTGGGGTGGACATGTCAGTGACAAACACCTAACTCAATATTCTGGACTGCTGGAGAAAGTTCTGTCTGGGGATCTAGTTCTAGCCAACTGAGGTTTTGACATTCAGGATATTCTCGGTACAAGATGCCCAATGACTTAGGTCTAAATACCTGCACATGTAAGCAGGTAAGGATCCATGTGGAATGTGTTATTGACCTTGTGAGACAGAAGGTTTAAGGTTAACAACTACTGGCTTTTTGATGCAAATAAATGGCAAAAATACCACATTGATTGACAAGATCTGTCATGTTTGTTGCAGTCTAACAAATCTGTGCAGAATAAGAAGTGGATTTTTAAATTTTAGTACAGTGCTTTCATAGACTGATTACCCAGAGAGAGGAGGAGTGGGAGGAGAGAATAATAGTTATCCTTGATTATTTGTGAATTATTTTTTATAAACTCCTGTCTCAGAGATGCATCATAAAATGTCAGTGTGTGCTGTAAAAGAATGTGCATGCTTGAGTGTGAGTGAAACAGGGAGAGGGAGAATGTTAGTTTTCCATTGCTAAGCATGACATCATAACTCACTTAATAATCATTTTGCACACAGATATCTTGTGACATCACAAGCTTCAAGTCTTTATTGTGTTCCTTTGTATGTAAAACAAATATACTAATATAATCAAATATGGTAATATACACTTTCTTGCACTCATATCTAAGCATACAGTGATAATATTATAACTGGCACAACTGTGAAAAGTTATATTTCCTATCAAACCTTTGATCATTAACTAACTCCCCCCCCCTCTTTTAAACTGAGAAAGTTTGCAACAATCTAGGCTGTACCATGTACCTTTAGCTTCCTTTTTCATCTTTAGACATGTTATGTGGAACCATTCAACAGTTTAATTCTGATTATAAATCCTATAAGGGTAGCACCTAAATATCCTTCCTACAGTAGCAATATAGTTTTGGTGTGGGTGTTGGTGTTTTTGTTCCATTATTATGGGATATGCACGAGAACAACGTTCCCACTAATTCCGGCAAGATGACAGTTTTGAAGAAATGTTTAGCTTCAGCACAGATTTGTGTCCAGAATATGTGGTCGCACAATATCATTTCAACATGCATGTCATTAGGTGTCCAAAGAATAAAGTAACCATACTATAGTCTTGTAGTCACAAGCTGTATGTGTACCTGGTAGTAATAATTGTGCAATTTCTTCAATTGTAGGCATGGCTCACTATGGATCTTGATTTCTCCAATCTTCAGGTAAAAGTTTTTGTCCACTGAATCTTGTAAAGCATGGGAGTCTTTTTTTTAACAAAAAAGGCACTTAACTTCAAGAATACGAGTGCCACAACAATCACTTCAGACAAAACCATCTGGTGATGACCAGACAAAAGGAAATTCTGGATTGATGTAGAAGTCACTCTTGTACCTCGAAGTTTTCATGGTGAGACCTCATATATTCAAGAAAAGCAACTCAAGCAGTCTGCTCATGTCTACATCCCCATTCTGTTGCCCTGGTAGAGAACTTGGCCTGCTCTGGGTAACAGATACTCTTGATCAATGATTGAGATGGACTGCAGGCATCTGTTCTTCAAACTGCTTTAATCTCAGAAGCTGTTATGCTGTCTGCTCTAAAAGCATACCACAACTTTGATCATTGGTTACATCTTGCACATTTGAAGCTTGTTCTTCAGTCACTGCAAACTGTACTTCTTCACAATGCGGCAGAAGTTCATGAAAATTCATTTGGATGCATTGGTCATTCACTAGATCAGTGAGAACCTGAGGAATGTTTTCTTTGACTACAGTTGGCACATAGTTATCAGAATATGGGGGCATTAGGGACAGCAGCACTGGTTTTTAATTTGTGGCATTCAGTTTTAAAATGAAACTTGTGAAGGTTCTGGAATAACTAATCTTGATTTTGGTGTGATCATCAGTTTTTCTGTTTAGCTGTTTCTTCTTAGTTCTGGCAGAAGTGAAGTCCATCTTTGATAATAGACTGTAGCTTACATTTTGAAGGACTAGGGTAACAGCCAATATGCCGAACTCTCTGTACAGGTCTTGAACTCCCTTATCTTTACAGCAGCTTCTACACAGAAAAGAAGGGCAGCAACACGTGTGCAGGCCTCTCCAAGTCCAGCCATGCACATGCAATGGGCTGCTCTTTTTTTTCCATTTGGCTCTGCAATCACCTATGACTGAAGAAGCTTCTCATAGTGCTTCTGCAAGTGCCTCACCTGAAAAATAAAACATTTGATTGGCAAATGACTAAATTATTTAAATGTGTTCCAGCTTTTACATGTATGTATCACATAATAAGTGCACAGATCAGGATGTACAGAGCAAACTCCAAAGTCTAAGGGTTGAGAACATTCTAGTGAAATATAAATGTATGTCCTGATGGAAAAATGACAGAACTTCACTAAATATTATTACTATTTATATACCTGTCATTTATTCACTCATTATTATTATTATTATTATTGTAATAAATGTAAACTTAGCATATCCATAATGCACTATTGTCCATGTTGTATTTGTTCTATGGAATACATAAGTGGTATTCAAGAAGTAAACATGATACAGGATTGGAAGGTGTATTAAAATTCTGTTAGTGGTTTAACTTTCTAACACAATTTCCTCATATACATGTGCAGTGTTCTACATTAAAGTTTGATGCATTTCTGATTTATGACAAGTGTAATAAACTACCAAAAATTTACTACTGGAATGGTTCCTATTGCATCCATCATTCCCTCTCTCTCTCTCTCTCTCTCTGACAAACACACACACAAAGTACAATAATAAACTATTTCTGTGTACGTTTCTGCTGTGTAATTCATATTATATGTAACAGTTACGAGCTGATATAAATTCTATACTTGTCAAAAATTAGATACCATGCAAAATGCCATTTACCTTGGCGATCATTAAATGTAGATCTCCGATGACACAAGATGATACATCCTGAACCCAGCCAGACACAGAACTGGTGGTAGGCATCAAGTTCTTTAAATGATTTAAGGTTGTCCAGTGTGTATGGGCTGGGAATAAATATCAGATAGTTAACGGTATCTTGGTATGTCACACAAGGTAACAAATTTGTCTCCTTCAGGGTTGATTTCCACATGTCTTTTCGTAATTCGTATAGATCATTACTTTTGATCAATATTATTTTGTCATCATAGAATTTCCTTTCCTCAGGACTTAATGTTTCATGGTATAAAACCTTTGTATCTTTCTCAGCCATTAAGCTTCCTACCACCACTGGAATTCCTTCCAGAATGGCTACTGGAAGTGACCACTGGGTAACCATGCAGCCCGGTGCAAAGCTCTATACTATAGAACTTGAGTTATCATCCGGAAATGAATTTTGCTTGAAAATAGTCTATTTTAGCAACTGTGACCGTGACAATCAACTGATAAGGGTCAAAATCAATAGCGTTCATCCTTTCACCATGGACAATGCTCGTGTAAAGTCTGAGTAAGAATGCTTGAATACAACTTGGAGTTGTCATCCGAAAACAAACTTTTCTTGAAAATAGTCTACTTGCAGTACGTCATTTTGGTCATGAGAGTAAGTCTGTGCTTGCGCATTGTAAAGGGAAGTCACTCTGATAACTGGCCATGACACAGAATAAAACAGACTTCTGTACATGTATATTACACAAAAGCAAATAAATTGTAGTTGAACACGTACCTTTTTTTTCTTCATCATGTAGCTCTTTTGTGCCGATTTCGGTTCGATATCACTTGCATCATATGTTGAAAATCACCACCAGGCATAAATTAAAAATAATTTTTGACCCCATCATGCATATTTTAGAAATTACAAATACCACACCAGGTATAATATTTTTATTGTAGTGCTGTCTGACCCTCCCACACCATAATTTCTGGAATAGCCCTTAGCTGACAGATTGATTACAACAGTGTCTCATTAGAGACATAGGTAATTTTAAGTGTGCTATAGCCTGTAAAGAATACAATATCAAACACTGGCTGTATATAAGAGCTAATTAGAGACCAATGGTAGACTGTGAAAATATGCTCTGGCAATGTCAAATTAAGTACCATTGTTTTTATGTAAATTTTTGATCTGATGTTGATAAATCTGAACTTTTTATTATCATCATTTTCAATTTTAAAAAATATAATATTTTGGTCATGGGGTCCATAGCATTACTGCATTCTATCCAGAATTGTGTTATAATAAAGGGCATTATAACAAAGGAGAGATGTACAACAATACATACATACTGCATATATACATACCAACATGTACATTACTGACTGACATTTGTACAAAAGTGGTTTTGAATTATTAGAACTAAAATATGCTAATTCTTGTACAAAAAAAGGAGAAATTGAAACAATGGAGAAAAAAAGCGGAGATGAAACTTCATCTCCCTTAGCCTGGTTGCCAGGTGTTGCAAATATAAGGCAGGACAGTGATTAATTTGTTTGTATTGGCATATACCTGTATTCATTGCCATGCCACTGATTATAATTCTACTTGTGAAAATTTTGCAAGCTTGGGATACACTCATGCATCAAATGTCAATTTTACCATTTCTCTATACTGTTTATATTTATATTACTGCACGTACTGATGTATTGATAGAGAAATTTTCAACTGTGTCTATTAAGTTTATTAACATTTATTAAAAAAGTCTTTCCTGGAAAGAAATGTCTTCTACTGAAATCCAATGCCTAAATGTTTCAACAACTAAGCTACCCCTCCTCACAGCTTGTGTTTGCTAAACTATAAACTGTATGTTAAATTTCTGTGCAATATGACAGGATCTCTTCCGTCCTACCTTCTGGTACCTAAGGTCTGAATTTGTTTCCAGCACTGACAAGTAGCTATCAGAAAAGGAGTATTGTTTTTATGGATGAAAAGTACTCTCAGAATTATAGAACAGGCCTGGATTTCACCAACATAATTTAAGCCTGGACTTTAACTTAAGTCTAGAACCCAGCAATCTGATTGGCTGAAATTTAAGTCTGACTTAAAACTGACCAATCAAATGTCTTAAATCTACACGTATATTGGTGAAATTAGGACCATTTTAATTGGCATACTCACAGGCCTGAATGTAGGCTGTATAATGTCCGTGAGAGGCGGAAGAATCTCCAGAAAAGTGACGGACTGGTTTAGGAACTTTCTAACCATTGGGGTCATATCGGACATCATGGTGTTAATAAGATTCTGGCACTTTGTCATCTTTGTAAATGCCTGAAACACAAAATACACTTAGAGATTTGACAAATTCTTTAATTCAGCAAAGGAAGGATTTTCAGAAATAGCAAAATTTATCAAAATGATATGCTGTTATACTGGAACATATGCTTTGTGAAATTTAAGACAAAAAAAGAATAAGAAAACTGGAGTGTCTGAAATGCAAATATCCAAGTTCCAGACTAGTTTGTTTGTGAAAGGTGACCAATTTTTGGGGGTGACCAATTTTTTGGGGGGACTCAAGGCAAGTGGTACAACTCCTATGAAAGCTGTCACAGGTAATTGAAAATGTCTGAAGTCAGACTGAACTAGCAGAATGGTGAGCAATTTTCTTACATAAATATACCCCCACCTCTCCTGGACACATCCCCTACCCCATGATGGAGACAAGTCTATAGTCAAAAAAAGGGCATAACTATTCTGAAAATAGCGCGAGTACAATGACTAGTCAACATGCATATCTTTTGATGACCATAATATAAACAAAATTTCACAGCAATCCACTCAAAACTGCAGTAGTTGCATTCACAAAATACTGTCATACATTGCATCGAGCTGCAAGTCAAAAACGGCAATAACTTGTACAAAAATCAAGGCAGCACAAAGATATGATAATATGTGCATTTTTAAATGATGACCACAATATGTACCAAGTTTCACAGCAATCAATAAAAAAGCTGCAGGACAATAAAGGTAATAACTCTTAAAAAAAAATTGCGGGAGCAAAGCAATCTGTTCATATCTTCTTCAGGTGATGACCATAATATTTACCAACTTTCATGGCAATCCATCAAAATATTTACCAACTTTCATGGCAATCCATCAAAATCTGCAGGACTAGTTGAGCTAACAAGATAGTGTCATATGCTGCATTAACCATAAAGACAAAAAGGGGAATAACTCTTTAAAAAATTGTGAGCAGAGAGTGATTTATCAATATGTGTATCTTCCAGTGTTGACCATAAAATTGACCAACTTTCATAACAATCCATGAACAAGAGTCCCTAGAAGGGACTGATGCTCCAGTGGGTGAAAAGAATTTCCAGGAAATCATGATAAGACCATTTCTTCCTTTTAACCATATCTACCATTTGGAATGATGAAAACACGTGGTTTCGCATCATTTTATTCATGCTGCAAGATGGTGGCCAGGTAAACAATTGCTTAGAAGTACTTTGTCAAAATCAGTGAATATCATATGATTATTCATTCATCTAGGATTTTTTCATCATGGATATTGTTCATCTAGGTACTTAAATGCTTTTAGTAAATCCTCAATATGACTGATGCTGTTAAAAATTTTATTATTTTTTAAAAATACTTACCAGAGTTCTGCATACAAATAAAATGGTAGTAAATCTAACAATGTCAATACTGTAGAAAATCTTCAATGGATCCAGTCTATCTGAGTTCTCTGGATTCACCCAAGATGATATTCATGATGTGAAAGAAAATTCATACAGAAAGGTAACCTCAGATTTTATCCACATCAAAGAAAATCAAGACAGTATCCCTATCCATGTCAGGAGACATAAACAATAGATCTAACACCAGCACCGTCACCACAGCCATCCTTCGCTTGGCCCATAACCTCCACACCTATCAGTGCCTGCCAAGCTAAGCCATAATTAATTATTAACTCACTTGCTCAAGTAGACACAAGCTACACAGGGCCTAATTACTTAACACCCCCTTCTCCCCTAGCCCTGGTAGACCCAGATACACTTCATCAAATTGTAGAAGACAATGTCACTAATGAAGATAATGAAAAATCCAAGTACATGTAGTGCTAGCCAAGCAAGACTCCACTTCTTTATACCTTCACTTGCACAGGCATGCATAAGCCACATAGTGTCTAAATATATAACACATTCCTCTCTCCAAGCCCAGGTAGACCCAGACTCCATCAATGTGTAGAAGACAATGAAACTAATCATGATGAGACTAATTTCAAACACAATGCAAGTCACAGTTCACAGTGCAATAGAAAATTATGTTCTAAGTGACTTGATAGTTATGATCAAGGATCTTAATCTTTATGTGCATGTGTATGTATGTATGTGTGTGTGTGTGTGTGTGTATATATATATATATATATATATATATATATATAGTCTGAAGGCAATCCTGAAAGTAGTTTAGGAGGAATAGCGATAACAAACTTGTGCTAACGTATGGACATCAGATTCAGGAGGAGTAGCGATAACAAGATTTTTTCAAGATGACTGCCACAGCGTCCATATTGAACATCAGAGTGGCACCATTTTCATTTAGCAGCAACTAGATATCATAAGAAGTCTTCTAGTTAAAACCGCATGTTGATATGACCATCCATTCCGGTGAAGTAGCGGTAACAAGATTTTCAAGATGGCTGTCATGGCAGTTATATTGGATGTCAAATCTGCCCTACTTTTATTTAGGACCAACTAGACGTTATAAGCAGTCTTTTAGTGACAACCCCATGTTGATATGACCATCCATTTAGGTGGTGTAGCAATAACAAGATTTTCAAGATGGCTGCTGTGGTGGCCATATTGGACCCCAGATCAGCACCATTTTCATTTAGGACTAACTAGACATCATAAGAAGTCCTTCAGTGAAAACCCCATGTTGATATGACCAAATGTATATAGACTGGTCTCTGTCTCCATGTAACATGCTGAGTCAGATTCATTTTATGCCATCTGGAATATGCTATGATCTAATCTGAATTCGAGATAAAATATTGCCATTGTCACTGTCTCACATAGGCCAAGGGAACCAGTCTACCATATCTGGTTGTCCTCTAATAAATGTGCTGTGTTGAATATTGAACTAGCACGCTTCATTATGACTTAACACTGCATTCATGCCAGTAATTTTGCATATATCAATCATCACAAAACAAATTGAACATATGAAGTTACAACTTTTGAGGTCTTAACATATTTATGACATTATCTATTTACTTGCTGTCAAACACCCAGTCTCCATTTTGAAAAGAAACAGAGGAGGAAATACATTTTTGATTATAGAATAGACCCAAATTTTTCTCTCTTACCTCAAACTGGGCATGAGGATACTGCACTTTGGGAGGTACACTGGTGGCAAAGAGAAAGTGGAAGATAACAGACAGGTAGGGCATGTATGGCATCAGTCGATAGTCCTGCATGTGGTTGATGTGCTGATTAATTACATCTGTGAAACAAAGCCATTCATTTGCCAGGCAAACCTGTAAAACACATCAATATGTTGGAATTATTTATCACATTACTTAAAGAGCAGAACCTATACAGCTTGAACCCGCAAGGGATGTATTAAATCAGTGGTCATCCCAAAATCAATAGGTGCCTTTCTTGTCTCAGATGCAAGCCATCCACAAAGCTTGGTCATAAACCGTTTTATTTCTTGGAGTCCTTCTGACTTTGACTTTTGACCTTTTAACCCCCGAATCAACAGGTGTCTTCCTTATGTCAAATGAAAGGCATCTACAAAGTTTAGTCAAGGCATGTTGTACCGAACTTAAGTAGTTTTGTGGAAAATGTTTTCCCTTCTTTCAGTCACTGCGACCTTGACCTTTGGACCCAAAATGAATACGTGTCTTCCTTGTCTCAAATGCAAGCCATCCACAAAGTCTGATCAAAAAAGGTGATAAAGAACTTGAGATATCATGCAGAAACCATTTTTCTTCTTACTTAAGAGTCACTGCGACTTTGACCTTGGACCCCAAAAATCAATAGGTGTTTTTCTTATGAAACTATTTAAAAAGTTTGGTCAAGGTATCTGTTATATAAAGGTACTGTGCACAAATAAAAAAGGTAATAGATGAGCAGACAGATGGATGGACAAGATATCATTACATGCTCTACCTTTTGGCAGGCATATAAATAAGAGTACCACAAACAGTACATGATACACCCATCTTTTGACTTTTTCCCTACTAATGACCTTAACCTTTGAGCTAACGATCTGACTATTGTAGACATGGATAAACATGAACTTTTTTCAGTACCAGCAGCATTTTCATAGTTGTAATATTTTCAACTAGCAAAAATCAGGCTATTTTCAATGTGCCATACTATATTTCATATTTTGAAATTAAAATTTAAACACACTTCCAAAATATCACTAGCAAGAAACTTCTAGTTCATTTTTTTTTACAGTTAGCAATTTCAGAATTGTAACTAGCAAAATGCTAGCTTGCAGCATCAATTTTGAGCCCTGATAAAGATTCCTAAGAATATCTGTTGGGGTTATAAATTGACAGACTGAGTAAGGAAACATGCCACTGACTTGCAGTATCCCTGGTTGTTACCTTGAACTTGAGGTAGACGGTATGATTGAATACATGATACATTATTGACCTGCAGTATCCCTGGTTGTTACCTTGAACTTGAGGCAGACGGTATGACTGAATACATGATACATTGTCAAGATGTATGCATGTAATAGGTGACAGTTTCATTAAAATAACTTCAATAGTTCAAAAGTTATACCTGCACATGGACAGAGGTCAACAATTTATATTTTCCATTTACATGAACTTCACCTTGAGTTGAGGCATGGTAAATAACTGACTTAAGTTTCATTAAAACATTTAAAGTGCTTCAAAAGTTATTCTCCAGACAAGAATGCAAGTCAGTTACATTTACCACAGCTGTGACCTTCACCCCGAGGAAGGTGGCATGGCTACTGTATCTGACACCACCATCTATATATAATATATAATTGGCTAAAGCTTCATTAAAATATCTTCAGTGATTTAAGTTATACTCTGGACAAGGATACAAGTCACAAAATTACTTTTTCCCTTGCCATGATCTTGACCTTGTGCAGGAGGTGTGACTATGGTGTCCAACATACCATCTAGTCATGATATATTCTTGTGCAAATTTCATGAAAGTATCTTTAGTGGTTCAAAATTTATACTCTGGACAAGGATACAAGTTACAGAATTATTTTCCCTTGCCATGATCCTGACCTTGAGGCAAGCGGAATGGCTATGGTACATGACACACCATCTAGTCATGATATACTAGTATACTTGTGCAGTTTTGTGAAAATTTCTTCAATGGGTTCAAAAGGTATTCTCCGGACAAGGCTACAAGTCACTGAATTACATTTTCCTTTGCCATGACCTTCACTTTGAAGCAGGGAGTGTGGTTATGGTATGTGACACATCGTCTAGTCACAATATATACTCGGGCAAAGTTTGGTTAAAATCTCTTCAGTGGTACAAAAGTTATACTCCAGACAAAGATACAAGTCAGTGAAGTACATTTTACCTCGAGTGACCATATTTGTTGGTTTTTAACACCACTTTAAGCACATCATTATGCAGAGGAAATGGGAGCTAAGTGCTTTCCCAAGAACATATCAAGGAAGTCTACGCAGGGTGGCCTGTGGTGTACTGATAGCAACTGTGACATTCTACCAAGTGAGCTACTGTGGCTTGCTAACCTTGAACTCTGATAGATCATTATTTTCTATAATATCAAAACAGCAGTACTATAATGAGTTGATTCAAATCAGAGCTTTTTTAAATTTTAAATAATTGTTATTAAAATTTGCTTCAGGAGCTATTATCAGTGTGCATCCATAGAAACCAGATTTTGCCTGGTGGAAGTATTAGGCTTGGAGCAACCTTGGAGTGACACCCACAATTAGAGCTGAAACAAATACAAAATATTCCTATTCAAGTATTCATTGAATGGTTCTGGATAGAAATCAAATATTCATCAATGTTAATAAGTAATTAAATTCTTTTTTCTTTGTCAACTTTGGTATTTATTGACCCCTCACCAAGCCGCAATGAAAACACTGTGAACTCAGTAAGCTAAATCTAATTAAATGAGATTGTAAGGGTCGTGAGTTTTTAGGTGTTCATTTTCCTGTTTATCTTCAAACTCATTATGACCACAAATGTTCCTTTAGTGCTGAATGAAGACTCATTATAGCCTAGGTAAAAGAAGGACAGTAACTCTTGACTACTTGTAGTCATATGTGGGGACTATCTCAAAAAAAATATATGGAATGTGATTTTGTTTACAATGAAAAACACAGACCAATTTAATTTAATTTTCATTTGGGTACATTGACTGGTACATAAAGGCTTTGTTGGCTTTGATATGACCCGTTCTATACCATGTTCTTTATCAACTTGCTGTGTAACATGCTATATTTGCAAGAGCACATGAATGACAATGAATACAAATGGTGATGACATGAGCAATGTGACTATTTATAATATTGACATTATGATTACCTTGTAAGCTACAGTTTGAATTTCAAGTGACTTTGAAGTTGCTCCTTTATAAAACTAATTCAACTTTTGCATTGTTTACATTTTGTCTTCTTTTAAAAAAAGCTGCCAAACTAGCTTGGTAAGTAAATGAATATTTGAATACTGATTTTCTATTTGAATATTCGAAAAAGTATTCTGATTTGAATATTCACAAAAATGTATTCTGATTCAAATGTTCGGTTATTTGTTTCAGCTCTAGCCAGTATTACAAGCATAGGCATGAGCAATCACCTTAGGCCTCACATGAAATGCATGAAGTCCACTGTTCTAGTGCCCACTCTTTCACATGAAATGCATGCAGTCCACTGTTCTAGTGCCCACTCTTTCACATGAAATGCATGCAGTCCACTGTTCTTGTGCCCACTCTTTCACATGAAATGCATGCAGTCCACTGTTCTAGTGCCTACTCTTTCACATGTACAATAACAGTAAACCTGTTGAGATAAGTCAATCACAATACACAATATATAGTTATTAATATTGGTATAAACAATATTTCATGAGTATTATCATAATAAAGCAGTGTTGTACATTGGTTTTTTTTATGTACCTCTGTCCTCTTACAATGATAAAGATATGGGGATTTGTTAAATTGAGGGGGATGTTGCCAGTTTGGAGTCAGAGAATATCACCTGGACTCATTCAAGGTGCAACAGTGTAAAAGTTATCAACATATCAGTATATATATCAGCACTGAGCAACACTCCAAGTTGCGACTAAAATGGTCACATTTGCAACTAAAAATTCAAAATTGGTGAGTGAAAACTGTTAACTGGTCACGTCGTAGCAACTTTTTGAATTATAATTTGGCAAACAGAAAATAACATCAACACTTTCAAATTACAAGTGTGCACCACATTTTATGCTACAAACGTTAGGCAGATGCAATTAATTCACAGCAGAATCCCTTTTCAATTGTGAGATTGCCAGCTCCTACATTAAATCGCCATCTTTACATGTCACTAGCCTGGCTTTCAACCCTTAAGTGACCAGTGACATACATGATCTGTACAATCAACTCAGCTTATGTACAATCAACTCAGCTTATGTACAATCAACTCAGCTTATGTACAATCAACTCAGCTTATGTACAATCAACTCAGCTTATGTACAATCAACTCAGCTTATGTACAATCAATCAACTCAGCTAATGTACAATCAACTCAGCTTATGTACAATCAACTCATCTAATGTACAATCAACTCAGCTTATGTACAATCAACTCAGCTTATGTACAATCAACTCAGCTTATGTACAATCAACTCAGCTTATGTACAATCAACTCAGCTTATGTACAATCAACTCAGCTTATGTACAATCAACTCAGCTTATGTACAATCAACTCAGCTTATGTACAATCAACTCAGCTAATGTACAATCAACTCAGCTTATGTACAATCAACTCAGCTAATGTACAATCAACTCAGCTTATGTACAATCAACTCAGCTTATGTACAATCAACTCAGCTTATGTACAATCAACTCAGCTAATGGTACATATCCAGAAACATGTGCAAATGGAGACAAATATGTAAAATTTAGTAGGCAGTAAAATTACTGTCAAATGAACTGCCATAAATGCAGATATAGCTAAGATTTTATTAATATAAATTATCATCAGAACAAAATGAATGTTAAGGCCCTATATCAATGAATTTGAGGCCAGAGAATATGCAAAGAAATGATTTAGAGAACTCTAAAGACTGAATTGTAATGGCTGACCTAAGATTGAAAAGCATATGATGACTGTTGACAGTTCTATCTAACAGATCTAGGTATACTATTACAAATACCATTGCATTATGTGCCAGCAGATCTGGGTCTGTGCAGTTTGAAGTTGGACTTGACTTATAAGTGAATATATACAGTAACCCTATGCTTTTTTAACTCTTTAATTGCCTTTACAAAAACTTTCAAATTTTGTTTCCTTGAAATATTAACTCCTAAGGTGACCAAGTTATTAGGGGTTGACAACCTACAATTTGAAACGGCCACTAAAATTTTCAAGTAGGTCACCCTATGGCTACAAAAGTTTGATAGATACTTAAAGAACTGGAGGGCGACTGAGCAAGAAGCAAATATGATCCTATTAAGCTCTCTCCTATAGTCATTAACACAGACAGTTTAGCATTGAATAAAGATAGTTATTCCTACTTTAAACTACACTGGTCAGTGCCTTCTATGTAGGCTATCATTCAAATATCTATGTGGTTACATGCTAAACACAATACTTAACCTCAATCATTACAGAATGAAATGCAGGTCTCATTGACCTTCTTTAGTTGTAAGGGTGTAGCATTAACAGAGATGCATCAAATTATCAAGTATCATAACTATAACATGAATGGTATCAAAGAAATGAACTTCAAATACTCACTTTATGAATATAATATATTAGTGTTAAACAGCACATCAGCACAAAAACAGCTATATGGTGCCAATTAAAAGTAAAGTTCTAAAAGTGTAAAAATGAAGAATTGCACAAAAAACCTTTAAGAAAATA
The DNA here is from genome assembly GCA_029931535.1 of Margaritifera margaritifera. Classification (NCBI taxonomy): domain Eukaryota; kingdom Metazoa; phylum Mollusca; class Bivalvia; order Unionida; family Margaritiferidae; genus Margaritifera; species Margaritifera margaritifera. Next base: position 2,481,290 of record JAQPZY010001504.1, read on the forward strand.
ACATCTTCCAAATAAATGTAAACATGAAGTACCACAAGATAAAAGATAAAAGATAAAGATGTTAAAATTCTGTAAAATCAAATATAAAGGTAAAAATTCCTTGCAATATAGGGTCAAAATTTATCATATAAACCACATTCCCTCACGAAATGTAACTAAAGTCAATGAAGCAAGAAATATAGGTCACAGAGACATGTTTTGGGGTAAGAGTGTGGTACTTTAAAGATGCATCACATTAGCAAGTTTTCTGATAGAGGTAGGATAGTTCTATATGCAGGTAAAAAAAATACATGTGGTCATGAGTACATTCAAGCTTAACCAAATCCTGTAAAACATGAACTATAGGTCACCTTGACCTTTACTGTTATAAGGATGTAATACTAACTTAGAAGCATCAAATCAAGTTTTGTCTTCCTTGAACAGTGCCTAAGAGATTAACTTTAAACAGTCACTAGAGCATAAAATATAGATCTCTTTTGGTAATAAGGGTGTAGTAATTATCAAGTTTCATGATTCTAGGTAGGATGTTATGCAACCCATGTCATCGTGAGCTACATGCGAAAACTTAACCAAAGCCAGTGAAATTTGAAATACAGGTCACAGTGACCTTCTTTTGTTGTAAGGGTGTTGTACTGAGTTGCTTACCATCATGAATCATTAAATTTCATAATTCTAGAATGAACAGTGCCTGAGAAATGAACTTCAAACACAAAATGTAAACATAGTGAAGGATGAAATATCAGTTTTGGTGACCTACTTTTGTGACAAGGTGTAAAGATGCATCCCCTCATCAAGTATCATAATTCTAGGTACAACAGTATGTATACAGGGTGAAAAAAAAAACATAAAAACAATGTGGTCACAAGCAAAACACCAAAAGTTAACCAAGAATGTACTGTGAATTCACTGTTTTTTGTGGTGTACCAATTTTCATGGATTTTGTGGCTTCTATAAAACACTAATTTAAAGACCCAACAAACCATTATTCTTCTATAAAAACTGTAGGGCCAATTCCTCAATCCACAAATGTAAGTAGACTAAAATGTCAATTATCACAAATCCACAAAAATTGATACCCATGAAAATAAATGAAATTATGGTATTATATTGGTACAAAGTTACCCCCCTTAGCCATTTACAAATGGAATAGGCATGAGGAACACCACTCCAAACTTTTGCCTAGGGCCTAGAAAGAATCGTTGAGCTGCACTAAGACCGTACTTATTGCTTTATTTGTGCTGATGCCAATGCAGACACAACACTGATGCCAACAGTGACAACAGTTCTCCTCTATTTCACAGAGACAATCTAAAAATGATGAATTAATCACTTATTTTCCATAAAAGACTTCTTAGACAAAGATAGAATCTTACCCCTTCCATGTGTGGATCCTTGAATCTGCACTCCAGGTAATTCTCAAAGAGACCCTGAGTCAGTTTCTCATACTCTCCTGCAGACTGGACTACTGATAGGATATTCCAAAATCTGAAAGGAATAAATAAACTACTTTATATACCCGCGTATTATCCGATACCAACTGCAAACTGCACAGACCCAGATCTGCCATCGCATAATGCGCTGGCAGATCTGGGTCTATGCAGTTTGTAAGGACTAATCAGTAGAACAAACAACATAGACCCTGATCTGCTGGCAGATTATGCGACATCAGATCAGGGTCTATGTTGTTTGCATTTGGACCCGGCTTATACGTTAGTATATACGGTACATCAGGGGTGTCCAACCTTTTCATGTGAGGGGTCACATTGCAATTTTTTTCTCACCCACAGGACTAGTAATCATATTTCGAAGAGATAAGGCATTAGAAGGCACAAGATAAGGTACAAGTTATAAAAGGTTGGCAGACCATAGAGAAACCTTTGGAAGACCTGATTCTAGCCCATGGGCCGTATGTTGGACAACACTGAACTACATGTTCCAAAATCCATCTGTTTAACATTATTGCTAACATTTAATATGTAACAATAGTCAAGTTCCATGAACTGTTTCCTTAAAAGACTTATGCTCATAATCAGGTGACTACTCTTTTTACACACTGAATACATAAGGGGATTTGTTAATTAAGGTAGTCCACTTTTATAATAACATCACTTTTTATCTAGGTGTATTAAGGTTCTTTGAACTCTGGGAGAGACTGGACAAAAAAATAACGTGACTGTGGCTCCTGTCTCTTATTAAATAATGAAAACGAAAAATTCTTATATAGTTTTAATAATTGCAACAAAAGTCTTGTGAAAAAGATTATAAAGTCAACGAAAAGTATTGTGAATCACTTAAAATTTATGGTTATAAAATTTCGTTGTTTGATTCAAAAATGTATATCCATGGGTACAAAATGTTGTGGATTTATCATTGAAAAAACAAAACAACATCCCCCCCCCCCCAAAGAAACAAACATGATCAAATATGGAGCAATGATGTAGCTATCTTTTGAAAATATTATGCCATAACCGGGATGTATTTCCAAGCAAACAGGTTTAATCCATACTGCAGTAATTGGATTGATTAGGCAAGTTATTCATTGCTAACACTTAGCATAAATGTGGATATCTGAATGAAAGAAGATTTATAGGTTACTGCATTTGTGTGGGAAAATATAAGTGCGTTTTTTTAGCTATACTGCATGACGTTAGGAGTGCAGTATAGCTCAGAAAAAACAAGTTTATATTCTCCTATACAAATGTAGTATCCTTTTTATTATATACTCATTTTGCCTTTCTACCTAAAGCTGAACAATAAAAAAAACACACTACAAGAAACAAAGTAATTGAATTTCTGCTAGATTCCAAAGTAAATACACAACCGTAGTTAAACAAATACATAGTAACAGTATTCATGTGCACGTGGCACCGCCCAGTGACCTCTGAACTTGGTAATGTACCACATGCTCAGTCATTCATTTAAAAAAGAAATCTCATTTTGGTCTACTTAAAATTGAAATTTAGAGTCATAATGTGAATGACTGCGCCTTGGAACAACTTTTCCAGTTGGTCTTGAATGGAGGGATTTTGCTTTTCTGTCGATCCAACTAATTTCTGCTTATCTAGTTGCTTATCTAGTTGCGATGGACTGGAGTTATTAGCTAGGTTGATTCTGTACGATGTACATGTGGCTGGAGGGACTGGCCTTGACAGCAAGCTGCACTTGTGTTTCTGTTCTGCCATTGATAGTTTGGAATCATAAGGTGGAAACAAAATTCTTTCAATTGAAATTCTCAAGATGCAGGATTATATATTTTTTGTTAGGGAATATCAGATTCATTTCATTTTGTAGTGCAGTAAATTCTCCTTTGGAATGTGATTTCTGTTGGAAATGTAGTCTTGACTGCAGTACAGTTTCGCACTGTGGATTAATTTTTGGAACCCATGTAATTCTAATTAGCAGAAAGAACTAAGAAAGTACATTGAGGAAATTCAACATGCAGAAAGGTAAGTATATTTATTGCCATTGTTATTACCAGCTATAGATGACATATTTTCATGCCCTGTGAGAATGAACAAATCTGGGTCCAGGGGTGAAGCTCTGGTGGGGGCTCAGGCGGCGAAGCCCACTGAAGCTTGTGCATTTTGAATACATGTAGCAATTAGAATTTGAAAATCCAGAACTCTGACCTCTCCCGATCATCTTACAATCAACTATGGGGAAAGGTTTATAAAATCTGACTGGTCAAAGAAGATTACATTATATACAAATGGTGCATCTTTTTTTATCAGCAACAAAAGCACTATAACAAAACAAGGCAGTCCTATCCTCTGATAATATTCGTGTCAATCTACATAAATGTAATCACCAGTATTATGATCATTATAATCATAACAGCAGGCAGCAGCATCAGCAACAACCTTTCCCGCAATGCAAGAACAGTGAGCAAAACACCTTTCCGGCTAAGTCCACTTCTATTACAAACTCTGACAATATGAATGACTTCACTTCGTGATTTATTAAGATATCAACATATCGATGCAACCAAGCCCACGAAAACTTGTTTTTCACACTACAGTCCACTTCCGGAATCCTGGTGTCATCTGATGCAATTAGAGTTACATACGACATTTTTCTGACAGACACGTTATAAATTGATGATATTAAAACAGAAAACAAAATGATTCCAATTACTTTAGACTGATATTGTTAAATGCATCAAGTCATTCGTGCAACCAATACGCCTAAATCATCAAAGAAAACAAAGTGATTCCGATTAGATTAGACTGGTATCAGAAATTCATTATTAGGAGACACACAACTGATAATATGTCTAAAACTATAACAGGCACAGAACCGTCCAGTAAATCAGCACTCAATCAATTGACTCTACCCCCCCCCCCAATTTTCTCAATGAATTTGGATTGATCTCAGAAATGATCCAGATGACCCTGAAATCACGGAAATCCGTGAATTCGCAGAAAATTCTCATCCCTGCTTCTTCAGTTGCATTTTTTTTCTAATTTAGTGCTTGGGGTTGTAAAATGGCCAGTCTCTGTGAGAGATGGGATAGCTCTTGGCCGTAATATGCCTTTCTATGCTATTTTTTTTGTTGATATAGATTCGAGAGAGCATGGCTCATAATCTGAACTATTCAATTTGCGAATCATTATAAACACTTCTGCTAAATAAGTGTGTTACTGATCAGAATGATATTTTCAATACTGCATGTCTCATGTTTGTTGTCATAAAGCCATCAATGGACATTGCAAATATCACTTTCAGTCGCTTGCTCAGCTGAAAGTTTCTTTTGTGACTCAATGAACTCATCCATATTTTATCATCTCTACTTTCAAATGGCTCAAACAGCTTGCTTAGTTCATCCACATACAAATCTAATAAATCAAAAGTTCCTGTGTCTGCTACATGAGAGCACATTGTTTGTTTACAATAAAAAGTAGTTCCTAACACACGATACTATTTTTAAACATACGTGTCGTGCAATATAAAGCAGTGCATTATGGAGAAATACTGCATGATTCTGACAATGTAAAGTTAATGGGGGAAAAAAAATGAGTGTATAATAAGTTGAAATCCTTTCGCACATATTTAAAATCAAACAAGCCTAACACCACTGCTGTAATTAGTCAGTGCAAACAGAAGGCGATAACGCACTTTGATGTTTTAAAGCACATCACAGGCAGAGATCACAGGCTCATTTAAAGGAAATGGCATTATACCTTTGTGCCAGCTGCATGCACGGAACCACCCGATTTATATATCAACCAATTCTCATGGGAGGAACTCAATTTATGCATTCATGAGTGGTATTTTGCCCAGGTTGGCTCAATTCAATAAACGGACAGACAGTGGGGATGTTCTATCAGATAAGTCTCGATCAACCTGAAAAACATCTAACCGTAAGCCAATTTAAATTCATGATTTAGCTTGCCCATGAAAATTGGTACCCCACAAATTTAAATTGATTCACAGTATATGTGACCTTGGGAAATCTTCAGTGATTTACAACTGTCGTAGAAAACAAACGTGATTTCAATAACCATCATACTAAAAAAATTAAATGACAACAAACCATTTCTTTTTGTATTTGATAAGAGTATAGTATCTTTAACCTGTGCAAATGTGATGAATTTTTTTACATATTCATTCAGCTATTATTTTATGGGCAATGAGTGATGGGCAACTTTTTCCATACTTTTCAATGTAGTGACACTTAGGAATTGAGTTTCAACTACGAGTGCACACCAACCTATATATTTTAAAGTGATTTTAGGTTGCTTAGACATGTTTTCAGAAAGTTAAATACTCCTACATTTTTCATGCAATCATTTCTAAGAATGCTAACTTGCAACATGTTGTGCTTGGTTCCTCAGTTCCTACAACATACTGTGCATGTTATGCATGGTAGCTCAATGCCTACAACATACTGTGCATGTTATGCATGGTAGCTCATTGCCTACAACATACTGTGCATGTTATGCATGGTTGCTCATTGCCTACAACATGCTGTGCATATTATGCATGGTAGCTCATTGCCTTCAACATGTTATGCATGGTAGCTCATTGCCTACAACATGCTGTGCATATTATGCATGGTAGCTCATTGCCATCAACATGTTATGCATGGTAGCTCAATGCCTACAACATGTTATGCATGGTAGCTCAATGCCTTCAACATGTTATGCATGGTAGCTCAATGCCTTCAACATGTTATGCATGGTAGCTCATTGCCTTCAACATGTTATGCATGGTAGCTCAATGCCTTCAACATGTTATGCATGGTAGCTCATTGCCTACAACATGATGTGCATATTATGCATGGTAGCTCAATGCCTTCAACATGCTATGCATGGTAGCTCAATGCCTTCAACATGTTATGCATGGTAGCTCATTGCCTACAACATGATGTGCATATTATGCATGGTAGCTCAATGCCTTCAACATGTTATGCATGGTAGCTCAATGCCTTCAACATGTTATGCATGGTAGCTCAATGCCTTCAACATGTTATGCATGGTAGCTCATTGCCTACAACATGATGTGCATGTTATGCATGGTAGCTCATTGCCTACAACATACTGTGCATGTTATGCATGGTAGCTCATTGCCTACAACATACTGTGCATGTTATGCATGGTTGCTCATTGCCTACAACATGCTGTGCATATTATGCATGGTAGCTCATTGCCTTCAACATGTTATGCATGGTAGCTCATTGCCTACAACATGCTGTGCATATTATGCATGGTAGCTCATTGCCATCAACATGTTATGCATGGTAGCTCAATGCCTACAACATGTTATGCATGGTAGCTCAATGCCTTCAACATGTTATGCATGGTAGCTCAATGCCTACAACATGTTATGCATGGTAGCTCATTGCCTTCAACATGTTATGCATGGTAGCTCAATGCCTTCAACATGTTATGCATGGTAGCTCATTGCCTACAACATGATGTGCATATTATGCATGGTAGCTCAATGCCTTCAACATGCTATGCATGGTAGCTCAATGCCTTCAACATGTTATGCATGGTAGCTCATTGCCATCAACATGTTATGCATGGTAGCTCAATGCCTACAACATGTTATGCATGGTAGCTCAATGCCTTCAACATGTTATGCATGGTAGCTCAATGCCTACAACATGTTATGCATGGTAGCTCATTGCCTTCAACATGTTATGCATGGTAGCTCAATGCCTTCAACATGTTATGCATGGTAGCTCATTGCCTACAACATGATGTGCATATTATGCATGGTAGCTCAATGCCTTCAACATGCTATGCATGGTAGCTCAATGCCTTCAACATGTTATGCATGGTAGCTCATTGCCTACAACATGATGTGCATATTATGCATGGTAGCTCAATGCCTTCAACATATTATGCATGGTAGCTCAATGCCTTCAACATGTTATGCATGGTAGCTCAATGCCTTCAACATGTTATGCATGGTAGCTCATTGCCTACAACATGATGTGCATGTTATGCATGGTAGCTCATTGCCTACAACATGCTGTGCATATTATGCATGGAAGCTCAATGCCTACAACATGTTATGCATGGTAGCTCAATGCCTACAACATGTTATGCATGGTAGCTCATTGCCTACAACATGCTGTGCATATTATGCATGGTAGCTCAATGCCTTCAACATGTTATGCATGGTAGCTCAATGCCTTCAACATGTTATGCATGGTAGCTCAATGCCTTCAACATGTTATGTATGGTAGCTCAATGCCTTCAACATGTTATGCATGGTAGCTCAATGCCTATAACATATTATGCATGGTAGCTCATTGCCTACAACATGCTGTGCATATTATGCATGGTAGCTCAATGCCTTCAACATGTTATGCATGGTAGCTCAATGCCTGCATTCAATCAGGAGCAATGGCTAGAGACTAGGTATGGAATACAGAATTCAAGAAAGTACAATAAAACAATATTTGTTTTTGTGAAACATGTATGCACCTACTGCAGACCAAAAAATTCAAATTTTGAATAAAATTAGAAAAAATAATATAATATCATAAAGTCTAAACAGGTCATCTATGTATGCATACAAACAGATCATCCATGTATGCATACAAACATGTCATCTATGAATGCATACAAACATGTCATCTATGCATGCATACAAACAGGTCATCTATGTATGCATACATACAGATCATCCATGTATGCATACAAACATGTCATCTATGTATGCATACAAACAGATCATCCATGTATGCATATAAACATGTCATCTATGAATGCATACAAACAGATCATCCATCTATGCATACAAACATTTCATCTATGTATGCATACAAACATGTCATCTATGTATGCATACAAAAGTGCCAATCAAATTACATTAGTCTATCAAGAGGATTTTGCTTAATCACGCCAATAAGGTTTTTGTTCACAAGTTCCAAAATGTGTAAAAACTGCTGTAATTTCATGAAAATCTCAGCAGGTCATCTACACTGCATACAAACATACATAGAAAATTACATTTGTCCACCTTCAGTTTTTTTGTTTAATCATCCTAACAAGGTTTTTTGTACAAGAAAAGTCCAGGTCCAAAAGGTAAAAAAAGTATGTCAAAAATTGAAAAATTGCAGTAATGGCCTGAAAATCTTGTATCTACATTTGATAACAAATATGCCTACAAAATTTCATTACTCTACCTCAAATGGTTTTGCTTAGTCATTCAAAAAAGGTTTTTGCATTTAAAAAAAGCCACTGATAGTTGAAGGCCAAAAAGTTAACAAATATTTTTAAAAAATGAAAAACTGTTGCAATGGCCTGAAAATCTAATCAGATCATTTACTTACAACCATTATAAAGTGCAAATAATTTCTGGCTCTAAGTTGAATTTTTTTTGTGCTATTTATTGTGTTAAAACAGATACAGGACAGACATACTGACATAGATTGAGAGCAGCAAAACAATATGCCCCTTTCTGATATTGCAGTTAAGGCATAATAAAGAAAAAGAAGACAACAAACTAATTTTTCTGCTGGATCAAGTTCTTTCATTGTGTTGAACAGTCCTGATGAATGAAATCTGAATGAATGATTTTTAACTGTCATGGGTGTAATGAGATTTTTATCCAGTAAACTGACCTGGCTGTGGGAGAAGTGGTGTTCACCTGCAAATCTCTAGCATCACTAATGTCACGGACACTCAAAAAACGATTTCTGGAAAGCAACAGAAAACAGAGTATTTAATTATTCTGCTACATGACAGACTTTTTGATAGATAAGATAGGTTTATAGGTTGGTACTGTAAATCTAAACATTTTGGGGAACATACAATTTTAGTAAGCAAACTAATGTTTGTGAAAATGTTATACTTGTTAAATTTTTCTGAAGAACATAAATTATGTACATATTGCAAGAGCTAACCACTGATCTAGAATGACAGTTCTATAAGTTTGTAATTGTGTTAAAAATATATAAGCAGCACTGTTTCACAAGCATTGTGGTATACTAAGGAGGTAATACCAATAAGTGAGCAAACCGACTTTTTAATACTACTTATAAAAGTGCTCCGATTGGCATCTTGTGTATAATGTTTTCTGAAAAATATAGCAATATATTTCAATTTGTCTGAACTTTACATAGCATAGGAGAAATGTAAAACAAGAGTCCCTCGAAAAAAATGACTGTCTACTGTCTGAAAAGAATTTCCAAGAAATCAAGATAAGACCATTTCTTCTTTTTAACTGCTGAGTGTTTAAACCATCTCTGATATTCTTGAGTGATAAGATTTTCAAATTCAGATTTCAAATGTGGCAGCCATTTAGGACAAACTAGACACCATTAGGAGACTTTTGGTAAAAACCCCATGTGATATAACCATCCATTCAGGAGAATTAGTGACAAGATTTTCAATATGTTTATTGTGGCAGCCATATTTGAGGTCAGATCTAGATATGATAATTAGTCTTATGGTGAAAAACCCATGTCGATATGACTTTCCATTTAATAGGAGTAGCAATAACAAGATTTTCAAGATGGCTAACATGGTGGCCATACTGGATGTCAGATCAACACCATTTTCATTTTGTACCAACTAGTCATTATATAAAGTCTTTTGATGAAACCAGTGATATGACTTTCCATCGAGGAGGAGTAGCAATAAAATTTTCAAAATAGTGGCTGCAGCAGCCATATTGGATATAAGATCAGAACAATTTTTATTTAAGACCAACTAGACACCACAAGAAGTCAAGTGGAGTAGCAGTAACAAGATTACAAGATGGCCACTGTGGTAGCCATATTGGATATCTGGATGAAACCATTTTCATTCAGGACCAATTAGACATAAGAAGTCTTCTAGTAAAAACTCCATGTCGATACGACTTTCTGTTCAGGAGGAGTAGTGATAATATTTTCAAGATGACTGCCATGGCGGCCATAGTGGACATCAGATCAGCACCATTATCATTTAGGACCAACTAGACATTCGAAGACATCTTTCAGAGAAAATCCCATGTTGATATGACCATCCATTCAGGAGGAGTAGTGATAACAAGACAGGGTTCATACAACCCTGAAGACATTATTTTCAAGGACTTTTTCAAGGATTTTACCAGTTTTTCATAGAGTATTTTTCCTTGAATAAAATACCAACATTTCGAGCTATGTCACTATCTGGAAACATTGTTTGGAATAGCTTGTCTGTTTTTTTCTGATGAATGATATGAATAGTGTTCAGTCAAGGTTCTTAAAGTCCATAATATTTCTGCTTTTAAAACATCACCCTTTGTTGCACAATTATTAATAACGCCTGAAGGCAGAGCAGTCGCTAATGACATAGTTGATGGGGGCACTGTTAATACTAAGCAAAAAAGCTGAAACACCAGAGATTGGCAACACAAAAGAGCAAGATTGTCAATGAACCAAGAGATTGGCAACACAAAAGAGCAAGACTGTCAATGAACCAATTATGCCTGTATTCCAGGGACCATATGACAAAAAATATAGTGCAAAATAAATTTAGAGGGAATAAAAATGTTTTTTTTAAAGGACATTTTAAAAACTTTAAAACTCAAATGTCAATTTTCAAGGATTTCAAGGCCTTGAATTTAAAAAGCCCAAATCCAGTACTTTCAAGGATATGTACGAACTCTGACACAATGAGATGATCATGCACAGCAATACAGATAACTCAAACGTCATTGACACTCACCAACTGCTGCTTTGATGTAGGTATTTTCTCATTTGGAAACAAATGCATTTGCAAAAAAGCAATTTATATATAGACCACAAAGATTTTAATTTTGTCGTATTTACATTGTAAACACAATTGTTGATCAGCTGACTCCAGAAACAAAAATAGCAGTTGATCTTGCCCCACCCCAGCACAAAGTTTTTGGACAGTTTGATTGGGAATTACTGTTTTCTCCCCAAGTTAATTGGACATGAAAGATAATTATTTTTGGGGTCTATAAGTTAATTGGACATCAAAGATAATTACTTTTTGGGTCTCTAAGTTAATTGGACATCAAAGATAATTATTTTTGGGGTCTCTAAGTTAATTGGACATCAAAGATAATTACTTTTTGGGTCTCTATGTTAATTGGACATCAAAGATAATTACTTTTTGGGTCTCTAAGTTAATTGGACATCAAAGATAATTACTTTTTGGGTCTCTATGTTAATTGGACATCAAAGATAATTACTTTTGGGGGTCTCTAAGTTAATTGGACATCAAAGATAATTACTTTTTGGGTCTCTATGTTAATTGGACATCAAAGATAATTATTTTTTGGGTCTCTAAGTTAACTGGACATCAAAGATAATTACTTTTTGGGTCTCTATGTTAATTGGACATCAAAGATAATTACTTTTTGGGTCTCTAAGTTAATTGGACATCAAAGATAATTACTTTTTGGGTCTCTATGTTAATTGGACATCAAAGATAATTACTTTTTGGGTCTCTAAGTTAATTGGACATCAAAGATAATTATTATTGGGGTCTCCAAGTTAATTGGACATCAAAGATAAATATTTTTTGGCATCCAAAAACATAGGGTAATGACATGATAAAAACTTCTTAACCTCATAGCTCAACAAAATACATATGGCTAATCAGAATTGAAAGTCAACTAACCTTGTCAATTGGAAAACATTTGCCAGCAGTAACAATTAGGTGAAGACAATAGTATGCCTAGTGTTATTTGTTCCACTATATATTAATGTTTCTGAGGATTATCCACTGATGTGGTTTACATGCTATGTATTAATGTTTCTGAAGATTATCCACTGATGTGGTTTGCATGCTATGTATTAATGTTTCTGAAGGTTATCCACTGATGTGGTTTACATACTGTGTATTAATGTTTCTGAAGTTTATCCACTGATGTGGTTTACAAGCTAATCTGAGGAATATGCTTCTTTGCAGTTACTGTAATCAGTCATGAAATGGTATCTCCCTTCATCGTTGATTGTTTATTATGACGTGCTGATATTACTGATTTTGATTTCATTTGTGATTCTATTTCAGTGAAATTTTTTACTTTATAATAATGAACAGGGCTACTTTATTAACCCCATATTCATTTTGTCAAATATCCTTTGAGGTCATTGTCTGTAATGAATAGAGACCAAACATTTTCACTGTGTTATTTAGGTTTGTTGATTGCTTGGTTGGTTGGTTTTTAATGGTACTTTTAACACATTAATGGCTATATCATGATGTGAAATTTGGGAGCTAAGTGTCTTTCCCAAGAACATACCAAGGCTGCTGACTCGGGCCAGCCTGTCTTTGTTTCATAATAATTCATACCAAGTATGAACAAAATCCATCAAGTAGTTTGGGAAATATATGCAAATGGAAACTAACACCCTGACAAACTGATGATGATGATGATGACAATTACTATGTTGATGCCAGCAGCAGAAAAGTGACTGCTGTGTCTCACTTTCCCACTAATGTGGGCTTGAAATTTTTTTTTATGTTCTTCAGTGCTGTTTATACATAATTTCCTAAATTGCACAAATTATGCCATCAAACCTATGTGTTTACAGTCAAGCCTATGTCAAGGTAGTCTGCTTTTGTAAAATCAACCCTTACTATATGCTCAAAATGATTTGATAATTACATTATGATATTATCAATATGATGTCACTTTCTGCCAAGATGTCTTGTAGTGCTATGAACTCTGGAAGAGACTGGATACAAGATGACATCATTGCAACTTCTGTCTTATAAAATAATGAACAATAAAAATCTGTATATAACTTTAACAAAAGCAATAACAGTCATGTGAAAGAGAATGATAAGTGAACAAAAAGTATGTGAGACCTTGGGAAATCTTCTGTGATCATGACCTGATGTAAATCGGCCACATAGGTTTTCTCACACAGAAAACCGATGTGATCCCAATAATTGTGACATACTTAAAAAATTCACTCACCAACATATACTTTTCATGTGTATTTCATGAAAGGAGTCTTTGATCTTCAACTTATGCAAATTTGATGAATTTTTAAATACTCATTCGGCTATTTTATGGACGAGTGACTGGGTACCTTTCCCCATTCTTCTCTCTGTCATGACCCTTACTTGGGGATAGATATTAAACCATATTTTTCTGAAAATACTTACCCAATACATTAACATCAAGAAATTACTCTGCTACCTCTAAATCCAGCTCTCCCAGACAAAGAAAAAAAAAGTCTTTTGGTCTATATATCATAGAGACAAAGGAAAGTAACTCTTATAGATTAACTGCCCTTGTTCCTGCTAAGTGGCCACCAGTATCCCTGATGTTACCAGTTTAAGCTTGATTGAAACCTATAAAAGGATGCTCGCATTTGTGGGGAAAGGTGGAAAAGATTGATAGTAAAGTAATTGGGTAAATATTTTCAGAGAACATAATTTACTAAAAGATTTCCTTTCTCATTCAAATTCATTACCTAATCACATTAAATTTAGGAAAGTAGGTAAGTGGAGAAGGAAGTACGTAAGCATCCAGCCTGTACCCACATCACCATGTAGGAGCACAATGAGTTCTCTACTGAAAGGATGAACTTCTCCTAACATGAACTTATCACCACTGAAGATTATGTTTATCACATGTGAGAGCGATACCTGAAGCTTGTGCTATCAGAAAGCAAGTCTTAGATGATAACTGCTTCAGCAAGTAGGAAGACAACGGCTTGAATTTAGATGAATTGAGCAACATCAACATGTCTGAAATAATGAAACGGTATCCCTCGATTGCAGTAAGGGCTAGCTTCTTGTCTTCAAAAAGGAAAAGAAAGAAATTAGCCAGTTGGGGCATGAAGGCTAAGGGAGGTGTGATGTTGTTAATGTGAAACCTGCTGTTGAAAATGTGCCATCTCCCGTCATATGCCTTCAAAGTGGAGGGCTGTCTAGCTGTTGCAATCCTCTCCACAACCAAAGTGCAGAACTTCTTTTTGTGCAGGGCATCCCTGACAAGAGTCAGGCATGAAAGATCCCTGACAAGAAACAGGCATGAAGGAGGAGTTTCTCTGAACATGGAAGAAATAATGGCGTCATCAGCTGTTCAGCAGTGTGAGGATTGCCATGATTTTCCTGAGTATGTCCGTTAACATATCGGGCAGATCATTTATCCAGGATCTGTCCCATTTGAGGGGGGCAATCAGAACTATTTTGCAAGCCCTGCACCTTATTTTCTGAATTAGTTTCGGTATTATAACCACTGGAGGGAAGATATATGCCCATATTCCCTCCCATGCTGATTGAAAGGACATGGACAGCCCATGCATCTGGGTTCGGGAATGAAAAGACGAAGGTGGGCAGTTTGTTGTTCCACCTCGTCATGAATAGTCTAGCACTGGTCGGCCCCACAGATTCAATAGAAGATGGACGGATGGAGATAAAACTCCATATTTAGCAGTTGGCCTCTTCTTGATAATTAGCCAACCTAGGATGTGTCAGACTTGTATGTTAATGTGATGTTGGACACACCAACAAAGTTACTCCCGTAACATAACGCAGAGCTCCAGCGATTTCTTCTTCCCCCCACCGATTTGAAGTAGTTCACTATTACTGAATTGTCCGACATTATCAGAACCGTCTTTCTATGGATGCATTCCACCCAAGTGTGGGGAGGCATTGAGAATGGCCTTCATTTCCAGAAGAATGATGTGAAGAGGCTTCTCTTACAGAGTCCACTTGCCACTGACAGTCACAAAGTCCAGTAGCAAGTGTGCCCCCAACCTGACAAACTTGCATCTGTATAGATTGTGATTTCTGGTTGTGGGGCTTCTAAAGGTATTCCCACTGCTAGCCACTTCCTGTCTTGCCATTGAAGCAGGAAGTGTCTGAATTTGGTCAAGATCATAATCTGGTGATCTAAACGACCAGAGATCGGGCACTACTGTCCCAGAAGGGCCAACTGCAGAGGGTATGTAAAGGTGGCAGAGTTATAACATGTCTGCTGCCACATTGAACATGCCAAGGAGTTGAAGAAACTCCCTTACTGAAATGAATGTCCTGGTGAATGCCTTCTCCAACACATGAACAATACTGTTGATGCATTTGGGAGGATGGCAAACCAGGTTGATAAGAGTTAGAAACTCCATACCTACATGAACAAAATGTTCAGAAGGGACAAGATCGACAATCTGCTATAAACTGAAAATGAGGTACAGAAGGTTGTTTATATCATAAACCAAAACTGAACTTACCGAATACTTTTGTAGTATATCATCCAGATACACTGATGTCACTGTGAAGGAGGATGTTCTGAAGTGGGATATGGTGGAGTCCAACATCTTGGTGAAGGCCAAATAGCTGTGATTAAGGACGAATGGAAGGGCACAGAATTGGTACACTACCCTGTGGAGAGCTGAAGAGGTAACTCTTGTGCCGTCTGTTTCTCACCTCTTAATTTGACCCCCAAACAGAGAAGGAAAACTGAAGGGGAGGGAGCACAGGGCTGCTGCATGGTGGGATTTAAGCAAAGAAGATCGTAGAAATGCATCTCTTCTTATCAAGTCGAGGTTACAAGAAGCCATTAGGGCAATTGCCATGGTGTGGTAAGCAGCCCTACTGACTATCTTGGCAATACAGCATACTGATTTCCAGACTTCTCGGCTAGGCAAAAGATCAAAAGAGACACCAGGTAATGTAGGGAGGAGCTCGACATGATGTTCCTGACCAACTTAGATTTGGTGTTAAACACTTGTCTGTCCACTTTATAACAGAGTGGAGCAGATTAGCTGATGGCAGTAATATCCTTGTCTAGGCCAGGTACATCCGAATGATAAACATTGGTATATTATTTGTACCAGTGTGGTGATAAAGTTGCAGGCAACTGACTCACTAAAAAGGCACTCGAACTACTGGGGTAGCAAATTTTTCTGAGAGACATCTGGTGATTTCTGCAACTTTTGATGATTGTGGTAAATTCTGAAGGACAGGTGTTCATCATCTTTATCAATGACCACCAAGGCCTTGACATTGCACGTAGTATTGACTGCAAGTGGAGGAGGGCATTCTGACAGAGGCAAAATTCTGTAGATCTCCTCGATTGTGGTCTTAAAACTGAATTCTGTCCATTCCATGGTTGCATCAGAATGTTCAGGCAATCAGGCAAGTCTGTCGACCTGGTCATCGACTGACAAGTTGTCCTCAAGTACACCAGGGCAGTCTGTTGGGTGATGGATGCTGTCACTCTAGGAACTGTCAAGCAATGTGCCGTTTGCTAGTCAGAGATGACAGATTCATGACAGCCGAAACCATACATTCATTGTCCAGATGGCTGGACCTGTTGGTTGGCATCCAGGACAGCATATGGCAAATGATATGTAACTTGCAGGCCAGTCTGGCCAGCAAAGTAGGAAGTTAATCCTGCACACCCAGCTTCAATGTTCAAAAGTTCATGCATGGGTGGAGATATGGACTTATGCCTAGTGGGCTGCCAAATTGGATTCAAAATGGTCCTAGTTTCATCAAACTGACTCATCAACATTCTAGATGACAAAGCTTGCTGTAATATGCATATCATATGCAATTCCAATATAGCTTGAGTAGAATTGTTTGGTGTAACTTCAACTGCCGTTTTAGGTATCTTTGTCGGGGGTGGAGATGGCATCTCAACATCCCCCATAAAACTAGTCAATGATTCTGAATTCAGATGAATGCTAAAATACTTTGTGTTCGGAAGATTTAGAGCGTGCCCTTTTTTTGCTGCCATTTAATTGCCTTTTCAAGACACTGGACCAAATGTCTTCTGCCCACATTGTACACACGCTACATGGGTGTGAGGAAGAACATTTTGTGCAGACAAGGCACGTCTCCTGGTTGTCCTTCACGACTTTAAAGTGTCTGCACTTCTTGCACTTGACTGACATCTCTGTAATGAAAGAGAGAAGAGGGAAACAAACAAGTGCATACAAGAAATATATAAATTGTACATCTAGGCAAACTAGCATTACCAAGACAACCTAATAAATGTGTAATAAAACAAAATTTAACAGTGCAATTACACCGTTGAAAACTTGAATGTTACCGATTGATATCAGATGGATGATAACGACCAGTAAAAAAAATGCATACATATGAATAAATTCACTGGAAAAATGCAAATGTTGTATACACCAGACATATCAACCTTTTGACCTACTCTACCACTGAAAACAAATGTTGGATGGTCAAAATTGATTATAAATTGCATGAATTCTTCCGAGGCAATGTTCACAGTTGCAAGCTAAAGTTTAAACCGGTAACATCCACAATACAGGTGGCCACCTAAAGGAAACAAGGGGAGTTAATCTGTAAGAATTACTTCCCTTCATCTATATGATATATAGATAGAAAGACATTCTTTCGACTTTCAAGGAGGGCTGGATTCAGAGAAAGCAGAGAATAATTTCCTAATGTTAATGTGATCAGATAATGTATTTGACAGATAAAATACACACCAACCTATAATTTTTTTTGTGGTTTTGTATAGCTTGGACCATTAGAATATCAATTTTTTAATCAGTTAAATAATCCAACATTTCACAAGCAATCATCCTTAAACAGCTACCATTGGGAAGGAGAAAAAGTGGCCTCTTTATACAGATTCAATTAAATTTTGTTGTGAGGACCTTCAAAATGTGGCTGTTTAAGACAAGTGGTTGCTGAATAAAGGTGACCTTTAAGACAGGTTTGAATGTATAGGCAAGCACACAGTGGTATCCATTCTGAGCTGGGTGGACTGCAGGAATATTAAATAAATTATTGTGGACACAAAACCCACCAGGTATGGCAAACACATGCAACAATGTTTACCATTCCAAGGCTCTAAACAAACACAGAAGCCAATATGATTTGATACTTAATTTTACACTTGCACTTAAACAACAATATTGTGAGGGTACCTTTTGACCCTGGGGAGGCTGAAGATCTCATACCAAACAGAAAACAAACTTTTCTGTGAATCCTTGTGGCCCACAGAGAGGTTCTGTATGGTCTTCAAGCTCAGCTCCTTGAACTTTCTCTGCACAAACTGCAATAAATCAATCGAAAAATAAATCAACCTATTAATCAATCAGTAAATACATCCTCATGTCCATCAATATATCAATCAATGCCCCAAACTACCATATTCATCAGTGATAACTCATGCAGTTGTACCCCCTTTTTCAACGATACATTTGATTGTGATAAGAATATTTATTATATGTTATAATATGTAAAAACCTTTATCAGTACATCAAAAACCTGGGTACTATAAAGAAAAAAAGAAAAGACATCAGAATGATGAGTCACAATGATGTCACTGAACTAGTCTCTATTCTGGCATTCAAGTAAGTTTTTTTTGTCACTACCTTGCAATAAATATGATAAAATAGTAACTGTTTAGTCATACACTAAGAAATAAATTAAAGTAGAAACCATTCGGTAAATTAAATTACATAATATGAATATGACCAACCCCTGAGGAATAATTTGCCTTCTATGTCTGCTTAGTATTTAATAAAAGTTCTTTCAAATTTCCCATACAGCTGGATGCTGATTTTTCAACAGAAGTTAGTTTAAATTACATTGATATGGCAGAAATATGGGCTACCAGCTATATAACGTAAGTTGTTCAGAATCTGCTGTACATGCTATGTAATGTAAGTTGTTCAGAATCTGTTGTACAAGCTATGTGACATAAGTTGTTCAGAATCGGCTATACAAACTATGTAACATAAGTTGTTTAGAATCTGCTGTGCATGTAACATAAGTTGTAGAATCTGCTGTGCAAACTATGTAACATAAGTTGTTCAGAATCTGCTGTACAAGTCATGTAACATAAGTTGTTCAGAATCTGCTGTACAAGTCATGTAGAATCTGCTGTACAAGTCATGTAACATAAGTTGTTCAGAATCTGCTGTACAAGTTATGCAACATAAGTTATTCAAAATCTGCTGTACAAGTCATGTAACATAAGTTGTTCAGAATCTGCTGTACAAGCTATGTAACATAAGTTGTTCAGAATCTGCTGTACAAGCTATGTAACATAAGTTTTAGAATCTGCTGTACAAACTATGTAACATAAGTTGTTCAGAATCAGCGGTACAAGCTATGTAACATAAGTTGTTCAGAATCAGCTCTACAAGCTATGTAACATAAGTTGTTCAGAATCAGCTGTACAAGCTGTGTAACATAAGTTGTAGAATCTGCTGTACAAACTATGTAACATAAGTTGTTCATAATCTACTTTAGAAGCTATGTAACAGAAGTTGTTTATACAATGCTGTACAAACTATGTAACATAAGTTGCTCATAATCTGCTGTAGAAGCTATGTAACAGAAGTTGTTTATACCATACTGTACAAACTATGTAACATAAGTTGTTCAGAATCTGCTGTAGAAGCTATGTAACATAAATTATTTATACCATTGTGTACAAGCTATGTAACATAAGTTGTAAGAATATGCTGTACAATCTGTGTAACATAAGTTGCAGCATCTTCCATACAAACTATGTAATATAAAGTCTAAACTGTTAAAAAAAATGAAACAAGTCCAAATTTAAACTTTGCTTATCATGGAGTAATGTGGTAACTCCATGACTGGTATTAATAGAATCTTATGTTGAGATTGGCACCAAGACAAGGAAATCCCTGTCTAGGAGTTACATTATTTGTCCCCCTGCAAGGCTCTGCTGAGTGGGGAGACAAATAATGTAACCTTGCAGCTGGAATTTCCTTGTCTCAGTGCAAACCCCAACGTTGATTATTTTTCTCACCCAATTTTTTCCTTTAAAATTAAAATAATCCTTAATTTTTGCAATATAGTTTAGCACATTCAACACATACAGTATTCATCAAATACTATCATTTCCTCACATTTTTCATTAGGTCATTTGGTCTCATAATGTGTTATGAAAATCTAAATAATCCTATCAGTAGAATCCAACTATATCTACCGTTACACACCCCCAACAGCAAAAATGTGACAGTTATAACTGTTACATGTTGTAAGTAATACATCAAGAGCCCTTGAGCCAAGGTCTATTGTTTTGTCAACACAGCGCATTAATACAAATATGTTAATGAGGGCTGTGGCGTGACCTGTTGATCCAAAGTACACAAGTTCTACATGTGAGAAAACAACATCATAAAAATATTTGATAGTATTTCAGTATTATCACATTTAATCGATGGATGTCATATGAAAATAACAATAAAAAATTAAAAAATTTATAAGGATAACTTTTAATTTTCATCAGTTCTAATTTGGAAAAGTTTTATGGTAACCAATGATACGATACTGGGTACACAGTTCTAACAAAGAGCATAATGTAAAACAGTTGACTATGTGTTGGATTATCCATGGATAATTAGAGATCTGTGTCACTGTCATATCTTCTCTTTGGAAGAGTTGAAACTGTTTGTGACATACTGGTGTTGTAATTGATATTGATTGTAAAATTATCCCTGTGTATGAAAGACCCTCCAAACACTGTACCCAGCTGATAACCATATGAGGAGCTTTCTACTTCATGGTTTCGTGGGAAATTGATATTTTCTGTCCTGGAAATATGGCAAATGTTGCTTTACTAGTGCAAGGATATGCTACAAGGAAATCTGCTAGTGGAATAATGTGTAAACAGATAAATGATCCATTCTGATTGGTAAGTGCAGGATTTTTTATTTCTGATTGCATGTTCATGTTTGATTGAACTAAGGCAAAAGGGGGTGTTTGGCAAAATTAGAAGAAAGCAGGTTTCACATAACAGATTTCTGGTTGTTACTAAGTTTGTGATAGTTGCTGAGAGAGTTATAGGGGTACAAACTTTGGGCATATAGTAAGATGATACCAAAGTTGAATACAGCAACTGATGTAGACAATATATGCCTTTTAAAAACTTTAATACAAAATCCTAATAGTGATGGTGATGATGCCATTACCATTAGAACAGTGACTATTCACAAGTGAGAGACAACAAGAACAGAACTTACTTGTAATGTATTCAGACAGGATCTGATATCATTGTCTGTTTTCTCGCAGAGAGCTAGCAGGGTGTTCATATCTGCTTTAAACTGCTCCAACCTGATAATCTGAAATACAACATCACCAGTAAAAGATGTATTTAATGATAATTACTTAATTTTTGTTTACGCACAACTTGATGATCTTGATTTATTTTATGTATATATCGCCAGTCTTTTAATGAGCTTTATCATGATAATGACAATAAGGGAGGTATTGGTGGTGTGGCAGGCTGATATGAGGTAGGATTATATTGCTTAGTCATAAGCTAACACTTGTATATGGGAGGCAGACTGGGACTTGTGCAAGAAGCTATTATTAGCCCCTTACACGGGCTGTCTACGTGGGGTTTGTTGGAGGATCACATATGGTGTGCATGATCAGAACCCTTCCTATTGGGTACCATTGGCAGCTGAATTCAAATAGACCAAAGTAGATGGTCTGGATGTAGCATCACATGATCATATAGAGTACCACGTGATCAGTCACTTCTCTGGCCGTTCGAAGGTACAGACAATGGGTATGGAGTCTCGGCATCCAACTATTCTTATGGATTTATGCTGGATCTGATTCAGGTGATTTTTCACACCGTTTAAACAAACAAAAACTTTCTTCTCATGTGGACAGTTTCTGATCAAAGTATTGTGGACTTCTCATTTCGGTTGTGACTTCTGGCCATAAGTATTCCAAATATTGATGACGTAAACAACATGGCTGACAGGGTTCAGAGAGGTCGCCGTAACAATAGGTTTGACCCTCTTGCTCGCTGAGACTCGCCATCACCGGCATTCTATGACTTATCACTACTGGAGAATTGGTCTCTGTCTAAGCTTAGAGAAGAACTTTCCAGTAGGTGAATCAATTTCAGACCAGGATGGAGGAAATCTTGTATGATTCGTTTATTCCGGGAATTTACCGACAACACTGATAGTCAACCATCTCTTAGAACAGACAATTTGGCGCATGCGCAACCGGAAGTGCCTACTTCCGAGCCTAATGTAACAGTGACACAGTTGTCGAGGAGGGTGGTGGAATTGCAAAATACGGTGGCTACTTTAGCAGAGAGTGTTCGTACCTTGATTGACTCTAGAAATAATGATACATCCAAATCTGCGCAAACAAATTCAAGAAGGTAAAGACGTGAACCTGGCCTCCCTCTTAATTCCTTCCTATGTTGGTCCACACTTGGACCCCTCTACAACTTCAAAAGAAAAACCTGACCCCCGCTTGAACACTTCTCTTACATTGCCTCAATTTATTCAAGTTTTTGGCATTTACAAGAGTATCATGTGTCATGCACATCCCCACAGGCGCCCTGAACTCGACTTGTATGAGAGGGATATTATCGATATGGCGTCCAGGTACGGTGGCAAAGGTTTTTATGAGTATCATAAGATGTTTTCAGCCCAGGTGGCAGCACATCTCCGCTATAATAATGTTAAAGTTGATTGGTCGGTGAGGAACAATACTTTGTTTTGTTCATTATTCACTAATTGTAGAGCAACTGCTTGTGCATTCTGCAACAGCACGCCACATTTTTCAACCTTTTGTCCTACTTTGGCTGATGACAACAATCCTTATGGTCCTGTAAGAATGGCATTCCAACCAAGAGTTCCAACACTGATGTACTTGGTAGGGCTAGGGTGAGACATAATGGCAGTGAAATTTGCAACAACTTCAATACCCCCAAAGGATGTCACTTGATACAATGCGGCAACATACACGTTTGCTTAACTTGTAAAGGTGGGCACTCTGCAAGCACATGCAATACCTCAAAAAACTTACAGGAACACACATTGCACAATCAGAGATAACCCAGCTAAGAGGCCCAGTGAACATTTCCCAGTTAGAATTAGAGTTGTTTTCTCACCCTGATAAGCTGTTTGTTAACTGGTTGTTGGCAGGATTTGGCGATGGTTTTGACACCGGTCTAGGGAATTTGTCCCACTCTGCCTCTTGAATGTAAAAACTTGAAATCCGCTTTGCAGCAGCCAGATGTAACTTCAGAGCTGCTTCAATATGAACTGGAAAATGGATATGTCACTGGGCCCTTTGGCCAACTTCCATATCATCTGTATCGCATTAGCCCACTTGGCATTGCAGAAGGCAAATATTCTGGTAAGAAGAGACTTGTGGTGGACCTGTCTGCCCCTCATGGCAACTTGGTACACCCTAGTCTTAATACACTCATAGACAAGGATGAATTTTCACTCTCCTATGTCACCATTGACCATGCTATCAGTATCATAAAAAAACTCAGTACAGGTAGCTGGATGTGTAAAACCGATATAAAGATGCTTGGTGCCCATCAAGGATTCTCTTTGGCCCTACTATGGTGTGAAGTGGGGCAATAAATATTACTTCTATACACGATTGGTTTTTGGTAGTAGGTCTAGCTAAAAAAATGTTGATTCTTTCTCAGAGACAATTTGCTGAATTTTACAGAACAACTATGCTGTGCAACATGTCCTGCATTTGTTAGACGACTTTCATACAATTGACCCTCCAGATGGTGAACCCGACAGAACAATGGCAATCCTCTCCCTAGTCTTTAACAAACTAAATGTGCCTCTGTCACCAAACAAAACTGTCAGACCCACTACACAACTTGATTATTTGGGTACTGTGTTCGACTCTGAGAACAAGGAGGCCAGGTTACCTATTGAAAAGATACGACGTATATCCAGTATTGTGCAGTCCTTTGTTCATAGGAAATCGTATATCCAGTATTGTGCAGTCCTTTGTTCATAGGAAATCGTGTACAAAACTGGAGCTACTAAGTTTGCTGGGACACTTGAATTTTGCATGCAGAGTGATCTACCCTGGTAGAGCTTTTTGTGTCGTACTTGATTTCTATGTCGGCATCCGTCACAGCTTTACACCATCATCTTCAGTTGAATGCAGAATGCAGATCGGACATGAAAATGTGGTCGCTATTCTTACTAGAATGGAATGTTATTTCATTCTTCTTAAATGACACTGTGACCCCAGCTGAAAATATGCAGTTCTATACAGACGCTACCCAGACAGGCTTTGGGGGTTATTTCAATGGGAAGTGGTTTCAAGGTAATTTTCCCCCAAATCTCGTTCCACGAGGAAATTCTGCATCTATGGCTCTATTTTAACTGTATCCAATTGTGCTCTTGGCGGTGTTATGGGGAGACCAGTGGACCAAGAAGAAAAAAAATCCTGGTGAACTGTGACAATTCTGCAACAGTGGAAATAATTAACAAAGGCCAATCCAAAATACCTCTTATTATGAAATTCGTTCAAAGACTAATATGGTGCACTGCCAAAGGACAGTTCGTTATTCAGGCTCAACATATACCTGGCAGTGCTAACCTTATAGCAGATGCTCTTTCTCGATTTCAGAACAAGAAGTTCTGGCGCTTGGTACCACTTGCAGACCAAACTCCAGCTGTATGCCCCCTGGCTTCAGAGTTGATGCTTTTTTGACAGGTGCAGGACCTGTGAAGTTTATCTGTGTCCAATAATACTTGGTCAGTGTACAGAACTGGCATCCAGTGTTTGCTGAATTTTTTGGTCATGTCCGGCATTGTTGCTAATCCTTTTTCGTTACCTGTACTTACAGAGGATGTTCTGATCTATTTTGTCACGTACAGTCACACCACCCTGCAGCTGCAGTGCTCCACAATTAAGCTGTACCTTGCAGGAATTAGATTCCATTACCTACAGGCAGGCCATAGGAACCATTTTCAGGAGTCAGACAGGCTACAGTGTATACTTCGTGGGATAAAAAGGAATAACATTACAAAAATTAAGCCCAGATTTCCTATTACATACAATATGGTGGTGTAGTTATCTGCCATGTTACGTGGGGGAGTTTTTTCACCAGATGTGGACTTGTTCCTGCAGTGCATGTGTCTGGTGGCATTTTTTGGACTCTTGCGATGCGGTGAATTCACGGTTCGATCATTGCAGAGCATTTCCTTGTGCAATTACCTGAACATTCAAGATGTGACATTTTCAAGGGACAAGTCCATGTTCATACTCACCTTGCCTTGTTCAAAAAACGAACCCTTTTTGTGCCGGTGTGAACATTTCATTCTTTTGTAACTCGCGATTGTGTCCTGTGTCCTGTATGCAGCAGTATTTGAGTCAACAGCAGCAGAGTGCTTTGACTGGGGGTCATGGTGCAAATTGATCCTTTATTCGTGGATTCCATGGGACGTTATTTTTAGTAGGGAACTTTTTCTGTCTTGCTTGAAGCTTCTATTGGCGCGCCTGGGTTATGATGAACAAAACTTTTCTGGTCATTCTTTTCGTATAGGGGCAGCCACAACTGCAGCTGCAGTTGGTATAGAGGACCATTTAATTCCGACTTTAGGACGATGGTCATCGTCATGTTATACGCGCTACATCAGAGTTGACCCTAACAAAATTCTTTCTGCTCAGGGACAGTTATGTACATACATTTAGTGTCATGTGCTTCTTTTGACATCATTCCTTCCAAATGGACTTTCACATCAAAACTGGCATCCTCTTGGGGGCTTTCATTTGATACATTTTAATATCAAATTTATTTTGGTATTTTCCCCAATCGGATACTCATATGCTATACTAAAAACATACAGGCCATGCCTGTTTAATACATTTCTCATACAGTTTTAAATAGAAAGAAAATCAGAATACTTTCTTCATGCTGGGATCAGCCTAGCTCTATTCCACTAATCTGGGATCAACCCAGAATACACTCCTATGCAGGGATCAGCCTAGCATAGATTTACTCAAGATGGGATCAGCCCAGAATACACTCGAATGCTGGGATCAGCCTAGCACAGATTTTACTTGAGCTGGGATCAGCCTAGCACATAGCCTACTTAATCTGGGATCAGCCCAGAATACACTCGAATGCTGGGATCAGCCAAGCACAAATGTTACTTGAGCTAGGATCAGTATAGCAGTCTACTTATGCTGGGATCAGCCCAGAATACATTTTAATGCTGGGATCAGCCTAGCACCGATTCTACTTGAGCTGGGATCAGTACAGAATACACTTGAATGCCTAGCACATAGCCTACTTAATCTGGGATCAGCCCAGAATACACTCAAATGCTGGGATCAGCCTAGCACAGATGTTACTTGAGCTGGGATCAGCCTAGAACAGTCTACTTATGCTGGGATCAGCCCAGAATACACTTTAATGCTGGGATCAGACCAGCACCGATTGGGAATCATCATAGTCTCGTATAGTGTTCCATTCAGGTTCTAGCCCAAGAGTAGCCCCCACAGAGAGAGCCAAATATTTTATTTGTTTAAGTATTTATGTTATTGTAGTTATACATTTTGATAATAGTTGACTTGTTGAATCGAGAGAGAATGCATATACTCATGTAACCTTTACTTTCTTACAATGAATATATTAAACCTTTCCTTGTACACATCTGTATTTTGTTGTGTATAAAGTGAAAATATAGTAAATATAAAGATATAAAACTAAATAAATACAAAAATACCAACATTAGACGAAACTTGACACTTACAGAAGATGCAGGATATCATCAACATTATCAAAATCATCAGTTCTATCACTAGTAACTTATAATATGTGTTTGTCACCTTTCAAATTGATGGCAGGAGACGATCCCGACTGTATGATTTATGATAACATGACCAGTATAATTTTTGCTAAAACATATAAAACAAAAACAGAAACACTTAGAAAACTCAAAGTGCCATGGGACCAAAATTTCACTTCCATTATTCCACTAGTTAAGAGTATTTGAGATCACTCACAAAACCTTTTGCGTGAAATGAACCATGAAGAACCATTTTCTGGATAATGACGTATGGTGCTGCTGAAAGCCCTTCATTGGTGATGAGGTTAAATGATGTTTAATCAATAAAGGAAAAAAAACAAAAACATGAACACCACATTTAAAGATTACCCCCCCTCCCCAAAGTTGGGGTGAAACGATACACCTCTGCCACATATCGATACGATTCTCGATAAACAGCCTACAATGCAATACATTATCGATACACATATCAACTTGATGGTCTTTTCATCTTTAGAAGGTCTGTCAATGGTAGGGTGGTGCCATTTTTTATGTGTTAACATATTGGGTGTTATTTCCAGTATGCAGATTACAAACAAACATAGACTTATCTTCTTTTCTTATGCCATTCTCATCCTTGACAAGATGAAAAAAAAAAAAAAATAAATAAAAATAATAATAATAATAATACTTCCCATCAGACTACCTGTTAGCTGTTAATGATTTTTATTCAACCTTTAAGGCCATTTCAGACTGATCCATTCGATCAGATGCATGACTCATCCTGGTCATCACGCCCTTTGTTTTGCATTGAATGAATGTTTTTAAAACATCTTATTACCAATTTCATGTCTTCACTGAAATTTTGAAGGCATTACGGTGTTATCTTCAAAATGGAAGAAACTATGCAATTTCCTTGTGCGAGGAAAATCTTATCTAGAACAAGTCCGAGTGTGGGAGCGGAGATGACTAACAACCAAATCCTTCACATTGTACTTCCTGCAGATGCAAAACAACTGCTGCGGCCACAGGAACTTGCTTCTGTGAGTGAAAAAGGAAATTACTGACAACACCGACTCCCCTTCTACAAATTGTCAAGGTGACTATAACTCGTGAGGTTTGGAATCTGCCCCCTTGCCGATTCTGTGACTTTTTTTTTTATCCCATCGTCACGTTCGGTCGCTGATTACATATATCAACATAAAAGGAGACATTCGAAACTTATTCCCCATGTACGATTTAAGTACTTTACAGATCATTTAATAGACACTTTTGTGTGAAGTTTCTATGTTGCTTTGTATCTATTTGGATAGAGTTTGGATGCCAATATTTCCGGTATATCAGCCAGTGAACACACTACAGTTAGTTATGTTTGGTGGTTATTGTTTTACCCTGGACTTGAACAAACAATAACTCCTCATCGGAATTGAATGTAATATATTTTACTGTGTGACACACCGCAAGTGTAGCCTTCAATTCCATCGAAGTAGACGATGCAACAGATAAATTTTGCATTAAAGTGGTTATTAAATGATCAGTAAAGTACTTAAATAATAAATGGGAACAAATCTGCAATGTCTTTTTTCCGTTGATATATGTTATCAGTGGCTGAAGATGCAGACGGGATAAACTTATTAGCATGCAATTTCGATGGGGGAAGATAGCTGATTTCGAACCAAGTGAGTTAATCACCTTGTGTTAATTTGCAGAAAGCGAGTGGGTGTTGTCAATAGTTTTTATTTTTTACTTACGGAAAAGGCAAATGACTAATAATTACTCACGACTGCTGAAGATTAAAGTAACTTGTATAGAGTAAGTATCATTTTGTATCGATTCTTACCCTCTTGTATCGATATAGAAAAAATTATCATTACATCGATATATTGATTAATCGTTTCACCCCTACCCTAAAGTCTGTAATAAATGTTCACAAAACTTCGCAGTTTTTCTTATTTATTCCAGTATATGTCTGTCATCTCATGTCCACTTATGAGCTTACAGTCACCTGTCGAGTTCATTACCTGTTCAGGTGTTACGTGCTTAGAATATTAAGAAATATATCCCTACTCATTTGTTTTGCTGAAGTATGAGGTTGATTCAGCTGCCCAGTAAAAATTGATATCAGATTTATGCACCAAACCCATGGCCATAACCAATGCAAAAAAGAGATTCAATTCATCAGGTGTGACAGGCTTCCATTTTCTCATGTAGTTGTTGTCAATCAAGTCTGTCTCATTTACTCTCTGATCTGCATAAAGATTTGTCTGATCTAGGATCAAATGCAAGGAATCCTCATCAAAGAATATCCTTGGTCTGTAGGCTTAGTATTCTATAGTTCTACATTTAATTTTTGAAATACTGCTGAATAGGGGGTTGACTGGCATCCAGTCTGTTTTTGTCCAGCTAGCATGTAAATCGGGACTTGTATTCAACATCATTTTCTGGCTCAAAATCACTCACTGGTATTTCCAGTAACACTTTCAAAGCTCCAGTAATCTCATCTACTACAAAACTTTTGTCATTATCACTATCATCACCCAGTATTTGCCGAATTAAATCATCTGAAGAGGAATCATGTTGGGAGGCAGCCTTTTTGAGTTTTGCCAGTAGCCTGTGTTATAACCAGCATTTGTAAAACTTCTTTGCTAAATGCATGGTAAAACTACAACAGAATGCTTGTTCCAGGGCCCAATGTACCAATCAAATTTAGTTTCACAACCATTCATCTCAAGCTGAAATACCCAGATGTGTAAACAGTTGTTTACCTGAACAAGAGTCCCTCAATGGGACTGACACTCTACTGGGCGAAAAGAAAATTCCAGGAATTCAAGATAAGACCATTTCTTCCTTTTAACTGTCGAGTGTTGAAACCATCTCTGATATTCTTCAGTGATACAATTTTTTTAAAATTAGCTGCTGTGGTGCACTTACTGCATGTCAGCTTGGCACCATTTTCATTTCAGACAAAGTAGACATCATTAGAAGTCTTTTGGTGAAAACCTCATGTCATAATGATCATCCATTTTGGAGGAGTAGTGACAACAAGATTTTAAGATGGTCGTTGTGGCAGCCATTTTGGATGTACGACTTGCACCATTTTCATTTAAGACCAACTAGGTATCATAAGAAGTCTATTGGTGAAAATCCCATGTTGATATAGCCATCGATTTGGAAGGAGTAGAGATAACAATATTTTTAAGATATGACTTTCCATTCAGGAGTGGCAATGACAAGATTTTCAAGATGGTGCTGTGTGGTGGCCATACTGGATGTCAGATCGGCACCATTTTCATTTAAGACCAACTGGACATCATAACAAGTCTTCTAGTGAAAACCCCAAGTAATATGACTTTATGTTCAGGTAGAGTTGTGATAAAAAGATGTTCAAGATGGCCACTGTGGCAGCCATACTGGACTCAGATCAGCACCATTTTTATTTAGGACCAACTAGACATCATCAGAAGTCTTCTAGTGAAAACCCCATGTTGATATGACCTTCCTTTCAGGAGAAGCAGTGATAATAAGATTTTCAAGATGGCTGCCATGGTGGCCATATTGGATGTCAGATCAGCGCTATTTTCATTTAGGACCAACTAGACATCATCAGAAGTCTTTTAGTGAAAACCCCATGTTGATATGACCATCCATTCGGGAGGAGTAGCAATAACAAGATTTTCAAGTTGGCTGCTGTGGTGGTCATATTGGATGTCCAAGCAGCACGATTTCATTTAGGACCAACTAGACCATGGGATGAATGTGTGAGTAAAGTTTCATGGCAATCCTCCAAATAGTTTAGGAGGAGTAGCAATAACAAACCTGTGTTAATGGACGGATTGACAGCAGACGACGGACGACAGACAACAGACCATCCCATAAGCTCTTCTGGTCTATGACCAGTAGAGCTAAAAACTGCATATGCCACCAAAAGTGCTAAATGACCTCTACCAAAGGCACAATTTATGCTGCAACAAGCACTTTAAGGGTTAATGATATAAGAATATATATCTAAGTTTGATCAAAACTGGATCAGAAATATGGCTCCCAGAATAATAACAAGGTCAGTCAATCAGATGCAAGAAACCTCATTAATATGCATAGATGTCACTCACAATCAAACTTGGATGAGATTTTGATTATTGAAGCCCATATTCGAGGTTATATCAGTGAGTGGATTGATGGGAACTAAACAATACAAAACCTCATTTTTCATAAAATATTGTCTTATCAATGAAGGACAATCTGGATGAACTGAACTAAGCTAATTATATTTGGATGCACATCATTTCTCGTACCATATATATTCACTTATAAGACAAGTCCAAATGTAAACTGCAGAGACCCAGATCTGCCATTGCATAATGCGCTGGCAGATCTGGGTCTATGCAGTTTGTGAAGAGTAAACAGTAGAACAAATAACATAGACCCTGACCTGCCAGCACATTATGCAATGGAAGATCAGGGTCTGTTGTACATATGGTAATTTTTCTATTCGTAAGATGCATTCACACATGATAACACCCAGCTAAGAGTCAAATGCGGCCCAAGTTTTGAGCTGGAAATCAGAGATGCTTCCAAGATTTTATCTAAAGGGGGGATCTTCCCCACTTGTCACCAAACTAAGGGGGAGTAGAAGAAAAAAAAGGAGGGGGGAAAATGGCCGTAGTTCAATATTTACCTAACACCAAAATATCCATCTCTCTTTCTTCCTGCTCCACTCTGTTATGACTCTATTGAAATCAAAATCCTCACACAAAAATGTCTCCTCTAGTTGTATAAGCATTAATCTGTTGCTTGTTTCCGAGCTTAATCTGTTCCTTATCTGTGTATGAATATTGTTCTGTGCAGAGAAACCTCTTTCACAGTCTGCTGTCTGAAGGGACATATGCATTGCTGGCATAGCCAGCTTGTTCTTTATGGTTATGTATACAATTTTCCACAGCTCATAGATATTGTCTCTTGGATATCTCTGTTCCAAAATAAGATTTGTCACTAATATGAAATCTGCCAAAGTTTCACTTTCTTGAATCAGTGCTTTGGTGACTACTATGCCAGATTTCATATCTGTTCCATAATGCTGTATTAGCATTTCAAGTCCATCAATGCAATAGTCTGCTTGGTCACACAGAAGTATTTTGATCAAATAAATACATGTATCCTTACATTTTAATTTCTTTTTTGATTCTTATTTATTAAATTTATTTGAACCCTTAAAGTGCTATATAGTTTTGTAGCACAAGATCCATCAGTGCTGAATTGTTTCAGAAAAGAAATGAAGATTGCACTCTACTTTTAAATTACCTGTATTTTAATTAGGCTTAGTATTCTCCATTTCTACATTTTATTTCGAAATACTGCTGAATAGGAGGTTGACCAGCATGCCGTCTGTTTTTGACCATCCTGCATGTATATCAGACTCGTATTCAACCTCATTTTCGGGCTCTAAATCACTCTCTGGTATTTCCAGTAATACTTTTCCAGCCCAATAATCTGGCATACTTCAAAACTTTCAAGATCATTGTCATCGTTGATATCATCAGCCAGTATATGCCGAATTAAATCGTCATCTGAAGATGAAGTATGTTGGGAGTCAGCCCTGTTGAGTTTTCTAGGTAGCCCGTAATTTAAACAAGCATTTGTAAAACTTCCTTGATGAATGCAAGGTTAAAACTATGACAGAATGCTTGTTCCAGTGCCCAATGTACCAATAAAATTTTGTTTCACAACCATTTATGTCCAGCAGAATTACCCTGATATGTAAACAGTTGCCTAGCTGAAAAGTCATACATCATGACTAGCACTATGAGACCTCTACTGGTGGCATGCATTATGTCACGGCAAGCACTTTAAGGGTTAACAGTTAAATAAAAATTGTATACTGCACAGAGTACATTTTTATATGTGCGATTTGGAACAACTTTGCGGGTGTTCTCGTGCTTCACTGCTTTCCAAGTGCGTGAATTCTTACAAATTTTGCTCTATTTGTGCACTTGTGAGCCCTGGCAGCATCGTTGGGAAATGGTACTTTTATGGTCAAGACTGACCTGTTACTTCCAGTGATTCATGGTATTAAATGATCAATGTTTGAGTTTTGGAGGGTGGTGAATATATATATATAAAAATTATTGAAGAATTTAAAACAGGACCAAGGAGGTATTTTTGTTATTTGAGTGATTAAAGTTTGTTATTTAAGTTTTACTGTAAGTACTGAAAACAGCATCCTGAAAAGTTTGGTAGTATAAATACAACATGTTTTATTATGGTGACATTTTTATCAATGCAAACAATATGTGAAACTGATTTATACAGATAACTCTCAATGCAGTGATCTTTTTAAACAAATTCATCTGACTGAACAAACTCAACTTCCCCACATACCTCATAAAGTCTTGCTGCAAGTTTAGTGGTCTCTGTTTGAGGAAAGTTCATAATCACAGCATTCTGTCTAAGCTGTCGAA
Organism: Margaritifera margaritifera; assembly: GCA_029931535.1. Classification (NCBI taxonomy): domain Eukaryota; kingdom Metazoa; phylum Mollusca; class Bivalvia; order Unionida; family Margaritiferidae; genus Margaritifera; species Margaritifera margaritifera. Next base: position 2,514,695 of record JAQPZY010001504.1, read on the forward strand.
GAGCAGGCACATATCTGTTTGGAATGAAACATTCATGGATTAAACATACAGAAGAAGGATAACATTTAGTCAAAAATGACTGAGTTCTGATTTTGTAACTCTCCTTTGTGACAAGCGCTGTGATCCCCTTACTGATACAAAATACTGGATGACACTGATATGGTTAATAAAAGTAACCTCTTCACCCTGTCATCTTCACCATAGTACAAGAGGTAACATCTTTAAGCCATTTTAAAGCCATTTGTACCAGCATTAGGGAAAATGTCTTTAGTCAAAGAATAGTGGTGTCCTGGAATAGATTGCCTGATCATTTAGTGCAGGCACCCTCGATTAATCCTTGCACAGTACCATATATACTTGCATATAGGCCGATACCAACTGCAAACTGCAAAGACCCATATCTGCCATCACATAATGCGTCGGCAGATCTGGGTCTATGCAGTTTGTAAGGATTAATCAGTAGAACAAACAACATAGACCCTGATCTGCTGCCGCATTATGCTGTTTGCATTTGGATCCGGCTTATACACGAGTAAAAACGGTAAGATTAAATAAATTCTGGTCAGCTCATCCTCTAAATTTAATGCCGTCTGCTCTCAATAAGCAACTTTAAATACAATTATAAAACCAGAATGGGGAAAAAAATATAAAAAGGGTCAATAGAAACTTAATTTTTATATAGACACCGTCCATATTCATCCCTCAAACCTCAGTGAACTCTTTGACATATCTAAAGAATTATATTAAATAATGGCTGTTTTCTGCCCCCATTTTTATGAAAATATATAGTGATAAATTTCAAGACTGTGTTAATGTGTCATTCAATACACAAATCAAACTATTTTACAGTCATTTTGTTTATAGATTACTGTTTAATATAAAAAATGACCGTCGAATGGCTGGTATATTGAAAATTGCAGAATATATATGCAGTATAGCAACTTCAAAGTCGAAATTAGATATGAGCAAAGGACTGCTCCTTGAAGAAATTGTGACAGATTGTGTACCATGAAGCACTTTAAATTCATGAGTATAAAATTCTGTAGTATGATCAAAAATTCATATTTTCGTGGGTACTTAATTTCATGCATTTATCATTTGAAAGAAAAAAAGATAAAATATTGAGTGACAATGTACATAGCTCTATAAAAGATGATACTGACATTCACTTTCATGCATTTTTGTGCAAACAGGCTTAATCCCACTGCAATAATTAGGTTCATTTGGTAAATCATTCATCATTAATACTAAGCATAAACACAGGGGGCTGAATCAAAGATGCCAACATCTTTCTGTATGTAAATACAAGCAAACAAACTTAATTAAACTGCTATAATTAAGACTGCAATTTGATTTTTCAGTGTTTTTAAAGAACACTATCAAAACATAAAGCTCTTGACAATTATTGATTAGGCACTAAAAGAAAGTCAATTACATCAAACCAAGCTTTTTCAAAGGCAAAGCTTACAGTTTTTCTGTAAATAGTTCTGCTAAAATTGAGCTTAACTTTCTCAACTATCACAATGTCACTAACACAGTAGTCAAAGAGCGGGAAACTTGAAGTAAAATCTCCTACTGCTGCGAGCCTGCCTGATCCTAAGGAGTCCTCTGTTTATTAACTGGAATCTGATACCATATGAACTTGCACGTTCACGACTCGCTGCTCCTTAATGTGATCAAAAGGCGGTTTGTGCTTTTTTGATGTTCTCAAAGTACATGACAGGGAGAGGCTGCTGTCTCATTTAAAGTAACATAAGTTGTAACCCCTGAGATTTATCTGTCGCGGTGTTGCACCTAGGATCCAATGAGCTAGGAACAATGTTTTCCCCTTTCCCCCAAATCTGGAGGACACACAAAATTTCAAGGGGGCAAATAATTGTTGCATTAAAAGCAATGGTCACAAAAGCTCAAAAGTGATGCAAAGGTGTTAATATTTGGGAAGCATGGAGCAAAAAGCTGTGTCAAACAGGATTAAAAAATGAAGTGAAAACTTTTGTTTATTCATGAAATGTTCATCATAATGTTCGAATCAGACCGAGTAATTATTTTCACATTAATTTATGTATTCAGTATGTAACAGTGTCTACAGAGTAATTATTTTCACATTAATATATGTATTCAATATGTAACAGTGTCTAACAGTAGATGTACAGTGCTTTCATGATCCATACATTATGTTGTATATTTTCATGGATAAACAGCAACATTATTCGTGGATAGAGGTGTGTAAAAGATGGTGCAAACTGTGATTGACATTTAATTTTCTTGAACTTTATTGCTGTTACCTTTCTCATATGTGCCCAAATTTCATTTGATTGCATAAAGTTTTAATGAAAATTAATTATTGTAATGAACATAATGTGCTTTGGAAAGTGAAGAACACAAACCTCGAGTAATTTTGCATTTAGTACCATAGCATCAGAGTCATTACATTAGTACAGAGCTTGCAAGTTCATGAAACTCCGCATGAGAATTATATTGTAAGCATTCAAATTAGATCTTTCCTTATCTTTCATAAACATATCACGATATATATTTCTCAGCGCTATAAATACAATTGGTATTAAAGCAAACAACTGATTCTTTACTCTCACAGGTGGAGAAGGGGGGGGGGGGGGCCTTTGAATATCAACTTAGCTCATATTTTGTCCTGACTTTAAATTCGATCTCTAGCTTACTCACAAAAACTGGTATCCCATGAATAATAATGAATTCATAGCATTTACTATGGACGAACCTATATTCAAAATATCATAATAGAGCAAGGTTGTGCTGATGTCTAAAAACTAAAGTGTTTAAACATTTTACTATGTAACCGCTTGGCATTTTGTTGCTGTTGCATCATATGCATCTCAAAGAGAACCACTACATGTAAAACAAAATTAAACTGCAGCTGCTTGCAACGTCTTTATTTTTATTCCTAACAGTATTATACATTGTAACCTGCCTTGGCACACACCTCCAGATATCAGACACCTGTTCATAATGAAAACTCTTGGGGTTCTCCAGTCAAAAATCCTTCTATACATGTCCTTTATATAGCGGACACCTGTCTAATGCAGACTGCTTTGGTGCATATAATGTACATTGTGACTTAACATGACAATTGGAGCATCCTTGGCCTTTTTCATAAAATAAATACTCAGGCAGCCATTTTGAATTTCATTCATGAAAAGGAATCCATCATATCATGGATCACATAATGTTACTGTGTATATAAAACTAAAATACTGAATCATTAAAAAATAAGATTCAAAATCTACTTTCAGTTATTATATTTCTAAGCCTGGACATGTTAATGGACCTGCTATTGAGTCAATATACATCAGAGCAGGATGGGAGAAGGGAATCTTTCAACAGTAGCAGGTAAGTATTACATAATTAAAATTAGTTTACCCCCCACCCCCACCCCATACATTTTAACAGCATTAATACAATACCTGCATTAATTTTATTGCTGAGTTTACCAGATAGGAGGGAAGCTGATGGCCTCAACAAATCTGGCATAGAAAACCATTGTATTTACCCTTATGGTAGGAGTGTTCAATACTGTAAGCTAGTAGAAGGTCTGGCCACATGTTGTGCTGTTACTACAGGGCCCAATGAAAAAATGCATTCACTCTGATGTGCCAAAGATTGAAGGTATAGGGAGAAGGTAATGTAAGACTGCCTGAAGGCGGCTCTCATAACATCACCCTATGATGAGTGATGCAAATTGGCCCAAGATGCAACAATAGCCCTAACTTCATGGGTTTTAATTCTCATGAAAGAATGGTCAATCTCAGTGAGAGACTGACAAGATCTCTTCATAGTGAGGACAATCCACCTGGAAATAGTGGACGGCAAAATATCAGAGGAACCCGTAACAAGTAGGAAGAGACGCTTCTGACCCTTATTTCTCCCTTTAGATGAAGTCAAATAAAACCTTAAGGCTCGAACTGAGCAAAGGAACCTATTTTGATCATTCCCAGCACAGATATGACTGCGACTGGGGATCTAAATAGGAAGTGGAGCTACTTAAGGTAGCTGATTTCTTAACCCAGGTTGGCAAAGAGAAACTGAATCGTAATTACTGTTGAACTGGAAACAACCCTTTTCAATTGACAAGGCATGAAACTCACTCCTACTCCTCACTAACAGTAAGGACAGCAGGAAAACAGTCTTAAGGGTAAAGTTCTCGAAGCTTCATTCAAAGGTTCATATTGTGGTTTTGACAATGCCCAAAAACCACACAAAAGATTCCATGTAGGCATATGTAAGTGAGATACTGGTCTCTGAAGCTCAAAATACCTGATGAGATCATAAAGATTAGGCTCTGAGCAGATCGCAGAATCCCTAGAGTGTTAGATAGGGCTGCCCTATAGCCCTTAATAGTGGACACAGAACATTCTCTTTCCTCGAAAAGGAAGAGAAAAAAATCTGCAACTGTGATCAAAGGGGGGCAGCTAGGATCAACACATTTCCTACTGCACCAATTACAGATGATTCTCCACTTTGCATCATAAACCCTGGAAGTAGGTTGCCTCCTAGCCTGGACAATGCAGTTGGCAACCTTGCTCAAAAACTGGTCCTGGTGGATTGATTGCTTGAGATGAGCCAAGCATGAAGGTGGAGAATTTGTGGGCTGTTGTGGAGAGAACCCAGTGCTATGACAGCAGGTTCCTCCTCTGTGGTAATCTCCTGGGCTCATCTATCAGCAGGTCATGTAAGTCACTGAAACCATGACCATTGGGGATACTGGGGGGTCACCAGGATGAGGCAAGTAGTGGAGATTCTAACTTAGTGGAGCACCTGCAGAATTATTTTTAAGGTGTGAAGGTGTATGCATACAGATTATCCCACCTTAGACCAAAGGCATCCACCATCACCTGCCCTCTGATCTGGTACTGGAGAGGCATAAATGGGGAATGTTTGTTGTTCAGTCTCGTAGCAAACAAATCCACCATGGGTCTACCCAACAGTTGGAAACATGGCTCTGCTTATGGTGCAGAGACCATTCTGTGAGGATCACATGCCCCCCTCTGGACAGACTGTCCACCAGGATATGCCTCCATTGGAGGCGGTTCCAGACTTGCTGATGTGTTGTCTGAGATAACCATAATGCAATGACACCTTATGAGGTTGACACACCCCTTTAAGACTAGAAATACTGCTCACATTTCCAAGTTGTTTATATCAAGGTTCGCTTCTTCCTGGGACCAAAATTTCTTAAGAACTACCACATCTGGCTCCAGGTGAGCACCCCACCTTGAATCTGATGCATCAGTGTACAGAAAGGAGTGGGGTTCCGGGGTGTGAATTGGGACTCTGGTCAGAAACCGGTCCCAATTTAGCCACCAACACAGGTGGTGGTGAAAATCAGATCCCAGGGAGATCCGAGTTGATAGAGGGTCCTTGTGTGGTCTCCAGTTTGGTAGAACTGGTGTGGGCACAAGTAAAGTCTCCCTAAGGGAACCTAGTCCGCAGCGGAGTTTGGAGTCTCCAGGAGAGAGAGGTAAAGGTGAGCCAATGAGGTTTTGGCTAGAAGAGCCATTATGAGGGACAGAATTTGGTAGATCCTGTCCGGAGGAACACAAACCCTCCTTAGGCTGGTGAGAAAATTCATCCCTATTTATACGAAGTCCTAAGAAGGGATGAGATCCAACTTATCTAGGTTTGGGATATGACTGAGATGGGTCACTGTCAACCAATAAAGGAGCAGGTCCGTCAGAAGAGAATCTCTGAGGACATTGTGCATCAACCAGTCATTAAAATTCTGGAGATGATAATCCCTAATCACCTATAGTGGGTTGCATTGTAAAGGCAATGGAGGCCGAGGTGAGGCTGAACAGAAGAGCTCAAAATTGAAAAACCTCCTGGTCAAGACAAAACCATGAGGTATTTTATGTGTGGAGGAAAGATGGGGATGTGATGGTACACATCCTGAAGATCGAAGCGGTAGTCTCTATCTTAAAGCATTCTTCTCAAAGAAATTTTGTTAAGGCAGAAAGGTCAATTATGAGCCAAAACTTTGTCTGTCCTTTTTCGATACCAGAAAGATCCAGGAATAGAAAGCTGGAGTCGGGTCATTTTCCAACCTCTCGACTGCGCCCTTCCACAGAGGGGTTTGTACATCTTCCCTTAATTAAGCTAGTTTGGACTGGTGAAAGAAGATAGGGGAGGGTGTTCCAGAAACAAAGCCAGTAGTCATCCCTTAAGGTGAAATGGACCCACACATTGTCTGTTACGCTCGACCAAACCCCTGGAAAAAAGGGCTTGACGAGCTCCTACCAGCACGCTGGGAAGAGGATGACACTGCAGAAGAGGATGCAAATCCCAAGGGCCAACTCCCTCCATCCTAGGGGAAGGGAGAGGAGTCTGAAGACTTTCTCCCTTGGTCTTTCCACCTTGTCTAGCGAATGATAGGCAAGAGGGAGCTTTGAACTTAGCTGCATCTGAGACTGTGAAGGCTACACCAGCTTGAAGAACTTGGGAGAAGGTCCCATAGGGCAGTCAGGGTGGGCATGTTTCTTGGCCTGTTTTGAAGGCCCCGGAGATACTGCTAGGGACCCGTGTTGTTGGTCTTTCAAATCCTGTGACGCCATGGAAGGGATGAGGCCTCCGAAGAGCATCTTCAAAAGACAGAGGTCGCAGAAAGTTCTTGCCCCACATGGACAGTAGTCTTCCCCAACCTGGAATTGGATCCGGACCCCTCCTGGGAATGGAGGGGGTCGTACATTGAAGACAAGGAGGAAGGGGCCCTTCCCCAACCCCTGTACATGCAACATCCTGCACCTGATCAGACCTAATACAACATAGGGCCTTCCTGTGTCCACAGTTGCCCACACCTTGCAACATCAGAAGCTATGAAAGATAAAATTTCATGCAAAACAAAAACACATCCAGAACCAAACATTGGTAGACAATACTTAACCTAGCACCAGAACAATGAAGGGGGATACAATTTAATGAGGTAACGTTTGCTAAGCAAGGTGCAACCCCCCCCTAAAATTCACAAAAAGAACACAGATAACACTCAACTAAAGCAAAGATTGAGGAGAAAAACACTCAATCATACAAAAAAGTAGGTGAAATGTCAAGAAGATGTTAAAAGACAAAAACGAGGGCAAAATTTGATGAGTAATATAGCACCTGTGTAATGCGTGAGTCATCCAAGGAAAAAAGGAGGATGGTATTCTATATGCTGACTGTGACTAAGGAGTCAGACTGGGATCATGTTCTTTTCAATTCTGGCCCTCCACTACTAATTGGAGGAGGGAATAATTAGCTTGGACTGCGGACTAGAGTAGGAGGTACCGTATTACTGCATTAAATTAAATGATTCCTGAATAAGTATGGGTGATTATTAATAAGTATGGGTGATTAGCTCTGGCTCAAATTAAATATAATGTTAATAATGTCCTCAATTAAAATCATTACATATCAACGTACATAACTCTGATTTCAGTGAAGAAAATTTATTTGAAGATCGTAAAGCACATGAGCTTGTCTTCCTCTGAAACATATCGATTAACATCACAAGGCCCATGTTGTTCTTTTTAGGTTAGTGCAATCTTTGCTTTATAAAGGAACATCGACGGTTATAAATAAGAGCAGATAATACAAATTACAACAATTTTAGATTTATATTTTGGCCGAAATCCTTGTCGATGACACTACCAAGTGTTGGAATTAAATAATGACCTTTAGATGAGGCTAACTGTATTTAAATTAATATTTTGTAATTTGGGTTTAAAATTATCTGTTGATGACCAGGATTAAAAGTCCTAGTTCTTTTAAATGCATTAACATTTTCGATACAATTCTTGTTTAATTTGTAACTTACTATGCATTTCATTGTTTATTTTCTCCGCTACTGGAAACTGGACTTTCATTCTTACTAAATGAAATAACACAGTAAATGTTTCCAGAAGGAATCCTATTATCCCTTAAAACCGCTACTTTCTTGCATTATATGCAACACTTAGAATCATAATTGTACAAACTGTAAAGCATACTGAGTACTGAACCTGTATATAAAGAACAGCTGTCTATAGAGGTCAATCTTGAAATGTCCCTTGAATGTCCTCTACACAGAGGTTTGACTGTACTTTAAAGATACAGAGAAACAAATACATTTAGATTATCTGAAACAATCTTGTTCACATTTTTCTTTCTTTCCTTTTTCCCACTTGTGCATGTGGCTTGATTTTATTCGAGTTTGGTGCCAGTTGGAATTTTAAATGGACTGAGATGCACTGTCTAAAGTCATATTTTGATTTTCAACAAACCTGAATATCGCTATCTTATCACAGAAATGAGTCTATAACTATAAATAGAAAAGATTACAATATCTTATGTTCAATCAGCCTCTTCTATCTCTACCCATGAGGGATATTCATGACTCCTGGAAACAAAAGGCCCAAGTGGGCATGAGATCACTGACCTGATTGACATCTGCCTAATAGAAGTTGACCAAGAAATCTGGATTAATAAGATGCTACCTGCTGAATTTTGCTTATGACTGCATATGTTATAAAAACAATTGTTTCAAAGTTTCTCTAGTATTTCTGTCTGGATCCATATTTTATGGCACATCAGTATAATTTGTCCAATATTGAAAGATCCCTATGCCAGGATGCTTTGTGTCAAAGGTGGTCTAAATCTGTTCAGCAGTGTTTAGAGATAAAGATGTGAAAATGTTTTGTTTTCTACTTTTAGTGGCGGATTGGCATCATTCTCATCAATCTGAAAGCCCTTTATGCCAAGATGCTTTCTGTCCAATTTGGTCAAATTCAGTTTAGTAGTTTTTTTAAATGAAAAGTTTTTTGAATGTTTTTCTAGTTTTAGTAATGGGTCCAAACTTAATGACAGATCAGCATTTTTCAAAAATCTGAACGTCTAAATACCAAAATGCATTTGATCAAGACTAGTCCAATTCTATGCTGCAGTTTTGATGATGATGTTGTTTAAACCTTTTTCTATTTTTATTAATGGCAGTTATATTTGATGGGGGATAAGAATTTGTTGTATGGAACTGAAGGGTCTTCATGTCAGCATGCTTGCTGCCAAATATGATCAAATCCTGTTCAACACTTTTGGAAAAGAAGTAATTTAAAAGGTTTGTATTTTAAGCAACAGTGGCTATATTTGATGGTGGATCAGCATCAGTTGTACAAATCTGAAAGCTCTCTATGCCAGGGTGATCTGTCAAATTTGGTCAAATTCTACTGAGTGGTTTTGAAGAAGAAATAGCTTAAATTTTTCTCTATTTTTAGTAAAAGTGGATCAGCATCTTTGGTATAAATTTTATATGCTTTGTAGCAAGTTTTGTCAATATCTATTCAGTGGTCTTGGATAAGCGAGTAATTTGAAGGTTTTTTGTTTTTAGTGATGACAGCCATATTTGAGGGCAGATCAGCATTATTTGTACAAATTTAAAACATCTTTATGCCAGAATGCTTTCTGCCAAATATGGTCAAAATCTCTTCAGCAGTTTTGGAGAAGTCCATTCAAGTTTTTTTCTATTTTTAGTAACGGTGGCCATATTTGATGGCAGATCAGCATCAGCTGTATAAACTTGAAATCCCTCTATCCAGGATGCTTTGTGTCAAATTAGGTTGAATTCTCTTGAGTGATTCTTTTTTGAATAACTTTATTCAATGGTTTTGGAGAAGAGGTCATTTCAAGAAGTTTCTTTATTTAGCAACAATGGCCATATGTGATGGCAGATAAGCATCATTTGTATAATTTTCGAAGTCTTCATGCCAGCAAATTCTGTTTGGTGGTTTTAATATACATAGTCCTCTGTTAGGATGCTCCATCAAATGTGGTAAAATTCTATTGAGCAGCTATTATGAAGAAGTTGCAGGTTCATTATATGAAGTAATTTTACAGTTTTTCTATCTTTAGTAATGGCAGCCACATTTGAGGGCAGATCAGCATCAGTTGTATAAAGTTGAAGGGTCTTCATGCCAGGATGTTTTCTGTCAAATTTGGTCAAATTCTGTTGAGCAGTTTTTGAGAAGTCATTTAAAGGTCTTTATATTTTTATTAATGGTAGCCATATTTAATGGGGGACTGGCATTATTTGTACAAATTTTTAAGACTTCATGCCAAGATACTTTCTGTCAAGTTTGGTCAAATTCTATTAAACAGTTTTGGAGAAGTTGTTTAAAGGTTTTTTGTTTTTAGTAATGGTGGCTACATTTGAGGGCAGATCGGCATCAGTTGTATAAACTTAAAAGCCCTCTATGCCAGGATGCTTTTTGTCAAATTTGGTCAAATTCTGTTTAGCAGATTTTTAGAAAAAGTAATTTTAATGTTTTCTATGTTAGTAATGGTGGTCATATTTGATGGCAAATTGGTATTATCTGTATAAGTTTTAAAGGTCTGCATGCCATGATGTTTTCTGTAAAGTTTGGTCAAATTCTATTCAGTGGTTTTGGAGAAGAAGTTGTAACATTAATGAAACTTTAGAAAGAGTCTGATTAACAGTTCAGCTGGTAAGGATGCTGCATGCCACTCAGGAGAATGTGGTTTGATCTCCACAATGGGAACATTTATTTATTAAAAGTTTCTGCTCTTTACTTTTAATGCAAACTGTTTGACAGATTTGATTTTGCAATGAAATGTGAACCATTTTTATTGACGTTGACTTGTAAGTTGGGAATATTCATTGTTGACTCCTAGGAGCAAGTTTGTATCTTTTATTTCTTCAAATCTTAATATAGGGACTGGACCACTAATTTATTTCCCATAGAACTTACATTAATATATTACAAAATAAAAATAAAATTTCTGCATTATATTGGCATATAAACCATGCATGCTTCCATTCATTTGAGTTTGAAATTGTTTTTCAGCCCTGAAAAACTGGTTCTGTAGCATTTTTTGGAGCCTCATGCTTTTAAACAGGGGACCCCTGGTTTTCATCAAATTATAGCCTCGCATCAAGAGTTTCATATGCTATTTTGTCAGTAGGAAATTTAATACAGGATATCAAAATAAAAGCAAATATTTTGTTGTCAACTATAGTACATAGATTGAAGTGTATGAAATTAATAATGGAAAAAAATTAAATACATTTACTAGCCAATGGGTGCATCTCAAAATATTTAGTACTCTATTTTTTATTCTCCCACCAGTAGACTGGTTCTCTGGCAGTAAAATAATTAGTCCAATACCTATACAGTTTCATGTCACAGAAACTTTAAAAATACATTTATATCATAATTTTAAAGGATGTGAATAATTTATGGATAGGCTCATCAATGAGAAATACACGGAATGGTCAGAAAATTAAAATGTCTTCTTTTATCTCTACGCAAAATGCTGTTTCCTTGGCACGCAAACTCAATCAAACTCAAAAAAAATTGTGACAGAAATTAAATTAAACCACAAGTGATCAAGCTTGGCAGAAAATAGAGGGGCATTGCCCCCACCCATCTGCTTTCAGTGCCCTCCCCTTTCAATGCCCAAAAAAATGCCCTTTGTTACAAAAAGTGTCCCTCTTCCCCTCCCCTCTACAACAAATTAATAACTGCCACATAATACATATATTATACATCATATGAAGAAAATTCAAAAGGGGGCAAAAAACAGCACTAATTCAATATAGTCCTTTGACAAAAAAGATGAACAAGGGCTTATGACAGACAGAAAAGTTCTGCTACTCAAAGACTGACAGAATAATATCTATTCTTTATATTGTTTGTGAAAGTAAATATCCTGAATTCCAGTGACTTAACTGTTTGCATTATAAAGGATTAAGGCAACTATAGGTCACATTAACCTACTTTTAGTGCAGTAGTGTAATACACATTAGAATGAATCTCTGCATACAGCTTCATGACTTTACCATGAAAAGTACTAGATAAGACTAACAACAACATTTTTTTAACCAAGGTCAGTGTTAAAGCACATACCAGTGATTTTACTGAAATATCATGTGGTACTCCTAGAGATATCTTTTTCTAAAAAGTAATTAAAATTTAGTTACAAACATGAAATTCAGTTATCAACCTTGTCCCTTAATTGATAAAGCATTATTAACGGTGTATGGTACCAACAGAACTGCCATTCTATTGCAAAAGCTTTTTATCTCTTAGATGCTAAAAGTATATTGTGAAATCTAAACTATCCAACATTTCCTGAACATATGGAAGTGGCACAAGGAATAGGGCCTGGGGAGGAGATCTTGGAGAGAGAGGTTTTCTAGGAATGAGACAACTCACTGATCATTGCAGATACATATCACAGGCCTCAACAAAACACCTCCATCCTTTTTGTTCTTCTTTGTTGGTACTGGATTCTCTATCTTCTTCACGAAATTTAGCAGGACATTGATTGCTGCCTGGTGAAGAAATAAACTCAAGATACACGCATGGCTCACAATAGCAAATCCCTACACTTTTCAGTATGTGCCCTCCACCAACACCCCTCCAGAATAAGACATACAGGAGTTGTAACCCAAAATCCATCACATATATTATGTGTCTTCCTTGTACAAATGAATATACAACATTTAGTCAAAATATATTTTTTAAAATTTCATCATAATTACATTTTTGTATATTTGACCTCTGACCCCCTTCCAGAAACCCAGAGGCAGGTGGCCAAAACATTATACCCCTCTTGCTAATGGCCAGCACATGCATAACATATGTACCAAGTTGGTTAATCTTCTCCCAGTATTTCAGGAGATGTGGTTACGGACCCACAAATGGACAGGCATCCAGAGGGCATCACAATATCCCCTTGCTAAAGCATGATGGATGGACAGGCATACAGAGGGCATAACAATATCCCCTTGCTAAAGCATGATGGATGGACAGGCATACAGAGGGCATAACAATATCCCCTTGCTAAAGCATGATGGATGGACAGGCATACAGAGGGCATAACAATATCCCCTTGCTAAAGCATGATGGATGGACAGGCATACAGACGGCATAACAATATCCCCTCGCTAAAGTACAGTGGTAACAATAATATGCACTCTAATCTTCTAAATCCAACTTGATTTTATCTATATACTGACAATGAAATGTTAGGTACAATATCAAACAGACACTTCAATGGTTTGCAATGAATTTTCAAGACTAATTAACATGGTCAGCTTACATGTCTGTGACACACACAGATATAAAGGAAACAAAACTGTTAACATATAGCAATATTACAACTAGTTTCATTTGAATATGGCAACAGATGTAGAAGATGTGTCACATTAAAAAATTCAACATAGGACCTTAATACTGCCATTGCCATGCCACCTACATCTTGCCATTAACAGGTGAGAAAAAAATAATCTCTGTGGGAGGTAAAACTTACTGTTTTTTGCAATGACACAGAAACTGAAATATGCTAGATGAAAAAGCTAAAATGTAAATTCTTCTGTCATCATTAATAGGGTTACTACACAAAAGTTTGTAACCTATTTTTACATCAATACCAAACACAGAATGATTGTCTGTAGAACACTAATTTACACACGTTGCATACAGACTTACACCCACCTGTAACTTCCATATGCTTTGTGAAATAAGGGAATTTTAGTGAAAAAGAGGTCTATTTTGTATGCTATAAACCCTACCTGCGGAGCACCATCTATTTCATCTATGATCAGACAATTAGGTTTTGGATCGTCTCCCATCACCGCTTTCATCTGTGTTGCAGCCTCAATCTTATTCTTGAACACGTCAGCACTGCGGTCATCGCTGAAATAAATAAAGTACAGTGAAATCTGTCTTAGCAGACAATCTCTTAGTGCTGTTCTGTTTAATTGTTTGGTCAAGTATCAGCCATGTTCAAAGAAATGACCAATTAACTGATTGCAATTTCTGCGATTGATTTAAATTGAAATCCAGTTTGTGTAATTTCTGCTGTGTTGGACTTTACAGCATTTATTGATACAGTATACAACCTATCATACATCCACAAAAACAACAGTAAATATGACTGGAAATGTTTCTTTTCAAAGTTTTGATTTATTTGAGGAAACTGGGATTAAAAAGTCCATAAAAAATTTTCAGTGATTTTATTTAGATTTTTCACTGGAAACAGAGCCCACTATTCTCTTTGAAAAAAACTTGAGAAAAATCCTTGGTTTTGGTCAACTGTTGTGTGGAAAATTTTTTGATTTTTAATCGATTATTAATTGGCTAGAAGATAATGATGATCAATCATTAACCAATTCCTAAAACTACAAATTGAATATCTCAGGACACCTGATTATAAAGGACAACAGTTATGAATCCCTTTTCTGAGTGTCACTAGCATGAAGCTTCTATCACGATCACAAGGTCCATCTGGGCCTGATATTGATCATCTGGCTTATATAACTTAACAGTTGACCATTTCACTACGCAAGTTTATGTGATTTTTGAAGAACTCATTCTATTGTAATCTATCTCCCAAACTTTCTATCATGTTGATTTTACCTATTTTACTATATCCTGATAAAATTCTTTCTAAAGATAAAGGCATTATTAATATGCACAGTCTCTTGTTCATAATCAAAGTCATCCAGATCTTGATGATAACAAACCCAATTGATCAAAAATATGGCTTCAAGAGTGGTAACAAGGTCAACCAATCTGATGCAAGATCACCTCATTATTATGCATGGATTTTGCTTACTTTTGAAATTGCCCAAGATCTTAAAGATATAAGCCAACAAAAGAATTGTTATCAAAATCGGATCAGAACTATGACATCCTGAGTGGTAATATACTCAACCAATCACATGCAAGATCACCTCATAAATATTCATGTCTCTCACGCATTATTGACAGTCCAAGATCTTGATGATATAAACATATATTCCAAGTTTAATCAAAACTTGATCACAAATATGGCTTCCTGAATGGTAACAAGTTCGGCCGATCAGCTCCAAGACTACATCAATATGTGTGGATCTTGCTCAATATCAAACCCATCCAAGTTCTTGATTATACAAGCCCATATTTCAAGTTTGATCAAAATGGGATCAGAAATATGGGTTCCAGAGTGGCGATAAGCTCATTCAATCAGATGCAAGATCAACTCATTCATATGCATGCATGTTGCCAATTATCCTGATGAAATAAGCATACGTCAAAGTTGAACCAAAATTGGATCAGAAATACAGCCTCCAGAGTGCACGACCACTTCATCAGTATTAATGGATCTCGCTCATTATCGAACTTATTAGAGACCCTAATGATATAAGCATATATTCCAAGTTTGATCAAAATTGGATCAGAAATATGGCATCCAGACTGCTAACAAGGTTAATCAATCAGATGCAAGATCGCCTCATTAATATGCATGGATCTCATTCATTATCAGACTTGTCCACTATATTTTATGATATAAACCCATATTCCAAGTTTTATTGAAATTGAATCTGAAATATGGATTCCAGAGTGATAACAAGCAATTGTTGATGAAGAGATGCACAATAGACACATGGCCATACCATAAGCTCACTTGGCTTTACATCCAGGTGAGCTAAAACAAGGACACACACCTGTAAGGGAACAAATAATATAGACCCTTAAATATCTTTATTGACAGGTTTCACTGTGCCTTATTTTTAGACATTTTCACATAAAGTTCTTGCAAATTAAAGCTTTTAAAAATATCCATGTTTAAGTTTTGCAATTATGTAATTTTCCTATTCTTTTATTCCATTTTTACAAGAATAAAAATTTTTAATTTGTGATAAAGTTGTAATGTTATGAAAACAGAACATACAGAAATTTCCCCATACATGGTGAAGGAACTTCACTGGTCTATTTGTTATTCTTACATAAAAATGGCTGGTTTAAGATTTGTGTTTCTGTGCCATGAACTGTTTCCAAATATCATACTTTAATGTGCCACTTGAACACAGTTTTTGTTTTACTCATCCCTGGTTGGGACCAAGTCATGACAGCAACAGATGAATCTAGGTAAAAATGGACATGTGACAAGGTTTACTTGGTTGCACATGTATTTTACTAAGCATAGCCTTGAACAGATTATTTGTTAAACTGTTCAATAGACTTTAGGAATCAACACTTAAGCAACAAAGCTTTAGCAGAGTTTTCTTTTCAAATTAGCTTACTGTCTATACATGCGTATAAACCAGGTCCAAATGCAAACAACATAGACCCTGATCTGCCATTGCATAATGCGCCAGCAGATCAGGATCTATGTTGCTTGTTCTACTGATTAGTCCTTACAAACTGTATAGACCCAGATCTGCTGGTGCATTATACGATGGCAGATCTGTGTCTATGCAGTTTGCAGTTGGTATAGGATTATACCCGAGTATATACGGTAACTGACTTTATCTGACCTCCATTTAACTATCACATCAATATGACAAAATAAAATGAAACAACTCTTTAACTTACTTAAAACTACAAGTTTATCCGACAATCTCATGTTTTTCTTTTCACATTTTGATACAAAGTCCTGGAATATGCACCTAATTCATTCATTAATCAAATGTTATATTACTGCTTGCCTACTTGTCTGACAGACTGAATTACTGCTTGCCTACTTGTCAATCTGACTTAATTACTGCTTGCTTACTTGTAAATCTGACTGAATTACTGCTTGCCTACTTGTCAATCTGACTGAATTACTGCTTGTCTACTTGTCAATCTGACTGAATTACTGCTTGTCTACTTGTCAATCTGACTGAATTACTGCTTGCCTACTTGTCAATCTGACTGAATTACTGCTTGTCTACTTGTCAATCTGACTGAATTACTGCTTGTCTACTTGTCAATCTGACTGAATTACTGCTCCCTACATCTCTGATGTACTTGCATACTTATCTACATCAATCTCAATTACATGGTTTGGTTTGGTGTTTTACAACACAGCAACTCATGTACGTCATTTAGTGCTGAGGCGATTGCAGTACAGTACCTTACCCAAGGATGCAACACAATAACCAACCTTGGTTGATTCAATGGTAGGATTTAAACCTGCACCCTTCTGCACAGGAGTTTCACATGTTAACCACTGTGGTTGATTCAATGGTAGGATTCAAACCTGCACCCTTTTGCACAGGAGTCCCACAATAACCAACCTTGGTTGATTCAATGGTAGGATTCAAACCTGCACCCTTCTGCACAGGAGTCTCACAATAACCAACCTTGGTTGATTCAATGGTAGGATTCAAACCGGCACCCTTCTGCACAGGAGTCTCACATGTTAACCACTGTGGTTGATTCAATGGTAGGATTCAAACCTGCACCCTTCTGCACAGGAGTCTCACAATAACCAACCTTGGTTGATTCAATGGTAGGATTCAAACCGGCACCCTTCTGCACAGGAGTCTCACATGTTAACCACTGTGGTTGATTCAATGGTAGGATTCAAACCTGCACCCTTCTGCACAGGAGTCTCACAATAACCAACCTTGGTTGATTCAATTGTAGGATACAAACCTGCACCCTTCTGCACAGGAGTCCCACAATAACCAACCTTGGTTGATTCAATGGTAGGATTCAAACCTGCACCCTTCTGCACAGGAGTCCCACAATAACCAACCTTGGCTGATTCAATGGTAGGATTCAAACCGGCACCCTTCTGCACAGGAGTCTCACATGTTAACCACTGTGGTTGATTCAATGGTAGGATTCAAACCTGCACCCTTCTGCACAGGAGTCCCACAATAACCAACCTTGGTTGATTCAATGGTAGGATTCAAACCTGCACCCTTCTGCACAGGAGTCCCACAATAACCAACCTTGGCTGATTCAATGGTAGGATTCAAACCTGCACCCTTTTGCACAGGAGTCCCACAATAACCAACCTTGGTTGATTCAATGGTAGGATTCAAACCTGCACCCTTCTGCACAGGAGTCCCCCATGTTAACCACTGTGGTTGATTCAATGGTAGGATTCAAACCTGCACCCTTCTGCACAGGAATCTCACATGTTAACCACTGTGGTTGATTCAATGGTAGGATTCAAACCTGCACCCTTCTGCACAGGAGTCCCACAATAACCAACCTTGGTTGATTCAATGGTAGGATTCAAACCTGCACCCTTCTGCACAGGAGTCTCACATGTTAACCACTGAGCCACCATGGTTCCTGCCTCCATTATTCACCTCTTATGATATGAAGAACACATCAAGCCTATTCTACATCCCCAAGCCCAGGGAGTGTCCATGACATTGTCTTTGGGTATTATTTATTTATCCGACTTTTGGGTTAATCCAATGACATAATGTAATTGTTTTCATTGGATTATCAAAAGTAGACTGAATTTGATAAGGCAAATGATTGGGTAAGAATAATAACAATACAGTCTGCTAAGCTAAACTAGAATGTGAATCGTAAGACTTCACCATTAGGTACAAAATAATCCCTTTGTTTCAGCAAAAATGGAACATGAAAACCATGCACAATCCTATGCCCTATATTTATATAAGTAAATTACCATATATGATTGCTTTTTATGATACCATATTTACATATAAAAAGAAAATCGTATATAAATATACATTTAAAATGAAATTTATGAAACAAGCTGATTAATTTCTGATTTTGCAAGCCTTGGCTAGCAAAAGTTAGAAATTATTCGACATGCACAAATGTAAGATTCTATTTATTGCATGACAAAAATACTGATTTTATTGTGTAGTGAAATGTCTTTGAAATATATCTGGATGCCTTGGTCATTACACCTTTGCTCTGCATGACATTATGTCATTTGTGATATCATGGGGTGTTATTACATGTGATACATATATGAAAATAATGATATGGGTATATTAACATAAATAACATAGCAGTCATGTGATAAATAATGTTTGGTTTGGTGTTTTACAGCACAGCAATATAAGTACTTTTATTTAGTACCAACACAAATGGGGTCAAGTCCCTTGCCAAGGGACCCACCACAGTAAACAACCCAGGCTGATCCAATGGTAGGATTCAAACCTGCACCCTTTCAGTCATGAGTCCAGCATGCTAACCACTGAGCCAATGGAGCTCCTGTTTCCATTAGTCCCCTCTAATGACATGTAGGAGTGCATCAGACCTATTTTACATCCCCAAACCTGCAATCAGCGTAGACCTAAGTCTTCTGTCACATAAATGTGACTCATTGGCCCCTCACTATAAAGTCCCTCAGTATACCACTCCCCCTTGCATAATGGTAGTGTAGTCAAGGGTCCTGATAAATTGAATAGATTCTGTTCTACTAACGCTATTTATTCATTTCACTCCATTTTAGTTACTGACTGTTGAGAAACATTAATAATACTGATTCACATTATTAAATGCCGATTTTGTGTTTTGGGGACTATTGTGACACATCCTTGCTGGAACATACCTCAGTATAAAGTGACCTCTGTATAAACTGACCTCTGTATTAAGTGACACATGTCATTTTTATGGCTCTCATGAACAGCATTACAAAGGGAAAGCACTGTGCATTTTAGGCTAGACAAAAATTAAACCTAAAGTATATTTTTAAAAAAAGAGAAAAATTACTGTAGTTCAAATATTAAGAAACACTGGTAGTAAATGTAACTTAAAAGTTCAATCATTTTCTTTACCTTGCATTCATTTCCACCACATTATAGCCTGCATGTTTAGCCACAATGTGAGCCAGAGTCGTCTTACCTAACCCAGGTGGGCCAGACAACAAGGCAATCTGAAAGTAGAGCAATAACTAAAATTCAACTGTTTCCTAAGAATATGACATGAATACTTTTAGTAAAGCATGCTGAATTTTCATCAAAATGTCCAATCATTCCCAAAGATTTATAGAATAAAGTGTGACAGAGAACATTGGACGTTAAATATTAATATTATAAATCAATGAAGTCATGCTATAGCCACTGATAAAAGAAATTTCTGTTGAAAGAAAAATTTTAATTGAATAAAATTGTAATAGTATTAGCAGTATTAGAAAGGTTTAGCAGTTTCTCAGCACAATTCTGGCTTTATGCTGCTGATTAAAAGTGAAGTTCTGAAAATTTAAATATAAAGAAATGTAAAAAAAAAAAAAAATGAAGATAAAGACATAAAAAAACATAAACATGAGGCTTTAAACAAGAATAAAATATATTACCTTCTGTAATGGTCTCTTCAATTTATCAAGTTCTTCTAGGACCTGGGGTTGGTATTTTTTCTTCTTGTTTTCTTTAACTGCCTTCTTTTCTTTGGACTTCAAACTGATCTCCTTACCGAAGACCACATAGTCCCACAACCTCAACCAATGTAGAAGGGTACGGTTGATGTTCTGAAGGAGTCATATGTTAATTTCGATAAAAAAATTGCAAGAACAATTTTTTTATATTAATAAAATTTTACCAATATGTAAATATCCCGCTTGCTTAAACTTAGTAAATTTTGTTTCAGTTGATGTCTGCAAATATGTTTCAATATATGAGATTCCTGCCAAGTAGTCACACATGAAGCTTAAAGTAACTGAAATTCCAAGCATTTGTAGCCTAATCAAAAGCAAATTATTACTCTATGGTGGTTTATAGACTGATTGCTAGTAAATGAAAACAAGTTTATTTCATATTTCATCCAGTAAAAGTAGGAAGAGAGAGCTGATACTTTTCAACCTATATGTTTTCAATAGTAACCTACTTTCGAGGTTACTGTCTTTTGCAACCTATATGTTTTCAATAGTAACCTACTTTCGAGGTTACTGTCTTTTGCAACAATAGTCATATAACAATTGTGAGAATTTCTTTCTAAATTATTTGGCTCAAAAGTTAAGTCAAAATGCTGCTGTAAGCTACTGTTTTGAACATTCTAAACTTTGACCTATATAAACTCACTTTTCCTTATTTTCCCACCACTTCACCATATTCTGGTGTGTGACAGAAGTCACTTCACCCTGTTCTGGTCTGTGGGAGAGGTGACTTCACCCATACATTCAAGTGCAGTGTGGACCCTGATTTTTGACATAAAACCTTTTCTGACCAAAAGCTGAGAAATGCTTGGTAATCATTTTTTGTTTTGTTTACATACACTTATTGAGTATAATCATTTAAAATCATTCTATGGTGTAATGAAAATACACAAGATTTATTCTAAAGATTCAAAAAATTTGACCCTTAACCCCATATCTACAACCTCGGGTATGACCCAAGGACAAGAATGCTACAGGAAGGGAAGTATATGATGTCGTTATATATATTCCAAATAGGGTGTAAACTGGATGAAGAAAAAAAAAACTATAATAAAAAAAGTTTCATACTTTTTGACCTAATGGCCCCATCCAAGGACTGGAGTAGTGCAAGGTGATCGGTATGAATGTGACATCATGGCTAAAATATGCTTTTAATTCTTGGCCTTATTGCTACACCCAGGGACATAAGCACGGAGCAATGGTGGGACAGGAAAAAAGGAAAGAATGGGATCATAAAATATCCCAACATTGAAGTGAATTGAGAGAAAAGTTATTTAAATATCAGAAGAAAACAAAAAACCTAATTGTATCCTACTTCATTACCCTAAGGCCCCATTTAAGGACATTACCCTGGGGACAACACAGGACAAAATTTAGATCAGATCTTATTCCAAATTGGTAGTGAATTAGATAAAAAGTTATTTAAAACATAAGAGATGGAATCCAAACTTTCAACAAAAGGTGTCTAATATAATGACCCCCTGGTCCCACCCATGGACTTAACCAAGGGTAAGAACACTAAAATCCATAAGGTTAGTGTGTGATGATGTTATATTCCCAGCATGAATTGAACTTGTTATGGAAATATAAGCGAAGAAAAACACTTTGGACCGATATCTTTAAGCAAAATATGTCCCCATTATGATTTTTGACCCCATAGCACCACCCTAGGGCAGAACCCAGGGGGCAGGAGTGGTACTGAGAGAGGGAAGTATATTCCAAATATGAAGTTAATCGAATATGGGGTTAATAAGCTACAAGTGCTAGAAAAAAACTTTAACCAAAATGTGTCCCCAATACAGATGCAACTCTTGAACCCATAATCCCAACCAGTGGCAGAAACCAGGAGCAGGATTGTTACTGAGAGATGAGAAGTGTGAGGATAATGTATTCCAAACATGAAGTAAATTGGGTAATGGGTTATTGAGCTACGAGTGCTGAAAAGGTGTCTGCAGACTCACCAACACACCCCACAAATGGACAACCCAAATGTTATATGCCCCTGTCTTGGGGGCACACAAATTCCCACAATGTGACCTACACAGTACATCAATAAGCTTTTTATGCATTACTCCATGCCTGGGATCCATCCCCAGAACCAGCATATGCAATGGTATTTGGTTGCCTAGGTTGGAACAAAAATTTCCCAAGTAGTCGCCTATTTTTTTACTCGGAAAAACAAGTTGTTTATACTACAAAACTCTCAATATGTCGCGACAGTTAACATACATGTGTATATCTTTCAACAATTGGATCGACTGCTGTTTTAGATCACTATTCAGGAATTCCATAAATTTTTTCATTTTTGGAAATTTGGTAGTTCCATACAAAAAGCCTGGAAGTCCATCATCACATCTATCTAAAAATGTAATATATGACATATTATGAAAAATATATCATTACCATAAAAAGAAAAAAAAACTTGGAAAAATTGATAAAAGATAAGTTATCCATTGTATTTTTTAAAATGCATTTTAATATTCAGAAAGTTTTTAAAACCTCTTATTCTTAACAGGACACCAAAACAAACAAAAAATGTAATTGTGTACAAATTACACCCCTCTCCTATGATTAAAATCTACTGAGAACAGTGCATTATTGATAAACACTGAATGAATATAAATGCTGATAATGTACTTTATTATGACTTAAAGAGTTGTACAATTTATAAATCTGCTAATTCAAGCCCATAAAAAAGATAACTAATAAAGATCCTTATTAATCTGACCTTCGATAATGTTGCCACATACAACATTAATTGTTATGAATATATATGCAACTTTCCAAGATCTGTTTAATCTGTTCATTATAAGTCTCTATAATACCGAAGTTTCTCACCATTACCAAAATGGCTTTGTACAGTTGAGTTCTACTTCTTGCTAAAAACTGGCAAGTGTTTTGTTTCATATTATGTACGATATTCAACAGTCTGAACAGTACCAGTCTCAGCAGAGCTGAAAGTGACTAATGTATATACTCTTTGAAGTCTGCCACCCAGTAAGGTTGACATCTTTAGCTGTCAGCACTCAGTGTCAGACATGCTATCACTTTGAGCTCTAAGGTTCACTACACATGTACTTTTAGCAAGCTGCTGCCAGCAATCCGTTTGAATGATAGTAGATATGCTGACTGGGAATAAATGTAATTTTAACAAACAATTTGCTAACATATATCTAAATCAATGACTAACACCTCTAACTCGGTTATATATTCCCTTACAAAAGACCGCACAAGGTTGATCTAGTAATGGTGACTTGGCAGACGTCATATGTGATTTGGCATTGCTGTCTTTACTGTATATTGTAAATCAACTGATAGACATAATTAACTGGTTCTGGTAGCAGAGAATTGCACTTCAGAATAGATGGGACGACAGAGTTTCCAAATTGGGTGCATAGGTAGAAGAAAGGGAAGTCCCTAGGCTGTCTAGTGGTAGAATTTTGAAACGTCCCAAACAAGAAGTCAAGCATACAATATGCTGGGACATCCATTCAAAGAATACTGACTATTAGGAAAGCCATATGCTGTCTAAATCAGTAGCTTATGAAAATGACTGCTCCTGTGTGCACAGAATATTAATTTGAAATAGCACAAAACACACTAAGTTTGCCTGTTTTTAAAAATTATAAATTAATTTTCAGTGTAGGCATTACTATTTTCTGAAAGTGCACCTATAAAATTTCAAAATATAAAAACACAAAAGAAGTTATCCGCTAGTTTTTATAAAATTTACCTCTGAAGTTCAGAAAAGTTAAAATGGCCATGCAGAGCTAGCAATCTTCTGTGAGATACACATCAGAAGCAAGGTCAATCTTTGTACTCTCTAATTCAAATCAAGCCCCTATCATTCTGATATAAAAATAAAGAAAATTCTAGGTTCTTTACACTGTCTCTAACTTACAGACATTCCTTTTTATAACTATGATTACCAGTGTGGAAAATCTGGGAAATATCTTCTTTATAAATTTTTTAGCCCTGTGCAAAATTTCTGAACCCTGAAGTGGAACCTAAATTATGCATTTCTGCATGTTCCAGTGTTAAGAAATGTAGTCTCTTACATAATTTATACTACCTATATGATACACTACAGCAGCAGACACCAGTGTCTTTAAGGCAAATCATCTGCAGAGAACAAGACATGTCCTAAAATTTTCAAGTGCCAAATATGTTATTTATATTAAAATGAATCACCATCCAAACTTTTTATTGCCCTTGATGATTTTTTTATTGTTAGCACCAACATAGGTAGCCCAGCAAGGGGTATTGGTTTCCCTTGTTTCCAAAACCACTGTACGCTAACATCTGAGGCATCAAAAGCATGTAAAATAAGTTGTTAAAAATTGATACACAAATGAAAAATGTTTCTGTGAACTACCTCTTCACTGAGCAGATCGGTGTATCTTCTTGGGGTATATTTCTCCACCCAGAGGGATCTCTGCTGTTCCGAGTCATCAGCTGACCCAGGGGGTCCTGTCCCTTTGTGACCTTCAGTTTCCATCTCCTCCCTTTCATCTCCCTCCACAAAATCCAGGTCTGTATCCAATTCTCTGGAAACAGAAATAACACCATAACCCTACTGTTCCTTCTTCAGGAGTTGAGAAAATAAGCTTTTCTTCTAACAAATGAACTTCACTTATCCTGTTTACATTTAGAACGTTATCCAATAAAGGGCATTATCTGTTCAACTTTCATGACAAATAAATCCATCCATCCTTTTTTTAAAAAGACATATCCCTTAATACTGGCACAAGGACACAGCTTAACCTTTGAGAGTATCCCATGTGAATTTACTAAGTAGATGAAATTTAATGAGCAGCGAACCACAGCAACTGAGGTCTCTTGTATATTTTGCCTTTTCTGCAAAACAAGAAATATGGTAACATTCATGGATTGATGCCTCTAAAATATTATTATTTTGCCACCATCACTTATGGTTGACACCTGTATACCTCATAACCCAATTTGAGTCATTAGTAGCTCACTAATTACCTCTGTTTCTAAGGCATCAATCAGTGTTTTTAAGCAATGCTAAATAAAAGCTGGAAAGTAGGTCAGTGACACACTTTTTGACACACCACATAGGTTAACTGATACAACCATACTACATTTCAGGAATTAGAACCGAATCATTGCTTTCATGCGATAATAAATAAATTTAACTTAGACAGAAAGGGAATTAACTCACAAACGGAGTCCTGTAAATGCTGTCTGCTTCTAAAAGCAAGAGTTTAACTGAAAAGGAATGAAATTTTTTCAGGACATATTTAAATACAGTGTGACATACCTACGAACTTCGGATGTCACTCTCTCTGATTCAGCAATTAGTTGCCGCTGTCTCTGTAATTATATAAGAAGAGAATATCTTTTACACATCTGAGTTGACATGTCTTATGGTACATTTCAACAATTAGCTACAAACATGGACCTACCCAGTTCAGAAAACCAGTGGGCCCTCTTGATATTGGCCAGTGGCAGAACACCCTGATCAAGTTTCATGATACCATGCCTAAACCTCCAGGTAATGACAGGAAAACATATCTTTAACAATAGGATACTTTAACCTGTAAATAACAAAACCATTAGTGTAAGACAAAGCAAATTAACATGACCTACATTACCCTGGAGTACTTTGAGGAAGACCCTGACAAACTTCCATATGATGCCTACAGCTGCAGATGTGCCCAAAAAGATGGTTGGTTGGTTGGTTAGCTTTAACAGCATTTTGAACACATTAATGGCCACAGACATGTTTTTTGGCAGGGTGTGTGTGGTATTGATAAGCTATTGATGACCAGTCCAATGAAGATGATCTAACAAAGGAAACAAGCACCACAGACCTATTGGAGTGACAATGCTGTTCTTCCCTGTCTTTTGGAACTTGCTCTTATCAGTCACCGGCACTTTACCTCCCTTGAGAGGGTGCTGTTCATCCCTGCTGGTAAGGTGCAAATCAATGTCAGAAACGGCACTTCTCCTTTGGGAGGGGCCAAGGATCTAATCCTAACAGGCACTGGCATCATCCAAATGAGCATCAGTGACTGAAGGTCTTTTGGCAGTCTCCAAACTACAAAAATTGCTCCTAGTTCCTGCCCTACTAGGGGATGTACTTCCTTACAACTGGAAGTGATCCAGATCCCTCCTAAGAATTGAGGGTGTCATCTTGACATGAAGAGGAGGAAGAGGGACCTATCTTCCTCCCTCAGTAAGCATGGCAACTTTCTGCCAAGTCCCACATTATATCTGTCCACAGGCAACAAATAGGACATTCATCAGTGTGCATACATTTAGTAAATGGTAGACTGATGGGGTGAGTGTCCCAAGGGTCCTTCTGTGCCCACACTCACTCACACCTTGTGACATATGTGCTGAAGGAAAAAAATGTATGAAAACAATGTAACTGGGAACCAAAAAAGGGTGGGTGATATTTACCCTGACACGTGCACTAAGAAATGGTTAAAGACAGCAAATTCATTCAGCATCCTGGCACACATGTACTCACACAAAGTCAAAGGAAAAAGAGAAAGATATTATGTATGTTGGTTATGACCAAGAAAACACACTGGGATAAAATTCTTTTCAATTCTTGGCATCCAATTACTACTTGGAGGGAATATTTAGCTTGATCCTTAGCTTGGTCTTTAGCACCAGGGTTAACCTATAAACAACAAAAGTCATGTGTTTGAAAAAAAAGGTAGGTCCATGTGATCTACATTTCCCTGGGGTGGTTCTAAATGATGTAAGGAACATTCTGACCAAGTCTAATGAAGATATGATTCTTAACATTCGAGACAATGGCGTGAAAATGAAACTGTTACACTGTTAACCTAACTGTGGGCAATGCTGACTATACTGGGATATAACAGTGGTGGAAAAATTCAGTCTGACAGCTCAAGACAAGTAAGAAATGTTTTTCTTGAAGATTACATTTTTCTGTGACTTGCATAGGATTTTATAGAGAGTATAAAGGGAAAATCAACATTTTTTTGCATGATTCCATTAAAATCCTGATTCCAGGCAAGCAGATCTATTGAAAAAATTTCTGGCCCTGTATAACATCAGCTCTTTAATACTCCAGACAGACTAAAATCAAAATCATGTTTTCCATGAAACACTGTGTTGTGCCTTTTTTGAGGTTATGGACAAAAATTTTAAGATTAGCTTGCAGAAAACATCAGCACCGAGTTGATGCTGATACAGGAATATGACATTTTTAAAAAAAGTAAATTAAGTTTCTCAGAGAATACTTACCCAATCACAATAACATTAGGAAAAGATTCTGCTACCTTCCGAATCCAGCTGTCCCATAAAGATGCAATAGTCCTTTCAGATATCATACAAAGGGAAGTAACTCCTACAAATTACCTCCCATTACCTCCATAAGTGGTCACCTGTATTCTGGATGTTTACCAGTTTAATCTCGAGCAAGAAGAACAAATGGATGCTTGAATTTGCTGGAAAAGGTGGGAGGTATTGATAGTAATGTGACTGGGTAAGTATTCCTAGAAAAACATGATTTACTAAAAAAAACTTCCTTTCCCCATTGAATACATTTCCTGATCACATTAACATTAGGAGACTCTGTAAGAGCAGGAGGAAATGCCAGAGTATCCAACTTCTACCATCCTCAACCCACAGGGGCAATATGACTCTACCCTTGAAGAAGAATGAACTTTTCTCCTAATATGAAGGCAGCATAACCAGAAAAATATAACAATATTGTGCAAGCCAACCCAAGTGGGGTTCTGCATATGGATGTTGGCTTACCATCAAAAGTTTCCCAGGTGAATCTAGTGAAAGTTATAATTTCCATGGCTTGAATGAAGCCTGTGATGTCATGAACAGAGTCTGGTAACTATCTGGGCATCCACTGGAGGCCTGATACAGTACAAGTCTCATATTTGTGATGCCAAATTGCATAGAAAAACGCTAGAGAATGTAGACTGTTTGTTTGGGGGTTTTTTTTGTGGGGTTTAACGCCATTTTTCAGTACACGATAGGCTATACATGGCAGCCAGAATATTTGGAGGAAGAACCCAGAAAGACCCTGTGAAGAACTACAGACCCACGGGAAGCTACCGGCAAGCTTTCTCACATATCCACGTTGGTCATGCCGATACTCGAACCCACATGGACAGAGGTGAGATATCAGTGATCAGTAAAGGCGAGCACCTTAGACCACTTGGCCACCCTGGGCCCCAAATGTGGACTGAGCTTGCCAGCCAACGATGTCTTGAATGGAAACATTACTTTTGAATGCTAGACTCCTGTAAATTGATAAAATTTTGTAAGCTGAGATCATCATGGGACATATTAGATCCTGAGAGAACTCAGAATACACCAATCAAATAACATACTTCAGCCATGACCCCAGTTCTTGCAAGGTTATGTCTCGCTTTCCCACCTTAACAGGCAGGAAGAGCTGTTGAAGGGTACCGCAGAGGTTTTCTGTGAGCCTCAGATAGTACCAGAGAGTGTGCAAACCAGATGCTGCAGCTTCAACTCTCTTGATGGAAGTATGTGCTGGTCAGATTGAGGCTTATCGTACATTCATTGTGCAGCATCAGTGCAGATAAGTTGTGAAGTTTCAACTCTCTTGATGGAAATATTGCATTCATTGTGCAGCATCAGTGCAGATAAGTTGTGCTGCAGCTTCAACTATCTTGATGGAAATATGTGCTGGTCAGATTGAGGCTTATTGAACATTCATCGTGCCACACCAACAGTCTCACCAACCTTACTGTCTCCATTTTAAACTTTGGAGTGGCAATAAACTGACTGAGCCAGCTCATGTTATAACTGGCCTCAGTTTCCCATTGGCTTTTGGGACCAGAAAGAGTCTGGTGCAAAAAAAACGGGAAGTTGGACTTCAGAACTACCTCCACTTTGTAAAATAATTACCTTCATGGCATCACTCAGGACATCTGTCATTAAGGGGATGATGAAAGGAGTATGGGCTTGTCACCATCGGGTGGGAGGAACAGGGATTCACTGTTGAGTATTAGGAGGCTTCGTGAAGGAGAAACAAGGTTTTTATCTCCCCCTTCCTGGCCTGCCTGTGAAATGAGGGCCTGTGGCCACCAAAAATTGACTTGCTCACAAAAAAACCTGTTGCTGTTGGGCAAATTGTATCTGCCTTTTGCTGACACTCATCCTTTCTCTGGTACTGCCATGATGTGGCCAAAAAGAGGAAGGGGTGGGCATGGAGAGCTTAAGTGGTAACTCCTGTGCTGCCACATGATCTGGTTTAAGTGAAGAAGAGTGCAACAGAGCATCTGTTCTCATCAAATCCAAATTGCACAGTAAGGGCATTACCCATCGTCTGATGCACAGACCTATCAACTACCTTGCCTGTACGACACACCGACTCCCATGTTTGACAGCTTCCTGCTTTTTCCGCCAAACAGAAAATGGCCAAGGACACCAAATCCAGCACAAAGGAAGTCACCATAGCATTCCACATCAGCTTGGGCATAGTGTTATATGCATGTCTGTCATGACTGTAACGCAGGGGGGCAGACATATTGACAGTGATATCTCTAACCAGACTCAATATGTTGAAGTGGAACATAGCTGAGATCAATATCAATGCTTTGTGACCGTTGGTGGCAGCTGGCATTACCAGGGTCTCAGCTATCAGAAAGATCCCCAATAATTTTTGCAATCTTCAACAACTGAGGAAGAATTCTAAATGTGTGTTCATCTTCCTAGTTGGCATCAACAGAAGCCTTTACCTTATATGCATGATTCATTACAGGTGGGGGAGGGCACTAGGAAGACCACAAGATTAGGTAAATTTCCTCATCTGACACCTTGAAGCGAAACTCCATAAGTTCCAAAGTCAGATTGGAATGCAGTGGCAATTCTAGGTTTTTCCCTTCCTCAACAAAGGGATGATCCTCATCTTGTACGCTTTCCATATTTGAATACAGCATACCACAAGGCAGCAACGATGCTATATCATCATCATGTGTGGTGCATAACCTACCAATTAGATAGTCAGGTAAACCAGCCCTGCCATAGCCAAATTGAATGAGGTATAGACGGTGAGTGTTGTGCCATGACAGTTGCTCACTGGGCCAGAACAGGTGGCTGGATAGTCAGCATGGTATGTGATGCTGGTGTAAAGCTCAGCAGGTTGTGTTGCACCCTGATGGACATAAAACCATAAGTAGCCATTGTGGATGGAACTGTTCAAGTGATTTAACAGTCTGATATTACTGATCCTTGATCAATATACCCATAACAATGTCGGTCCTTCAGTTGTTTGCACAAATTGTTAGATGACACTCCCTCAACCCATGTAATGTAAACACTGCATGGACTAGAAGATGAACACTTGGCGTATAACAGGCATCTCTCACAGTTGTCTTCAGCAACCTTGAATCACTTGCACTTCTTGCATTTTGATGACATTTCCTCTGAAATAATGAAGAAAGACCAAAATGTAATACATACAAATTAGGTCAAGCTTATGAAGAGAACATTCCTATAAGACAAATGAATTAAGAAAACTGTCTACTATTCAATTCAATATATACACAGGAATATAGCCAACATGCGCAACTTACCGGTAGATACAAAGATCCACAACGACTGGCAAATAATATTAATAAATTCACCCAAAATACACCAAATGATGTATACACAGTATGTCAACACTAAAACCGATTAAAACACCAAGAAATAAAGATAGTTTGAAACAATGAATAAATGTCAATGAATTCAGGAGGCACACTGACTGTAGTTGCAAACTCTGATTGAAAGCTCAAACTGGTAAACATCCAGTATAGGGGTGACCACCTTGTGGGGGTCATGGGAGGTAATTTGTAAGCATGACTTCACTTTATCTATATAACATGGCACGATGATTTTTTTGTCTTGTTTGGGAGAGTTGGATTTGGGAGTTAGCAGAGGTTTTTCTCCTTTATGATGTTGATGTGAACGGATAATGTATTCAACAGAGAATATCATTCTCAGTTCATCAAGCATTTTTCTCTTAAAAAACCGCAAGACAAACACAAGTCTCACCTTTGCCTAAATTTATGCACACTTGTGTATCTGTCTGTCCTATTAAAGTTTATTTTTTATATTAATAATGCAGTTTCTGATAAGCATTAAATTGTTGATTTTTATAATTTATATGAAACATAAATCACTCCATATAACTGTCAGTACATTTTGGCTCAATTTATCTTACCTTTGCCTGTTTCTTGTCACCGACTTTTCATATAATACTTCCTATTTTTCAGGGTTGTATCCAATGATAACCTCACCCCCTATGATTCAATAGTTATTTAGACTTATATTCCCAGATCTTATCATCAAAAAATATATGGTCCTGGATTACCTCATCTTCCACCTGCTGTCTTAATTCTTCAAATGGAATTGCTAGAAGCTGAGAGCTCTTCATGGATTTCTTCAGTGACAGATACTGTAAAAAAAGAAAATTATGTCAGTAATGCTTATGGAATAGGCCCTCCCACCACCACCACCAAGCCATGACTCTTAAAGTACTAATCTGACAAATGCAAATTTTATATGGGACACAAACTCTTGTCATGATATAATCGCACACTATGTTTTGTGAAGATATCACAAACGGTTCTAGAGATATTAACCAGACATGAATGTAATGGGTGCAGACCTGCCAAACCTAGCAAGATCTTCCCAGTAAGGCAGTCAAAATATTTCCTTAAGTTAGACCACTTTTCAGTAAGATATAACGAAATATCATGTACTCCTAATGTCAATGTGGAAACATGCATAAAAAGTGATCTGAGACTAATGCAGTGAAGGCAAACATCATGTTCAACTAAACACAATGCCAAGGCTTTTCGCATGGCTGCTGTGTACCTTAACTGGGAAAGACTATTCACATGGCTGCTGTGTACCTCATCTGGAAAGACTATTCGCACAGCCACTGTGCACATAATTTACGTAAACCTATTCGTGTAGTTGCGTAGTAGCAACCGCAGGAATAACTAGCCTAATCCACACAACAGTCACATAATTTGTATGATGGATGTTAAGTATTTGCAATTTAGTTTTGAAATTGTCAGAAATGATATGTTTAGTCTTTTCTTCCATAAAAAGTACTGGTATATTCATTTTATATTCACTTCTGATTACCTTCAAGGACAAATTTGCACGTCACTGAAGTCAAAACTGGTTCAGTGTTACACTCCTTCATTTCACAGGTGCTCGTTATAAAGTATTTAAGAATGTTGGGTAATAAATGAAAGGTTGGGGGATCCAAACCTGTAACAATGTCATTACAGGTTTAGACCCTGCCTAATCCGTCTATCTATTAACCGATAGTCTTAATTTCATTTGTAATGAGCCCATGTTCATTAGATGATTTGAAGCAGGATCATTCAGATAATTTTAGACTCGTTTCAATGTATCCATTGGTCGTCATGTGTAAAGTCTTTGTACACATAGACCTTAATTACCTCCATTACTGTTCAGAAACTGCAGTTCCAAACCCCATGTAGCAAATGCTTCTTGCTAGATCTCTCAACTTAATTTAACCTTTAATTTGTTTGGGTTTTTTTAAATTTCAAGTGGCCATAGCAATCATCTCTCCCACCATGAGACATACTCAGATCAATACATGATGTCCAATAAACACAACTGCTGCCTTTCCAGCTTTTTTGCCAAGAATCTGATTATTCCTTTTTATACTTCTATGCTAACTGTTTAAACTTTTTAAGAGGCTTATTATTTCTTTCATCTTCAAAGTGTTTTGTTCATTCGGTGCCATTTCTACACAATGATAGAAGCACCAGCTTGATCATGCAGGCATTTTGCATGAAAAATATGAGCAATTTAAAGCATCAGAGGTAATACTGTAAAAGTTAGACTGGTTCCCTGACTATCTACACTCAAGCTAATATGAAACCCGGATCCAAATCAAATATGGACAAGGCAGTTTCAGGATTTGACCGCAATGATTGTATTTTCATAATTTTTGCTATTATTCTATAAGTCCATAATTTAAGGGTCATTTCAGTAAGACTTACAGTAAAATCATAAGGGTTGGCAGGTCTGTGGATGGACGGGCACAATTTGTTATAAAAATGGGAATAATGCTTAACATTTCTGATCAGAGAGACACCATTTTTTACAACACACAGTGTCTACTTATGATACAAAAACATACTAGGTTCTATGAAGATATCTCAAAGGGTTCAGGAGATATCAAGTAAACAAAAGTGTGACAGATGGTTGGATGGACAAGTTGACACCCCAAACTTCATTCACTGAGTGTTTAAAAACTTCAAAAATATTTGATATAATGTATATTTCATAGTTAATTAGTGATTAATCTTGAAGTCTGTATGAGATAAAGTGCATCTGATAAGATGCATGGTAGGAAAGACAAACAGACAATAAGACAGGTAAAATCCTTCATCAAGCCAGTATGTAATTAAGTAACACACATTGCCCATGACAGACAATTCTGAGTATCATTTATTACAATACTTGCCAAAATCTGAAAAGTGATGACAACAAATGATCATGCTGTAACATCTTTCTGGGTCATCAATTTTGCAGTTGTGGAAGATTTTTGACTGGTATTGACTTCAAATTAACAACTGGATAAGAACACTACATCAGAATAAATGAAACTTGTGCAAGGCCCAAACATTAACAGACCTGGTTACCCCTTACAGATACAGTAAAGATTGTTTATTACATACTTGGATACAACATTTTCTCTTTTAGAATATTTGAGTTTAATTTCCCCAGCCAAATTCCTAATTACCATGTATTCTAAAGACTTTGTTATAATGTTCCTTTGTTTACAATGTTTAATTGGTTATAACATTTGATTCATGTGGTCTGCCCGAAAAAATTAGCTCAATTATAACGTTTTTTCACCTGATGCACCAAAGCCAGATAAACAATGGCTGTCTATTAAATACGAATGATACAAAAAAGAAAGGTGCCCAGTAACAAAAGCATGATAATCACATGTCATTCATAATCGGTACATAACAAATGCCTAACGAACTCTGGCATGCAGCATCTTTGCAGAAAAAGTATGCCAATAAATTCAATACCCTGAACCAAGCCTGTAATTTTTAGAAAAAGAAACTATGGAGAAATTGTAGCAGTAAACAGCTCTGCACAACTTGCACAATCCAAGTATCTTTCGAAAAATAAAGATTCTCAAAAAAGCATACAATGAAGTATAATAAAAACTTAAAGCTGCCTTGTCAGTGCTCAGCCTATCTATACGCATGATGCAATTGTTAGAAAATTATCAAGCTATTGATTAAAGTGTGAACAAACGAAATGTGTTTTAAGAAACATGGTATGCACCAGAGATGCTGTCAATATATCAAATGACATAACCCCAAAAGGACCCCAACCAGGGACTTGACCCAAGGGGAAGAATGCTATTGGGAGTAAAGGAATATGAAAATTTTTGTATTCCAAAGTGTAAATTGGATTAAGAACTACTGAAATACAAATTATGGATCCAATGGCCCCATCCAAGAATGTAGCCCACAAACACAAGTTGTGACAGGTTAGCATGTGACGATGTTATGCCTGTCTCATGACATTTTCCCTACTAATGACCTTGAACTTTGAGTTTGGGACTTTACCACTGTATGATAAGGTGTGGACACAGATAAAGTTTTAACAAAACATCTGTAGGGTTAAAAAAGTGAAACTGGATAAAGAAACTGGCATTGACTTACATTAGCCCTTGTTGTGACCCTGACCTTCAGGAAGGGGCTATGACTGTGGATATACGAGACGCTGTCATGGAAAGATATATAAAGGCTGAGCTTGATGAAAATATCTTCATTGGTTAAAATGTTACACCTGTACATGTATAGAAGTCACAGATTTAGATTTTCCTTTGCCATGACCATGGCATCGGACTTAAGGCATCGGCATGGCTATGGTATGTGACACACTCATTAGTCATGAGATATATCTGGTTAAAGTTTAATTCAAATATCTTCAGTGGTTCAAAAGTTATAATCCAGACAATGATTTAAGTCACAGAATTATATTTTCCCTTGTTGCAATATTCACCTAGAACCAGGGGGCTTGGCTATGGTATGTGACACCCTGTTTAGTCATGATATATCATTGGCTAAAACTTCATTAAAACATCTTCAGTAGTTCAAAAGTTTTACTCTGGAGAAAGATACAAGTTGCAGAATTACATTTTCCCTTGCCTTAACCTTGAGCTTATGGCAGGGGATGTGGCTATAGCATGTAACACCACCTATACAGGACATATTATTGACTAAAGTTTCATTTAAAATATCTGTAGTGGTTTATACATTATATTCTGGACAAGAATACAAGTCAAATAATTACATTTTCCTTTGCTGTGAACTTAACATTGTGCCAGGGGGTCTGGATATGGTATGTATAACATTGTCTAGTCATGATATATACTTGGAGTAAGTTTCATGAATATCTCTCCAACCATTACAAAGTTATGGGCCAGGCATGCAAATATTAAGAGATGGATGGACAATGTCACAATATGCACAACAAAAGACGGACATATTACAAAAACTGATGAAAAAATTAATCAAAAAGTGTCATACCTTTTGACCTCAAGGGCCCACAGCCTGGGATGTAACCCATGGAACGAGGGAGTTAGAATCATATAATATTTGAATTTTAAATAAAACAGGTAAATGTTTATTAAAACAAAAGAGGTGGAATTTTAATACTAAAAGTGTCCAACATATTGACCCCATGGCCCCAGCCAGTTACTTGACCCATGGGTATGAGTAATATGGGGAGGAGGGTCAGTGTGTGATATTACATTCTCAATATGAAGTGAATTGGGGAAGGAGTTCTTAAATATAAATGATAAGAAAAAACTTTAAGCAAAAAGTGTTCTATGTGTATTTGTTAACCCTATGTCCAGAACTGGGGACAGAACTCAGGGACAGGAACAGTAAAATCCTTAAGGTCTGTGTGTGCTGATATTATATTCCAAACATGAATTATCTTGGATAAGGAATGATGCAAACATAAATGAATAAAAAAAACTGTAACCAAATTGTGTCCCCAATACAAATCTTTACCACATGGCCCCCACCTAAGGCCAATCCCAGAGGCAGGAGTAGTACTGAGGAAACAGGATCATGTTATTATATTATATTCAAAATATGAAGTGAATAGGGTAAGAACATACAGAAAAACAAGTGATCAAAAAAACTGTAATCAACAACTTTAACCCAAATGTGTCCCCAATGTAATTCTAAACACTATTGGGCCCAGCCATGGGCAGAGTCCAGGAACAAAACTGGCACTGAAAGAAGGGGAGTATTTTGATATTATATTCCAAGTATGAAGTGAACTGATTAAGGTGTTATGGCAAAATAAGTGATGAATAAGAAACTATAACAAAGTTGTTTCCCCCTTTATATTTCTTGATCCCATGTCCCAGCCAAGGGGAAGGAGCGGTACTGAGGTAAGGGAACTATGTCATGAAATTATATTCCAAATAATGAAGTGAATCAGTTTACAGAGTTAAAAGTGCTGCCAACAACTTTGACCAAAATGCAAAATGTGCCCTCAATATAATTCTTGACCCCATTACCCCACCTAGGGCCAGGAGTAGTACTGAGAAGTGGTGTATGTGATGATGTTGTTTGACAAACATGAAATGCATTGGTAAAGGAGTTATTGAAATAGAAGCAATGACAAAAACTGTAACCAAAATATGTCCCTATTATTAATCTTAACCTCATGGCCACACCTTGGACCAGAAGTGATACTGAGAGAAGTTTAGTCTGTTATAATATATTCCAAATGTATAGAGAATTGGGTAAGGGGTTTCTGAGCTACAAGTGCTGGAAAAAAAATTTAAACAAAGTGTTTCCATTAAAAATCTTAACCCCATGGCCCCACCCTGGAGAAGAACTCAGGGACATAAGTGACACTGAGAGAAGTGAGTATCTGATGGTATTATATTCCGAATATGAAGTGAACTGGATAAGAGGTTACTGAGCTACAAACGCTGGAAAAAACTTTAACCAAAGCTGTCAACAGACACATGTACACACCCACAATTGGTCAACCCAAATAATGTATGCCCCCATCTCAGGGTAGTGGAAGAACACCCAATGTATTTTGTAATGTATTTGAGGAAGAAATTTAACCTTCCAGAAATTTTGTGAGTCAAACAATTCATGCCACCAAAATGGCAAAATCATGAAAATTAAACATGCGGAATTTTCCATTATCATATATTTGCGAATTTGCCAATACTTAAGTTTTCCTACATAAGGCATAAGTTTGCTCAGAAATATAGAAACTATTCTAAAACAAATTTTGCTTATAAAGCAAATTTTTCTTACAGGAATACTATCAAACTTCATACTCACTTCTTTTTCTAAAGTTGTTTCATCCTTCAACTTCATGTAGACTCTCTCACCCTCATATCCCGTTACAGCTATAAAATCTCCTGAGGGAACTCTGCGGTGCACCCTTTGCCTTTCAAAGTCATAGTCTACTGATACAAAATGAACAAATCATCAGCATAATCAGGTATTTACTTACAGAATGACTTTAACTCTGTCTATCCACAATTTGTTTCAATGGATCACAAAAAAAGAATGTATTACATATCAATCATAAACACTACATGTCAATACAGTATAATCTCATACATGTCACTACAGTGTAACCTCATACATGTCAATACAGTATAACCTCATACAACTTATCTATTGGGACACAAATAACATTGGAAAAAATGGGAGCTCAGATGACCAACTTTGGAGTATACAATATCTGCACGTTTGGGGTACATTCTTGCAATTAGGTATATTGATAATGCTGCATGTCTGAGGTACATTCATGTGGTTAGGTATATTGATAATACTGCATGTCTGGGGTACATTCATGTGGTTAGGTATATTGATAATGCTGCATGTCTGGGGTACATTCATTTGGTTAGGTATATTGATAATGTTGCATGTCTGGGGTACATTCATGTGGTTAGGTATATTGATAATGCTGCATGTCTGGGGTACATTCAGGTGGTTAGGTATATTGATAATGCTGAAAAATAAGGTTGTTACTATCCATCTGTTTAATTTCTATAATATTATTCATGGATTGGTTTGGGTCACATTAATACAGCAGTGACAATCAAGGCTCGAATGTTTCATTATGATACTACTGATGTACTTAAATTTTCTGACTCCTCAAGCTTCATATTGGCACACCATGTCAATTAACCTTGCAAATTGGGTTATACAACATTGTTCCTTACACCAATTTCAAACTGAGTCAAAGAACCACAATAACTTCTTGAGTAGCTTGCACATTTCCCAGACAATTTGTACATAGCAGGTGCAGAAAGTGGATTTGATTATTTTATCCCATGTCATGTGTTTGATCTTGTCTGCTTATTTGATTCAGTAATGAATATCAATACCACTCTACCACATTTCTAAAACTGATACAGAGTAGAGTTCAATTTACCCCTGATATCTGTATAAACTTAAAAGTGTGTGTGTGTGTGTGTGATAGAGAGTTAGAAAAGGTGAAGGGTCAATAGCAGAAAAATTAAAACACCGATTCAAGTATAACACTCATTACACACTGAATTTCACAGATAATTTATAAACACAAAGTACTTGTAACTGACAGTGTAAGTTTACATTAATGTAACTTTATTGCAGTTATAAGAGCTGAGAAAGATATATGATATAATTATTAATACAAGTTATTTAAATTCATGGCCATCGCCACCAAATTTCTTTTTGTATGTCCATTTCCTAGCTACAACAGAGGTCAGGGGGAAATATTTCAGTGATAAACAATAAAAAAGTAACTATTTCGATCTCTGAGCAGAATTATATGTTTCATTTGAGAAAGATCTCAAGTCACCCTGCTTTAAAACTGGATAATTTTATCAACATTCCAACGTATAGATTTATGGACAAGAATTTGGTCTGGTCATTTCTGTATACCATCTATACTAGCCATGACAGCCTTGAAATTATTTCAGTCATGGTATCTACAATAAAGCCTAATCTTGCGATAAAAAAATAAAATAAAATAAACTTCTCTTTTCATGTACATGATATTATTGTTCTTGTTATTATTTCATAAAATTTAGTTTATTCTTTATGTTGTTAATTGCATTCATTGCTAGATTTACATCACCTTTGAAATCCAGAGATTGAGAGAAAAAAGTGTAAATTGGGAGAAAACTGATTAAAAGATTTTTGAGAAGTAGTCGAAAATAGCAAATGTATACAGCCAATGGATGCACATCCATGTTAGCCCACATAGTCTTTGACCAGGCAAGTTAAAACTGGAATGTGTAGGATTTACCCTCATGTGCTGCATCAGCTATCATACCTGTTAACAGAGCACCAGGTACATTATCTAGGTGCCCATTTCGTGTATTTCTATTTTGCCGAGCATTTACTATCTTCTTCATGACTTCTGGAGTGGCTGACAAAATGTCCTCACCAAGATCATCAAAAGACTCAGATTTCCTTGAAGCAATGGATGCACCCAGTTTTGCTTTCTTACTTGCTGGCACTGTAAGTACAGAGATGCCGACTGAGTTACTGTTACACACTGGCATAAAATATACTTTTTTTTATACATAATTTGTAGGCATTGAAAACCAAAAGGAATGAGTTATTGAACAAATTCATAACACAATGTGATAAATATGGTGTTTGTAAACTAATGTCAGAATGCTTCCAAATCACACAAGAGTAATGAGAAAGTTTCACATGTAATATCTGAGGTATATATACTTGCTTACGAGTCCAGTCTAACTGCAAACAATAACCCTGATCTGCAGTTGCATAATGTACTGGCAAATCTGGGTCTGTGAAGTTTGCAGTTAGCCTTGGCTTTTATGTGAACATATACAGTAAGAATATACCTCAAAGCAAAGTGAATCTGTAGTTTAGTGACAGTTTATTGAATTGTGTCTTTTGACATGTGATGTAAAGAATCTTTAATTTGTATTCAATTTAAAAGCACATGCAAATCACAGAAAAAATAAACTTATTTAACTAGCTTCATATGCAGCATTTCATATCCAATAATCCAGCTTGCAGTTTGACCTCCAGCTATGGTATGGGTTCCCTAGGCTGTTAGTTTTGGTATGGGTTCCCTAAACTGTTAGTTTGGGGCACAAAGCTGAAGAGTTATGTATTTGAAAATTTGTACATCTCAAATTACTGAAGAGGCACATACATGTAGTGAGTACAACTCTCTACCTTAATAAGTCGGTATGGTATAGAGTATGATAGAAACACAATGCCAGTCAAGGATATAGTAATAATGATAGTTTTTGTAAATTAAATATTTTTTTCACTTAATGTAATGGTATTTGTGCATTTAATTTTGTCAAATAATAATGTTTTAAAAAGGAAATAAAGATATAATATATTCTGGTTGTATTTTAGGCCAACACATCCTGACATTGAGAACATGGTTTTTGTTTTAATTAAGACCTCAACATCACATATTTATGACTTTTAAAAACATTTTGCAATTAAATAAATGAACATCAAATTATTTATCGGTAAAAATGAGGAATCAAGTAATTTTTTTTCAATGAAATTTCTAATATTCAGTTCAAAGCACCAGTTACATATCCTGATTGGCAACTGAATGATGTCACACAATGTGCAGCGCACTTTCAGCCATCTTAAAGCACAAAATAACAGAAATAACAAACTTGCATGTATGTAATCCATTTGAAATCCAATGATGTCAAAAATGACTAGTTGTTCACAAACAGTACCAATCCAAATAAAATAAGCACTGTTCAATCAGCACGATGTGTATTCCTGGCTAACATACTGGCTAAATCACCCATACAAGTTTGGTTAATTGGTTAATTTCAAAAGCAAAATGCTGTCCAGCATCAAACAGAATCTTCACTTTGCATTGTCTGCTTTGCTACAACAATGAATTCCATTGCAACAGATGTGAAACTGACTTAGGGCCATAACTTCCGAGTACTATAAAGTTCCACGCTTCAACCAAATCTGGGAGTAGGCCATTCAATATTATGGGTAAAGATGGATGTCCAATAAACATTAAAGTTATTTTAAAAAAGACTGGAAAGAAATAATTCCAGTTTAGACCATAATCACTCAGGGTAAATTTGGCTTTGTATTTAATGTACAGCAAAAACAGGGAGCTATAAAGTTTGTTTTCTAATGCAAACCCTTCAACCCCTGCAACATTTATGGTTATGTTCCAAAGTTGGTGACTAGCTAGCTACATGACATGCTATAATGTAGCTATCTTAGCAGAACAGTGTCATATGGTACATGATAATCTCAGTGATCAAAGCACAGGTCCGAATTTTAAGAAAACAAAAAGACAATAATTAATGGCAATTTCACAGCAGTGTCATGACATGGAAACTTGAATAAAAGAATAATATATATATATATATATATATTGGAGTTAACTTACCGAAGTAATATGAATGTGGAAAGGGGATATGCCTCAGAGAGATAAAATGTCCAACAGCAGTTCACAATTTTTCCAGACATCTGATGTATGGGTATATCAAACACATAATAACATCCCATTACATCTACTTGAAGTATTCCATGATATTATGTTGTTGGAGACCTGATCATTCTTGGTTTTTTGTGTGCAAAGTCTATGATGTCTCTGAGATGCATAATCTTTAAAGGCTCAGTGTCCTGGCTTTCTATCCAGATTAATTGTTTTCATGGACCTTATTAGTAGTGACATTATGCAAATGAGCATCTATTAGTGACAGTCACTTTCTCTTTGGTGACTGGATAATGCACTCTGGGCTACATTGGAGCATTTCAGTTTTGAATGACACAAACAAAAGACAAGCTTATCATATGCCATTGTTTACTGACACTTTAACTGCAGCAGGTCACAGAAAGGATTAGTGACAGCATGTCTTACATATACATGCATGATCGGTGAGGTGAGTTTACAGAGATTAAGATGCTGATCTGCTGAAGTGGCTGCTAAAGGCAATTCTGGCAGTCCTGTGTACTGTTACCAAATACAATAGCTGACACAGACCAATTAAAACAGTGGCTCATTAGAGATTTGGATAATTTCAAGTGTGCTACAGCCAGCTAGGAACACAAAATATCTGAAATTAACTGAACACAATAGTGGCTAATTAGAATCAAAGGATGATTGTAAGAACACATTCTGGTGATGAACATATAAAGTATTGTGGCTTTTATGTCAAGTTTTCAGGTGATCAATATTCAAAATTCTAATTAAAAATTGGGGGGGGGGGGGGGGGGAAGGGGCCACAGGATCCATAGCATTACTGTGCTATATCCACAACCGCGTTATCCTGAAGTGCATTATAACGAGGAAGAGCTGTGTTATTTATCTGGACATACTGTGCAAACAGTTCGAGACCACATGTCATGGTGTATAAAATTCACACCAACATAATCAAATCTTGTTAATCAAACTCCTGCAAACAAAAATAAAAAATCATGGATATTTGTGATGGCATCCAACTCTAAGTTTTCTTTCTAATTCCGATAAAGATTATGACTAAATATACAAATCGTTACTGTGTTATTTTATTCTAATCTTCATAGATAACTTGATACATGATCAGTTTCAGTAAAGCAGTAAAGCAGAAAGTCTAAAATATTCTAAGTGAAGGCTGGCAATGCAGGGAGACAAGAATTTGACTTTCCTATTAGTTAGTGGTAAAACAACACACCTGTGCCCCATATCAATATGTAAAGCAATCCACAACCTAAGCTATCATACATATAAATACACATTTATAGAATAAAGACGCAAACAACTAATAATTATTCATGACCGTTGAAGATTAAAAATAACTTTTATAAGGTAAATATCATTTTATATTGATGCATCTGTGAATCATTTAACCCCTACTGTTAATTCCAAGCAAAGTTTACACCAAAATGCAACTCCCCCCCCCCAGTCGCCCCCTAGGATGGTCTAGGCTGCTAGACTTTAAAACAGAAATATTAATGGTAAATGTTATACCAATTTCAGGTAGTAGTAGTTCATCTTCCGCAAACTCTATTTCACTGTCCTCCAAAACACCAACAAACTCATCATCTCTCGCACGTTTCTTATCTCGTCTCTCTCCAAGTATAGTTGTCCCTGTGATGCCAGCATCACTGTTTCTACCAAGGAGAGAACCATTTAGGGGCTCCTGTGAGCTTTTTAAAGGAACTAAACTATCCTCAAGCTCATCATCTTTATCCGTCTTTGACTTATGGTTTGGTGTGGTAAAATTTAAAGATCTCTTGGGCCTTGAAATAATTTCTTCTGGGGCTAAAAAATAAAAAAAATATAAGAAAATAGGATTTGGGGTGTAATATACATTAATATCAATGATACAAAAATTATACAGGTACCTGTTAGATGATACAATCTAGTTAACACCATGATGCTGCTCCCTCTTCCTCTATAGTCAAATGTCTGCTGCTGTATCAAAAATGTAATCTCTGCTGCTGTAGCAATAAAATGTATTACTTCAAAGAGTCTGAAAAATGGCTAAAATGTCTTCCTTTTAAACAAGCTTCAATAGTTTCATATTTTTCCTTCCTCCATTTTCACAAACAGTAAGTACCTATGTTTTCAATTCACATTGAAAGGTCAAGGCACTCATAAATTGGCAGTACAGGGTAGTAATTAGCTAGAAATTAGTATAACCATACAGGGGTAACTACCCTTGATTGGTCATGTGCTAGTATAGTGGACTGATTAATTTGTACACATTATCATTAAATGATAACATGTGAACACTATAGATGTAAACAACAATAATTATAAAGTAATAATAATATTTATTTAGTTCTAATTAAATTCCAACCACCACCAATATACATGGTGGCTGAATAAAAAGATCCACATTTCAATGTAAATAATTATATTCAACCAAATAAGTACAATCAGTAATATAAGTGCCCTATTCCCCCCCCCCCACTTTAATTTTTGGTGAAAATGTTCAAGCAATTGACATAATTTCCATCTTAAAGGATGTATTTACTATTAAAATATTCTTGTGAAAATGTCTTTTATTGGTAGATTTCTTCTGGTTTTACATTCTGTTCATTTTTCATGTAGCATATACATGTATATGCTTTGGTATGTACGGTAAAACTGGTTAGCAAGTATTACTTGTATATTGTAGCTGAAACAGCATCCGTTGAAATACTAGAATTTGACCAAAAATATAAAGTGTCAACCCAATGACGCTAATGCATATAATGTAAACACTGTTCTAATCACTGTTTACATGAATCATCTGTGCAGGGGATTATGACTACTTTTTGAATATTAAAAAAAAATAACAAACAAACAAAAAAAACACAATAGATAGAGTGGGTGCAGCACCATTGTTATCGATGACAAAAGAGGGAATGTTGCACAATATCATACAGGCATTTGCATTACACAGGAATTATTCTTTACTCAAAAAACATCAAATATACTGTACAATATACCATGATTGTAAAAAAATTACTTTTTTTATGGAGTATGTGATGTGCTTCTTATTCAGGATGTGTTTATTCTGTCTATTTGTCTACAGTTTCACAGCAACTTTTCTGTATCTTTATCAATGCAATATTTCATATCGTACTCACCAAGTACATGTACAGCCTCATTAATTATTCATTCCACATCAAAACAAGGCTGACCACAGGGTCGTTTATCAGGTATTGTGGCAGTTAGTTAAAACAGCGATAGTATCAATTTCATAAAGATATTAAAAGAACAAAAATAAAAATGCTTCTTGGAAGAGCTGTTATTTGCCAAAAAGTGTGTTATTAAACGG
This sequence comes from Margaritifera margaritifera, assembly GCA_029931535.1. Taxonomy (NCBI): domain Eukaryota; kingdom Metazoa; phylum Mollusca; class Bivalvia; order Unionida; family Margaritiferidae; genus Margaritifera; species Margaritifera margaritifera. The sequence goes on from JAQPZY010001504.1 coordinate 2,559,645, forward strand.
TTGTGCTTTGCAACTGTTTTTTTCTAATTTTTAAGTTGGGAAAGTCTACATTTTTAAGTCGGCATGATGGTACCATAGGTGTAAATCCTGCAAAGAACTGCCGTGAACTATTTTATAGTTGCATTATTTTTTGTAATTGCAAAAATTGGCTTATGAATGGAATATTTAGGCTTTGACACTTATAAGCGAAGCCATCTTTGGGGTTAGTGAATTTCAAGGGAATGGGCATTTCCAAGCCAGACCACTTGCAGTAATACCATTTGATCTTAAAGTTGGGCCCAGGCGAGGACATGCACCTGCCACTTAGCGTTTACTCCGAGTACAATGTGGTTTGCAATCAATTAACCAAGTGATTCAACTCTGAAAAACAATTAAAACAACCAATTTGACTAAAAAGGCACGTGAAAATGACAGCTTTTATAAAGACATTAAATTTGCAGTGCCGAATGGCAAACTGAAAGGAGCAGAGGGAAGCACAGTGTGGGCAGAGGGGCTGGCTGTGTAAGGGGCAGGGTAGGGTGCCCCTCTATTTCCTTCGAGCTGGAACACTAGTGCAACTCAAATGTGTCAATAATGTCAAATTCAAAAGCGAGGCAGTTTCAGTTCATGTGTTGCTAACATTAATTTTAATTTCATATTCATCTCTGACATAAGCCAACTGTTTTGTGATCTAGGCAAGTAGAGCAACTGGTTAATCCAGATATTGTTTGAAGTGTGAACAGCTGTTTCTAAGCCTAATTACACAAGATGGCCAAACAGAAAAGAAATGCTGGTATAGATTGCTCTTGCTTTCTATTATTATTATTGCTATTAGTAAATGGGGAATCCATATCTTGTGAATTTTATTTATTAAACTGATGGCATATTAAGTTATATTTTTGACATTTTATTATTATGCCATCACTGGCATTCAGCCAATCACAGAAACTGCTGTTTTGCTTATTTGAAAAGTTAACTGACTTCATTTATATCCCTTCAGGCCTCTAATTTAGATGGTGAATAAAATCCTACTTGACATTTATCTTTGTTGTAGGACTAATATTAATAGCATATAAATGTTAACATTTATTCCCAATATTTTCAAAGACTGATTTTCAGAAATTTTGTGAAAACTAAAATGGAGAATATTATGGCAAGACACAAAGATGCCAACCCATGTGCATGTTTATCAGACAATTTGATCTTGTGATAAATGTCCAGTTACTCAGAGCATGTGTCGGTCAAAACCTTTTAACTACCGGACATGTCCAGCAAAAAGCCTGATCAGGGATTGAAAAATCCATTGGCCTGGAGCCCAGGACAAGCAAAAAGTAATGCCAGGCAAACAATTTTCCCAATTTGAAAGCAATTTTAGGCAACCAAAAAATAATTGTAAAAACATATGTTAGAAATTATAATGGAATTTGTTTTTTCTCCAGCTACAAGCATTTGATTCTTAAACTGTCCCTCTGGGTACCTATTTTCGGATCGGGCGCCTCCTCTAAGTGAAGTGCCCATCTAGCTGTTCGAAATTTTTTTTAAAAATTTGGGATCAAGTGTGATCCATGATGGTTACTGAGTCTTTGATTAAAAATTGGATGTCCATTGGCAGAGGTAAAATAAAAAGACCAACCAAAAAATGTTTTTGGCCGAAACACTTAAGTATTTTGACTTTTTTGTCTTGTGGAATTGCTATTGTGTAGTTTAAGATGTTTCAAGTTAAAGTTTAATGAATAATAATCGAGCTGTCCCTTGCTCACGCTTACACTATCGCAATGCAACACTGGTTAAACATATTAAGCGGCACCTATGAACAACATCAAAATCGTAGAGAGAAACTACCAAGCAAGAAACGCTTCAGATGCTAATGTACATCAACACTGTTGATTCAGTGAGTAAGGAAGACACAGATAGAGCAATTGGACAATGGTTGACATCAGGACCTAGAGGAAAACATTGCTTTACGTTAAATATTTTGAGATCTGAATAAACACACAAGTCAATTTAACATGATTTTGTTTATTTCTTTTCATATTTAAAGTACATCAATTGCAACATTGTGTGAAAAACAATAATAAAAAAATAGGGCCCTTTTGGGTACATTGAATTTTAGTCAATTGAAATAGGGCCCTTTTGGGTACATTGAATTTTAGTCAATTGAAATAGGGCCCTTTTGGGTACATTGAATTTTAGTCAATTGAAATAGGGCCCTTTTGGGTACATTGAATTTTAGTCAACTGAAATAGGGCCCTTTTGGGTACATTGAATTTTAGTCTGGGTTTGTGGAATCTCAGTCAGAGTTTGTGATGTTTTTAAAGCCACCAGTCCTGGGCCTGTCTGAAAAAAAATTCTTTGAGCACTGAACTTTGTCTCTGACAAGTGAGTAGATGTGACAGCCCATTGTCTTATTCTAACTTTGTGGATTTTGTGGTACATTCTATTTCAGCTAAAATAATATGTAGTTAGGCTTGTGTTACACTTTTGTCTTCATACACCTTACCATCTCTCTCTCCTCTCTCATATAAGTTGTCAAATAATTTTGATAACATAACATAAATTCATCAGGCAACCACAGTAATTTACTGGGCAACCAGACAAATCTGTTGGGCAACCAGATTTTCTGCTGGGCAATTAGATTTTCAGGGACTACCATGGATTTTAAAAAATTTTCTACCCCTGTAGTATAGCATTTCCTCCGGGATCTAGTAATTATCCTCGAAAAAGGGCACTTTAAACACATTCCCCATCAATTTCAATGTGAATTGTTGTCATTACATGTATTATTAATATTGTATTATTATTATTGTAAAATTTGGAAATTATGAGAATAGTAGAGTTTTAAAATTAAAAAAATCCTGTTTCATATATATTCCACCCAAAAAGTTGCTGAGTAAAATCGCTGATACAACCTTTCTCTGTCTTAATTATCTGGGTTTTTTAATATCTTCCTTAGCAGAAGGTACATATAACAGTAATCCTCTGGAAAGAAATTGAATGCATGGTCAGTTACATGGACAAATTTAAAATCTTACCAGTAGTAATAATAATTATTAACTAGTGACTCTAGGTGATATACAAACAGGTGATAAAAGAAATGTCCAAATTTGACATGTCTCTATATATATTCTTCTTCTTTTATGCATCTTTTAAATTCCTTGGATGAACTATGATTTAGGTTATTGATGGGCAGGATCTGTGCATTTACAAGTTCACTAGGTGAACTTTTTAAAAGGAATGCTATAACCAAATCAGTAGCATTTAGTGTATCCTTCAATCTCGTCCTTTCGAGAATGAAGTAGTACTGATAAATTGGCAATACAGGCTTCCTATTTTTTTAATAGCTTTAATTTGAATTACATAAGCAACTGTTTACGTTAGCGAGAAACAAAAAGGGGGCATTTTGCAACTGCAAAAAGGGTCCGTTGTTGGGAAAAAAAGCCTGGCACAAGAAAAAAAATGTCACGTGATATCAACAAAAAACCTCTTTCCAATGTTGTAAAAAAAATGCAACAAATATTAAATTAAAGTCATGTAATGTTTGTAAAAAAACGAAAGGACACAAAATTATCAACATATTTATTCCAAGAACAACAACCAGAAACCTGTCACGGTCACAGCAACCTGGAGAAAGCTAGATTCATCAAGCTGAGAATACATGTCAATGCGGTAGTCATGTGATACCAACAAAAACCTCTGATGTCATGTACATGTAGGCTGCAAGATTTGGGAAGTCTTGTGACAAGCAATGCAAATGGAGAGTACCAGGTCAAATTTTGTCAACACTAGTTTTGTCTCACTTGTCAACGAATTAAAGGCATAACGAATGTTATAGTTGCAATTTTTGTGGAGATAATGATCTTCCTATTTATTTCATGCCAGTAGGGCTCAAAGCAAGGCCATTTAAGTTTGCTAGGCCTGATAGTAAGTGGCTACTCTATGCCGACAAATTCCAACTTCTCAACAGGCAATGCGCTGACCTCACACCCCAACATCAATGTCAAAATATCTAAAATGGTGTGGGAAAGATCAGAGGAAACTCAGACTATATGATCAATCATAGTTCGTTCCGCACAGCATCGTGAATGATATCCATATATGTTTCTCATTTAATTTTCATGACAGCATCTCAAAATGGAGCTAAAATTTTCGAATTCGCATCGTTCATGAATGATTTAAACATAACTCCTATCAATATACAGCGCAATACCATTCATTCGATACATGCTGAAAAAAAGTGGTCTGCGTAGATGTGATCCGCCATATTCGTCCTGGTGCTGTGGAAGAGTCTATTTTTGATGCAGCACTAAGCCTTATGGGAACCATCGCATACCACATGTAAACAAACATTGTCTGCATAATAAACAATCAACTCTTCCACAGGTCATGGTGTCGTCAAAGAAATGGATGTAAACAGACAACCCTGTTTCAGCATGTATTGAATGAGATGTGTTACGCTGTATGTTGATTCGAATGGTGTTGAAATAGTTCGTGCGCGAAACGAGTAAAGTATTTTTAGCTACATTTAAAGACACTGACCTGAAAATTGCCTGAGCTATCATTCGCGATTCTGTTAAAGTCTTCAGCTAATGCATAGCTGGAAAATATATAAAGGATTGCCAACCCACAACTATACCGGTTTCCTAGTCCTACAATGTAAGACGTTAACCCCGATATGCATGATGGGGGAGGGTCTACCCCCATCATGTATATCGGGATTAACATCTTACATTTGAAGGATTAATCGGTTAACCCACCCCTGCCCAACACTTGAGTTCACTGATTTGACTGATCAATAAAAATCACCCTCCTTACGTTCAAAATCCTCCAGCGCCTCTATTTCGTCTGCATACTGCAATTCAAATTCGTCATCCATGATTCCAGTCAGAAGATAAATTAGACATAGCAACCGATTCTGTCGAAATAAACCAATATGAGTTTAAGTTCGTAACATTGCATTTCCCGCGATAAATGCTGTTAAGGGAGTTTACTCTTAATCAAGATATTAGTTTTGCACCGATTGCCGATCCTGGTACGGAAATAAAACCAATATATGGCTAATCACTTATGCGGTAATTTACTAAATTGACCAAATTGACGTAAAACTCAAAAAGGTATCCTTGTACAATATAAGATAATATTCAATATGCAGCTTTACAAAGGCAAATTGAATATAAATGTGATAAAAACCCGTCCAGGACAGAATACATAAATGAGGACTTCTTCCTTTATGATGTTAATATTATGCGATTCTATTTTAATTTTTTACTTTATTGTACCTAATTATTGGATCACTTACTTGGTTAAAGGTAAGATAAGATGTAGTGTTACACATTTTTTTTTACACTCTGTACTTTGGTCATATGTTTTTAAATGAGAACAGCAGAAAGAATACATTGTAATTAATTCTAACTGCTTGTAGTACCTAGATTACATTATAGGTAAACAAAAAATATTGAATCAGCTGCCACTAGCTAGTTCTAAAACTTCACCAGAATTTTACTAAATGAAAAGAAAAAAACCCACTCAAATTCATTTTTGAATTGACCAACTTAAACATGTAGTTGTAAAGTTGAGGTTACTGACCAATAACATCACTTACCATTATGGTTTGAGTACATGACCACTAAGGTGTGAAGTCATCTGTGCATGTGCTCTCTTGTACATTTTATATATTTTATTTCAAAATAAGTTTGAAATGTTTTGCACTTTGTCATTTGGTATTAAAGTTTAAGAAACTAAATAATAATACATTGCTTGTTATAGAGGCGGTTTATGAAATAATGTTACATACTAGCAATTATCATAATGTAATACAACAGTTATAATGAATTTCTTTCTATAGTTTATGCTGTGCTCATATGGACAAAATGCATAGTGCTTTGATGAAAGAGAGAGCATGACCTTGAACAACTTCACAAGACCTATCTGCCCAACTGTTTTATAATATATATATATATCTATATATATATATATATATATATATATATATATATATATATAAATGAACCATAGACAGAGTTTATCTCTGTCTAAGCTTATATCATCAACAGTTTATCATATGAAAGACATTTTCAGCACCATAATATACACTAAAGATTAACAAAATCAAAGCATGCAATCTTACAATCTTTGAAAAAAATAACAGTAGAAATGCATGAAACATCTTCCTCATTTTTTAGCATGTGCAATATTGTATTGAAGTCCTAGATTCACAACCATTCTATGTTGTTTTTATTACTCGCATAAAACATGTGTTCAGAGTGTAATGGGAAAACTTTAAATCAATTTATACATAGGCCATTCTCATACTATCATTAGATTAATTCTTGATGAACTTATCTTAGGTAGGAGGATTAAGCTCATGGTAGTATTATAGAAGAATGTAGAGGCAAAAGCAAGAACAAAGAAATAAAAAAATATTAACACATGTCTAAGTCTATCTGTCTATTTTAATATATTTTTTCTTTTGTCTTATTTACATCATTTATCATCATTTTATTCTATTCTGTTTATATATGCCTGCCTTTTGGCAGAGTGTAATATGCTATGACAATGTTTGTCTGTCTGTCTGTTTATCAACTTTTCCTTTTTAGCATGATAACTTCAGTTCTATATCACATACTTTCACCAAGTTTTGTTGATAACTTGAACTTGGGATAAGAAAGAAGCTTATTGATTTCATGGTTAAAAGGTCAAAGTTCAAGGTTACTGTGGATAAAAAATTAAAAATGGTTTCTGCAAAATAACTTTAGTTCTACATCACATACCTAGATCAAACTTTGTGGATGGCTTGTACTTGTGGTAAGAAAGAAGTTTATTGATTTTGGGGTCAAAAGGTCAAAGTTTAATGTCATTGTGACTTAAAGAATAAAAATGATCTCTGCACAATAACATTAGTTTTTCATCACAGACCTGAACGAAACTTTGTGGATAGCTTGCACTTGGAATAATAAAAAAAGCCTTTCGATGTTTTGGTCAAAAGTCAAAGTCGAAGGTCACTTTAACTGAAGAAGACAAATTTATTTCTACACAATACCATTATTTTTGCATTACAGACCTGGATCAAATTTTGTGGATAGCTTCCACTTGGTGTAAGGAAGAAGCTTATTGATTTGGGGGTCAAAGTGTAAAAGTTTAAGGTTACTAACTGAAAGAAGAAAAATGTCTTCTGCACAAAAGTTTAGTTCTCAACATTTACCTTTACCAAAGTGTGTGGCCAACTTTCATACTGGGTAAAAAAGAGGCCTATTGATTTTGAGGTCAAAAGGTCACAGGTCAAATAATAACGACAGAACATTTTAAGGGACTTAAGTTCTAGACCATGTACTTTGACCAAGTTTGTACAGGGCTTGCACTTAAGGTAAAGAAGAGGTCTATTGATTTTGGGGCCAAAAGGTGAAAGGTCATGGTCATGGTAGCTCAATGAAATATGCTTTTTTTCAGAATAACTTTTAATCTAGAGCAAATTGGTGGACCAAACTTTTGTGGATGGTTTTAACTTAGGGTAATAATGAAACCTATAGATTCTTGGGTCTAGAGGTCAGAGGTCATAGTCACGGCAAGTCTAAGCAAGAAAATAATAGTTTCTGCATGTTAACTTTAATTCAAAACCACATATCTTGACCAAAGGTCCAGGATATTGAGACCTATTATGGTCAGTAATCTTCAGAGTCAATGATGCCCTACTAGTTTCTACATAGAGGACTGTTAAACATGAGGCAGGTGTACAATGTGGTACTCTTGTTATTTTACTGGCATTTCTTTGGAAACAATATGAATTTGAAGACATTAAACACTAGTAAAATTGTGCAAATAGATTTTAATACTATATTTACTGCCTATTCTACAAATAGATGTTGTAGTACACATACTATAGGAACATAGCAGCTAATACAAGAAGGTCAGAATCTTCATGTTAAGCTCATGATCAAACTATTGCTGTAAACATGTGGCCTTGATTCCAGTATCAAAAAAGTTGAGAGAGCATATCATACAAATAATTGTCTTAGCTTCATAATGATTCATCCCAAGTATGACAAAAATTCATATAGGGGTTTAAGAAATATAAGCAAATAAAAAAAATTTGACCAAAACTATTTTGAATTTGATGATGGTGGCATTGGTAATTAAATCATCATCATCATTATCATCTTCATCATTGTTGTCACCATCATCATAATCATCTCTACCACCAATACCATGATGATGATAATGTCTTTCACCTCCTGGTTATCTTCATGATGATTGTCAACAAATATTTTTATTATCATCATCATCATACTTGTCATCGATACTTTAATAAATATAGTCATCGGCAGACTTAGTAGAAATGTTTATCTACATTGCCAATCTCGGATGAATCGATCTTGCTGTTATACTTTTTAGGCTGTCAGATGATTGATGAGAATTACATCAATTATGATGTTTGAACCCTTCCAACCTGATGCATCTAATGCAGGACACTTTTGTTGTACATGATCCTTTTGTCTTGGCATTACAGTTTTTTTACAGCATGCTGTGTGCTTGAGTATGGTAGACTGATAAAACAAACTTACATTTTCTACAGGGATTTGATTTTGCAAAGGCCTGGGTAGTTCACTTTGCTAAATCGGTCAAACTTTATTTTTGACTGAAAAGTATACTATTTTAACTGGAAATGAAGTTAGGTTAAAGCCCCCAACTCCATGTGAATATGCCACTGTGACACATACAATGGTGCCCCCAACCCCATGTGGACCTGCCATTGTGGCACATACAATGGTGCCCCCCCAATCTCCTGTGGATTTGCCACTGTGACACATACGATGGTGCCCCCCAACCTCATGGATCTGTCACTGTGACACATACAATGGTGCCCCACAACCCCATGTGGATCTGCCACTGTGATACATACAATGGTGCCCCCCAATCCCCTGTGGATATGCCACTGTGACACGTACAATGGGGCATCAATCCTGTGTGGATCTGCCACTGTGGCACAATCAATGGTGCACCCAATCCCCTGTGGATCTGCCACTGTGACATGTACAATGGTGCGCCCCAACCCCGTGTGGATCTGCCATGGTGACATGTACATTGGTGCCCCCAACCCCTTGTGGATCTGCCACTGGTGACATGTACAATGGTCCCTTACAATAAGGATTAGAATAGTATGAACCCTCTAATAACACACGTATGCTCATGAATCCAATTATTGTCATGTTTGGTGAGTCAATCTGATTTGAAATTTCAAATTTAATTTATTTAACTTTGGTTCCATATACTGTCATCATGTAGTTCTACATGCTATATATTACCCCATTTTAACATAACCTTGCATGTAACCTTCCTCACTACAGGGCAGCTTTATCTACCATATTTACTGGTATATGATGTGCATCAAACTCCAAACAGAGCAGATCCAGTTCTACTGGTGCATGTGACTTTAAATGATGAGACCTTGAATTCAATTTCCAGAATTCCATTTGCAGGAGTTATAGCCCTTAATTGCCTATCCTCCTAAACTTTGGTTGAAAACCATAACTTGTCCAAGGTTTGTTTGATTTCAGCCACTTGGTTTGCAACTCTACATTAACAAGACCTCTGATGAGTCTGATTTCCAGCTTTCTACTTCATTATTTAGTGGAGTAATGGCCCCTGATTTCCTATCCTCATTACACTTCGGTTTCTGCAGCATAACTTTCTCAAGAATTGTTGGATTTCAACCAAATTTTATGAGCAGCTTTATATTTAGGAGATCACAAATGAATTTAATTTTCTATGGTCTACTTCCAAGGAGAATAATTGTAAGGTTACACTGTCATGAATTAGACCATACTTGCCATATTTCCAGACAGTTTTGGGTTTTTTTTGAGACTCAAAAAGTATGTTTTAAGGTCCCAAGGGGGGTCAGTGCACGTGACCTCCCAAAAGCGACATCATCCAAATGAGAATAAACTATCTTTTCAAATCAGCCTATAGCAAATGACTGGAAATTCAAATCTGAATAAAAGAAAATACCATTTGTTTCTGTGAAACATTTAATACACTTAAAATAAATAAAAAAATGAAGAAAAAAATGGTAGACTTAACATCATCGAATAACATCACCACAATCATGGTCACAACCTCACAGACATTAAATACAAAAATACACAAAGTTATTGTCTTTAAAATCCATTGGACAGTGGAATGTAGTTTTAATTACATGCAGTCTTTGCTGCTTTCAATAGTTCAGTAGTTGGTTTGACGGTAGGCCTAATGCAAGTGTCATTTGTGTTCACAAATATGCTTACACTTTTCCTTCGCAAATGTGCATCCAGGTTTATGTTGGCGCAAGCAATGGCCAAAGTCGCTAAAAGTGATAAAACCTGTAAGATGGCAATGAATATCCATTTCAAAACAATGAATCTGGTAATGAAAACATTCAAGGTTTGTGGTAGTCATCCGAGTTGCTAAAGTTTTTGACCGCCACTATTGTAACGTACTTTCAAGGTTAAAGTCACACCTACGGCAGTGAAGATTTAATTTATTCTCAGACTGAATTAATGAAAAAGGTACTAATTTATGCAAGTACACAATTTTTCATTTGATTAATGATTTAATACTTTTAAATTATTAAAAGTCCATGGTGCAGTTCATTTCAGGTTAATCAGATATTCAAACATGTTGATGTTTTCACGAGTTACTTGATTACATGATAAAACGCTTATTGCAATCATGTAAATGTCCAAGGAAAGTATAAGAAAATTTAGGTGGCAAAACTGTCAAAGCAAATAAGATTATCTAATTTTTTAGCACTTCTAGTACATTATGCAATACAATTTTCCTTTGTCCCTTTAAAATGTTGCATCCCCCCCCAAAAAAATCTGGAGTTTGAGGAACACAGTATCCAATGACCTTTGGATCCTAGGTGCAACACTGCATTAGAGATTGAATGGTACTGTTGTTCAACCTACTGAAATAATTGTTTTTGTTTGTTTGAATTAGAGACATGTTCAGCCATTTGGCCATGTATATTTATATACCCCCAGTGCGCACATTGCACGCATTTCCCGGGGGTTAGTTTACCGAAATAATCATGTTTTGAATTTTATATATGGAGTAAAATTCCGACTTCAAAGAAATGTTGCCACTGATCACAAACTTTAATAAAGATGGCTTCAACATTCTCATTCAGTGCAGTCAGTGACGTGTAATAACATTTGATTTTCAACATGCATCTGTTTGATGTACTTAACTTCAGACAAATTGGGTTGTTCCATTTAGTGTACTTTACCTATGCAAATTAGCCTAATGGCCTCTCCCTCAGCAGTGCTCAAAGGATTTGACATGACACATCACCCTAGCTATTGTGAGCCAATACAGTAAATCTCTTATAGGTGTATATCTCTGAACGCCTTACCTTTTAATCGTCTCTAAAAGTGCTGTATAAACTGCAACGATGATATTTTTACAATGAGCTCTAAGCAAGACTGTTTATTGTTTATACATATCACAGATTACCGGATTATATCATTGTGATCAAGAAATATAAATTTTTTCTATTTTTTTTTTTTTTTGTGGGAAATTTTTTAGTTTGCCAAGATTGCTGAAAATCGTGTTTTTCGAAATACGACAGTGTCGGGGGGTTTGGGAGTACAAATTTGTGTTTTTCGCGTGACACATCATGTTATGTCATGTATAGGTGAGTGATGGCCCATTTGTACAATTCTGGTTCTGGCACCCCAAAAATACCAGGAATCATTGGATTTCAAGCAAATCTGGTTGAACTCAAATAATTTCTTGTAAAGTTAAGCTGCAGAAACCAAAGTTAAGAGCAAAAACACAATCAAGGGCCTTAACTCCTGTATATGGTGTCATTGAATGCTGTAAATCATACTCATTCAAAGTGTCATTAATATAAAACTTCATGTCAAATTTGGTTCAAACCCAACAATCCTTGGTAATTAGTTATGCTGCATAAACCAAAGTTAGGAACATGGTCAATCAGGAGCCATAACTTGTCTAAATGTTGACACAGAAGACTGAACACTAAACTTATTAGAGGTCTCATCAGTATAAAACAGCATACTAAATTTGACTGAAATCCAATTGCTCCCAGTATCTCGCAAAAAAAAAAAAAAAAATTGTTATGGCTGGATAGGCAGACGGATGGACAACAAGATTACTATGGGGTTCTGCTGACTTTATGATAACAATTCTCAAGAATGGTGGTAGAAAGAATTAGGCAGTGAAAAATAATGTTTGATAATAAATGTCCAGAGAAGTCAAGTGCATATCTATATCAAATCATCTGCCCTGCCCTACAAGTTTAATTTTTATGTAGGATCCAACATTTTAATGTATTATCCTGAGATTGCACCCCACTGATATATTTAAAACATGGTTTTATGGGACTGATCTGGCAATAAAATTAAACCTTAAAGATGTACAATGTCAGCATAAAAGCATGATCCTGTTTTGGGGGGAAGAGACAAGATGTATAGACAATTCAAATTCATCACTACAATTACAGTAAGTTTACTATTCTTAAACAGTTAAAAAATTATGAGTTATCTCAGAATATAATGATTTAAAGCTATTAGTCAGTATGACATTAAACACTGAGCTTTTACAATTAAATCTTATCCAACTACATGCATTAGTGTTCTATTAAGATATTCTACTTTAAAATAATCAGTACTAATTTAAACATGACTTAAACTTTCCCAATACATGTACAATTTTAGCCTCACATTTTTTTATCCTCACAATATAAAATATTTTAATTTAGTGAAAGAATTTCACTAATTTATGAAATACTGTGGGGATATTATTTGCATTTGTAATTTCTGATGCAAAATACAATAGTCCCTTACAAAAAATAAAATCTTGATATTGATTTCTGGACTGGACCTCCTCCTTTTACCCACACAAACAACAACATAAAATGACAAATGGCTCATTTGAAGACCGATCTTAGTGGACTACCCACCTATCTATCTAACAAACCTCAAGCAACCAGTAAAATTAGTTCCAACAGAATTTTTAAAAAACTCAGAAAGGACATAGATGATCATTCTGACTGAGACTGGTATATTGATGTATTCAAAATTCTGAAATTTGAGTTTGTTATAAAATGGATGGATGAGTGGATGGATTTATTGCAGATGTTGTAGTACTTGTCTTATGTAAGGCCCCATAGCCAATTTTTTTTAACAGTATTTGTGCTTAAAAGTGAACTAGAAGAAACAACACACAAAACAAAATAGTAATTTTTCTTCATTATTTCATAATAGTAATAACTTGATTATTTTTTGATACAGATATGATGAAATGCAAACAACAAGAATCTTGCTTACATTTTATAAAAATATATAACTTTAACAATTAACCCATGCAAATAACTAACATACATTTCTCAAAAACTTGTACTGCCTTCAGTATTAAGCTGAAATACTCTTCCACGCCATGTCCCACAAATGAAAACTACAGATTAATTTTGTTCAGTATCCCATAAACTACACCTTTGCTATACATATGGACTGTAAATTATACTAACTTTGTACTAATGATTTCTCAAAAATATTCCATAATTTACTCAAATCATGACTATTCAAAAATAATCCAACAGGAGATTATGTGAACAGAAAAAGAATTTAATCCATACAGGTAGTAAAATAATATGGTTGTTGCAATTCCAACATTTTTAGTACAGTAATCCAGAAAGCTGTCACTTCAATCATTTTTTAAATGTAATTTTAAGTTAATACATTGTGCACCTTATTGAAACATAGTTCTCAAAAGAAACAGCATAACATCTATACTTGCTTATAAGTCGGGTCCCACTGCAAACTGCATAGACCCAGATTTTCAATCGCATAATATCCCAGCAGGTCAGGGTCTATGTTTATATACAGTTGGACCTGACTTATAAGCAAGTATATACGGTAATCTAAGACTTTTAATTCTAATATGCGAGGATTTTTTTTCTCACAAATACAATAAGGGGAGAAAAATCTTGTATGCAATTTCTGTATGTGCTTATATACTATACAGTAAAAATTATAAAATACTGAACATCATTGCTTAAGTTTGTAAAATCTGTTACACCAAACCAACAACAAAATAAGATCCTTTTGCATAATAATCAAGCAATATTTTTTGTAAACCTCAAAAGAAAAATTTAGATCATAAACTAAGCATCAGATATCCCAAATCCAATACCTGACTTGTATGAAAACATATACTGGTAATGAAACAGGCTCTGACCTTTTCATATAAAGTAGGTACATGTACCATATATATTTGTGTATAAGCTAATACCAATGGCAAACTGCATAGTCCCAGATCTGCCATTGCATAATGCACTCACTGGCAGATCTGGGTCTATGCTGTTCGTGAGGACTAATTAGTAGAACAAACAACATACTGTATACCCTGATCTGCTGGTGCATTATGTGCCTGCAGATCGAGATCTATGTTGTTTGCATTTGGACTTGGATTATACACGAGTATATATGGTAGGATAAATAACAAGAGGCCTGAGAGTGGTCACCTAGCTTACATAGCTTAACAATTGATCATTTCACTAAGCAGGCTAATGAAGTATTCTAAGAACATAACCCTAGACAAATTATTTCTCGACCTTTGTATCATGTTGATTTTATCAATTTTACTATAGTCTTATAAAAATTATTTCCAAAGATAAAGATATAACTAATATGCATAGTCTCTTGTCAATAACTATATTTGTTCAAGATTTTGATGATAAAAATTAATTTACCAAGTTTTGTCAAAATTGGATGAAAAAAAGTCTCTAGATCTAGACCAGTAACAAGATCAGCCAATCTGATCATCTTATTAATGTGCACAAATTACACTTTTTCTATAACTGTCTAAGAAAATGATGATATCAGACTGTTTACCAAGCTGGAGTCAAATCGGACTAAAATTCAGTCTTCACTGTGGTAAGGAGCTCAGCCGATCAGATACCAGATTACCTCATAAATAAGCATAGAATCTGTTCATAATTAAACTCATCCAACATCTTGATAATATGAGATTATCTGACAAGTTTGATCAGAATTTGATAATGTAGTTGCTCAAGTGCTGACAAGCTCAGTCAATCAAATGCAAGATAACCTCATAAATATGCATGATCTTACTTATAATGATCCTCAACAGAGATCTTAATAGTATAAGCCTATTTACCAAGTTTGATCCAAATCCAATAAAAAAATAGTCTCTAGAGTGCTAAAAAAAATCACCTCATTACTATGCATGGATCTCACTCATATTTGAAGTCATCTGAGATCTTGATGATATAAACCTATATTCCATATTTGATCAAAATTGGTTCAGCAAAATGGCCTCCAGAGTGGTAACAAGCAAATGCTGACAGACAGATGATGGACATAAAATAGATGATGGACTTAGGGCCATATCAAATGAGGTAACAAAACACTAAGGGCATCCGTGAAGTATCTGCAACATAAGTAATATAACAAGAAGCTGACCATGGCCTGCATGTCAAGTCTGCCCCATAGCTATATTTCAAATCTGCAGAGTGTAGGATAAAATGATATTGAAATAAAAGGAAAGCACAAATCTTGAAGATTTAGGTTAATTTAGGGTGTGGATGGATATGCTGACAGATCAACATGCACATGTCAAGCTTCCACCGCAGTGGTATCAACAACAAAACAAAAAAAGAACAATAAGCAATGAAATAAACAACAACAAAAAAAAAGGAAACAAATGTGAACTAAACTTTTGTATTCATTCTCATGAAATATCTTGAAAATAGACAATATTTTGACTAGTTAAATCCAATATTTAAAATAAAGTTCTGATTTAATTTAAACTCAAGTTAGTTATCTAAGAAGTGAACATACACACACACACTACTTTACACACACTCAAAAATGTATTACACTTACCCCTTTATGAAACAGCAACATTAAAAAAATGTAAAACAAGTGAGAAGTACAGAGAGGGTCCTCTTGGAATTTGTTTTAAGGCTGAAAAAATGCTGTAATGCAATAGACTAGACAATATTAATGGGAAATGTAAATTGTAAGTCCCTCTACTCTTTGCAGCACAGCTATTTATTAGAAGTGAAATGGCAAAGCTATGACTTCATATGCATGATATACTGAACGAATATCAATAATCTTGAAACAGAAGGGTGTCATGATTTTAAAAAAAAAAATCACAATTTGATTGCCTCATGTATGACAATTGTCACTATAGTTTGCTTATTCAAAAATTTCAAACAAATGACTTGAAAGTTTAGGCCCATTTTTGACCTTTTGTCCAGCTATTCTACAAATTTGTATACTCATGTACACTCTCTGATGAAAACCTATCACAGAAATATGATATGGTTGCTTTGATACAGAATTCTCCAACTATATGGCCCTTCATTATAACACAGTTCCTGTTATAAGGTGAGTTTGGTACCAAGTCCCATTTCATTAAGTGATTGTAAAATTATATGCATCATATAAGGCAGTGTCACTATAAAGCAATATACTTCAAGGCTCCCATGAACAGTGGTATAATGAGGGAGTATTGTAATTACAATGAATTTATCTTTGTGACAGGAGATTTTGCATAAGTGTAAATTTATAGTCGATTTAATTTTCATGAGTTTTGCAGCTTGGTCACAAATAGCCAAAAAAGTTAACAAATAAAATAAATTCATGAAACGGAATAAAATGATTGCCAAAATTAAAAAAAAAAAAAAAAAAAAACAAACAAACATGCAATTTTAAAAAAAAAATGCTAAAACAAACAAGCAAAGATGCAGGACAGAAAGACAGACAGATGGAAAGCTGGTCACTAAATATTTCATCTTGTTTTTGAAGAAATTTGTTGCAAGCAGACAAAAAAAGTTGATTAAATCTACCTCCTCTACTTTCTCCAGTTCTAAAGGGAAAATAAAAGCATAATAACATTTCAGCATGAAATGCATCACAGTAAATTTTTTAGCATCATGCAACAAAAATTGTTCTGAGTTTTAACTTGATGTGAGGATATACAGTGTTCCCACTTTATAACACTGTTCATGACAGCCATAAAAGTGACCCATGATACAAGTGAGGGAGTTTAATACTGAGGTATGTTCTAACAAGGTTATGTCATCATACTGCATAAAAATACAAAAATGGGGTATTTAATTATGTGTAATCACATTATACTTGATTTTCATTGGCCAGGAACTAAAATGAAGTTAAATAATTCAAGTATCAATGATAAAAGAAAAATTAAACAATTTAATGGGATTCATGATCATATCCTCATTATAAGATGGGCAGAGATATACTGAGGAGCTTTAGAGAGAAGGACCATTTAGTAAACAAAAGTCCCATGAATGGCACATACACCTGCCCCATGTTTAATAATTTTCTATGTAGATAACTGAAAATTGTACGCTGAAACCATTTTGTTCTCTTTCCAAGTGACCTTGACCTTTGCCCTTTTGACTCCAAAATCGATAGACTTCTTACTTACCGCAAGTGCAAGCTATCCACAGAGTTTGGGCCAGGTCTGTGATGTAAATCTAATGTTATTGTGAAGAAACCATTTTTTTTTCTTTCAGTCAGTGACCTTAATCTTTGACCTTTTGACCCCAAAATCAAAAGTCTTCTTCCTTACCCCAAGTGCAAGCCATCCACAAAGTTTGGTTGACATATGTCATGTAGAACTAATATTACTGTGAGGAAACCATTTTGTTATTCTTTCAGTCACAGTGACCTTTGATCTTTCAACTCCAAAATCAATAGGTTTCTTCCTTACACCATGTGCAAGCCATCCATAATGTTTGGTAACTATAGACTATGGAGAGCTCCAGTTATTGTGTGAAAACCATTTTTCTTCTTTCAGTCAGAGTGACCTTGACCCTTGATCTTTTGAGCCTGAAATTGATAGGATTTTTTCCTTTTCCCAAGTGCAAGCCATTCACAAAGTTTGGTAACTGTATATGGTGGATAACTAAGGTTATTGTGTGGAAACCAGTTTGACAATGGACAGACATCATAACATAATATGCTCCTCCTTATGGCAGGCATATAAAAACTGGAAGAAGCATGTAGGTTATAAAAATCTTATGCTTTAGAGAAGTACTTTATTATATTCATAAATTCATAAGAGAAGTACTTTATTATATTCATAAATTCATAAGAGAAGTACTTTATTATATTCATAAGTTCATAAAATCCAAGGACATTGCAAATTGGTTCCACTGTACTTTTTGGGAGGTGGGGGTGGGGGTGGGGGGAATGCAGAGGCTCAATGGTTTGCATGCCAAACTAGTGCCAGATGGCCGCATGTTCAAATCCCCCATTGAATCAGCCTGGGTCAGCTGCCATGGTGTGTCCCTGGGCAAGGCATTTAACTCCACTGTTGATATGCAATAAAACACCAAACAAATGAATATAATTTTTTACTTTAACTCTAGTAAACCTTAAGATTTTCCAGACTGATTTAATACACATTTATCAATACTGGCAAAATGAGTTGCAACCCTAAAATATTAAGAAAAATAACATGCACAATAAAAACCAGAAAAAAACTCTGAAAAATACAATGTGCATATCTTTTCACAGTTAGGAATAAACATAAAACTAAAGTACAACATGATCTTGTACAGTAATAGTGTACACCAATAGTATGAAAAAGTGCATTTTTGAAAAACTTCTTTGTATCATATTTCAAAATGCTCTATAAAAATCAAGTGTATAAACATAAACAACTAGAATGAAACACATTCTACTGCATTCTAATTACCATATACAAATGTGAACATTTTGATAAGCATTTTTCCTGTTGTTTAATATTTTTAATAAAAACTGTCATGCAAAACATGTTGCCATAGGAACTGAGTCTATGTACACATGAATGTTGTCACTGGCCATGACTCCTTGAAATTATAGTAAAGTTATTCTTATTTGTAATCCATTTTGGGTAACATAATTAATTGCTCATAAGTTGATTCCAACTGCAAACAAGATAGACCCTAATCTGCCATCGCATAATGCAGATCAGGGTCAATGTTGTTTGTTCTACTGATTACTCCTAACAAACTGCATAGACCCAGATCTGATGGTGCATTATGCAACTGCAGATCTGGGTCTGCGCAGTTTGCAGATGGACTCGATTTATAAGTGAGTATTGGGTATATACATAACATTTTTTCTTTAAGAATTTCACAGCACCTTTAATGATAATTTTAAGGTTGCATGTATCCCACTATAAATAAACATAGGTAAGAAGGTTTACATTTGTGACATATATTTTGTTAACAATAACAATAAAATATTTATTTAAAAGCATTGGTCATACCCTGAATTTGTGTAGCAAAGATTACTTATGCTTGTTCTGGCCAATCTACTAAATGGTTGCCAAGGAAAAAGTCTAATGAAAACAATACTATATTAAAAGTTTACTTGTCCCAAAAGTGCAATATATGACTAGAACTAGTAGGAATGGAGGAATGGGTGCATCATAGTGGGACCCACTGTCGACAATTTGTTCAGCATGACCTTAAACAGAAGAACTTCTTTTGAAATCCAAAGTTTGGAGACAATGTGCATTTTGGGGCCATATCTCTTGTAAATGATGACATGGAATGCTGGGAAATCCAGCTCATTCAAAGTCTCATCAATATATAGGTGCATGATAACTTTGGCTGCAAATCAATATTCTTAAGTTATGCTGTGGAAAGCAAATTTAGAAGAATGGGCAATCAGTTACCATAATTCTTCCAAATTATAATGTGAAATGCAAAAGAAAGCTTAGAAAAATCAGGAGAATTGGCAATCAGGAGATATAACTCCTGTAAATTATGTTGTGGAATGCTGGATATCAAACTAATTAAAGGTCTCGTCAATATAAAGCTGCATGCCAAATTTGGTTGAAATGCAACAAAGCTTAGTAAATTTATGCTGTGGAAACCAAAGTTAGGACTACTGGCAATCAGGGGCCATAACTCATGTAAATGATGTCATGAAATACTGGACATGGAACTAACTCAGGGTCTTTATCAATCTGAAGCCACATGCCAAATTTGGCTGAAATCCAACAAAGTGTCGTTAAGTTATCTTGCAGAAACCTAAGTCCAGATGATGAACAAGAAAAAGGCAATAAATCTTCTAAATGATACCAAACTGTCAAAGAATAGATTGAATGGTTCTTGAACTATGCCAGTTACAAGCAACATCCCACTTAATTATCAAGGGCCATAACTCTATCTAAAATGGAGTTGACCAGACAAAACACATAAAAGGCACATCTTGGTCTATGAGACAATGTACAAAATAAAGTTAAGCAGAATAAGTTGAATGATTTGTGAGCTATGCTGGTTACAAGGATCTGTAGTTGATATGTAATATTTATGGGAAAAGGGCAAATTGGACCTGAAATGAAGAAACCTTTAAAATGCACATCTATGTGTAACAGGAAATTCACCTACCAAATGGCACATGTAAGGTTTGCAGAATTATGCTGGTTAAAAGAAGAGCGAATGAATGGATAGATGGACTGACAGATAGATAGATGGTTGGAAAAAGTGATTACTACAGGGCTCTCACATCTTGATGTGGGCACTACTACTAGATGTACATTATAACAAAACTTTGGCTAAGTCTACAGTAACAAAATATGCAATAATTGAGAATAATTTCTTGGTATTACTAATGTATTTTCTAAGCAATGCATAAATGAGGATAAACCAGGGCTGCAATTGATATAACCTTTTAAGTATAAAATCCAGACTCTATTTTTTGAGAAAATTGCTGCACTAATTGTAAAATATTGAACATTTGCAGAAATATTTACAGAAGAAAGTATGAATGTCTGAAAATTTAATGTAAATGTCATGGCTACTTCAGAGATAGTTGATTCTAAAGTCCAGCTCTAAGTCTTGGATTTGACAGTCCTATGAATTCAATGCCAACTGAGTTACATCTAAGTATCTTTATTAAAGATATTCAGAGAACTTCTATTTTCTTTAACCCAAATTCATAAGTAGGAAATATGGAAACAAACTTGAAATATAATTAGGATATTTCTGTCTTCTGATTGTTTGCATAAATTGCTGTATAGCATGACCTGTCTAAACACATCTTTCAGTAAATAAGGTTATATATAGTGCCATTTCATTAAGGATGCAGGAAGAGATCTATTCTGTTGATTCCATGATAATGACATTTTGTACCATATATACTCACTTATAAGTCAGATCCAACTGCAAATTTCACAGACACAGATCTGCCATCACATAATGCGCAGGCAGATCTGAGTCTATGCAATTTGTTAGGACTAATTAGTAGAACAAACATAGACCCTGATCTGCTGGTGCATTATGTGATGGCAGATCTGGGTCTATGTTGCTTGCAGTTGGACCCAACTTATAAGCAAATATATAAGGTATGTCCATTCAGATTCCCAATTATTCAATTCTGCAAACTTTAATTTTTTGCTGTAATAGAATTACATTTCCCATGTGTAATTCAGTTCAAATGTCAACATTTTCTTTAGCTGACATTATAGTAGCAGTTTCTTAATTATTATGGTAATATTTTCTGTCCATATTTCTCAGTCAAGGCTTCCATTGGTGAAACAGCTCTCTGAAAACTTCAGTAACAGCCACATGCATCAAGGTTATTTGATAAAATTCAGCATAAAGACCGATGATTTTGGAGCTGGCTGGAAGATCTCTATGCATCAACATTGAACTTGTTCTAAAGTGTATCACTGATTCTCTGCCAGCAAGCTGGCAGATGGACACAATTCCTCATAGAAACCTTCAACAAAAGAGAATAAAGAAAGTGAATCATTCATATAATGTATATGTTAAATGGTCAAGTGTGACTATTTTGGAGAAAGCAACATAAAAACTATTCTAAATAAATTCAAAATTATTTGGAAACTGAATTTGCACCACTCAGAGATAGAGAGAGAGAGAGAGTGTTGTGAGTAGACAGCAAATCTCAATATCAGCGTTTACACAAAGATATACTGACTTATAAGTCGAGTACAATTGCAAACTTCACAGAGTCAGATCTGACATCACATAATGCACTGGCAGATCTGGG
Organism: Margaritifera margaritifera; assembly: GCA_029931535.1. NCBI lineage: Eukaryota > Metazoa > Mollusca > Bivalvia > Unionida > Margaritiferidae > Margaritifera > Margaritifera margaritifera. Next base: position 2,581,685 of record JAQPZY010001504.1, read on the forward strand.
TCTATGCAGTTTGTTTGGAGTAATCAGTAGAGCAAACAACATAGACATAAATCTGCTGGCACATCATGGGATGGTAGATCAGGGTTTGTGTTGCTTGCATTTGAACTACACTTGTAAGTGAGTATATACAATACATGATAGTAAGAATTTAAGCGACAGAGAAATCACTTTTCAGACACATCATTTAGGATTTGTTTCTTTTAAAAAAAATAGCACAAACAGAATATCTGACATAGCAAATTTTACCCAATGCACACTCTGAACATCAACACTGTTGCATAATAAATGTAGGTCAAAGTGACTAATGTTTTTTTGTGCAACTGTAGTGATCCACAAGGTACAGTGTTTCAGGATTATTTCCAGACATATTGCGGCATACATAAATATTTGTGGCAAACTATATCCATCAACATAAATGTCTAAAAATGAAGTTTGATTTATCTTATTGACTTTTAGGCCTATCAAATGCCATATATACTTGCTTAAAATCTGGGTCCAACTGCAAACAACATAGACACAGACCTGCCCTCACATGATACTCTGGCAGATCCATGCCTGTGTTGTTTGTTCTACTGATTTGTCCTAGCAAACTACATAGACCCAGATCTGCAGGCACATAATGTGACAGCAGACTGGGTCTATGCAGTTTGCAGTTGGATGCGGCTTAGAAGCAAGTATAAATGGTATATATATTCAGAACATTGAGGGGAAAAAAAAGCTTGTGAATCTTAAAAGTTAAATAAGAATGAAGTTGTTTTAAATAAAACAAGTTTTTGTTGGAAATATTTCAGAATATTCACATATTTGTTATGCTACATCAAAACGTGTGTCTAGTCATAATGTCCACCATTTGTATTCTGTACATTTCTTGTGGTTAAGGTACATTAAATAGAGGATATTTTCTTTTCCTATGTTAATACCGGATATATTTCATCGTGTGGTACACAAAACATGATATTTTAATGAGTGGCAAAGCCATGAGTTAAAATATACCGTTTTGGGTACCACACGATGAAATATATCCGGTATTAACATAGGAAAAGAAAATTTTCTTTTTATTATATACCAAAGTTGCTCCAGAATCGAAGCTTAGAAGATTAAACTCACTATTCATCGCCACACTCCACCCCCACCCACCCCTTTTGTCGTAAATTCACCTCACTTTCATAGGCTGGTCATATAAATATCAGTGCCTTAAGATAGCGGTATGATTGGGTTGACCTAATCTGTTGCAGTAAATTATATTTTTGACATTTTATAAACTATTTTATCATATTTGACCACAAAGCAAGTCCGATTCATCAATGCATCACAGCGGGTTTATCATTGTTGTCAAGGAAGTAAGGGGAAATAACTTCATAGAGACACGACTAAAATTTCGTCTGCAAAAATTAATTTCCATGTCTGAAATGTAATGCAGTTTCTATTTATTTGTTCAGCTCACAAAATGCTCGTTTTTGTTGCTGCAGGTATAACTTTTGTAGGCACACACAATCCAGCGTCCCATGGCATGATGGGAAATCTTATATTTTCACATGTGAAAATAAATATAAGGATATATTTTTCACATGTGAAAATATAGGAATGAAAAAATATGAAAATTATTTCGCCAATAAGTTTCCATATTTCACACTAAAGTATATAATAAACATCTGAATTTTCTACTTAACAAATTAGAATTAGTAAGAATTATCAGCTTTGACAGATGGTTCCTACTATTTTCTATCTAAAATGTAGAACTTATGATTGTTTTGGTTTCAGTACATGATAGGCTATACATGGTGGCCAGTATATTTGGTGGAGAAAGAACCCGGAAAGACCCATGGAAGAACCACCAACCCATGGGAAGCTACAGGCAAGCTTTCTCACAAACCCTCATTGGCTGAGCTGAGACTTGAACCCCCGTGGATAGAGGTGAGATGTGAGTGATCTGTAAAGGTGAGTGCCTTAGATCACTCAGCCACCCGTGGCCCATTGAACTTATGAAAATGTTGAAAATAAACAGCAGATGTCATCCAAAATGAGTATTAAAAAAAACAGTACTCACAAGACTAAAATGTTCTCTATATAATTTGAATGCTTTTAATTTATTCAAATGAGAAAATTCATGGACATATAATGTACTTTCATGCAAAATATAAACATATCATATTGTAGCCATATTACAATTTTTCATTATTTGGCTGCCTTGATATTATGAGCAAAATGTTTGTATGTGATTAATATAATTATTTAAACTTTGACTCTGTCAGCTTAGTTTTTATGAAATTATATTTTTACTGGTTATCTTCATCAAATGCCATTCTCTTGTCAAATACCACATAAAACATGCCTTTAAATGTGTTATGCTTTATGGCACAATATCATGTGCAACATCACTGTGAAAATACCAAGGTAACATTCTTGTACTGAAAATCAAGATTTACATTATAACAAGATACTCAAGTGGGTCTGAGATCATTCACCAGGCTGACATCTGCCTAACAGCCAAATATAAGAGCAGTTGGCCAAGAAATCTGGATCAGTAGAATGCCTACTTTAGAAATTTCTTCCACTGTTGTTGATTGCATATGTATTGAAAACAACTGTTTCAAGGCTTCTCTAGTGTTTATATCTTCATCCATATTTGATGGCACATCAGCATTATTTGTCCAATACTGAAAGGCCTCTATGCCCAGATGCTTTCTGTCAAAGTTAGTAAAATTTTGTTAAGTGTATATTTTTTAAGATAATATTGTGTAGTATTTTTCCATTATTAGCAACATCAGCTATATTTGATACTGGATCTGCATAAAATCTATAAAAATATGAAAGGCCTTCAAGCTAATATACTTTCTGTCAAATTCTATTAGTTGGCTTTTATTAGAAGTCATTAAAAGTGTTTTTATTTTTAGTTGCATCTGCCATAGTTTATGACAAATCAACTTAATTTGTACAAACTTAAAGCACTTCATGCCAAGATGCTTTCCATCAAAATTTGGTCAAATTATGCTGAGTGACTTTTGAGAACAAGTCAATTAGAGAATTTTATATTTTTAATAATGGTAGTCATTTTTTATGGTGAATCTGCATCATTTACAAAAATTTGAAAGCCCTTAATGCCCGAAGGTTTTCTGTCAAATTCTGCTGTACAGTTTCTTTTAAGAAATCATTTAAACTTCTATATTTAGCAATGGTACCATACTTTATGGTAGATCAGGGTCATTTACACACACTTGAGAGGCCTTTAAACCGGGATGCTTCCAATAAAATTTGATCAGATTCTGAGGAGTGGTTTTTGAGAAGTAATTTTAAGATTTGTCTATTTCTTAGTAATGGCAGCCGTATTTGATTGATGGTAGATCAGCATCATTTGCATAAAATTGTAAGCCATCTAGACCAGGATGCTTGCTGTCAAAGTTGGTTTAATTCTGTTGTGCAGTTCTTGACTAGAAGTCATTTTAAAGTTGTTTTATACTTAGTAATGTTGCCCGTATTTGATGGTGGATCTGCATGATTTGTAGAAAATGAAAACCATCTAAGCCATGATGCTTTCTGTAAAATTTGGTCAAATTCTGTTGAGCAGTATTAGAGAAGAAGAAATGTAAAAGGTTTTTTAAATTTTTAGCACTGTATTTTGGTATGCATAATGTGCACATTTTAACCTATTTTTCTTATTTCAAGAGGGTGTGTGCATTTTATAGAAGACCCCCCCCCCCAAAAAAAAAGATTTTTTTCCAGGCTTATCTAACAAGAGGATCATGGCCCTAAAAAGCTCAGTCTGCACACACATCACAGTCTCTCCCTATGAAATATTAAATTTGTTGCATTGTAACTACATTGTTAGCCTTCTGTAAGAAATAACTAATGCTTACAAACTTTGATAGACCTGTTCTTTGAATTTATGCTAACAAACTCAATTCATTTAACATTGTTGTGTAGTTTTTGCTTCATGACTCAACCCGAAATACACATGAGAGATTGATAACTTGTTCATCTATCTGTCATGAATGCTTTCAAGCTGTGCACAATACCACATTATGGTAACATTTATACATATTGTGAAACTAAAGAATAAGTTAATGTATTAAATTTGCAATTTACTTACTTTTCTTTGGAAAATAAACGTAGTTATTAGTTTTATTTCTCTTCCTAAAAAAATCACAGTATTTGATACATTTTTGTGACTATACATTAATCAATGCTTCATTGTCTCAGTGTGGTGTTTGAAGATTATCAGCACTGACTAAAACTCTGATGTTCTATGCATAATTATAATGTACCATCTGGGTAACTTTGCAATTTATTTATTTTTCGTTATAAAATAAACTTGGTTTTTTGTTTTATTTCCAATTTTAAATTGCAGTATTTGATACTTCTTTGTGACTACACAGTGATCATGCTTCGTTGACGTAGTGTGGTGTCTTGAAAGATAATCTGCACCGACTATAGCTTTGATGTGCCTAACATAATTACGATGCACTGTGTAGGTAAATTCTAGCTTGGACACTGAGATATATTTCACAGGTGTCATATTAGTCCAAATAAGTATAAATACTGGACCTGAATTTTCACATAGCATCTTGTGTTCGATCTTGAATCTAGACGAATATAGTCAAAGTATCAAGAAACTCATACAATGAGAGACAAGCTAACCATCATAGCTATGTATAAGTATTAAATAACAATCAGTGTACTAGCTAAAATGGCGGAATATTGTTTCATGACAAAAATGGATAGAAATCATAAAGCTTTTTAATAGTAGGATATGGCTTAACGAAGTTTTTCACCTCATGCTGGGTTGAAAATCAGGGAGCATGTTATACATTAGTGCATTTTACACACACCAAAATACAGTAATGGTACCCATATTTCATGGTAGATCTGCATCATTTGAACAAATTGGAAAGACCTTCATGTCATAATGCTTTGTCAAATTTGGTCAAATTCTGTCGAGGTGTTTCTCATAAGTTGTTCAAACATTTTTATATTTTTTGTAATGGTGGCCATGCTGGTTGACAGATCAGTATTCACTGAACAAATCTGAAAGGCCTTAATGCCAGAATGCTCTCTGTAAAATTATGTGCAAACTGGTCCAATGTTTTCTGAGAAGAAGACGCAAAATAGCAATTATAAATGTTTGACACATGACAGATGCAGCACAATGGACGACACACAAAGGATGAAGGACCATATGATAAGCTAACTTTGCCTTAAGGCCAGATGAGCTAAAAATGCAATCATTTTTCATGTGTGATTGGGAATAGGGCCGGGGACACCATTTGTGAAAAATTTGATTAACTTAGAATAAAAGTTTAAAGAGTAATGTGTTAAACGTACAAATTCCACATTATTTTTAAATATTTCATTTGGAATTTAGGTCCATTTATATTTGTTTGGGATCTTATTATGGCCTTTGAAGATATCTAAAAGACACCAAAACAAAATCCCTAAAGCTACAGATATCATTTACTCGCAGCATGATCTAATACCTAACATATCACAGATGTATGACGTTAAGGGATGTGCCCCTGGCTCAGAAGTCAGCATCCCATCCAGAGGTCTCATCTGGAGGAATGTCCAAAGTCTTGGGATAGTTGTCAAAATTAGTGCAATCAGCAGGACCTTTCACCTGAAACACAAAACTCATTAATTAATTTCAAAATTACTTAGAAAGGGAAAACACATTTCAAAAGGACCAAAGAAAACATTGTTTTAGGAATTTATTCATATTTTATTCATATGTGACCCAAGTAGCAGTATGAACAATATACTGGTAGTTTTATTGCAATGTAACCCCCCCCCAATATATATATATATATATATATATATATATATATATATATATATATATATATATATATATATATATACCCGGTATATATATATATATATATATATATATTTATATATATATATATATATATATATTTATATATATATATGAATTAAGGTAATTAAGAACATTAAGGCAATTAAAATACAGTCAAACATTGATTACAAAAGTGTTCCCAGAATACATGACCTGTTCTGAATAAATTTATAAGTTATCTGATACCAGTAATTAAGGAAGAACTGAATAACACAGCATCAAAATAAAATTGCTAATGTAGTCAAAATTAAACTCTAATACTTCAGCAAGTACTGGTACATAATATCATAACATATCAAACAAGAATTGTTCAGCCTATTATCAATTAAGACCATGCTTAGACATTTCTACAAAAAATTTAGTACTTTTCAGATCCCCCCCCCCACACACACTTTTTCTGTTCTAGTATTTATTCTTGTTTTCTCATTTGTATATATTACATGGCTGAATTATTTTTCCCATCATTCCATGTGAGACCAAGCCCCAGTATTACAGATGTGCATCCCAGGTTCTCTACTCCTTACCAACTTAATCCCACCCCACTTACATGTATCACTTCTCGATCTAACCCATGGTGCTGTTGTTAATCTAAGGTTTGTCTCCAAAAAAGGAAGTTAATACAGGAGGCTACCAGTTTAGATAAAACAAAATGTAACTAATATAGTATGTCCCACTAGGTAATGGTAGCAAAAATAAACGTACTTCAATAAGGCATTTTTTTTACCACTGATTACCGATTTCATTTCATATCCAATCACAAGTATTGGAGACAGGCTACAAACACACAGCAAACTAGCTTCTGGTATATAATGTGCAATACACAGTATGTGCAGTCAGTCAATGCATTATCAAAATCTGACAACTAGGCAAGCATATCTCATATAACATATGCTATTGTCAACATCATATTTCCATATAGCATTATATACCGGTAAACAATGAAGCTAAAATCATGACCTTCAAAATCTAGCAACTAGGCAAACATATCTCATATAAAATATGCTATTGCCAACATCATATTTCCATATAGCATTATATACCGGTAAACACTGAAGCTAAAATTATGACCTTCAAAATCTAGTACACTAAACAGACTCAACTCATAATCATGCAGCACAAAAATTGGACTCTTATCTATTATAATTGGAACCTCCATCTATACTCACTTATAAGTAGAGTTCAACAGTTACTGCAAAACACAGACCCTGATCTGCTGCCCCATAAAGCGCTGGCAGATCTGGGTCTATGTTGTTTGTTCAACTGATTACTCCACACAAACTGCATTGATCCAGATCTGATGGTATATTATGCAATAGCAGATCTAGGTCTATGCAGTTTGCAGTTGGACTTGACTTAAAAGCAAGTATATACATTACATTATGAGAAACTTACTGGTACCTGTTATGTAAGAAATACAGATTTTAAATGACTGCTCATTAAAAATAAAATCAATGAAAGTTTTTTAAAAAAGTTCTACCTTTTATTAGCCTTGGTGAGCAAATGATTGAAATATGCACAAATTTAAGATTGTATTTATCACATGATGAAACATCCCTGATTTTATTCAATAAAAGTGCAAATGAGTCAAGTGAAATTATTTATAAGTACCTTCAGATGCCTCAGACATTAGGTGTTTGAATGTCATTTAAAACACAATGATTTGGTATTTTTGTTAGAAAATGTGAAGTGGATTAAAGAAACATAATATTGATGAGGTCATGTGATAATCCAGCATGTGCATGCCCAGTAAAGATTCTAATTCAAAATAATATTATGGTTTACAGACATTTAAAAAATATGGAACTTTATTGCATGTAACTTTTTAACTTCTTTTGAATAAAATTAATTAATAACTTAGTCCAAATCAGAGTACTATGACTGCAAGGATACACCCATGTACTGTCCAGTCTTAAAATTTGCCTTCCTTTTATATGACTCTAGCCTGGGTCACCCAGCCCACATTGGCTTTCATCACTATGACATTTATCAAAATTGGGAAATAGAGTTTTCTTCTTTACTATGATTAAATTACAAATATCATATATTTAATGTAAAATTGTTGTATTGATATAAAATATGACCCGTAATCTTAAAAAAGGAAAAACTTATAGAATAATTTGTTCACATTGTTTTTATCTCTAACTGTTTATCTCAAATGACAACTGTAGCTCCAATACATGAGAATGGGAAAGTGAGTGTACAAGTTATGTCTGATTTAAGAATTTAGGTTTTGGTGCTTTAAATTTTTGGTTGGTTCAAATTCAGGGCTGAAAAGATAAAGATCAAACTGATGGGGGAAAACCGTTTTTTTTTTCTCCTTGCAGAATCAGGATGACACACCCTTTCCAAAAACATTAAGTAATTTCCTCAAAAGGCTGGGTGAAAACAGTATGAATGAATGCATCACTTAGTATAAACAAAATTTAGGTGGTAGCCAAATGCAAAATGGCTTCATTTTTGTTGCTAGCTAAACAAAATTTCCGAAACACGTTTTAAGACCATATGGTAAAAATTATGGTTTTACTGCCAATGAATGTAGTTTCCAAAACATGACCTTGATCTTTAATGACTGGAATGTTTTGGTTTAGTATAGCAAGATTCAGTGCAATATGATTATAAATGATTCAGTTGAAGCCTTGGGTTGCAACAAATTCACAGATTGACAAAACTTACACTGTGACATCTCATTTTCTTCAACATTTCTTTACAGGCAAGGCATTTTAATGATTGGGGGAATATGCCTAATTTGATTTAAACTTCCTAGATTGGCTGTGAAAATTGCAATTTCCACCCAAAAAAATCTGAACAAATTTGTGAAGGAATGTCTTTGAAATATTAATTAAATAGAATATTAAAAAAGACATGTAAAATCTAATTTAGAAATACAAACCTATCCATTCTATGAAATACAACTGAAAATCTCACTTATTGTGAATTTATTTGTATCTGTGTGGTAATAACTTTTCTTAAGTTTTTGGTTGCTATGGAATTTCCAACATAACATTTTTGCGATAAATGCCATTTCTGCCATAGACATATTTTTAAAAAGTACTACGGAAAATACAAATGTCTGCAAAACCACACAAAATTATGTCCGCAAAGATAAATGAATTCACATGTAAAACAAGTCTTGTCCAAGAAGTTCCTTGAGAGTGAAACAGTTCCAGATTGGATAATTAGTTCTATTTTCCATTTGTAAGTGTGTGGATACTTTTGTTTTGGTGACAATAGATACATATAAACAAAATAGCAAAATAAGAAATCTTAATTTACAGCAAAACTCTGATAAGCTATCAGTGCCAAGTCTGGTTGTGCATCTAAAATGTTCTTACTAGCTTCCACAAAAACATGTTTCATTACTAGGCTTATAAGTTTAAACAAAAAACAAGATCACCAAAGCTACCCCACCAAGATTTGCCTTCAGCTCTGTTTACAGGTGACAGCAACATAGCTGGCATAATGGGATTGTTTGATTCATCAACAAGCAGGGGCAGATTGCTTTGTTCACACTCAAACAATTGTGCAATAATTAGAACATGGGAGTTGTCAATACCAGTATAATGCAAAAAGCATGCAACACTGACTTTATAATACTCATCAATGAATATCAGTCATGCACTTCTGCTGATTGTTGAGAGCTCACTGGTTAGTATGCTGGATTTGAGACCAAAATATTGCAGGTTCAAATCCCACCATCGGATCAGCCTGAATTGGCTACTGTGGTGTGTTCTTGGCAAGACACTTTACTCCAGTTACCTCAGCGCTAAATAACCTATTTGTGTTGATATGCCGTAAAACACCGAACCAAACTGAACCCATTGAATGTTGTGTGCCCTCAGCATTGTACTGTATTAGCAACTCACAAGGCACTATAGTGCTATACACAACTGGTATGCATGTTGACTGCTGTCAATCCTATTTAAAACAAAAAACATGAGGCCCATGTGGGTCTGATATAGCTCACCTGGGTTACATAACTTAAAAGGTGACCATTTCACTAAGCAGTCTGGTGTAGTATTGTAAGAACACAACCCTATTTAAACTATCTTCCAGCCTTTATATCCTGTTGATTTTACCTATTTTGCTATAGTCTGATAAAAACTGCTTCAAAGATAAAAGCATAATTATTATGCATAGATCTCACTCATAAATGAATTCAACCAAGATATTGATGATGCAAACCTATATACAAGGTTTTATCAAAACTGGATGAGAAAATATCGTCTCAAGAGAGGTTATAGTCTGAGCCAATGAGATGCAAGATCACCTCATGGATCTCATTTATGACAGAACCCTGTCTGAGATCATGGTAATTTTAACTTATAATTGCCAAATTTGAGCATATTTTTAACCAGCATTCTGTCTCCAGAGTGATAACAACATATAAGGTATAGGAATTGCTAATTCTGACTATGTCAAATTAAATGAAAAAAGCTAGAGCTATCAGTGATGGGTGAGTTGTAAAGTGCACCACTCACTGCAATTTGCTCTGTATTGCCTTAAACAGAGGAACTTGTTTTGGAAAACCCAAGTTAGGAGAAGACTGGTATTCAGTGGCCATGACTCTTCTATTTTATGGGATGGAATGTTTGAAATCCAACTCTTTCAAGATCTCATCAATACATGAAACATCCCATGTAAAGATATGAAATTGATTGACAAGGGCCATAACTATGTCCAAAATAGAGTATATGAGATGAACCCATGAAGGCACATCTAGTTCTATGAAACAATGTTCACATCAAATGACCATTATCAAAAAAGATGGTATGATGTGAAAGATAATGGTAGCCTTACAAAAATTAATGGCAGTTTAGTGTTAGTAAATGCAAAGCTGACAAAATATGTTTTTATTATAAAAAAATGAAAGAAGAAAAATGACAGAGACTGTACAAAGTGTAAGTAGAACCCAAATAACTTACTGTTACTGAAATAAAACAGTTGGTAAAGTCTAGAAATGTGAGAAAATGAAGGAAATGGGGTCACTCACAAGAACGGGATGGGAATTCATATATTTAGCAACTTTACATTATGTTTAATGGTTCTTGAGCTATGGTGATTTCAAGCAACATTCCAAGTTTCCATGTGAAGACGAGAATTTGCTCAACAAGAGTCATAAATTGGCAAAATGGAGTTGATGAGACAAATCATACATAGGTTTATGAGTCAATGTTCTTTCATACTGTGTAAGAATATGCTGAATGGTTTAAATATGCTGAATGGTTCTTGAGCAGTATTCCAATTACAAGTAACATCCCATGTGAAGCTATGAAGTTTATTGTCAAGGGCCATAACTCTATCCAAAATGGAGTTGATGAGACAAAACCCATAAAAGGCATGTCCAGGTCTATGAGACAATGTTCATAGCAATTTACATCAGAATATGTTAAATAGTTCTTGAGCAATGCCTGTTACACACAACATCCCAATGTCATACCTGCCAGATCAAGACATGTCACACGAAAAACAAATCCTTTTACTCCCAAACCCCCCAACACAGCTGCGTTTATAATCTTTTTCTAAAAAGGCAGAGAGTGAGAGACCTTTCTTTACACCACAATATATGCATGTAACCTGTGCCCTGTTAAAAAGTAAACTGTCACGATTCATACAGGTTCATGCTTAATTCTCATGGAAAACTATCACCACTGGGTAGTTTATGATAGGTGAGTAAAAAATAAAGCTGGTCAGAGATAAACAACCACCATTCCACAGATTACTTACCTGACTGACAATAGCTAGGTTGATTTTGTGTTTGATAGTCCTTTTAGCATTGCTATTGGAAAGCCCATGAGGCTAATTTGGATAGGTAAAGTACATAAGTGGACCAACCCAAATCATTTGAAGTTTGGTAAATGAGAGATGGGTTTTGAAGAAACAAAAGTTATTACACCCTGTTGCCTGGAATAGGATTGTTTAAGCTATAACTCCATCCAAAATGGAGTTGACCAGACAAAACCCATAAAAGGCACATCTTGATCTATGAGACAATGTACACACCAAACTGCATCAGAATATGTTGAACAGACCCCGAGTTATGCTGGTTACAATGATCCTGCTGTCAGTGGTGTACTAAGGGTAAATGACACCCGGGGCAATGATCATGGCCCAAAGGGCCAGAATACAAGGCCTGAATTTTTATCAGCTGTTTTGGCACTCCAAGACCTCTGGCGCCCAGGGCAACTGCCCCATGGGCCCACTTGTTAGTATGCTACAGCCTGCTGTAGTAGATATTTAGAACTGATGGGAAAAGGATAATAACTCTGTCAAAACTGGACCTTCAAAGATGAAACCTTTTAAAGGCACATATAGATGTGATAGCTATTCACCTAAAAAATGGAATCCAATTATGTGTAAGGGTTGCAGAGCTCTGGTGGTTACAAGAAGTGTGAACAGAGAGATAGAGGGACTGATGGAAAGACAAATAGAAAAAGCAATTACTATAAGGCCCCCACCTCTCAATGCAGGACCCTAATAACAACCTCAGCCAATCAGATTGAAGATTACCTCATAAATATGTGTATGACTTGCTCATAATCAAACTTATATAACATCTTGATGATATTAGACAATTTAATAAGCTTGATCAAAATCTCAGATCAGAAATAGAGTTGCTAGAGTATAGACAAGCTCAGCCAATCAGATGCAAGATAACCTTATGGCTCTTGTATATAAGCATACTCATCTGAGATAAAAGCCAACTTAGCAAGTTTGATCAAATCCTATAAGAAATAAACAAGTCTAGAGTGGTAAAAAGCTTAGCCAATCAGATGCACAATCACCTCATTATTCTGCATGGCTACACTTTGTTATAAATGTTGTGAAATCATTTCAAGTGTGGTCAAAATCAGACCAGAAATTTGGCGATTCCAGAGTGGTAATAAGCTCTGCCAATCAGATAGAAGATCACCACTTTCATATGTATGGATCTCGCCCATTATTGAATTCATCTGAGATCTTCATGATATAAGCCTATATTCCAAATTTAATAAAAATCGGATAATAAATAAAGATGGACTCCAGAGTGGTAACAAGCATGGATGCATGATGGATGCAGGGCCATACCATAAACTCACTTGACCTTATGATATATATGTCAAGTGTTCTCTTCTAAATTGTTGTCCTTTGCATTTTTATATTTCAGGACAGATTACATATGTATTACAATTGTTGATGGATCAAACACACTCAAAAGGGCATGTGCCAGTCAGGGTTTTAGGCAGCTGCAGAAGGAATAAGCAGCAGGAAATCAGGTATAGGTACAGACTGTCTCCCTTGCAATTGCAGCTAATGATGGAATGTCATTGTTTAAAATCATACTAGCGTAATGTGAAACTTCTAAGATAATCAACTCTGCTTTAAAATGCTGTAAATTGATTATGCAAGAGGTAACATTTTTGATACATGTATTTCCTGAATTTCACTTTTCATATGGTTGATTCCAATTTCAAGGTGTGCTGATAATGATAAAGATGTCCAATATTTACAATCATGTGCAATAATTCAAGAAAATGGCATACAAGTATGTGTAAAGGTTGCAGAACTATGCTGGTTACAAGAAGTGTGAATGGATGGACAGACAGACAGACAGACAGGCTGACAGAAATGGTGATTGTAGGGTTTCCACTTCTCAATGTTGGCCCATAATAATAAATAAATCAAGTTCAATATGCACACTGCAAAGGATTCATTGATAGCCAATTTTATGTCCAAAGATGTCCATAACTCAAAATTTGTTCCCATCATATGAAAATTAAATCTGGCTGTCTAAATATGAAAATGACTCGAGTAATTCAGCAAGTAAGCAAAACTACTGGAAATCATTTAAGATCTAGTTGTTTATCCATAAATGACCGCATTAAAATGATTTTGGGACATTTGAGCAAATAGACAGATGGACCATCTGGGGCAGAAAGATGACTTTAAAGCAAGATCTCAGTCAGCCTCATGCAGTGAAGGCATAAGAGTGCCTTGATTACACCAACATAAATACACCATATATGCTATTTCAGTATGAATACTGGGTGTAAAGTGTGGACTATTCTATTACAAAAGGGTGACTACTGGGATTCACTATCACATGAAGTCCCTTATGAGTACACCAAAGAATTCCTAGACTGGTTCCCTATTGCAAAAGACTGTATTCATGAGAAAAGTTTCTGAAGAAGGATCTGCATGGTGGGTGAATTCCATTGGATAGATATATAGGAGACAGGGAAGACAAATCTTGCTGGGGTAGCTGGGTGGTACATCAAATGCTTTTGCTGATGCTGGGTTTTTTCTAGCAGCAAATGCTGTAATAAATTTCATTCATTTCTTACCTTCCAGTTTATTAGACTAAGGCCCTAGCATGAGATAAAAAAAATAATCTTAATTTTGCTTATGAAATTACGTGTTCTTGTACCCTGGGGATTAGTACTCTTGCTAGAAATTGGTAAGCATTGATATTCTAAATCTGGCATTAAAAAAGGATGCATTTTTGGGCATGAAATGTGATTCATGAAAGTAGAATAAAGGTGGTTTTTTGCAAACTTGGAGTGAAATGTTGTACTTTTCATACAAGAGTATAAGAAACAGTGTCATTACAAAAATTTGTGGCACTGTAATGTCATGCACTTTCCAAGTTCCTTTTTAATAGTAGTGACTGTTCATTCGACATTCAAAAGGTATATTTGTTTGAGAGGGCGGGGAGAGAAGATTAATATTAAATGTAGCCATATTCATGCAATCATAAATTAGGTGTAGACCTAATTTTCAGCAGGATCAAATTTGTGAAATACAATCAAGAAAAAAGAGTGTTTGTATTGGCAGAAAACCGAGAACAAGGAGTGTTTTTAAAAAGAATGGAACAAGCACAAGTGCCAACTTCTAACAAGAGTTCCTTCTCCACGAATGGTACAAGCAATAAAAGGGCCTTGATAGCACAGTGGTACACACTCCATCCTGCTCATCCCTTCTCCAGGAATGGAATAACACTCCAAAAAAGGGCCTTGACAGCAAAGTGGTACACTCTCCATCCTGCTCATCATCTTTTCAAATAGCAGGCTAATACTGAGAGCTTTGTCAATATAACACTTTAATGTTGTTTTATTCTTGCAAAGCAAGATGGCTCAAATTCAAAAGTCAAAGGAATTACATGTGTTTGGAGTGCTAATATTTTCTTAACAATACACTTGCTTTGGACTTCTGCAATGATTCCTGGAGACTGCATGTGCAAGAGTAAGTGGCTGCCAATACAGAATTTCTAGTTTTCTTCACCTCAAAGACCATTTCAGACCACTGCCTTTACCATTAAAGAGTACTTTATACAAGTTGATAGAATTTATTGTACACTGAAGTATGTGGAATGAGGTGTCTCACCTGTGAATAGCATCATTATTCTGCATATGCCAGCAAGACAGGAACTACCAGCATATCAGGGTACAAACATTAGACATATATTAATATTGTACCAAAGTTACAGTTAATAAAGCATTGACTGATGTTGAAAATATGTGTCTTTGAAAGACTTTAAAATCGCATTTTAGCACTGTTGATATGGACACTGCAACTACCAACGTCACCGCTGATGGCAGAGAAGTGACATCTATGTGACACCAGTCACAGGCAAGACATTGAAGTTTAAATTTAAAAAATATATAACAGCAAGTAGTCAGTAATGGGTTCAGTGCTCTTTATGTTCACTTTGAAACCAAAAATCTGTTGTGTTAACATATATCAAATATGGAATGAACTGAGATATGCATTGTTTAAAATAAATGCAAAAACCTCACATATAATACAGTACTCCCTGACTATAATGCTGTTCAAGGGAGCCATAAAAGTGTACTGTGTTCTAGTTAAGGTCACCTTATGGTGGAGTACATTATACATACATGTATTATTACTATTACATATTGTAATGGGATCTATGACCATACCTGCCTTATAAAAGAGACAGTGTTATATTGAGACACCTTATAGTGGGGTACATTATACATATTATTACTATTATATATTGTAATAGGATCTATGACCATACCTGCCTTATAAAAGAGACAGTGTTATACTGAGACACCTTATAGTGGGGTACATTATACATATTATTACTATTATATATTGTAATGGGATCTATGACCATACCTGCCTTATAAAAGAGACAGTGTTATACTGAGACACCTTATAGTGGGGTACATTATACATATTATTACTATTTATACACAACAAAACACAGATCCAGTTAAGTTTTTATTTATAATTAAAATGTTTGCCTAGGGGGACTGTCTGCTGCTACTGATGAAACTGTTTTGGTTCATTCTGTCAGTGAGTGATTCAGCAGTTACTGAATGGCACAACGTGGTTGTACAGAGGTCACAGCTGGGCTGTGAAACTCCCTGACAGAATATTACATATTGTAATGGGATATATGACCATACCTGCCTTATAAAAGAGACAGTGTTATACTGAGACACCTTATAGTGGGGTGCATTATACATATTATTACTATTACATAATGTAATGGGATCTATGACCATACCTGCCTTATAAAAGAGACAGTGTTATACTGAGACACCTTATAGTGGGGCACAATATACATATTATTACTATTACATAATGTAATGGGATCTATGACCATACCTGCCTTATAAAAGAGACAGTGTTATATTGAAACATCTTATAGTGGGTACATTATACATATTATTACTATTACATATTGTAATGGGATCTACGACCATACCTGCCTTATAAAAGAGACAGTGTTATATTGAGACACCTTATAGTGGGTACATTATACATATTATTACTATTATATATTGTAATGGGATCTATGACCATACCTGCCTTATAAAAGAGACAGTGTTATATTGAGACACCTTATAGTGGGTACATTATACATATTATTACTATTACATAATGTAATGGGATCCATGACCATACCTGCCTTATAAAATGGGCTGTGTTATACTGAGGTGCTTTATAGTGAGGGACCATTGTATGCAGTAAAACTTTATTAAACTGATTGTCTCAGTGTCAAACCCAACAAGTACAGGGAACAGATTCCTATATTATTCTTTGAAGTGATTTAAATTAATTCAGATTCCTCTCAAATCTATTTGAAAGAGGTGGAAACTTAAGTGTATGGATTAATAGGGTTTTACTGTACATGTTCCTTATTTTGAAATAATTTTTCCTTTACAATGCTTATCCTGGATAACTTGGTAAACTATTTCACCCCATGAAGACATATTTGATTGTAGTTCCTGACTCTTGTGATATGGGAGAAACATAAGAGCACTGTACCTCACTTTCAATGAAAAGCACTCTAAAGGGAAGTGAGACGAGGGTCAAGATGGTGCGATTCAACAGGTTATGTACAAAACAGCAAAAAGCAAAATGAGGAGGACCAAAGAGTAATCTCCTGTAAATTTAAAAAAACTTTTCTTGAGCATAACAGTTTCACAAAATTTACAAGAAAACTAATTCAGGAAAATTGTATTCGCGTTTGTAGCACTACAAGTATACAATAGGCAGACTATCAATTAACAAATTTATAAGAATTTAATTTGCCACAAATATGCTAATTTCATCAATTTCATATAAATTTCATGAAACAAAATATTGATCTACAGTATTGAAGCATGAAAATAGTTTTGGGGACAAGATCTTCTTGAGATCACATCAAAGTGAAGGTTCTTTGGTTTAAAATGTATCACAGTAGTGATACACTTGGCATTTTTATTTTTTCAAGATGGCAAAATCATGAAAGATTACTTGTGTAAAGTGATCATAACCAGGAAAACAAGCTGTCTCCTAAATTTATCAACTGTGTCATACATCTAGACTTATTGCATTTTTTCCATGAATTTTTCTTCTGTCAGGAAAATTTTCTTCTGTTAAAATCAAGGCCTGAAATAATGTTGGGTGTCTATTGAAAACTTCGGGGTATTTTTTCAAGAAAGGTAGTGACTGGTGTGTCGTAGAATACAATGGAAAGCAAGAGCACTGTGAACGGCACATTATACGCTGCCCCTGTGTTTATTAGTTCTCAATGAAGACACTAGAACTGTATGGTTCACTTGAGAGATTACTGATCATTATGGATCTCAGTGACCTCAATCTTTGGTCAATGTATGCAGTCTTGAACTAAATTTAATATGCAGAACCCTGCACCAAAAATTAATGTGCAGAAACCATGATTTTCATATTAGACTTACTATGACTTTCACCTCTAACCTTCAGACCCCAGAATATAGGTTTCTTTATTACCTTAAGTGCAAGTCATCCACAAAGTTTCGTCAAGGAACTTACTCTAGAACAAATGTTATTCTGCAAAACCCATTTTCCTTTGAGCCACAATGACCTTGACCTTTGATCTTTTGACCCACAAATCAATAGGCTTCTTTCTTACCAAACATATAATTATCCACAAACTTTGGTGAAGGTACAGGGTCGATAACTAAAATTTTTGTGCAGAAGCTTTTTTTTTCCTTTCTCAGTCACAGTGATATTAACCTTTGACCTTTTGACCCCAAAACTGATTGCATTCTTCCTTACTCCAGTGCAAGCCATCCACAAAGTTTGGTACAGGTATGTGATGTAGAACTAATGGTATTGTGTGGAAACCATTTTCTTCTTTCAGTCACAGTGACCTTGAACTTTGACCTTCTGATCCCAAAATTGATAGGCTTCTTTCTTACTTTAAGTACAAGCTATCCTCAAAGTTTGGTCAAAATATGTGATGTCTGGTTTTGGTTTGGTTTGGTGCTTTATGGTACAGCAACACAAGGTGGTTATTTAGTGCTGAGGCAATTGGAGTAGAGTGCCTTGCCCAATGACACACCATGGTAGCTGACCCAGGCTGTCTGATGGTAGGATTTGAACTTGCACCCTTTTGGTCATGAGTCTGGCACGCTAACCACTGAGCCACCACAGCTCCCAAAATATGTGATGTAAAACTAATGTTTTTGTGCAGAAACTATATTTCTTTTTTCAGTCAGTGACCTTGTTCATTGACTTTCTGACCCCAAAATCAATAGTTTTTTTTTCTCTTATTCCAAGTTCAAGCCATCCACAAAGTTTGGCAAAGATTAGCAACTGCAGATTGTGGAAAACTTTAATTATTGTGCAGAAACCATTTTTCTTTCTTTCATTCAGTGACCTTGACCTGTGACCTTTTGATTGCAATATCAATATGAATTCTTCTGTACCCTAAGTGCAAGAGATCTAAAAAGTTTGGTCCAGGTCTGTGATGTACAGCTAATGTTATTTTGCAGAAATCACTAAAATAGTACTCACCTAAATTTGAAACAGGCTTTCTTGTGATAAAATCACAAAATTTTATGTCTACAGCAATTACATGCTATATGGTAAATGGATAAACTGTTTTGTACGAGTAATAATTATAAAAAGTTTGTTTAGTTGAATCTTTTTCTAGAACAATTTGAAAAGAATCTGCACATTTAGGCTTGACATTTGGGTTTAAAATCTTCTCTTATAATCTGCCAAATATTCAAACTTTGCAACTGGTGAATGATCCCTATAATAAATGAAATTTGTTGAGAGCAATGTCGCGAGACTTTTCAAGTATCATTCTCCAAAAAAGCCAGGGTTTCAGAGGCATAGCAATAAGATTTTGTGTCTTTACTTTTCTTTCTTTTTTTCTTTTTTGAATTGTATCTTATATCTGGATGAAAGTTGTTAGTAAGAGTTGGTTACTTGATATCTATCAAAGTTAAAAAAAAAAAAGAAACTGTGCAGGGAGTGCTACATAATTTACAGTTGAGTTTCAAGAACATTTTTGTCTTACCTTGGGTTGAATGGGAGGAACCATATTCTTGGTAAGAAGTCCATCCCAGTCAAAGCCTTGGAACCATCTTGAAACATATGATATATCTTTTGTATAAATATTGTATCTATCTTTAATATAAACATGTTATATGTCTTTAATATAAACATATTATATAGCTTTCTTATAGAAATGTTATATAATTTTAATATAAACTTATACATCTTTAATGTAAACATATTGAGATCTTTAATATAAATATATATCATTAATTGAAACATTTATATATCTTTAATATAATGCAGTCTGATAAGAAAAATGAGACTATACAGTAAATCATAATATGTTACATGTAGCATCATTAAATTTTCACAAATACAGTGAATTCATCATGATAGGGACATAATAAATAGATGTACAGTGAATTCAGCCATGTTATGGACATAACAGATACAGTGAGATCAACATGTTATGGACATAACAGATACAGTGAATTTAGCATGTTAGAGACATAACAGAGACAGTGAGATCAACATGTTATGGACATAACAGATACAGTGAATTTAGCATGTTAGAGACATAACAGATATAGTGAATTCAGCATGTTAGGGACATAACAAATATAGTTAATTCAGCATGTTAGGGACATAACAAATACAGTGAATTCAGCATGTTAGGGACATAAATACAGTGAATTCAGCATGTTAGGGACATAACAAATACAGTAAATTCAGAATATTAGGTACATAACAAATACAGTGAATTCATCATGTTATGGACATAACAGATACAGTAAATTCAGCATGTTATGGACATAACAGATACAGTGAATTCAGCATGTTTGGGACATAACAGATACAGTGAATAAAGCATGTTATGGACATAACAAATGCAGTGAATTTAGCATGTTATGGACATAACAGATACAGTGAATTTAGCATGTTATGTACATAACAAATACAGTGAATTCAGCATGTTAGGGACATAAATACAGTGAATTCAGCATGTTAGGGATATCACATATACAGTGAATTCAGCATGTTTGGGACATAACATATACAGTGAATTCAGCATGATTGGGACATAACAGATACAGTGAATTCAGCATGTTTTGGACATAACAAATACAGTGAATTTTAGCATGTTATGGATATAACAGATACAATGAATTTAGCATATTAGGGACATAACAAATACAGTGAATTCAGCATGTTAGGGACATAAATACAGTGAATTCAGCATGTTAGAGACATAACATATACAGTGAATTCAGCATGATTGGGACATAACAGATACAGTGAATTCAGCATGTCATGGACATAACAAATACAGTGAATTTAGCATGTTATGGACATAACAGATACAGTGAATTCAACATGTTAGGGACATAACAAATACAGTGAATTCAGCATGTTAGGGACATAAATACAGTGATTTCAGCATGTTAGAGACATAAATACAGTGAATTCAGGATGTTAGAGACATAACAGATACAGTGAATTCAGCATGTTAGACATAAATACAGTGAATTCAGCATGTTAGAGACATAGCAGATACAGTGAATTCAGCATGTTAGAAACATAAGAGATACAGTGAATTCAGCATGTTAGAGACATAACAGATACAGTGAATTCAGCATGTTAGGGACATAAATACAGTGAATTCAGCATGTTAGAGACATAACAGATACAGTGAATTCAGCATGTTAGAGACATAAGAGATACAGTGAATTCAGCATGTTAAAGACATAAATACAGTGAATTCAGCATGTTAGAGACATAACAGATACAGTGAATTCATCATGTTAGAGACATAACAGATACAGTGAATTCAGCATGTTAGGGACATAACATACAGTGAATTCAGCATGTTAGGGACATATCAGATACAGTGAATTCAGCATGTTAGAGACATAACTAATACAGTGAATTCAGCATGTTAGAGACATAACAGATACAGTGAATTTAGCATGTTATGTACATAACAAATACAGTGAATTCAGCATGTTAGGGACATAAATACAGTGAATTCAGCATGTTAGGGATATCACATATACAGTGAATTCAGCATGTTTGGGACATAACATATACAGTGAATTCAGCATGATTGGGACATAACAGATACAGTGAATTCAGCATGTTTTGGACATAACAAATACAGTGAATTTTAGCATGTTAGAGACATAAGAGATACAGTGAATTCAGCATGTTAAAGACATAAGAGATACAGTGAATTCAGCATGTTAAAGACATAAATACAGTGAATTCAGCATGTTAGAGACATAACAGATACAGTGAATTCAACATGTTAGAGATATAACAGATACAGTGAATTCAGCATGTTTATGGACATAACATACAGTGAATTCAGCATGTTAGGGACATATCAGATACAGTGAATTCAGCATGTTAGGGACATACCAGATACAGTGAATTCAGCATGTTATAGACATAACATATACAGTGAATTCAGCATGTTAGGGACATAACAAATACAGTGAATTTAGCATGTTAAAGACATAAGTTCAGTGAATTTATCATGTTAGGGACATAACAGGTACAGTAAAGTCAGCATGTTAGGGACATAACAGGTACAGAAAATTCAGCATGTTTGGGACATAACAGATACATGGAATTCAGCATGTTATGGACATAACAATTTTGTGAATAAGTGATTCATAATACTTGTTCATATCAATTTAACAGAAAATAATTTGGCTGAATTTTTTGATCAACAGTTATTTCTGAGAAAACTTGGTTGTTAAAAGGAAAAGTACACATGCAGTAAAAAGTCAATAATTCAAACATTAATCACCCCATACTTGTCATTAATAAAATGTATTACTCAATCCCATGTAAAAAAAATTCTTTTAAGTGTTCTTAAAAACTGCAACAACTAAAAACCTTGTCCAAAATAAATCACAACTATATTGCTCATAGAAATTACCAGTACTGTCCAAAATAAATCACCACTATATTACTCATAGAAATTACCAGTACTGTCCAAAATAAATCACAACTATATTACTCATAGAAATTACCAGTACTGTCCAAAATAAATCCCAACTATATTACTCATAGAAATTGCCAGTACTGTCCAAAATAAATCACCACTATATTACTCATAGAAATTAACAGTACTGTCCAAAATAAATCACCACTATATACTCATCATAGTTTTATTACCAATTTAGCAAAAGATCATAAAAACTTCTTTCATAAGCTCAATTAGTGGTGGGCATCTTGGGAAATATGATGTTGTAACTGAGACACCCTTTTCAAACTCTTCTTCATCTTCTCTATCTTATTATTATTATTATTATTATTATTATTATTATTATTATTATTATTATTATTATTACTGTTGCAAAAACACTTACTTGTTCTTCTTAATATCCACAATGCCATTCTTGCCATAGCCAAGTCTTTCTGAGGGGTTGTCCCGACACAGCTTCTTTATCAATACATGAGCATTCCTGCTGATTTTCTTTGGAAACTCTATCACATCAATGCCTTTGAGTATGATATTGTATGTCCGCATTGGGTCAGATCCTGAGAAAGGTGGACTGCAATAGAAACATTACATTCATAAAACAAATTTCCACACACATTTTCTTCATTCTTTAACTTACTGTGAAATCATTTATTTTGGTGATACTAATTTTTTGTGGTCTAACCAAAAAATGCTATTTTGTAGTGACTTTAATTCATGGGTTAATGACATAAATTAGGGTACCGGTATAACAATACTGTGTTTTCAGATTTGATAATGTCTAATGGTGGCTATAATGTCCCAAATTTAGTTTTGTTTGCAACACATTAGAAATGTTGTATGCACTATAGCCCTCTCTCTTTCTCTAATATTGACTGAGTATGAATAATTCTGTGGATCAAAGTTACCCATGAAAAACAAAAAAATTAAGCATTAAAGAAAGAATGATTTCATAGTAGATAATGTAACTATTTGGATTTCATCATATTATATACAAAATAATTTCATTATATTCAATAAACCAATATATCCTCTTCTTCTCGTGATTCCAAGATGAACAATTTAATAAACATAATTTTGGAAACAATGAAACATAAAATATCTTTTAATCAAGTAGATGTTAGAAGAGCTAAGTAGCAGAAAGGAAAAAGTAAATACATTAACCAAGCATATAACTAGGATGTGGGTTTTTTGTTGGTTTTAATGGCACTTTAAATATATTAATGGATATATCATGCTGAGGAAATGGGAGCTAAGTGACTGTCCAAAGGACACACTGAGGCAGTCAACACAGGCTTGCCTGGACAGGTATTGAACCTGTGAACCTTGGATTACAAGTCAGATGCTCTATCAACTGAGCTACTGCAGCTCCCCCTAATAATTTATTTAGATTTGAGTTGCCTCCTTTGACATACAAACTGACATGAAAAGTCAGTTGATCTACCGTTATACTTTGTTTCTAATTTTAGCAAGAACAGAAAGTTTGTTACTATTATTAGTAATATACACTATAAAATAGAATGGACACTATGCCATAAGCATGGTGGAATTGAAATTCCTCCAAGCCAAAAGGTAAAAATGTTCTGCACAATTTCAAGGGCCCAGGCTTTCTGGTCATACAGTACAGGGGACAACCTGGATAGTTTCCAAGAGGGTTGGATTTTGAGCAGAGGGGTGGTTTACTTTGTGTAAAATGGACAGACTTTTTTGATTTATGAATGAAAAGTAAAGTATTTTAACTGGAAAAAGTGGTTTGACTGAACTGTCTGGATCTGCCTATATGCTGGATCTGCCTATATGGTGGTCCATAATGTCATAAGAATCATACATGTCACAAATGTGACATAACACACAGTTACACTAGATACTGCGAATTCATATTTTTTCTTAGGGATGAATTTTTTTGGGGTTTTCCCAAAAATGATATTTACATTGGTATTTAAATTCAGGACTGGGTTCAGAGTTCTATATTTTCCATATGTTGATCATCATTGTTCATAAATTCATGGTTTGTGGAGACTACAAAATTCACAAACTGATACATACTAATAATAGTGAATTCTCAGTGGCAATATTTTTCAGCACAGTAAATTTGTTACAGTATGCAAAAAATCAAATCACAAACCTGTGTTCAGTTAGCGTGGACTTTATGAAACTGGTTGACTGCAAGCAGCTTGTGGCAAGTATCATTCCACTTGTTTTATAGATTTTATATCAAATAAGCACTCATGAAAAAGTATCTATCCTATATGTATGACTAATGATATACAGACTGGTATACACAAAATTACCAGACTCACTCAAGCCTGAACATTAGGTCAAAGTAACAGACTTTTGGTATGGTTGAGTTATTCTCCTTGAGATGGATCCACATGCCAATTTTTATGAGTGTAGGTGAAATAGGGTCCAAGATATTGAGGGCATAATGAAAAGTTAACTTTAAATGCAAATGTCACACAAGCATAAACTTAGGTCACAGTGACCTATTTTTATATGGTTGAGTTACCCTCTTTGAGATGCCTCCACATACCAGGTTTCATGAGTGTAGGTGAAACTGGGTCCAAGACATTGAGGGTGTAACAAATGGTTAACAAAAAACTCAAAAGTCACTCAAGTGTGAAAATTATGTCACAATGACCTAGTTTTTATATGGTAGGCTTACTCACCTTGAAATGCATCCACAGTGCAATTTTCATGAGTGTAGGTGAAATAGGATCTAAGACATTGGGGGTGTAATGAACAGCTGAAATTACAAAAGTCACTCAAACATGCAAATTAGGTTACTCAGACCTAGTTTTTGTATGGCTAAGTTACTTCAGTCAAGTTTTATCTACATAAAAATTTTCATGTGTATAGGTGAAATAGGGTCCAAGACATTGAGGGTGTAATGAACAAACAGCTGAAAATACAAAAGTCACTCAAGTGTGCAAATGAGGTTAAAGTGACCTAGCCTTGGTATTGCTTGGTTACTCTCTCTGAGATGCATCCACATACCAATTTCCATAAGTGTAGGTGAAATATGGTTGAATATACTAAGGGCATATAAACGAATGATTGAATGAATGAACATGCAAACAAACAGACAAAATGCTACATCCCTTCCAACTTCGCTGGTTCCTCTGTGGACCTGGGGATGTAGAATAGACTTGATGCACCCTTCCACATGTCACAAGAGGCTACCATATATACTTGTGTATAAGCCATGTAAAAATGCAAAAAACATAGACCCTGATCTGCCATCACATAATGCGCCGGCAGATCAGGGTCTATGTTGTTTGTTTTACTGATTAGTCCTTACAAACTGCATAGACCCAGATCTGCCAGTGCATTATGCGACGGCAGATCTGGATCTATGCAGTTTGCAGTTGGTATTGGCTTATACATGAGTATATACGGTACTAATAGAGGCAACCTTCAGCCCTTGAATGCATCCAATGATGATGTTCCAATTGAGATGGTTTTGGGATTTTTAAAAGATTGCAATTTATATAAAAAATTTGACTTGTATTTGAAGGATTTTACCTTTCTTTGCCTTTATCTTTGTTTTGTATGCCATTTTTGGGATTACCTAAACTAACTCGGCACAATATAGCCAGAAATGTGCTTTTAAACCCTATACATACACAGCCTGTTTCAATGTCGAGGGGATAATAATAAAATGAGTGAACATTTGAGTGCCAACAGTGGTATAGCCAGAAATCTGCAAGAGGGGTACTATTTAAACAAAATACAGAAGAAAAAAAAAGAAAAAATGTTAATATATGTGCAGTTATGTTACGCTAAGACAAAAATATATTTTGAAAGAAATGATATTCTGCAAACATGTCTCCCTATCATCTGCTCAAGAAGTTTTGTTATGTGACAGAAATGAAAATTGATGTGGCTGATACATTGTAAAAAGACTACCGTATATACTCGCATATAAAACGGGTCCAAATTCAAACAACATAGTCCCTGATCTGCCATAGAATAATGCACCAGCAGATCAGGGTCTATGTTGTTTGTTCTAATGAGTAGTAATTACAAACTGCATAGACCCAGATCTGCCGGCACAGTATGCAATGGCAGATCTGGGTCTATGCAGTTTGCAGTTGGTATAGGCTTATACACAAGTATATACAGTAATAATTCATGTCAGACCCATTTCTTTGGCATGAATACAGAATGCTCAAACTCACTCTTAGGCTTTATCAGTCTACACATTTTCTGTGAAATAATCTTTTATAAAGATAAATGCTATTTAATATGAAACCTCAAATAAATCTTGGCCAAGTATTCAGCAAGGTGATGAACAGCATGACCATATGTCAGTCAAATTGTAACATGTGCTGATATCTATGGACTGCCAGCCAATACTATTGCTTGTGATTTGCAGGTCTACCATAAGCTTTTCAGACACTCAGGACTAACATCTGCTATCTAGATGATTGCCAATATATCACATAAAAATTCAAATCATCATAACTTCAACATTAAACACAAGTCCCTCAAAGGGACTGACTCTCTACAGTCTGAAAAGAATTTCCAGGAATTCAAGATAAGGCCATTTCTTTTTAACTGCTGAGTGTTGAAACCATCTCTGATATTCTTGAGCGACAAGATTTTCAAATTAGCCACCATGGCAGCCATACTAGATGTAAGATCAGCACCATTTTCATTTAGGGCAAACTAGACAACATTAGAAAACTTTGGGTGAAAACTCCATGTTGATATGACCATCCAGTCAGGAGAACTTATAGTGACAAGGTTTTCAGTAATCTTATAAAAGACCCCCCCCCCCCAAAAAAAAATGACTGCCTCAATATATGGACATAACATGTAGTATGTATAAATGGTAAACAGTTTTGCTTAGAGTTCATGTAAAACTATCTTTGGAGCGTTTTATACAGCTAATTGTCATAGAGGCAATTAAAAGGTCATACAGTCAGGTATTAACAACCACCATTTCACATATTATTTAACTGGCTGAAAATAGATGGGTTGATGTATTAAGTCCTTTGAAGACTGCTGTGGGGAAGCCCATTAGGCTAATTTGCATAGGTAAAGTTCACAAAGCGGAACAACCCAATTCATTTGAAGTTAAAGTTATATCAAAGAAAGGGTGTTAAAGAATAAAATTATTACACATCATTGCCTTGAATGAAAACGTTGAAACCATCTTTATTAAAGATTATTGGCAAGTTTGTGAACAGCGGTAACATTTCTTTTTTAAGTATGATTTTACTCCATATACTAAACACAAAACATGATTATTTCTGTAGTTGTAAAGTGTGATTCATTTTTGAATGTAAAATGTCAAAACGCTGCTGTGATTCAGGAAACAATGAGCCATCAGCGAAGCAAGCAAAACCCAGTAAAACTAAATTTCAGAACTCCTGGTGGACAGAGTTTGACTTTATGAAGCACAGCAGCAAGGGGAAGCATTTCATTCTTTGCACATACTGCAAACACCACATCAACATTAGTCATTCTGGAGTGTATGACTTCTGTCGACACAGTAGCATCACTTGCATGTAACACTGGGACAAGCCAGAACATATTCGACACACTGAATTGAACATTCAGGTTAGTTTTCTTTATTATTATTCATTATCTTAAGCTTGTTAAAATACCAACTATTAATCGACCCATGCTTTTCAGGATGATTTTAGCCATGAAATAGATTGATTGAAAGACAATAATAAGCACATACTAATGTTTACACAGTTGATTTGTGTGGATAAAGAGATTGCATTAACTGTATTACCTGTCAAACTGCATTGTATACAATTCTGACAATGCCAACATTATGATCGGCAAAAACAATTCAGTTCTGACCAGGATTCACTCAGAGAATCCAGCAGGGAAGTTTGAACAACAGTACCAGCCAGTCTCTAGTGAGTGCAAAAATGATGAACGCAAATGACACTTGCATTGTCTTCAAACCCCCTACTGAACTATTGAGATCAGCAAAAACTGCATCTAATTAGGACTATATTCGAGCATCCAATGGATTTTAAAGACAGAAACTTGGTGTATTTCTTTTATTTAATGTTAGTGTGGTTGTGATAATGCAAGTGTTTGCATATATGTGTATGTGTGTGGTGATGATATTTGACAATGCTAAGTCTACCAAATTTTGTTTGTTTGTAAGTATATTAATGCTTTAAAGAAAACAGATAAGCTATTTTCTTTTATTCAGATTTGAATTTCCAGTCATTTTCTATAGGCTCATAAGAAAAGATAGCTTATTCTTAATTGGACGACTTCGCTTTTTGGGGGGTACGCACACTGACCCCCCTTGGGACCTCAAAACAATTTTTGAGTCTCAAAAAAACCCCAACACTATCTGACTATCTGGGAATATGGCAGGTATGTAATGAGCAGGCATGGTTATCTCTGCTTTAGCAATAGGTCAATTAGAAGTGATCAATAAAACTTAGCTTAATATGTCTCACACAAAATCTATAACACTAGTGATTAATATTCTTGAAGCAGATGTGAGGAAAAAGTTATGATAAAGGTTTAGAAATCCAAAATGTAAAGTACAAATTGACCTGCTTTAAAAGTAACCAATACAATATTCTCTCATTATAATGCTAATTTCCATGGGAGTCAATGAGTATACTGTCTTTCAATGAGACCATCTTATAAACAAGTACATGATACAAAATTTTGCTATCACTTAAAGATCAATTTTGGAGAAAATCTTCAAAATGTAAATTTTTTATGCTTTTTGTAAAATGATGTGTAGAATAAAAATCAATTTCTCTGGTCAAATTTACTCCAAAATGAATTCCTGAAATTCACCAATAAAATAATGAATTAGGTTGTCCAAAATTAACGACTGCATTACCT
Source organism: Margaritifera margaritifera (assembly GCA_029931535.1). Lineage (NCBI taxonomy): Eukaryota > Metazoa > Mollusca > Bivalvia > Unionida > Margaritiferidae > Margaritifera > Margaritifera margaritifera. The sequence goes on from JAQPZY010001504.1 coordinate 2,611,129, forward strand.
CCCATGACCAAGGCTTGGTTTGCTGTCATGTGTGATGTCATTTCTGAACAAGGTGACCAGTCACTAATGTAGAAGTGTACTGATTGCATGGTTATTTCAAGTAAAAATGACAAATGTTTGCAGTATATGGTCAGTACTTGTGATAACAAAAAGAAAAAGGTCTATTGTTTTCCATTTTTACAATCCTAAATGAAGAAAAATGCAGAAAATAGGGATCTGTACCAAGTATACTGCATCAAACTGGGAAATTTTATGAAGAGCTTTTAAAGTCAACCCTATTGCTTATTCTATTTTTCCCAAGCATATTACAAGCAATCAAATTATCACAAACCCTTCTACACATTTAAAAAGGGGTTAGACATATCATATAGGCAATGACTGAGAGAAAATGAGAGAGCCAGTAATCAAGCGAGCAGCAAGTGAGAGAAAGGGACAAAGAAAAGAAGAATATATAAAAAAAATAAGTCGTTCCCTTTCATATGGTACAGGAATTTGTACTGTAATCACATAGCTTCATTAAACATTTTACTTCATAGATTTATCATCAAGAATCTATGATAGGTTATGAAAAGAACAGTTACTCTGTGGAAATTTAAGAAACTGAAATGATTACAATTACAGTTACAGTCAATACATTGTCATTGAGAGATCAAGAAAAGAAAGAAAGAACAAATGATGACAATTATTGGATATAAATACCCTGCATTCAAATGCAGAGCACTATCTCTGCATATTTTCTAACTTTTCTTATATACCAGGTAAGCCACATAGAGAAAATAAATACATCCGATTCCTTTTTTTAATCAAAACTATCAAAATAAACTGCAGTTCTTTGAAATTGTGCATCGGGGACCCCACCCACTTTAAATGTGGCCCCTGATCTTCTAACATAATATTCCGCCATGTTCTACTTTATTTTTGCTGTTCTTGATTCTCTGCACTATAATCTACACTTTTGTGGGTTCCTTGTTCAACTGAATTTTACATCACTTGCGTGTACCTGGGCTAACTTTTGTGAAGGTCAAAATTTTAAATGCAATTATTCATAAATGATGCAATATCAATTTATAATAAAAACAATTACTGTTTTTTTTTTGTCAGATATTGATGATTCAAAGATAAGTTGAAACAGAAACCTCCAAATTTGAATTTGAATGAAATGGGATTCATGACCATAGCCACCTTATAAAAGGAATCGGGTTACAATTTGAATTTGAATTAAATGGAATCCATGACCATATCCACCTTATAAAAGGAATCGGGTTACAATTTGAATTTGAATTAAATGGAATCCATGACCATATCCACCTTATAAAAGGAATCGGGTTACAATTTGAATTTGAATTAAATGGAATCCATGACCATATCCACCTTATAAAAGGAATCGGGTTACAATTTGAATTTGAATTAAATGGAATCCATGACCATATCCACCTTATAAAAGGAATCAGGTTACAATTTGAATTTGAATTAAATGAAATCCATGACCATATCCACCTTATAAAAGGAATCGGGTTACAATTTAAATTTGAATTAAATGGAATCCATGACCATACCCACCTTATAAAAGGAATCAGGTTATAATTTGAATTTTAATGAAATGGGATTCATGACCACATCCACCTTATAAAAGGAATCAGGTTATAATTTGAATCTGAATGAAATGGGATCCATGATCATATCCACCTTATAAAAGGAATCAGGTTATAATTTGAATCTGAATGAAATGGGATCCATGATCATATCCACCTTATAAAAGGAATCAGGCTATAATTTGAATCTGAATGAAATGGGATCCATGATCATATCCACCTTATAAAAGGAATCAGGCTATAATTTGAATCTGAATGAAATGGGATCCATGATCATATCCACCTTATAAAAGGAATCAGGTTATAATTTGAATCTGAATGAAATGGGATCCATGATCATATCCACCTTATAAAAGGAATCAGGCTATAATTTGAATTTTAATGAAATGGGACATGACCATATCCACCTTATAAAAGGAATCAGGCTATAATTTGAATCTGAATGAAATGGGATCCATGATCATATCCACCTTATAAAAGGAATCGGGTTATAATGAAGGACCTTATAGTGAGAGAATGGTGCATTATTGCCACCACTTGCAGTAACAGAGCAGTCCAGATGATCTTCAACCTAACCACTCTAAATGCTAAAACCATTGCACCACATCTTTAAATAAAGTTTGTATTTTACAGCAGAAAATTATTTCATTAGCAGGAATCCCTTTTGATGACCTAATTTATGGTTTTACTGAGATCGAATGAAGTGAAATTGCATAATTTCTTTCCATCTTTATATAGAAACATTCCTCCGATAACATAAAATGCAAAGAACATAAAAATAAATAATGAAATAGATCTTTTTCTACAACAAGTCCCAAAGATGTTGCACTGATTTTTTTCAGCAGTATCACTTGATTAGGGGACAGAGGGTGCAGTAAGATAAAGTAAAATTGTCCCAGCAGCCCCTATTCCAAAACCTTTGAAACCCATACATTCAATATCATATACTGGTACATATTTCTTCTCTCTCTCTATGTTGCTACTGTTCAAACCTGTATCATATTTCAATATAATTTATGTCAATTTTCTAAATTTCATTTAACTTGGTCCAATTGCAGTCTAGAAAATAGTCCAGACTGATACACAGGACTGCTTAGAAAACAATGCATAGTCCACATAATCTAGCTTAGCCTGAAGGACTTCAATTAAAAGACAAGGATAACAACCTACACTGCAACTCCTGGCTGCAATGACAATGAGGCTGGACTTCTTTACTCTACAAGATTTATCCATGATTACATATAAGTACTGTAATTATGTATATAGAGAACAGTGCATCCAATGCAATTAGACAGAACTACTGCAGCTGTAGGTCTGCAGATCAAAAGTACAGATGATGTAAAACAAGTACACATTATGGACACACAGTCAAATCTACAGTCTGATAAATACACTTGCACATTTTTCTGGCAATAGCAAATTTAAGTAATTTCTGTGGACCTCTGTAGAAATGTCATTTTACTCAAAAATCTCTGAAAATGCTGACATTATTTAGCGTTAATTGTATTTGCCTGCTTTCTTCTTATCAAGTTTTGAAATTCAATATTTTGCTTAGGTGCATTATTTTACTTGCCTTCAAACTTTGGGTGTGTAAGTATTAATTGCTACCTTGTCTAGTGAATTGAAGTACAGAGTCAAAGTAGGGTGCATTGTATGTGTGTACCAAATGTTGAGACCCCCCCACCCCCAATGTAGTACACCAACACATTTTCTTCTATAGTCATAAATATTTAGCATACCATATATACTTGCTTATAAGTCAAGTCCAACTGCAAAATAACATAAACCCTGATCTGCTGTCACATAATGTGCTGCCAGATCAGGGTCTATGTTGTTTGTTCTACTGATTACTCCTAACAAACTGCATATACCCAGATCTGCCAGTGTATTATGCAACAGAAGATGTGGGTCTGTGTAGTTTGCAGTTGGACTTGACTTATAAGTGAGTATATATGGTATAATGGTATATTACTTATCACTACATAATACATTCTTTTTGTTTCAGACTTAGATTCTGTATAATAGATACAAAAATAACATTTGGACTTTTCTTCACATCAAAAATTTCTTGTACAGATTTATGTCTGATTCAGTAATGGTTATGTTTAAATCATATCTGAACAGGCCATCCTGTAAAACACTATTTTCTAAAGAAAAAAATAATTTTGCACAATGTCCTATTGTTTTGGGATTTCCATTCTCACTTGAGGTGAATTACCATATTTACCAAGTAAAGCGATCCCTTACTATAATGCTATCTATAATGCTATTCATGGGAGCCATACAAATGTATTGTGTAATAGGCAAGGTGGCCTTATACTGGGACCTCCGGTACATTACCATAAAACTCGTGTATAATCTGGTACCAACTGCAAACTGCACAGACCCAGATCTGCCATCGCATAATGCACCAGTAGATCTGGGTCTATGCAGTATGTTAGGACTAATCAGTAGAACTAACAACAATAGACCCTGATCTACCAATGCATTATGCGACGACAGATCAGGGTCTATGTTGTTTGTATTTGGACATGACTTATACGCGAATATATATGGTATATGAAAATATAGAATTCAGCTAGTATAATGGGATCCATAATACATACATGTGTTATATCAGGGACTGTGTTATATCTGGGACAATGTTATACTGAGGTGCTTAATAGTGATTTCTTTTGTTGGTTTTAACAGCACTTTTAACACATTATTGGCTTTATCATGCCAAGAAAATTGGACCTAAGTGCCTTTCCCAAGGACACACCGAGGCAGCTGACCTGGACTGCTGACCTGGGTGGATATCAAACCCACAACCTTTAGATTATGAGTCCAATACTCTACCAACTGAGCTACCACAGCTCCTGCTTAATAGTGAAGGAACACTGCATATTACACATATCTGTGAACAACAGATATCCTGATCTGCAATTAAATAATGCACCATCAGATCACAGTCTACATGATATAAATCAACTGAAGTAACAGTGTAGAATCAGATCAGTTGCCTGGATCTATGCTGTTTGGAGTTGGATGCAATATATATGTCTCTGGGAAATATTAACCAGGCTCAGAATGCATGTACCCAAGGGAGGTACAGTTTTTGTGTTTTTCTTATAAATAATTTTCATTTTGTACTCTATACGGGATGTCATAAAATAGCTTGCTAAATTTAAAATTATAATTTGTTGAGGCAAATATTCAATTAATGTATTTTGTCTCTCAAAGTAATAAATTCTGTCAACTACGTGAGGTAAGAAAATTTCTGTCCTTTTGATTGATGTTATAAAACCTGCCAAAAACTGGTTGTCAATGCATGAGTGTGCTTCTACCTTATGAGCAACTTAATTTATTAATGCTGCATTCTACCATATGTATTAGTTTTGTTATCTCAGAGGTCTCTTGAGAGATCCCTCCCAAATGAGGCCACACCCTAATCAGAGTTCACCTTACCAGACACCAAAATAGTATATTTTTACCATTCTGTCCCCTTCAAGAGAGACTACACCTTTTATAAGACCCATCTTTTCAGTTCACAATGTGTCCTTAATAAGAGTGGTACAACTGTACTCTGTGTTTTGTGTACTGTATATACTTGCATATAATCCTGATCCAAATGCAAACACCTGATCCAAATGCAAACAACACAGACCCTGATCTGCCATCACATAATGTGCCATCAGATCAGGGTCTATGTTGTTTGTTCTACTGATTAGTCCTTACAAACTGCATATACCCAGATCTGCCGCAGCATTATGCGATGGCAGATCTGGGTCTATGCAGTTTGCAGTTGGTATCAACTTATACACGAGTATATACGGTAGTTATTCACTATATTTCCTTGAAAATATGTACCACTTAGAATTACCATATGTTGTATTAATCTTGTCTATGGTAATCTGAATATTTTTATATACATGTAGTTTACTTTGTATATGTGATACTAACTTACTATCCCTCCTGACACGTATTGTCTCCTGTGCCTCGTAGTGGCTTGGATTGAAATAAAATCTTGAATCTAGGTTTGGTGTTTTATGACAAAATCAACAATGAAATCGTAGGCATCTGCAGGGGTACCCCTCCACCCTCCAGAATGAAAGGTTATTTCATACCAAGGAAACTGGAGTAAAGAGTCTTGTCCAGTGACACACTACAGCAGCCAACACAGCTTAGTCTGGCAGTGGTGTCAGCATGTACTACAGTGGCCAATTCAACCTGGTCTCCTTGTAATGAGCATCAGAACACACCACAGATGCAAACCCAGTCTAGTCTGGCAATGAGTGTCAGTACACCTCATAAAGTTCTCACAAATATAAGACAAAACCCAAGACAATCAAATGTCTGCAGAGAATGCAAACTAGTGCAATCTAATCTTGTTAATCCAACACAAATCATTGCTACAAAAAATATCAGATAAAGGTTACAATATTGATTAAAAAGTGGATCTAATCTTCTAATTTATGAATGACTTTTAAGAAATCATTCCCAATTGTGGCATCATAATAGTAATGTTTTGACAAATATATGCAGATAAGTGAGACAAGATTGCAGTTTTTCTCCTAATTTTGTGACCCAAGATATTTTTTAAAAAATATTTTAAAGCAAGAGGGTCAAATTCTTTTGCAGAAAGCTTTCTTTTTTTCCCCAGAGTCACCCAACCTTGTACAGATTCCCAAGGTCACCCAACCTTGTACAGATTCCCAGGGTCACCCAACCTTTTACAGATTCCCAGTGAAAACCCCAATCTTTTACAGATTCCCAGGGTCACCCAACCTTTTACAGATTCCCAGGGTCACCCAACCTTTTATAGATTTCCAGGGTCACCCAAACTTTTACAGATTCCCAAGGTCACCCAACCTTTTATAGATTTCCAGGGTCACCCAACCTTTTACAGATTCCCAAGGTCACCCAACCTTTTACAGATTCCAAGGGTCACCTAATTTTTTTACATATTCCCAAGGTCACCCAACCTTTTACATATTCTAGCTATGCAAGTGCTCAGTGTGTCAACAGAAGTTATAACACACACATGTAGATATACCATCCCATTATGTGCAGACTGAGCTCAGACTTTCGTGTCTACACTTTTTGCAATTATGTGTGTGTCTTATGCATGAACAAATACAATGGCATGCTTTCGTATTAAACTTTTAAAATGATTGATTTTCTGTCTCCCCAGAACACAGAAGATGCACACTAAATCAATAATCCATCAATTTCATTGAGACATTCTGTTTAAATTCTTGTGTTAATTATAGAGGCAAGATCAGCTTTTATACTGTTGCTCAACTATTACCTGTTCCACAAGTTGCAGAAATTCATACACAGTCATATTAAAAATAAAATGAAATGACAATCTATGTTAATAATATACTCTGAATTATTGTTATTAATAATTGTCAAGATAATTTTATACAACTTTATAAATCTGGCCTGACTGACATGTTTATTTTTTCAGTTATATTCAATATTTGCACTAAAATGAAACTACATGTATATACTTGCTTATAAGTCGAGTCCAACTACAAACTGCACAGACCAAGATCTGCCACCGCATAATACATGAGCTGATCTGGGTATATGCAGTTTGTTAGGAGTAATCAGTAGAACAAACAACACAGACCCTGATCTGCTATCACATTATGTGATGGCAGATCAGGGTCTATGTTGTTTGCAGTTGGACTCGACTTATTTGCAAGTATAGATGGTACTAAGAATTAATGTAAACTTATACAGCATTAAAAGAGCAAAGAAAAAATTTGAAAATTTTCTTGTTTTTATTTCATAAATTGTTTGTTAATAGTTAGAAATAAATCAGACCAAAATTATTTATCTATACTTTTAATTGCACGATTTATACAATCAAAAGATTTATCTGTTTATTGAAGCAGTTTAAATTGACCCTTTGTTTGATCAGTCAACATGGCAATGGATTAAAAAAAAAAATCCTCTTGGATAATAACCACAGGTTTGCGATATGGAAAGACCTACAGTTCATGAAATTTCCAGGAAGCCATGAGGGTCATGATTTTTAAATAATATTATCAAAACCTGTTGATCTGAGAATTTTCTGTGTTTTACACAGATAAAGTTTAACTGTGAAGTATGAAAAATTGCCAATTTTTAGTAGAATTGAGAATGTAGAGCAGAGTTATTATTTCTGCCACAGTGATTTGTCAGTTTAAACAGTTTGGATTTCCAACAATCAATCAATCTTTCACAAATGTGATTAAGTTCATTTAGAATGGGACATTAAATTCTACAATGGAAAACAGCACTCCTAAATTTTATAGAATCATGGAAGATGAACACGGAATCTGAAGCTTAATTTCGTCGACTCGTATAACAAAGTCAATCTTTAACTGAAAATCAATGAAAAATAGCACTTTGAAAATTGAAAGAACTGTGGCAGAGAAATGTTGTTGATGAGGGTAATTTGTCTTATATGACAAATTGATGTGCCTGAGTAGAAGTGAAATTTTGAAATTTGGATATCTATTTTGTTCGGATTTTAAAAATTTTGCACACATAATGTTACATGCATTTTTTTAGTGACTTGTTTGACTACACATGTTTTGTCTTGATTTTTTTTCTTTAGAACATTGCAAAATATCTGTCATTCAAAAGGAGTTCTATATGACTTATTTACCTTGAATTAGCCCAAGTATGTACATCAAAACATTAGTCATGTACTACCCCCATTTAGAATACTCAAGATTTTTGCATGCATTGTGAATTAGTGCTTCAGAGACAGTATAATAATTGCAATGGCATTAGTCAGTAATGGTAACAAGGTTTTCCACTGGTCAGAATGTAACCATGTGTTCAAGCTGAACTGTGTTTATTCCTGTATAAACTGTGAGGAGAACTACTTTTGTCAAACTACCTACTTCTATAAATAACATCATGTGCAAAGTTAAACATAAACACTGCAAGTGAATGCAGAGACAATGTATGCTTTCAAAACAAAAGAAAAATGCAACAATTTTTTAAAATAAATTTTAATACATTTATTTTGACAGACTAAAACAACACATCTTTTAAAATCATTTCTGAAAAAAAATTCTTTCTTTGACTAAATTGTGACAAATCTGGACAAAAAATGTTGCAAGTACGCTATGTCAAGGTTAGTGATCGCCTGTATTCACCATCCAATTGCTGCTGTGTCCAAAATGGCAGAATTCAGAGAATTTTCACTAAATTTGCCACATCAGACAGATTTCCTGAATAAAGACATGGAAAACATTGAGCCATCAATATTTGATGAGTCTTTTGAAGTGGAAGAAATATTACAAGCTGAGTTATCAAGCATTTTGAATGAACCAACACCAGTTCAGTTTCCAGTTGAACAGCAGGATGACCACAGACCAAAATGCTTTAAATCTCACAAAGAAGATCTCAGAGCAGCATTATCTACCAAGAAAAACACACAGTAGGGCTACAACAATTTCACAAGTAGATTCATTGATTCATTGATTCATTCATTGATTCATTGATTCATTCATTGATTCATTCATTGATTCATTGATTCATTGATTCATTCATTCAAAATAAAAAAAATGAATTAAAATAATAGAAAAAGTAGTCTACTGGGTTGTTGATTAATCTTGGCTTAAATAATATTGTTTGATACTTAATTTGCTGTTAACTGTCATTATCATAAAGCATATACAATGAACAAAGGCAATATGCTGTTTACATGTAGATATAAACACAGGAAACATTTCTAAATGCATTCTTTCTTTCTTTGCTAAAACTGCTTTATAAGCAATGTTTAAAAACTGTTGAAATAATATGCATACTGTCAATGAATATTTTTGACAATATAAAAATTGAACAAATCTGTTATATAAAAAATAAATTTTAGGGAAAGGAAATATGCATAATTGATTTTCCACACAAATCTAAATATTTCACTCAGAGAATTAAAATAAGAGTTACTACTACCACATATACTCGTGTATAAGCTGGGTCCAAATGCAAAAAACATAGACCCGGATCTGCCAGCGCATTATGCTGTTTGTTCTTCTGATTAGTCCTTACAAACTCCATAGACCCAGATCTTCCGGTGCATAATGCGACGGCAGATCTGGGTCTATGCAGTTTGCAGTTGGTATAAGCTTATACGCAAGTATATATGGTAAGCTCAGAACCATATAAATTTCAGCATGGTGCAAAGAGAAAAACCTAGAGGTCTATCTGAAGAAAGTCGAGCCCACAGATTTTACCCAGAAGCTAGCCATATTTATGCCAAAGCAACCCCCAAGGTCACCTCAAGATATCTGAAGAAGTTCCCTGAAGCACAAGCTGAAGAATATCACAGAAACTCTTTAAAAATGCCATGGCTGATATTAATCATTACATTCAAGTTGAATATGGTCATTCAATCAAATGATTGTTACTGACCCTGAGTTTAAAAAAGCAAACAACATGTTAAATGGGAAACTAAAGTGTAACACCAAGAGTGGTTTATCAATATCAACTGAACAAAAACATTCCTCTGTCAGACATACATGCAATCAATCAATACCTGATGCATGATCTTACTATCACACACAGATACAAGGTTTGGTTATACCACTCTATCCATAATCATACTTAAGGATTAGAATTCCACAGCCAATTAACACCTACCATTTTGAATTAACCCATACAGAAAAATCTCACCAATTCACATGAGCTTCTCATAAGCTGCAGATGAGAACCTTGTTAGAAACGTATGTAAATTGGGTAGATTTTGCAAGCTCATGTGTGCAGTTTGTTAGATCTTGTGAGCCATTGAAAAACTAACCAATTTTCTCATGTGCAGATTTTGCTCACGTGAGAATTTGAATGTTTTCATGAGAAAGTATAACTTAGAAAATATTCTTTCCCCTTACATCTGACTATGTTTGAAAATAAGGCGGAGTTCTAAATTCTCACGTGAGAAATTTGGACTTCGATTCTGATCAGACACATTTTAGATTTGTTCTAAGTTGGTTTTTCTCATGTGAGTTAGAGACCCATCCCATTCTGCCAGCATTCTATAAAGAATTATGCTTCAAGAATTTTGCTTTCAAAAACCAAATCAAATAAAAAAAATAAAATCACATCAGATTAAATGTGGTTTTTCGCGACTGATCAGTTATCGAGACAGTGACGCGGGTTATTTCCCTTGTTTACAGTCAGGAGACTGGTTTACTGACCGCAAAATATGCACATAACTTTTTGAAGGTACTACAACACTCAACTACCATGGTAGCCTCGCTTTCAAATAAGCGCCGTTATTTTTTAAAATTGAAGTTGGAACTGTCACAATTTAGCTCGCTAGTTCGGGAAATTTCATTGCAAGCCCAATACTTGTGCAGCAACTGATCATAGAAACCAGGAGATAATTTAAAATCATGGAATTATCATGTTGGTGAGTAAAATCAAGATGCAGTGTTGTCAGTTATTGACAATAGGGTGACGAGATTAGAATCCTCGAAGTACTATGATTCGTGCCCTCAACGTTAATTTAAACGTTTATATTATAATATTGGGAGAAACTATTGAAATTGCCATAGAAAGTGTTCAACTATGTCTGCTTCATTTATTCATCGTTATAAACTCTCCAAATTCTTTGCTAGCTACCGTTTTTCCGAGCGTGTCTAAATTTGTCTATTGCCAGAATGATATCTATGGTTCATGCCCCTGAAATAAAGGCCACGTGACGTAAGATTGGAATGTGATAATCAGGTCAATGTTTTACTTTAGAAATCGATTGTGTATGATGTCCCCATATAATTATTATTTGCATATGCAATGCAAATCATTTCTTTCAAACGCATATCGACTGCAATAAAACATTTATAAATAATGATGGCAAAAATATTATAAAAAAAAATAAAAAAAAGATGCATTTTTAAATTTTTTTTTTTCTTCAAGTTGTCTGACAAAATTATCATATTTAAAAATATTGTAAAGATTTATAAGATTTTTTTTCATGCTTTTTCATAGCAAAGATTTTTTTCCCTTAGGCCAAAAAAAAAAAAAAATGTGTTTCCGGTCGGCCGACCGTCCCTGTTTCTCATTGCCGACCCTAGCACTTTTTCCCCACCCCCACACAATTTTTGTAAAATTTTTTTTTTTTATTAAATAAAAATCACATTTGTGCATCTAATTGAGCCCTGATTTTGCCCAGTACTTTGAAGTGCTTGAAATATTTTTGCTTTATATATAATAAAAAAAAAAAAAAAAAAATACTGCCTACCCTAATTTTAAAACCAGTGCAATAGGAAACACAAATATTTTTTTTTTGGCCTTATATTAAAATATTTCGATGAAAAATTTCATACTATATAGTTTTTCATTGGATTTATTTTTTCTAACATGTTATAAGAAGTGCATGTTATAATGACCAAATTTTTACATTGCCTTTGTGGTCTAAAAAATCTCTGTCTTGGGTTTCCCGCTAATCAAAAGGTAAAGAAAACCAACATGTGAACAGCGGCCCTGGCTTGAATGGCTAACACTCATGCCAGGGCCACAAAGTGTATGTCATGAGTCAAATTTGCCATTTTCATTGTGTTTTTTCAATTTGATTTGTTAAGTATTCAAATATGTCTTAATCAGCACCTACTGTTACTGTCAACGAATGCTAGTGACCCAGTTGATTACATCAGGATCTCAAAACAAGCGTGTGAGGTCACGAGAAACATGGCACACGAATCAAGGATAAGCATGATGTTAGGATGGTTGACGATAAATTACATACAAGCTTGTTAATCTCATTTCTGTTTTTGCTAGGGACTGTTTTTCTTCAAGCATATGAAATTCTACAATTGTCTTCATGCAGTGAAGTTTGAACTTTAACTGAGGCAAGTTCAGAAGTCGTATACATGTAGGTATGCTTCTAATTTTTATACTTTTAATTTTTCAAAGAATATGGCAGTGGATCTATTTCAAAGGTTTTTAGGTGTAAAGTGAGTAATTTCATATTGCTTTTTTTTGTGTTTAAAGACGTAAAGTACCAAACGTTTGACATATATGATGCTGCAGCTTTCAAACTAAATGGTCATGAATAACACTTACAGATGTTTCTAAGACTAGTGAAGTGATTTTAGAATGTTGAATTTAAAAAAAAATGCCATTGCCAAACAGGTATAAAGTCACATTTGTTGTCCAGGTTACATTGTACATGTTGCTGCATGTAATCTATTTCAGTGTACCTGAATCGTACAAGAAGCAGGGAAGGATTTAGGATTTTATTCTGAGAGGATTTGTTTAGAAGAGGTGGTTCAGTGTAATTCAAATGGCTAACATTCTTGTTTCTCACCTAATAGTGTACCATTTTAACAGATGGGGAGAGGGAACATTTAACCATCTGACAACATCCCCCTCCCCAAAATGGATTTCTATATGGAAGTGAAGTAAAAAGTGCCTAAACCCATACAGAAAAAAAAGTGAAGATTTCCCACATATTCAAGAAAGCGGCTGTGAGAGGTGCCTTTGACTGAAGAACTTGCCTTTCTGTGTACCACGTATTTGAGAAAGCGGCTGTGAGAGATTTCTTAGACTGAAGAGCTTGCCTTTCTGTGCATCAGCCTGAATTTTCTGGAATCTTTCTTTAATAATACATTGGATTTGATCTAGATCATACATCCACTGTCTCCTTAATTTGCTTTGCATGCAACAATTTTGCAAAGAATGCAGTATGCTTAATTTAAAAAGACATCGTAACAGCTAATGAAATATATTTTGTGTTCAGAGTGTTTTACAAAAGAAATTGGACAGAATATCAGTACATCATGGTACTCTATTGAGAGGTTTAATTTTAACAAACTTTTAAATATTATGATAGAAACTACTGATATATTGCACAAGTGTACAAAATAATGTTTAACTTTGATAAATACAGTTTTAAGCAATTATGATAAATATTGTTTCAAACAATTATGAATTTGTATTCATTCCTTCCCACGTCATTTCCTTTGATTTATTCAGATTATAGGGGTCCCCAGCGAAACTGTATGATTAACAGCAAACAAGCAGGAGTATGAATATTGAGTTCTAGAAAGTTTGCATATGTAAAACAAGACACATGGCTCCAAATTAGGATTTGTTTCACAAACCCACAGGATTACCAAAATAATATTTTCATTGATCCTGTCTAAATTTCACTGATCTGGCTAAAATCAAACAGAAGCCAGTTCAGTTTATAATTCAACATTTATTATTCATTAACATCAACTCAAAACAATAACTGTATTTCACCAACAACACAGTCTCTCCTGTGTCACACTTTGGCCATTAGTGTCCATTTTCCCAGCATTTCTGGTACTTTCTTAGTCTCTTATGTTCATCATATATATGATTACGCTCCCTTGTCATGTAATTTTTGCCATTTCGGTGGCAGCTGCACACCTTGCAAATACTTCTACATGTTTACAATTGTCAGTGCATAATGCACTGAATGTTTATCAACAACAATATAAATATTAAAACATTGTTTGGTATAATTTTGGATTATTCATTGAGTCAATAAAAGGAACCTTTTCTGATTGGTCAATGCTAGCCCGAGACCCTATACCTTTTGTTATCATCAGTAATGAAATCAGTGCTTGGATGTAGTACACCTAGCTGGTTTAATGTGCGTGAAGACCATTGCTTTCACAATAATCACACTAATGTGCTTGATGAGTCAACGAGCATTTTACACCTGCTCATTTGTGCTGCGATCATTTATTGTTACAGAATGCAAGCGATATAATAATTACAATAATTGAAAATCATTATTATCACATATTTATATATGGGTTGTCTTTTTTCTCATGTGAGAAACCTCACAAAAACATGCATAATTGAACTTGAATATGCTCATCTTCTAGATTTTAATATCACTTTGAAAATTTCTTTATTGCTGCTAAATAAGTTTTATTATAGGAACTTGGTTCTTTTTCATTCTTGTCAGAAATATTTATCAAATACAAATCAAATCCTAGTAATTTTTTTTCCTATTGCTCACGTGAGCAAGCTCTTGCTTACATTAACCATTCCTGCTCATGTGATTTTCATATGAGCAGACTTGCTCATGTGAGGAAATGCTTGCTCACGTGAGCAAAATCTTGCTCATGTGATTTTCAGATTTTGTTAGATTCTATTGCTCATGTGAGTTCTACCTAATTTGCATGTTAAAATGCACATGAGACTAACATGAGTTAGATCTCACATGAGAATCTTATGTGCAAAAGGTTAGCCAAATTTGGTGTGGGAAAGTTTGATGAAACAGGGGCTAAATATGCCATTTTGACCCATCAAACTATCCAGAAAAATCATCAGGGGGACTTAAATGCAAAGGAGGGAAACCCTGACAAGAGACTGTATGCAACTGGTGGTCAAAACTGCCCAGTCAAGTCAATAAAATACTACCTCACATGCATTAATCTAAATGCTGAATCGCTCTTTTGTCACACTGATAAAAATGCTATGGAAAATACCCAATTGTGTCAAACATGGTATAGAAGTGTTGGGCAGAAACAATTTAGCAATTTTATGCATGACATATGTTAAAACACCCACATTTCTGTAAAATATACTGCTCACTCTCTTCTTGCCACAGCTTTAAATGCAATGACAGATGCCAAACTTCCTGCTAGGCACATTATGTCTCGGTCTGACCACTCCAATGATCTTTCATTAAAACCCTACAGAAGGACTAGTACTCAACTTAAGCAAAAAATAAGTAAAATTTGTTCCCAATGTAAGTTCAAATGTGGCACCTTCTGTTTCAGATTCTTCTGCAGTACCATAAGAGGCCTCTGTAAGTGTTTAAATGACCCTGACAAACCCAACCAGTACTACTCAAAAAAATTTCCCTGCATCAGTACAAAATCCCCTGCAAGTACTCTCACAAACTACAATGAACTCTGTGACAGGTTTCATCACACACTCCACATGCCATTTCAATAACTGCACCTTCCAGTTTCATTCCAACTAAAAAATTCATGTGCCCAAACAAGTTAAGTACTGTATATACTTGCATATAATTCAATACCAACTGCAAACTGCATAGACCCAGATCTGCCGTTGCATAATGTGCCGACAGATCTGGGTCTATGCCGTTTGCGATGGCCGATTAGGGTCTATGTTGTTTGCATTTGGACCCGGGTTATACGCGAGTATATACGGTACTTGTTTGATGTTGATATAGTTATTACACTTATGCTTGAGAATCCCCTGTTCTATAAATAGCTACATACCAGAAAAAACAAAACTAGTATTCATACACTGTTGAAAATTCAAGAAAAGATACTAAGTATTAAAATACAAGGAAACAGAAGAAAAAAAAGAATGAATAAAATTAATAGAAATTGCAATTTTAAGAGTTTAATGTTGTCTTTTCTAAGTTTATTGTGGTACATTGTCAATTGCTGAATCACACAGCTTACATAATGTCCTTCAGGCATTATTTGCTGTGTAATTTGACATCTGACAGTTTATACCATGATAAACTCCGAAAAACAACATCAAATAATATGACTAATATATACGTGTATTGGCTCATGTATAATGCATGAAACATGGATAACAGCATAGACACAGATCAGCCTTTGCATAATGTGTTAGTAGAACATCATGGTCCTTCCTATTGTGCTGCTATTCCTATTTATAGAAAATTTGTTAAATTTGATTGGGTAATCACCCTGGCAAATCATACCACACACCCCACCTCTGAAGGGTAATATTTAAATTTGCAGGTAATAAGGAAAATATTTATAACGGCACATACATTTTCAGAAACTCTCAATAGAATAACTGCTTTTAGTTGGTTGCAAAATATCGGAACATCAGGGTCTATGCTCTTTGTTTTAAAACACTTATGATTTATTGCTGGCAGAACATCAGGATTTATTGCTGGCAGAACATCAGAATCTATGCTGTTCATCCTATCACACATATGAGTTATTGGCAGCAGAACAACAGGATTTATTGTTGGCAGAACATAGGGTCTAGCTATGCTGTTCATCCTATGATTTATTGCTGATGGCACATCAGGGTCTGTGCTGTTCATCCTATAACACATGATTTACTGGCAGCAGAACAACAGGATTTATTGTTGGCAGAACATCAGGGTCTGTGCTGTTCATCCTGTAATACTTATGATTTATTGCTGACAAAACACCAGGGTTTGTGCTGTACAACCTATAACACATATGATGTACTGCTGGCAGAATATCAGGGTCTATGCTGTTCATTCTATAACACTTATGATTTATTGCTGGCAGAATGTCAGGGTCTATGCTGTTCATTCTATAACACATGATTTATTGCTGGCAGAACATCAGGATTTATTGCTGGCAGAACATCAGAATCTATGCTGTTCATCCTATCACACATATGAGTTATTGGCAGCAGAACAACAGGATTTATTGTTGGCAGAACATAGGGTCTAGCTATGCTGTTCATCCTATGATTTATTGCTGATGGCACATCAGGGTCTGTGCTGTTCATCCTATAACACATGATTTACTGGCAGCAGAACAACAGGATTTATTGTTGGCAGAATATCAGGGTCTATGCTGTTCATTCTATAACATATGATTTATTGCTGGCAGAACATCCAAGTTCTAAGCTGTTCATTCTATAACACTTATGATTTATTGCTGGCAGAACATCATGGTCTATGCTGTTCATTCTATAACACATGATTTATTGATGGCAGAACATCAGGGTCTATGTTGTTCATTCTATAACACATATGATTTATTGCTGGCAGAACATCAAGTTCTATGCTGTTCGTTCTATAACACATGATTTGATGCTGGCAGAATATCAGGGTCTATGCTGTTCATTCTATAACACATGATTTATTGCTGGCAGAACATCAGGGTATATGCTGTTCATTCTATAACACATATGATTTATTACTGGCGGAACATCAGGGTCTATGCTGTTCATTCTATAACACATATGATTTATTGATGGAGGAACATCAGGGTATATGCTGTTCATTCTATAACACATATGATTTATTACTGGCGGAACATCAGGATCTATGCTGTTCATTCTATAACACATATGATTTATTAATGGCAGTACATCAGGGTCTATGCTGTTCATTCTATAACACATATGATTTATTGCTGGCAGAACATCAGGGTCTATGCTGTTCATTCTATAACACATATGATTTATTGCTGGCAGAACATCAGGGTCCATGCTGTTCATTCTATAACACATATAATTTATTACTGGCAAAACATCAGGGTCTATGCTGTTCATTCTATAACACTTGTGATTTCAAAATCAAATAGTGTGAACTCTGACTGTATGATCTGACAATGCATTATGCTATGGTGGATCTGGGTCTATACTGTTGACAGTTATAATAGGTACAGACTATATACAAGGTTAATATGGTATTGCTTGCTTCTGGCAAAATGATTGGAAACAATTTTAAACTAAAGCAATTGCAATGGCTAACCATTTCAAATTCCCATGTGTTTACTGCATATTCCAAACCCCCTCCCCCCATACTAAACCCAACCCCCTCAGACAATGACCCTGAGGTCACAATGCAAAATCTGTCATTTATCTGATGCATCTTCCTGTTATCACTGCATATATTAAGTTTAGCTAGAAATTATATGAAAATGTAATTGTCATCCAAATTTCTGTATATTTGATGTTTGATCCACTCCCAGGAACCCAGATAACACCTCTCTCACAAATGGATACCCAGGGGTAATATTGCTACAAAGTTTCATGAATTTCCACTGATTGGTTTAGAAAGAGATATACCATATATACCCATATGTAATCCAGGTCAAAATGCAAACAAAATAGACCCTGATCTGCCATCGCATTATTATGGCGCATGTATCGGTTTAGAGTATATATGGTAGTAACTTACAGACAGATCAACAGACAGGTTATCACAAAATCCCCAATACTTTATTAAAAAATGTGGGAATAAGAGTCAATTTGAAGCTAAAACCTTAGTAAAATGGTTGGAAATGTTCTGATATTTTCGTTGGAAGCCTTTTTCATTAGATTCATGAGTTTGTTTGATGTTTTACAGCACAGCAACACATGAAAGTTGTATCATGCTGAGGCAATTGGAGTAAAGTGCCTTGCCCAGGCATGGCAGCTGACCTGAACTGATCCAACTGTAGTGCTGGAACCTGTACAATTCAAATTGTAAGTATGGCATACTATCCACCAAGCCCCCACAGCTCATACTGGAGTAACGAGCTTTTGCTTTCTGTTTTTGTTGGTTTTAAAGGCACTTTTAATACATTATTGGCCATATCATGCTGAGAAAATGGGAGCTAAGTGTCTTTCTGAAGGACACACTAAGGCAGCTGACCTGGCCTGGCCTGGGCAGGTATCGAACCTGCAACCCTTGGATTACAAGTCCAATGTGCTGCCAACTAAGCTACCACAGCTCACTGAACTAATGAAACTATACTCTCTACATGCATACAATGTATAGGATAGCATGTTTACAATTTTGTCCTATAAATAAAACTTATTTATCATTCATATTAGACCTATATCAATCGTATTTCATCTACAAGTTGGCAAATCTTATTCCATATCTTCCTTCTTTGATAACCCTGTAATGTTGTGCACTCAGTGACCTCATGATATTTATTTAACACAGTGCATCTTTCAGTCTTAGTGTATATTTAAATACTGAACTATTAAATTCTGATAAGACTACTTAAGTACAGCACACAAGTCCATTGATATCTTACTCCAGAAAGATAACTGAGATGAAGGTTAAAGAGCAGATGATAATGACATATATATATATATATATATATATATATATATATATATATATATATATATATATATATATATATATATATATATATATATATATATATAGATATAGTACAATAGTTAAATGAATGCATGAATGATAAATTAACTAAACTGAATTGAATTATTATATATTTAAACAGATGAATGCTGAATAAAATTGAATGAAATAAGATTGCTCAATATCTGTTCAATGTAGTGATCTCTACCAAACTTAAAAGAGTAAAAACTGGGTAAGGGCTCAAGTTGGTCTTTTGTATACAGCTAAATGTGTGTACAACATACTGCTGCATACTTTCAGACTGGTCCTATGCCTCAGTAATTTCAGCATTTCTATCACATGATGATAGATACGGTTATGGATATACAAAACCCTTAAAAGTGTTCAGTTAAAATGACTCTATTCCTGTCTATGCATATCTAAAAACAAAACACCATTTACATATTAATTAACACCATTTACATATTAATTAACACCCTTTGCATGTTAAGTAACGTTCTTTACATGTTAAGTAACACCCTTTACATATTAACTAACACTCTTACATGTTAATTAACACACTTTACATGTTAAGTAACACCCTTTACATATTAACTAACACTCTTACATATCAATTAACACACTTTGCATGTTAATTAGCACCCTTTACATGTTAAGTAACACCCTTTACATATTAACACTCTTACATGTTAATAAAAACTCTTTACATATCAATTAATACACTTTGTATATTAATTAACACCCTTAACATGTTAAGTAACACCCTTTACATATTAACTAACACTCTTACATGTTAATTAACACACTTTACATGGTATTTAACACCCAACACATAATAATGAATACCTTTTACATATTAATTAACAGCCTTTACATATAAAATAATATTCTTTACATATCAATTAATAGCAATTAACCTTTTATATGTTAATTTACACCCTTTACATAATAACTAACACCCTTTACATATTAATCAACATCATTTGCATATAAATTCACACCCTTTACATATTAATTAATATCCATTACATACTGATTAATGCGAATTTTAAAAAAAAATGTATCTTTGGCATAAAGGTTCCCAGCTAAGCAAATGCAGTTCAAGCAAAAGGAACAGACATAAATGCTGATTATCCAAGCCCCAGGAGACAGAGTTTTGTTTGGACAAATGATCTCCAAGATAAATGATATTAATATAACACAGCATTGCAAATACTTATAGCTTGGATGGTTGAAGTGATACTAATTTACACAAACTCTCATGAAAGAACTTGACTTCAGAGATATTTCTATTTATGGTCATTTTTACTGTCATACAGAAAAATGTTATAAACATTGTTTATAATATTCCAAATTTTATTTCCTTTATATGTTACTGGAGAATTTTTATTAACATTGGAAACATTTTTTAAGGAATTACTGTTGTGATTTCATTTTAAAAGCATGTTCTCCTTTTGTTTCAAGTTATACCATTAGTGACAAAATTTCCATAGGAGATAAGTATTATAAGGTCTAATCATTTAGCAAAATTTGAGTTGCCTCCCTTGATATATAAAATTGACCTGTAAAGATAGTGGCTCTATAATTTGTTGCTAATTTTAGTAAGACCATACAGTTTGTTACTATTGTTAGCAATACAAATTATATTTGGTAAAAGAGAATGGACACTGTGCCACAGAAGAAAACAAACCATTTGTAGGTCCAGAGTCAAACGCTTCATTGTTGTGGAAAAGCATAAAGTCCAGGTTTGGTCTTAACTTTTTACAATAATGTATACATTACCCATTTGATCCATCTGCATAGCAAACATAAGGGTCACTTTAAGTTAATCCCTTAAAGTAGATTTTCTTAAAATGTCTGTGCTTATTGAGAAAATTTAATGTGTTGGATAACACATTTTTACTCGTTATGAACTCGACCTTAGACCTTTTCTTAAACCAACTACAAATAATCCTTACTGTTCCCGATAAAATCAATGAATGACAACAATGTCAAGGCAAGGAATTATGACACATTGCCATTCAAACAAAACAGAAGATTAAATAATGACACTAGCCTCAAATCAACAGTGACACAGCCAGAATTTTTTGTGTGTGTGTGTGTGTGTGATTCCTGTCAAAATGCAGACAAATATTCATGACAAGTGAAATATCTCACACAAGCACACTAAGGAGTTCATCCACTGGGTTGTGAGCCAAAGAAAATAAATGTCAATGTCTCTTCCAACATGCATCCCAAATTTTGTATTAAAAAAAACCCTGAAATTATTAGGAGATGCAGCTTAATCTGAGAAGTATTTATATCAGACCTACATTTGCAGGCATATGACTTCAATGGCTTTTTTTGCTACCATTATTATGGCAAAAAACTGGTGGATGCAACCATGGCAGCAGCATCATGCCTGACTTCACATGCAACTCTACATATACCAAAAGCATCTTGTCTGACTTCACACTTGGTAAATGTTATTATACATATACCTATGCCAGCATCATCTTGCCTGACTTCACACTTGGTAATGTTATTATGCATATACCTATGCCAGCAGCATCTTGCCTGACTTCACACTTGGTAATGTTATCATGCATATACCTATGCCAGCAGCATCTTGCCTGACTTCACACTTTGTAATTTTATTATGCATATACCTATGCCAGCAGCATCTTGCCTGACTCCACACTTGGTAAATGTTATTATATATATACCTATACCAATGCCAGCAGCATCTTGTCTGACTTCACACTTGGTAAATGTTATTATATATATACCTATACCAATGCCAGCAGCATCTTGTCTGACTTCACACTTGGTAAATGTTATTATACATACGCAGACAATGAAAGATTGATCACAGATAATGGTCAAACAACTAATGATCTTCATTGTTATTGCTTTGTCAAACTCAGGCATGTGCAACCTATGGCCTGCATGCTGGATGCAGCCCATGACCTGGTTTTATCTGCTTTTTTACATCATAGGGTGTGGCTTTAAAAATCACTTATCTGCCCTGCACCCTAGTGGAAGTTGCACATGCCTGGCCAAACTTTACAAAACACTGGGTGCTGTTAGAACAAAAAAAAATGAAGATATACCACTAGATATACCCGGTATGTGGCACCAATAGAAATTGCCCAAGAAAGTTGCAGCCCCATCAAAATTTGGACAAGTGGCAAGTGGCAGAGCCTAATCCTAATATTTGCAAAAGTATTAAAGTGGGAGTGCCAGTCTGATATAATAAACATAATTGTTTATCATCTCCAGAAACACTTTAACATCAAAATCTGACAAATTTGTAGGTCATATAATTAAAATATTTCAAGACATGCAACATAAATATTACATCAATCATGTTTATATAAGACCTTTTTTTTTCCACTCAGACATTTCACTTTTATGGCTTTCCATTAACAAGAATAATCAATCTTTATGTAGATGCAGTTACACCTACCACAACTTCCCCACATATGCACATGGATTTTGCTATTAAAAAAAACAAAAATATATAGTGTTGCCCAAGATCCCTAGGGAGTTACAGTACCTCAGTTTAAAGACTGCCGGACACATAATCCAAGGGTCATGAGTTCGATACCGGCCCAAGTCAGCCTGGGTCGGGTGTGTCAGTATGCCCGTGACAAAGGCACTTACCTTCCATTTCCTTGGCATGATATAGCCAATAATGTGTTGTGAATAACATAAAACTAAACAACTAAGCAAGCAAACCCACACTACTATACTGGGCAGGGTGCTGATTAATTGTCAGGGCAAGGTACTAGTAATGTCTCTTTTGAGGGCACACTCTCTATAAAAGTTGGCATTTTCATTCACTCCACATGTACATTTAAAATAATATTTGCACTTCACATGAAAAAGAGGGATAAATGATGGAAAGTTGTTGTCCAAAATGCATAGGTAGAATGTTACCATATGCCAAGTATAAAAACCTCTGGGGATTTAAGACAAGGCAATCCCAAAAGAGGGCAAGTTGCACCCTAGAGATGGCAGGGTGCCAATTAGGAAAGGCAGGTTGCAGCACCCTCTGAAAACTGGCTTGGGACAACACTTAACACACAAGGTATAGAGATGTGCACATTCTTACCTTCCTGTGAGCAACTCAAACATGAGGATGCCCAATGACCAGTAGTCTGCTGCAAAGTCATGACCTTTGTTCAGAATGACCTCTGGGGCCACATATTCAGGAGTACCACAGAAAGTCCAGGTCTTACGACCAAATCCTATTTTCTTGGCAAAACCAAAGTCAACCTGGAATGGATTTTTCAAAAGTATGTTAAACTATATTCTTCTTCCAGCAACATTTTTTCAATACACTACCATAGAACAGAACCACTTTGCTGTTTTTAGGTGAGTGTTTGTTTGATAGAAGTAATTCTCAAACTAGATGGTGAAGCTAGTTGCCTGCACACAAATATGCACACTTATACACATGGTCGCAAGATTTGTACATCAAACAAGAGTATATTGGTTGTATATGTATCTTCACATCTTTGAAATATGGCCTGTATCAACACCCTAGCTAAACCACTTCTGTAATACCAGCACAACTGTATTATGGCCTGTATCAGTACCATAACTAAACCACTTCATTAACATCAGCACAACTGTATTATGGCCTGCATCAGTACCATAACTAAACCACTTCATTAATACCAGCACAACTGTATTATGGCCTGTATCAACACCCTAGCTAAACCACTTCATTAATACCAGCACAACTGTATCATGGCCTGTATCAACACCCTAGCTAAACCACTTCATTAATACCAGCACAACTGTAATATGTCCTGTATCAACACCCTAGCTAAACCACTTCATTAATACCAACACAATTGTAATATGGTATGTATCAACACCCTAGCTAAACCACTTCATTAATACCAACACAATTGTAATATGGCCTGTATCAACACCCTAGCTAAACCACTTCATTAATACCAGCACAACTGTAATATGGCCTGTATCAACACCCTAGCTAAACCACTTCATTAATACCAGCACAACTGTAATATGATATGTATCAACACCCTAGCTAAACAACTTCATTAATACTTGCACAATTGTAATATGGTCTGTATCAACACCCTAGCTAAACCACTTCATTAATACCAGCACAATTGTAATATGGTCTGTATCAACACCCTAGCTAAACCACTTCATTAATACCAGCACAACTGTAATATGGCCTGTATCAACACCCTAGCTAAACCACTTCATTACTACCAGCACAACTGTAATATGGCCTGTATCAACACCCTAGCTAAACCACTTCATTAATACCAGCACAATTGTAATATGGTATGTATCAACACCCTAGCTAAACCAAGACAACTGTAAGTTTCTCTTATTAAAAATAATTATTTCTGATTCAATCAAACACAAAATTACAAAGATGTGCAATAACTTACCATAATATATGTACTATGAAAGTAATGTATGCATCCAATGAAGAAATACTGTTACTCAAAACATTTTGAGAACATAAAGTTTTCACAAATTAACTAAGAAAACTGAATCAAATCTTTTTCACAGTAAAGAATTTTATGAATTATAGTATACATGGTCAATCATTAATGTCTCAATATTTTATGTTGTGCACAAGTTGCTTTCACTAAATTTGTGAAGTAAATAACTATGAGCAATTACAGTATGTCAAAAAGTACATTACCAACTTAATAAATCCCTGACTATCCAGCAGTAGGTTTTCTGGCTTCAAGTCTCTGTATATAATTCCCTTGGAATGCAAATACTGGAATGCTTCTAGAACACAGGCTAAACAGAATCTTGTCATCTGCTCATCAAAACTTCCTCTGTCTCTCAGAATTGTCCAAAGTTCCCCACCCAGACACACTTCCATCAGCATATACACAAACTTTCTGTCCTTAAAGGTTTTAAATAGCCTGAAAGAAGAGAAGAGAGGTCAATTACCATCTATACTTGCTCATAAGTCAAGTTCAACATCAAATAACATAGACCCTGATCTGCCATCACATTATAAGCCAGCAGATCAGGGTATATGTTGCTTGTTCTACTGATTATTCATAACAAACTGCATAGACCCAGATCTGCTGGCACATTATGTGATGGCAGATCTGGGTCTGTGCAGTCTGCAGTTGGACTCTTCTTATAAGTGAATAGATACAGTAAATCAAAGACAAACAGGACAGGTTAAGAAACTGTTTTATCTGTCACTCCAGAACAAGTTGAAATTTTTTCTAAGCAGTATATAAACAAACTTCAAGTCCTTAAAAATCTTAGATGACCAGAATGAAGATGAGAGGTCAATAAAAAGAGAAAAACATATGACAGGTTGGGAAAAGTTCTGTGTCTGTCAGCTCAGATAATGTTGAAAATGTTGCGAACTTTCTGTGCTTGAATGTTAGAGGTCAATAAAACTAGCAGATTCAGCTCATTTTTGGCCCCTGCTTACCATGGTAAGGTCATCATCCTGTCATCTCAAAAGGCTATAAAATTATAAGATGATAAACTTAAAATATTGAGCAGTAACCTTGACCTTGAAGATGGCACCCCCTATGTGGTATCTGAAACACCTTCTAGTGATGATATACAAGTATATCAAATTTCATCCCTTAATCTCAAACAGCTTTAAAGTTATAGAACAAAAGGGGAAGTGTGATGGAAAACTTAAAATACTGAGCCTTGACCATGAAGATAAGACACCCAATTTGGTACACAACACAACTTCTAGTGATGATGAAAAAATATACCAAGTTTGATCCCTTAATCTCAAATGGCTTTAAAGCTATAGAGCAGAAGGGAAAGGGTGATATGAATCTTAAAATACTGAGTTGTGACCTTAACCTTGAAGATAGGAACACCAATATGGTACATGACACACCTTCTAGTAATGATGTACAAGCATGCCAAGTTTGATCCATTAATCTCAAATTACTTTAAAGCTATACAGCAGAAGAGATTGGGTGATGGAAAACGTAAAATACTTGACCTTAAAAATAGGATTCCCAATGAAGTATATGACATACCTTCTAATGATGATGTATAAATATACCAAGTTTTATCCCTTAATCTCAAACAAAAGCTAAAGTGGAGAAGGGATGGGTGATGGAAAACTTAAATATTGAACCTTAACTTTGAAGATAAGACACCGAATGTGGTATGCAACACAACTTCTAGTGATGCTAAACATATATACCAAGTTTCATCTCTTAATCTCAAATACAGTGAAACCCGCTATAACGCGATATTTGGGGTCCATACAATTCTATCGTGGAAAAAGCGGGGTTGTGTTATTGTGGGGTTTTACTATCTTTTACTTCATTCAGAGAACAACGTATACAAATCTAATATAGAGCATGAATAGGGTATCAACACCGTTTACTATCTGATATCGATCCGTCTTTGTTTTCCCACATGACAACCATTTGATTGAGCCACGAGTTTGATACAGCTGTACTTGTTCAGTGCCAAGTAACAGAGAGTGGTTATTTGAACTCCCTGTGATCTTGCCCCCCAAGCTCAGTCTCTACATAAGCACCCACATATGACAATCTTTGATCTTGCCGCCCAAGCTCAGTCTCTGCATAAGCACCCACATATGACAATCTACGATCAACCACCGCATTGTCTGGCGCTTGGTTGTTACAGGATGAATTAAAGTCCAGTGCACGTGTTGGCAGCTTATGTTTTTTGATGTTTATTAAATCGTGAGAATCTTTTATCAACCACCACATTGTCTGATGATCGGTTGTGTATGCAGTTAAAGAAGAAAAACATGTCGGATATTGTTTGAGCAATGATTGTATACAGAATGAATTTAAGATAAACACAAAGAAGACTTACTGGCTTTACTCATGGATCAGTAATAAGTAACATTTCTGATAATGTTTATTTTGGCATAACACTTCAAGAAATTGGTGAAATTGTTAAATTTCAGAAGCCATGCCACGATCGAATTTATACATGATCTCTTCCCCAAAATGATAATAAACTTTTTATCACTATTTCTCGTACTTAACATTTTTTTTTTCTTTCTTCTGTGTATGAGAAAAATACATGTACATGTATATAAAATTTCAGGAAGCACGCCACAAATGTATTATACTCGAATTCATACGTGATCTCTTCCCCAAAATGATACTTTAATATACACATTTTATACACTATTTCTCGTACTTTGAAGAAAAAAAATTTTCATGTGCAAATGAATATATGAAATTTTGGGAGCCACGCCACGATCGCGTTATATCTGAATTCGCGTTATAGCAGGGCGCGTTATAGCGGGGTTTCACTGTAGCTTTAAAGTCATAGAGCAGAAGAGAAAGGGTGAAGGAAAATGTAACATAAAGACATGACCTTGACCTTAAAAATAGGACCCCCAATGCAGTATATGACACACCTTTTAATGATGATGTATTAGTATAGCAAGTTTAATTTCTTGATCTCAAACAGCTTTAAAGTTATAATGCAGAAAGAAATGAAATTTCAGTGGTTGCAATCAAGTTCAAAGGGATATGAATATGCATTCTGCTCTTCCTGTAAAGCTGATTTTAAAGTCTGTTATGGTGACAAGAATGACATCATGCATCATGCAGAAATCCCATCTCATAAAACCATATTAACTGTGACAACCAATACGCCATCACTGAAATCCATGTTCACAGAATCTGCATCAAATGTAGATGAAGTTGCACGTGCTGAGACACTATTTGCCAACTTTATAGCTGAACATAATCTCCCATTTTTGGTAGCAGATCATTTTTCAGATCTAGTCAAAATAATGTTCCCAGACTCAGAAATCGCACAAAAATTCTCATGCAAATGGACAAAAACAACTCACATTGTAATCCAAGCTTTGGGTCCACACTGAGATGAGAAAGTCACAGACATGTGCCACAATGAAAAATTTGCCATTCTCATTGACGAGTCAAATGATCAAGGGGATAACCAAATGCTTAGTCTCATTTCATGTTTTTGACAAGGATGTAAACAGGATATCAACAAGATTCCTTGGAATACCAACCTGTAACATTGGATCAACAGAACTAATCTTTGCATACAGTTAAACCCCGCTATAACGCGCCCCGCTATAACGCGAATTCGGATATAACGCAATCGTGGCATGGCTCCTAAAATTTCATATATTCATTCGCACATGAATTTTTTTTTCTTCAAAGTACGAGAAATAGTGTATAAAATGTGTATATTAACAGTATCATTTTGGGGAAGAAATCGCGTATGCATTCGAATATAATACGTTTGTGGCGTGGTTCCTGAAATTTTATATACATGTACATGTACTTCTCGTACACTGAATTTTTTGTTTTTGTTTTGAAGTACGAGAAATAGTGTATAAAGAGTTTATTATCATTTTGGGGAAGAAATCACGTATGAATTCGATAGTGGCGTGGCTTCTGAAATTTAACAATTTCACCAATTTCTTGAAGTGTTATACCAAAATAAACATGATCGGAAATGTTTCTTATTACTGATCCATGAGTAAAGCCAGTAAGTCTTCTTTGTGTTTGTCTTCAATTCATTCTGTATACAATCATTGCTCAAACAATATCCGACATGTTTTTCTTCTTTAACTGCATACACAACCGAGCATCAGACAATTTGGTGGTTGATAAAAGATTCTCACGATTTAATAAACATAAAAAAATGTAAGCCGCCAACACGTGCGCTGGACTTCAATTCATCCTGTATACAATCATTGCGCAAACAATAGCCAACTTATGTTTCTTCTTTAACTGCATACACAACCAAGCACCAGACAATGCGGTGGTTGATCAAAGATTGTCATATGTGGGGCTTATGTAGAGACTGAGCTTGGGCGGCAAGATCAAAGATTGACATATGTGGGTGCTTATGTAGAGACTGAGCTTGGGCGGCAAGATCACAGGGAGTTCAAATAACCACTCTCTGTTACTTGGCACTGAACAAGTACAGCTGTATCAAACTCGTGGCTCAATCAAAGGGTTGTCATGTGGGAAAACAAAGACGGATTGATATAAGATAGTAAACGGTGTTGATACACTATTCATGCTATACATTAGACGTGTATACGTTGTTCTCTGAATAAAGTAAAATATAGTAAAACCCCGCAATAACGCGACCCCGCTTTTTCCAC
Organism: Margaritifera margaritifera; assembly: GCA_029931535.1. Classification (NCBI taxonomy): domain Eukaryota; kingdom Metazoa; phylum Mollusca; class Bivalvia; order Unionida; family Margaritiferidae; genus Margaritifera; species Margaritifera margaritifera. Next base: position 2,640,629 of record JAQPZY010001504.1, read on the forward strand.
GATAGAATTTTATGGACCCCAAATATCGCGTTATAGTGGGGTTTCACTGTACTTGGATAAAAAACTTACATAAGTTTTACTAAAGTTTAACTATTTTATCATTCCTAAGAAATCATATTCATGATTGTATAATAATAATAATAATAATATGAATAGTAATACAGTACAGGAATTAATCCATAATGCCTGGGATGAATGAGATCTCTGTCTTCGTCTATAATACTAGTAAGTGATAATCATTTTCCGGATTTTATTGTTTTTGTTAAAAGAATGTTGATAGTGATGATAATGATGACAACAAAGGCATCTACAGATTAGGCTTAAAGTCACAAAGTGTGTGATAGTCTAATCATTAATGTATGCATCAGTGCTTCATGTGGACAATCTTACTGACATTAAAACAACATTAGATACTTGGGAGTGTAATAAATACTCACTAATCTGATTAGGTAAGTTTTATATCTCCTATGATCAATACTGATAATTATCTAATGTTTCACATTTTGTATTGCAGTGGTAAGCTGTCTGAGAGGTTCATGACATTAACCCAGAATGAGAACTGCACTGGAAGATGAAATTTAGGACTACATTCTGATTCCCAAAGAAGAACTTGCCAAATTCGACAGAGAAAGTACCAGTCTTGAGCAGTTTGGCAGACAGTTAGCAATCTGAACTACCCACAGGCAGGAAACAATTTAAACTTCTTGGTGAACTCAGTAGAGTTGTATTGACATTGCCACATTCCAATGCAGACACTGAAAGGACATTTTCCATTCTGAGGAAGATTCAGGCTGACTCTAGGGGAAACCTGGATTCAACGACAATACATAATCTTTCAAGTGTTAAGATCAATAATGATGAGGACTGCCACCAATATAATCCAGGCAATGATCTTATGAGAAATGCTAACAATGCTTGTGTCGCATATATGGAGAGTGTGAAAGGCAACAAATTAATGTGAAAGAACTGAAGTGCATATTTTAGTATTAAAAAAATGGAAATTTGTTCAGTAGTAGTAATTCTTGTCCATTTGCACACTAAAAATTGGGTTGATGAAAATCCTCCCTCTTTTGAGGTCAAAACTCCTGACCAAATTTTGCAAATCTCCTGATCTGTTCCAAGCTGACCTCTTATTTCTGTCACATGTATGAGACTGATACATTTTTAACTAGAAGATGGTTTTAGACTGATAGACAATTTATCACATCTACATGTAATGGATTCACTGGAATTTTTAAAAAAATCCTGTTTACAAACTTCATAGCAGCCAAATATTTTATGATTTCTTTCTTTCTCTTTTTCATCTTAAAGAATTCCAGCATTCTTGCTCTGATTTTTAATTTGAAAGTTCACCTTTATCATTGCAGGTGAGGTTTATGTTTTAAATTGAGAAATCTGAGTGAACAAAAGTGAAGACAAATAAGTTTTCGTTTAAGTTTCCTTATTTACAAATTAGAGGATTAGATATGTCACAATGGTGAGATGCTATTCTATGCACTTTGAATAACAGATGGTACAGGCTGTTTTCTTCTTTTTTTTAATAAAATCTTTTCATGATATTTTATTAATAGTTTATTAAACATATAATTTATCAGGTAAGAATAATGAGGATACATGGTTTACCTTATCCAAGTGACCACTTTAGCAATCCCAGTATTCCAGGGACTGTGGTGGCTCTGTAGTTAGGTGCTGGACTTGTGACAGAAGAGTGCAAGTTTGATTCCCACCATCACATTGGGTTGGATCAGCTACTGCGGTGTGTCCTTGAACAAGGTACTTTACTTGTCTTGGGATGACATAACCTTAAACATGCTGCTCTGCTGTAAACACCTAAAACCAATCCAATACAAATCTTCAAAATCACTAACAAAGGGAGTAAAGTTTCTTGCCTTGAGAAACACCATGGTACCTTACCTGAGCTGGTCTGGGTAGGATTTTAACCCAAAACTCACTGATTGTGAGTCCAACACACTAACCACTGAGCCACTACAGTTTCTCAAAAAAGAGTTGGTTTTGTACCTTGTTATAAAGACTGATCTACACTCCATCATGATCTTCTTTTCTGAGAATATGTGTTCTTGCTGTCGTGTGTCGACAATATGCTTCTTCTTCAGGCACTTCAAGGCAAACGTTTTGCTTCTGTCAGAAGACAGCTGTACCTGGAATACGTTACAAAATCAATTGTCAACCCAATTTAATTTTGAAGGAAACAAATTTGTGGAAAATTAGTTGAGAACAATTTTTTCAAAGCCACAGAAGACTTAGAATGTAGCATCGACTTGCTACCGTATTTATCCCAAACTCCCCAGTCTTATAAAAATTCTCTGAGATATACAGCTCTCTGTGCCCTTCATTATAACATGATTTCAGATATGATGAATGCGACTTAAATTACATGATTTAATTAGTTCGTTATTAGTTATTATTATTATTATTATTTTTATTTTTTTTCTCTTCATCTCATCTCCATTTCATTGATTAATACATGCATTACTATCTCTCATATTTCATGTATAATGTTCTTATAAAACTAATAAGAAAAGCATTGTGAATACTACTTATGTATTGATAATACTTTTTATGTCTTCTCCCGAAGGAGCTTGTATTTAAGCGCGCACATGTGATTCAGCAAACATAGTCTGAAGTAGTTACAGGTCACACATCAATGTGTTGTATTCTTACTTTATATCATACATCATGTATACATGAATGCAGGTATGTATGTTTATGTGCGTGCCTATCTCACTTTCTCGGTGAATATATATGTATGTGCATATATGTGTGTAGGTTTATGTAAACATGTGTATAGGTATATGTATATAAATATATAATGTGCACGTAGATATATGCATGTATGAATGTGCTTGGGAATGTGGGTATGCATGCGTAAGTATATATCTAGGTATTTATCGAATGTTTGTAAATTTGATAGACTTGTTTTCCTTTATGTATTAAACATGTCACCATTAATGTTTGTAACAAACTTAAATGTATATGTATATACTTGCTGATGGCCAATTGGCTAAATGCAAATAAAGTATAACATGGTCACACCAAGGGTCCTGACAAAAATGTCAAATAAAGAAATAAATGTCAATTTTCTAATATTCATTTTACTTAAGATTCATTCAATGATTTTATTCAAGTTTGGCATTGCTGAAACCTATTGCTGCAATCTGCATTTGTCTTGTATTAAATTAGCCACAACTGAATTCAGCCACTATATGCTATCATATTGGGTAACAAACCATAAGAAATCCGATATTGCTTCCCAGTGCAAATTAAATGTGCCAGGTCTGCTGCTATCATATCTTGCGGATCAAATATATATCTGAGCATTCAATAGTTCACTCTAGTGGCAATAAACACATACCTAAGGAAAAAGCAAGTCTTAAACTTACTTATTTGTCTATCAAGATTAGAGACTGTAGCTGTAGCTGTTCATTACAACATGCTTGGATTATTCCATCACAAGACAGAAACTGAGTATTTTATTTTTACCCATGCATTTGCATAAGGAGCCAACCGTAGCTCTCCAATACAACCTGCTTGAATTATTCCATCACAAGACAGAAAGTGACAGCATTTTTTAAAACCCATTTGCATAAGGGACCTGCAACCATTTCATTTTCAGAGGGGTCTGGGACCTGGGATTTTTTTTCAAATCCATATATTTTCTTTTCTTTACCGCAAGATAATTTTTTTTACTAAATAATGAATATAATCAGTTCTCTTTTTTTGTAGCACCAATAAGAGCAAGAATATTTTTGTCAAGCTATACTTTAGCATCTCAGTGATACAAGGCAGCCATACATCTAATTTTCCACTGGGATGATCACAGTAAGATCCCAGTTATGCTATCATCCAGACTTTACAAGATAATAATTTTTATTCCAGGTGGAAATCTGAGACAGATTTATTTTATTTTAACAAAATTTTAGGATAACTAATTTGCGTATTTTGGCTAAAATTCCACCCTGAATTGACCTGAAGTCTACCTGAAATTTGCCTAAGTTACTTTTAAATGAACATATTTAAAACAGTTTAAGGTTTAGGCAGAAAATGCTTAAAAGCATATCTGAAATCTGCCTCAAGTCCGCGAGGAAAAATTTTGCATGGGATGAACATGATTTCTTGCATATGTCCTCCATACTATTATTATTTTTCTGAGGCAAAGAAAATGTTTAATGATGTTTTTCTGAGGCATAGAAACTGTTTAATGATGTTTTTCTGAGGCAAAGAAAATGTTTAATGATGTTTTTCTGAGGCATAGAAACTGTTTAATGATGTTTTTCTGAGGCATAGAAACTGTTTAATGATGTTTTCTGAGGCATAGAAACTGTTTAATGATGTTTTTCTGAGGCATAGAAACTGTTTAATGATGTTTTTCTGAGGCATAGAAACTGTTTAATGATGTTTTTCTGAGGCATAGAAACTGTTTAATGATGTTTTTCTGAGGCATAGAAACTGTTTAATGATGTTTTTCTGAGGCATAGAAAATGTTTTTCTGAGGCATAGAATCTGTTTAATGATGTTTTTCTGAGGGAATAGAAACTGTTTAATGATGTTTTTCTGAGGGCATAAAAACTGGTGAATATTTAATCATGTTTATCTGAGTGAATTTCAACCAGAAAGAGTTTTCACTGACCAAATCAGAAATGAGCATTGAGATATTCATGAAAACAAGGTGTTGCAATTTTGAAGATTATCTTGAGATGTGGACCTACCAAATGTATGATGATTATAGATTTAATGGAAGAAACTCAAAGTTTCAATATGATATCTTTATACATGCAATATGTAGCACATACTTATAATTTTGTGACAATTAAACTGTCACATTCACCAACACACATCAATATACTTGTAAAGTGTTTGATCTTTCACATTATATGGCCATTTGGCACTTAACCCTGTCATCAGTTTTGGACCCTAATTACTGTGTTATAGCAAGGGAGAGTTTATTTACCAGGATACATTGTCCAAAAATAGCCACAATCCCATACCTTTTTGACAAATTTATTAGGCTGCCCCCTAGTCTTATCATGGGAGAAATACAGTACATGGCATATTCATTTACATATTACTGCATGACATACTTTTTCCTATATTAATTTTTTATTAATCAATATTGTACTTGAATAGCCAGTGACCTCAATTTATTGGTAATTATCATGATTATATTACTCTGAGAATGATATAATACAGTAAGCCCAATCAACTGACAGAATTATATTATGCTGAGTACTACTGGCTGCAACATGGTGATAAATTGACCAATTTCTCTGGTAATTTACAATGAAATAGTTGTTAATAAAAGTGATTGATCCAACCACTGTAATCTCTTTTCATCAGGCCCAGAACACAAAATTTTCACTCTGACGCAAAATCTAAAAATAAAACACAAAACTTTGCAGTTACTAATTTTCCTCAGAATTCAGCAAAATTGAAGAAAACTCCAAAGGTTGAATTTTTGCTACTTTTTGTCCATATAACTCAAGCTCATTCAAAGTTACAAAACTTGTATACCGTATATACTCATGTATAACCCAGGTCCAAATGCAAACAGCATAGACCCTGATCTGCCATTGCATAATGCGCTGGCAGATCAGGGTCTATGTTGTTTGTTCTACTGATTAGTCCTTACAAACTGCAGAGATCCAGATCTGCTGGCACATAATGCGCTGGCAGATCTGGGTCTATGCCGTTTGCATTTGGTATCGGTTTATACACAAGTATATATGGTATGTTCTGTAACTAATAATTAGAATGAAGTTGGAATTGTAGAACTTTCAGCACTTTTTTTAAACTTTATTTCCTCCACTAAGGTGATAATTTCAATTAAACAGATACACTCCAAAATATCATATCTGATTTTTTTTTTTAAGCCTGAGCTCACGTATCCTTTTATGAAACAGTGCTGGGTCAAATTATTTTCTGACAAAGAGTTTACTTTCATGTAAACTTTCTTCTCTTAAGTCTGAAGTGTATTCCCTGTTAATAAGTATTCATGTTTTTCAACTAAATTTTACCAATCTTTGTCAACAAACACCGTTTCTAAGAACAATGTAAAATGTCAATAAAGAAACAACCTTGGCTTCCCACAATGAATTGGTCTTAATTCTTATGGTCATATTCATGTCGAAATATATCTTTAATTCTGATTAGTATTTTTGTCGTAGTCCATGATCATGCATCCTGTCATCACAGGTATTTTATTTGTATTGTTTTAAAATTATCATCTGCATTAAATATCACAAACTGTCATTAATTCATTTCAATATTATTCTTCTAAACATCTTATTTATGTGAATGAAATACAATTCTAACACTTTAATTGTCTTAGTGTTTCTATTAATTCAACCAATGATATCCTTTCCAGCTCTTGAATGTCAATGGCTCTCGTGGTTATTGGCATTTCATGTCCATGACACTTCATCTCCTACAGACATCAATCATTTGTGTAACCTATTCTATGTATTACAAACACTTCTGTCAATGACCACTTCCAGTTAATAAACACTTCATCTACTAAAGACATCACTAATTTTGGTCATCTTTCCTTTGTATTATAAACATTCCCTGTCAATCAAGATTTAATCTGCTAAACACATCTATAATGTTTGTCACCTATCCTGAGCATTACAAAATATTCCCTATCAATGAACACCGAGTCTACTAAAGACATCAGAAATTTGTGTCATCTATCTAATATATTTACAAAATAATCACTCAATGACCATTTCCTGCTGATTAACACTTAATGTCCTAAATATACCCATAATTTCTATCACCCATCTTCTGTATTGAGACCCTTGTAAATAAGCGATTCCTTTCAATAAACATTTGATCTTTTGATGATTCATATTATTTCTGTCTACCATCCTCTATTTTCAATCATGTGTATTCTGGATGCTTATTATTTCCTCTCAATGAACCCAAGTGTGATCTTCTAATAAGCTATTTATTGACCTCCATATCTGAACCCCTTTCTGTACATGACCATTCCCCAATAATGAATACTTGATCTTTCCACTAATGAATACTTCATCTCCCACTAATGAATATTTTATCTCCTACTAATGAATACTTGATCCCATAAATATACAGTTTCTGCCATCTATCTTCTATATTAAAAATCCTATTTGTCAATGACCATTCCTGACTCTAAAAAGTAATACACTATTTGCAGTGACTACAAAATATTGGCAGGCATGGATAATTGGATGTATATCATTCATACACTCTCAGTGCCGGATTACCCAATAGGCAGACTAAGCACGTGCTAAGGCACCAGCAAAGCAGGGGCACCAAAAAAAATTAGAAATTACAGGGTTTTTTTAAAATTACATGGGGGGTGGGGGTAGGGGGCACCATAATCTTTTCAGTGCTTAGGGCCTCGAAAGGTCTTAATCCAGCCCTGTACACTCTAAAGGTCTTGACAACCACTCTTAAAGAATACACAATGCCTTCTCACTATAAAGTCCTCAGTATACCTCTGCCCCTTCTTTAACATGGACACCAGTAAATTGATGTCAATTTTGTTTTAGGGGCTAACTGATTTATTTCACTTTATACTAATTCTTGGCTCTAGAGAACCAATTAAAATGTGATTTGACATAATTAAATGCCATATTTTTTATTTTTTTAACGAATAAGATGACACAGCCTCATTGAAACATTCTAAAGCATAAGGCTCCCTCACTTATCACAGGTAATTTTTATGGCTCCCATGAACAGCATCATAAAGAGCAGACACTGCAATATTCTCATTGGCAGTATGGTACTGTGGAATGGCAATCTGCAACCCAGGCTCCAAGCAATTGAAGCACATTTTATACTAAATTAATGAATACCTGAAAATGTTGACAAAATGCCATATTTATATGATAGCAGGACCAGTATTTAAGTTTTTAATCCTTTCGCATATTTAAAAAAAACTAGTTGATAGGTGTATTATTGTCATTTAAAATGAAGCTGGCAAACATCTACCATATATACTCGCTTATAAGTTGAGTCCAACTGCAAGCAACATAGACCCTGATCTGCTGTTGCATAATGCACTGGCAGATCAGGGTCTATGTTGTTTGTTCTACTGATTACTCCTAACAAAACTGCATAGACACAGATCTGCCAGTGCATTATGTGATGGCAAATCTGGGTATGAGCAGTTCGCAGTTTGACTCGACTTAAATGCAAGTACAGATGGTATATAAAGTATCTTGAATAAATCAACTTCAAACAAAAATCTGCTTCATTTTTAGACACAAGCCACTGCAATAAGTTTAGACACAAACCACTGCTTCATTTTTAAACCTGAGTCACTGCAATAAGTTTAGACACAAGCCCCTACTTCATTTTTAAATGCAAGCCACTGCAATAAGTTCATCAAAGGATTGTCCATATGCTAGTCCTTGACTCAATGATGTTCAGTACATAATTGTGAGAGAATAAATATGTTTGCATGAATGTACATATGTAGGAGGATTCTCCAAAAGACTCTATATTAGGACATGTGTCAAGAGAAGACAAAATTGTCCTTTTACCGTATATACTCATGTAAAAGGCAGGGTCCAAACTGCATAGACCCAGATCTGCTGGCGCATTATGCGACGGCAGATCTGGGTCTATGCAGTTTGCAGTTGGTATCAGACTATACGCGAGTATATACGGTACTTAATTGTCGTCAATAGTCAAATTTCACTGTATTTTAATTTGATTTTAAAACATTAGCACACAACTGATTATTATTTATTTGATGATAAGTTCATACTCATTTAAAAAAGTCAAATATTAACAAGAAATATCTTTGATATTAAGCCCAAATTCTACTTTTTCAAACAAATTTATTAGACTGGCCCCCTAATATTATCATGGAGATATAGTGTAACTGAATATTAGACTGGCCCCCTAGTTTTATCATTGAGATATAGTGTAAGTGAATATTAGACTGGCCCCTAGTCTTACCATCTAGATATAGTGTAACTGAAGTGATTAGATTGCACACTTCTATGGGGCACCATTTTACTATTTATTATGTAATTCTTTCCATAAAAATTAGATCTTTTGATACATTAAAAAAATGTTGATATAAAAAAATTATATTTTTGTTGGTTTAAAACAAGTGCACTGCGAATGGTACATTATACACACACCCTGTGTTTAATAGTCCTCTATGAAGGCACTAGTAAGGTATTGTTGACTCTGGAGATTTATTGACAAACAGGCTTCAGTTACTTTGATCTAAACTGACTGTGCAGAAACCATGATCTACTTTTTTGACTTACCATTACCTTGATTTTGACCTGTAGACCCCAAAATCAACAGGTTTCTTCTTACCCTAAGTGCAAACCAATCACAAAGTTTGCTCAAGGAAATGACACTAAAATAAAAGTTATTATGCAAAACCCCATTTTTCATTAGAGTCACAATGACCTTGATCATTGACCTCTTGAACCTAAAATCAATAGGCCTCTTTCTTACCTGAAGTGCAAGCCCTCTGCAAAATTTGGTCAAGTATGTGGTCTAGAACTAAAGTTAATATGCAAAAACCATTTTTCTTCTTTCAGTCACAGTGACCTTGACCTTGGACCTTTTGAACGCAAAATTATTAGGCCTTTATCCCAAGTGTATGTCATCTACAAATTTTGGTGAAAGGATATGTTCAAGAATTTAAATTTTTGTGCAGAAACCATTTTTTATGTTTCAGTTTTAGTGACGTTGACCTTTTACCTTATGACCCCAAAATCAATAGGCTTCTACCTTATTCCAAGCACAAGCCGACCACAAACTTTGGTTAGTTGTGTGAGTGTAGAACTAATGTTATTGTGCAGAAACCATTTTTCTTTCAGACACAGTACTAACTGCGACCTCTGACTTTTTACTCCATCCACAAATTGATTTGATGCCTGACTTTTTATATATGAAAAACTTGCTTACATCTTTAATGCATTATGAAATAAAATGTATATTTTAAAAAAAAAAAATTTCAATGCTCACTGCCTTTATTGATTACATATTGTGCTGATTCAGGACCCACTTAATACATCTGACACATTAGATTCAGGTCTGTGCTGGGTATGATTCATGAATGATTTGATAACACAAATTTTGTATGCTCACAATTTTAAATTTTTATTTTTTTAAGACACATGAAATGTTTTCAAATTTGCTTTATATTAAAGTGTTGGATAAAAGGTGAGCTAATTCAAGTTCATGCCAAACTGAACCAGGGACTACCATTTAGTGTTTACACAGTTCTGGACTGAATACTACTTAATTGTGTTTCAATAAGAGAGAAGAAATAATAATTCATAATTAAGTTTGTTTTATTTTTTTGTATTAAAAAGTCAATTTTTACAAAAATGTCAGCACAGGTTAAAATAAAAATGTATTTTTTAAAAACTGATTTGTTTTTAATGTCATAAATTTTATTTCTATTTTTTTTAAAATTCTGTTTTGATTTTTTTTATGTCACATATTCAATTTTTTTAAATAAAGAGTAAAAAAATTTTTAAGTAAATTTGGAATATAAAAATAAATTCATATATAACAAGAGTTCTTTGATGAGACTGATACTCTACTGGCTGAAAAGAATTTCCAGGAATTCAAGATAAGATGGTTGCTGTTGACTGGTGAAACCTTCTCTGATATTTTTGAGCAATAAAAAGTTTTTATCAAGATGGTCACCATGGCTGTTATACTGGATGTGAGATCAACAATATTTTCATTTAGGACCAACCAGACATCATAAAAAGTCTTTTGGTGAAAACCCTATGTAAATATGAACATCCATTCAGGAGGAGTAGCAATAACAAGATTTTTAAAGATGACCATTATGGTGGCCATTGGATGTCCAAGCAGCACCATTATCATTTAGGACCCACTTGACTTCATAAGAAGACTTCTGGTGAATGCACCATGCCAATATGACTTTCCATCTAGAAGGAATAATGATAACAAGATTTTCAAGATGGCTGCTGTGGCTGCCATATTGGATGTCAGATCAGCACAATTTTAATTTAGGGCCAACTAGACATGATAAGAAGTCTTTTGCTTAGAACCCCATGTCCCTATGACCATCCATCTAGGAGGAGTAATGATAACAAGAGATGGCTGCCATGGTGTCCATAATGGAGGTCAGCTCAGTACTATTTTCATTTAGGCCTAATTAGACATCATAAGAAGTCCTCTGGTGAAAACCCCATGTTGATATGATTTTCCATTCAGAAGGAGTAGTGATAACAAGTTTCAAGATGGCTAAATCTTCTGGTGAAAACCCCATGTTGATATGATTTTCCATTCAGAAGGAGTAGTGATAACAAGTTTCAAGATGGCTGAAATCTTCTGGTGAAAACCCCATGTTGATATGATTTTCCATTCAGAAGGAGTAGTGATAACAAGTTTCAAGATGGCTGAAATCTTCTGGTGAAAACCCCATGTTGATATGATTTTCCATTCAGAAGGAGTAGTGATAACAAGTTTCAAGATGGCTGAAATCTTCTGGTGAAAACCCCATGTTGATATGATTTTCCATTCAGAAGGAGTAGTGATAACAAGTTTCAAGATGGCTGAAATCTTCTGGTGAAAACCCCATGTTGATATGATTTTCCATTCAGAAGGAGTAGTGATAACAAGTTTCAAGATGGCTGCCATGGCGGTCATATTGGATGTCAGATCAGCACTATTTTCATTTAGGACCAACTAGACATAATAAGAAGTCTTTCAGTGAAAATTCCATGTTAATATGACTATCCATTCAGGGCATGTAGCAATAGCAAGATTTTCAAGAAAGCTGCAATATAGTAGCCACATAGGATGTCAGATCCATTTTCAATTAGGACCAGCAAGATATCAATCATAAGAAGTCTTTAGGTGAAACCCCATGTTGATATGCATAGCAGTTCACAAGGAGTAGTGATAACAAGATTTTCAAGATGGCCACTGTAATGTCCATAGTGGATGTCCAAGCACCACCATTTTAATTTAGGATCAACTAGACCTTGGAATAAATATGTTTGTAAAGTTTCATGGCAATCCTCCAATTAGTTTAGGAGCAGTAGCAACAACAAACTTGTGCTAACAGACAGAGAGAGACCAATGAGAGCAGATGGGTGATAAACAGTCGACAGCAGGCCATTCCATAAGCTGCTCTGATCTATGAACAGAACAGCAACAAAAACAGAATAAATAGTAAAATGGCACCCCATACACTTGGCAGCAAAAAAGGTATCTTCCTATGGACTGCAACAGGATTTGTGAAAAGGGACTACAAATGAACAAAGTGAATTCTTGTAGAATGTTGAAAAAGGAAGTTCATTGTGCCATTTCTCCAAAATATAGGAGCCCATCACAAAGAACAACTGCACACCAACTTTGAAAAAACAACTGGCAGTTCTGGATTCCACCTACTGGGAGATTGGATTGTGTAGTAACAAAATGGAATTTTCACATGCAGGTATTGTAAAGTGACATCTCATTCAGCTGAGGTGAAAACTAGATTTGTTTCTCTCATGAAATCTTCCAGTTTAGAACCTTTTTATGAAATTCTGACTATAACATGTGCTTAAGTAATGTTCTAAAGATGTTATCAAAAGGTTTCTATTTAAATAATTCAACACATCAATTTTTATTATCTACGGACAGTGACTTATTTTTTATGTCAAAACTGTGGTGTGCCATGTGGAAAAGACCAAGTCATTCACCGCATCAAATAATGCCATCATTGTAAGGGAGAAGAAAAACAAAGCTGATTACATCATGAAAACCAACCTATACAATGCTTAGTTTTAGAACCTTTAATGATGTTATCAAAGACTTTAATCTAGCAATGGAAAAAGGAACCTACTTGATCTAAATCTTGGTAGAAAAATCATCATAGCTCATCTGTACACCATTGCCAACACGAAACATTTCATGACAAACAAATTATTCCAATTCCTAAGGAAATCTTAGCTTGCTAGACAATTACTTTTTAACATTTTCATAAAATAACATTTCAACATCATAAAATCCTGCTGACAGTACAGCTTGCATTTTGTTTGGCACAGTTAACTAGGCATTTTGTATTGGAATTTCATCAAAGAGTAGAAGCAGGTAAATTAGGTAAAAATACACTCTCTAACTAGGATTTTTACCAGATTACTACTCACCATAATCAATAAAAAGACAAATACATATACCTGTACAGTCAATATAGTGCACAACAAACTGATTCTAAACAAACTACTTTAGAGAAAAGTAAATGAACCATGGATTTTATTTTGGCAAAGTAGACTTATTTATGGTCATACATACTACTGAGTATCACACAAAGGTGCATAACCCTACCAGTAAGATTGATTGAGTTTCTAACCTGGAGGCATAGCTCAAAGTCATGGATGCTAGAAATGTAGATCACAGTGACCTAATTTTGATATTGATAATCTAGTACTCAATATAATGGATCCATAGACAAAGCCACATGACTGTACACTTTAAAGTTGTACGACACACTGACCATATGCCCAAGGTAAAAAGTCACTGAAGCATGAAATGTAGCTCATGGTGGCCTACTTTTGTCAGGACAGTTTAGTCTTTTAATCTTCAGCTCATACACTAAAACTGTATTAAAAAGTAACAAAAAAGAGCCAGAAAATGCTGACACAGAAATGAAACTGAAATGTGTAATTCCTGCATAGGTATGTAACCAAAACCTTAAACACTAACTTTAAACTGCTGTCTACATTTAAAAAACTTTAGCCTCAAACCATTTCCCTTAATTTGCACCAATAAAAGGTTAAATTGGATAAAAAATATATTAAATAAGGTCAAGTACATGCTATTTAATGCACATAGAGAACAATGAAATGCATAGTTCCTTTATACAAGCATAAAACAAAATCTTGACCAGAAACATTAACTTGCTGCCTACATAGAACAACCACAAATACAAACTTTAACTTCAAATGTTTCACAATAAATCATTGCAAAAATATCAGTAAAATTGGGTAGAAATGTATTAACTAAGGCCTGACACATGTTAATGAACACATAACAGTGATATTTAAATGCATTTTTTTAATATGAGCCAAGATCAAAACCTTAAACACAAACTTTAACCTGCTTTCTACATCTGCCAATGCCACCAGGATCATATCATAAGCTCTTTTGAGCATAATGAAGGTAAAGCTAATACAAATCAGTAATATTGGGTAAAAAGTATCAATAAAAAGGTCAAGCAGATGCTATTTTGATACAAAGAAGGAAAACTGAAATGCATATTTCCTTCCTACAAGCAATAAACACAACCTTCAATACAAAATTTAAGCTAAAACATTTTCCACTAAATTGCACACAATACAATCAGTAAAACTGGGTAAAAAAATTTGAATAAAGTAAAGCATACATTATCTAACACACATACATGAAATTCAAATGAAAAGATACTTCCTACAAGCAATAACAAAACTTTAAAGTGCACACAAACTTTAACCTGCTGTCTGCATAGAGTGAACTTTATGCAAACTTTAACCTAATATTTTACCTCGTAAACTGTACCTAAAAAAAAATAATTGTTAAAAATGTGTTTCAAAAAAGTTAAATAAGTCCAGCCACACAGAGGTAAAATTTAAAAGCATAAAAGTCATAAACATAACCTTAGACAAACCTTAACCTGTCAGCACATAACAAACCTTAACCTGTCAGCACATAACAAACCTTAACCTGTCAGCACATAACAAACCTTAACCTGTCAGCACATAACAAACCTTAACCTGTCAGCACATAACAAACCTTAACCTGTCAGCACATAACAAACCTTAACCTGTCAGCACATAACAAACCTTAACCTGTCAGCACATAACAAACCTTAACCTGTCAGCACATAACAAACCTTAACCTGTCAGCACATAACAAACCTTAAATGCAAACTTTAACCTTAAACTTTTTTTTAGTAATTTTGCAAAACAAAAGATAAAAAAAAAACAGTAAATTTGGGTAAAAAGGTATTGAAAATGGTATTGAATACTGTCAGGCACATGTTATTTGACACAAAGAAATGAAAATTCAGATCATATTTTTTTCCTACAAGTAATAAACAAAACCTTAAACACAAACTTTAGCCTACTGTCTACATACAGCAAACCTTAAATTCAAACTTTAGCCTGCTGTCTACATACAGCAAACCTTAAATTCAAACTTTAGCCTGTTGTCTACATACAGCAAACCTTAAATTCGAACTTTAACCTGCTCCCAACATTATGCAAATTTTAAACACAAACTTTAACCTGCTGTCTCCACACAGTAAACCTTAAACACAAACTTTAGCCTGCTGTCTCCACACAGTAAACCTTAAACACAAACTTTAGCCTGCTGTCTCCACACAGTAAACCTTAAACACAAACTTTAGCCTGCTGTCTCCACACAGTAAACCTTAAACACAAACTTTAGCCTGCTGTCTCCACACAGTAAACCTTAAACACAAACTTTAGCCTGCTGTCTCCACACAGTAAACCTTAAACACAAACTTTAGCCTGCTGTCTCCACACAGTAAACCTTAAACACAAACTTTAGCCTGCTGTCTCCACACAGTAAACCTTAAACACAAACTTTAGCCTGCTGTCTCCACACAGTAAACCTTAAACACAAACTTTAGCCTGCTGTTTACATACAGCAAACATTAAATGCAAACTTTAACCTCAAACATTTCCCATAAATTGTAACAAAATCAGTATTATTAGGTAAAAAAAATGTATCAAATAAAAGATAGGCAGATGCAAATGAACACACAACCATGGAATTTAAATGCCTAATTCCTTTATATGATCCATAATCAAAACTTTGAGCACAAATATCAAACTGCTGTCTATACCTGCCAATGCCGATGCCAACAATGCTGGGGTCATAACATAAGCTCTCATATACTATGTATGGTTAGGCTAATATCTCATATCCTTTGTATGGTTAGGCTAATATCTCATATACTTTGTATGGTTTGGCTAATATCTCATATACTATGTATGGTTAGGCTAATATCTCATATACTATGTATGGTTAGGCTAATATCTCATATACTATGTATTGTTAGGCTAATATCTCATATACTTTGTATGGTTAGGCTAATATCTCATATACTATGTATGGTTAGGCTAATATCTCATATACTTTGTATGGTTAGGCTAATATCTCATATACTATGTATGGTTAGGCTAATATCTCATATACTTTGTATGGTTAGGCTAATATCTCATATACTTTGTATGGTTAGGCTAATATCTCATATACTATGTATGGTTAGGCTAATATCTCATATACTTTGTATGGTTAGGCTAATATCTCATATACTTTGTATGGTTAGGCTAATATCTCATATACTTTGTATGGTTAGGCTAATATCTCATATACTTTGTATGGTTAGGCTAATAACTCATATACTTTTTTATGGTTAAGCTTTTATCTCATATACTTTGTATGGTCAAGCTAATAAGTGCAACAGTCTGCACCTGGTTTGCTGAAATTTTATTCCAGCCTTGCAATTTCTCATGTTTGAAACTGTATGTACTTGTAAATGGTAAATCAATGTACACAGACATCATTCCACAGTGAATCCACCAAGCACCAGAAAAGGAAAATACATCAATAAGCAAGAAAGACAGTTTGTCAAATTTCCATTGCCAAATGTAATTACTGATTCTCAGTGATGCCTAGGGTATTAACTAAAGAAGGAGAAAGTCCCAAATACAATCAACTGTGAGCTAGACAAAATTACATATAGCTACAACTGAAGAGGCCTTCTGTTTTCTCTCTGTCATTAAAACAATAGAGCCAACATCAACATTAGGTTTTCATAACAAGAATGGTCAAAGTTTGGTGTTCTGAGATAAATTATTACTTTCCTTATACTGCTGAGTATAACTGTTAGACAATAACATATTTATGGACAAGCCTACCCCACACCCATTGTTACAAAATTATGGGAAATATTTACCACAGATATCTTTGTCTCATAATAAGTCCACCCTCTACTTTTTTGGCAAATTTATTAGGCTGGCCAACTGGTCTTAACATGGGGGAAATACAGTACCATCTTATACATGTATGAATTATGAACAGCAATCACAGTATGAACTTCCACACAGAGACTTTTTAAAATTAAAGTAGTCTACTTTTGTAAAATGAATGTGTACTGCACAGCTTGAAATGACATGATCATAACATTCTGATGTTGTTAATATGATGTCGCTTTTTAATTAAGTTTATTGTAGCGCTATAAACTATGGGAGACTGGACATAAAATGACGTGATTGTAACTTCTGTCTTTTATTAAATAATGAGAATGAAAAACTCGTACACAGTTATAATAACTGTTATACCAGTAACAGTCCTGTGAAAAATAATATATATATATATATATATATGGAAACACTTTTGTCCTCTGTGTGATACACATGATGAACAATTCTTTGAATTTTTTTTACACAACTTTGTTTGGCTGATGGCAGTGTAACATAGATATGTAGTTTACCCATTTTAGACTGATTTTTAATTTTGTCTTTTTTCTTTCTTCTATTGTTTATCCTTTGTTTGTTTATTTCCCCATCATTTAAACATGTAGGAGTCAAGAATTCTTCTTGACTTTTGTGTTTAGTGTTTGTTTTGCAGCTGTAAATTGTTTCTTCCCCTGATGAAGAGCTTGTTTCGCTCAAAACATTGGGAAATTGTTTTGAATTTGCGCTATTATTAATTTTTGTGTCATTATATATATATATATATATATATATATATATATATATATATATATATATATATATATATATATATATCTTGTGTACTAGTTTGATTTAGTTTTCAGCATTTTTGCAAGCACTGGCCTGTTGTTCTCTGATTCATGGGAAGCTGGCATGAAGAAATATCATAGCATAAGACAAGGTGTGTTATAAATTTCTTTTAAGTTGCTTATTTCATTTAATATGTGGAGCTGATGTATCCCAGTTTGTAGTGCATCAGTCATAAAATCCAAGGTTTGTCGGTTTAATACCTGACATGGCCTCTGTGTGTCCTTGGGAAAGGTACTTAGGCATACCTGCCAAACTCCCAGGCAATGTTGGGCGATTTCTAAAACTCAACAAGTCCGTTTTTAGGCCCAACAAGGGGGATTCAATGCACGCAATCCGAAAAAGCAGTGTTGTACAATTGAGAATAAGTCATCTATTTATTTGAGCCTATAGAAAATGACTGGAAATTCAAATAAAAAAAAAAGATAAGAAAATCTCTGTTTTCTTTTTCTTTGAAGCATTTAATATATTTTCAATAGCAAATAGTTGGCAGATTTAGGGACTAACCATTTAATTGGGGGTTGGGGAGTTGGTCCCTTAGCATTGTCAGCTATTATCGCCACACGAACACATATATGTACACACACTCACATAATCACAACCACACAGACATACAAAAAAATACACCAAATTTCTGTCTTAAAAATCCATTGGACAGTGGAATACAGTCTTAACTTGATGCAGTCTTTCCTACTTCAAATAGTTCAGTAGGAGGTTTGAAGGTGAGGCAAGTGTCCTGAGTTCATTTTTGTACTCCCCAAAGACTGTTGTTCAAACTTGCCTGAAGATCTTATTGAATTTTTCTCAGCATAGAAAATGATCTTTTTGCATCTGCATTGCTGTGAGGGAGTGTCAAACATGCAATAGCCGCACTAGTTAGAATGTTTAAACATGCCAGTTGCTTTTTAAGATTGATCTCTGCATTCGTGTATTGTCCCAATGCTTGGTGCTTGGTGATGTTACTATGACGATGGCTGTCAAACACTCCAGAATGACTAATCTCAATAAGGTGTCTGCAGTATGTGCAAAGAAAATAAGAAGTGTTCCCACTTGCTGCTGCACTTCCCAAAGTCAAACTTCATCAACCAGGAGTTCAAAAATTTAGTTTTGTTTTGGTTTGCTTGCCTTACCGATGGCTAATCCTTTCCTGAATCACAACTGCGTTTCAATATTTTGCCTTAAAGACTGAATCACACTTCAACACTATTTCAACTACCAAAATAATCATGTCTTGCATTTTAAATATGGCGTAAAATCTGAATTCAAAGAAACATTACTGCTGATCATAAACTTCCCAATAATCTTTAATAAAAATGGCTCAGATATTCTCATTCAAGACAATGATGTATAAAAATGTTTGTTCTTCAACATGCATCTCTTTGATTTGTCTAACTTCAAAATGAATTTGTTTGTTCCATTTAGTGTACTTTACCCATGCTAATTAGCCTAATGGGATCTCCCAAAGCAGTGCTCAAAGAACTTAACATGACATCACCCTATCAATTGTCAGCCAATTAATTAATCTGAAATAGTGGTTGTTGATCTCTGACCATCTTATCTTTTAATTACCTCTATGATAATCAACTGTATAAACTGCCCTGAGGATAGTTTTACATGAGCACTAAGCAGGACTGTTTATACTGGCTACATGTTATGAGCATATATCATGGTGGTTAAGAAAGGTCTCTCTCTACTATTTATTAATTTTTTTTTGTGCTAAGATTATTGAAAATTGTGTTTTTTGAAATATGACAGTGTGAGGTGTTTTGGGAGTCAAAAATCATGTTTTCACATGCCGCATTGTGCTATGGCATATATGACTTAGGTCCCATTTCTTTGGCATGATTTAGCAAATTAAGTGCTGTTAAAAATTAACCAACAATATATTTCATTTAACACTGTCAACAGAACATGCAAACTATGCAATAATTCATACTAGCAACACTGACAGCAGAATTTCTGAAAAGCATAAATTTATATAAAAGAGGAACAGATCCTCTTGTCAAGGCTTTCTATCTCCTCATTTATGGCATTTCCACATACTTTTTGCCTGATTATTAGCCACTTCATACTTTGCCTGATTATTAACCACTTCATACTTTGCCTGATTATTAGCCACTTCATACTTTGCCTGATTATTAGCCACCACATACTTTGCCTGATTATTAGCCACATCATACTTTGCCTGATTGTTAGCCACCACATACTTTGCCTGATTAGCCACTTCATACTTTGCCTGATTATTAACCACTTCATACTTTGCCTGATTGTTAGCCACCACATACTTTGCCCGATTATTAGCCACCACATACTTTGCCCGATTGTTAGCCAGTTCGTACTTTGCCTGATTATTAACCACTTCATACTTTGCCTGATTATTATCCACCAACACATACTTTGCCTGATTATTAGACACCACATACTTTGCCTGATTATTAGTCACTTCATACTTTGCCTGATTATTAGCCACATCATACTTTTCCTGATTATTAGCCACATCATACTTTGCCTGATTATTAGCCACCACATACTTTGCCTGATTATTAGCCACTTCATACTTTGCCTGATTGTTAGCCACCACATACTTTGATGGTTTAATGCTTTTGAACAATTAGATTTCTTTACTGACTGCCTTTGCAAATTGTGATTCCTCTGATATAGTGCTTTTCATAGCTTCGAAAAATTTTATATTTGACATTTTAATATTATCAAAGATGTGCATATGAATTCTTCCCCACTTCTCATGGGAACCCTCGCTATTTCATCAATCCATATTTGGAGCAAGGGAATCCATGATGTCAGACGAACTTACAAAATGTCTCATATACATCACAAAAAAGTCTACAAACAAAAGGTCTCATACATTATTTATGAAATCTTGACTTCCTAAAAGTGTTAAAATTGGACACTCTTCAAAACTTTCTGTCTTAGTTAAATGCCCCCAAAGGGATCACAACTTTCCATCTTGGCTAAATTCCCCCAAAGGGATCACAACTTTCTGTCTTGGTTAAATGCCCCAAAAGTTATAAAAATGAATTAGGATGTGCTATGAAGACAAATACCAGTGGTAAAATTTGCTTTACACATCTGATACTGTCTATACTCACTTATAAGTTGAGTTAGACTGCAAACAACATAGACCCTGATCTGCCTGTTGCAAATGCACTAGCAGATCAGGGTCTGTGTTGTTTGTTCTACTGATTACACCTAACAAACTGCATAGACCCAGATCTGCCAGTGCATTATGTGATGGCAGATCTGGGTCTATGCAGTTTGCAGTTGGACTCGACTTATAAGTGAGCATAAATGGTAGTTCAGATTGACTTTATTAACTGTGCTGTATTTTAACATTATTCTTTGAGCTTGTGAATAAGGATTTAGAGTTCCTTCCATGTCTCCATGGAGATGTACACTTCACATAAATTCTATAAGGGGCATATCAGGAGCTAGGCCATTTTCTGATGTACGCACTGTCATGGGGCATGGGGCTAGAGGATAGTGGGTGGAGTCTTGAAATGCAAAAAATATGGTATCTTCATTTTTTGACATTATGCAAATGTGTCTGTGCACATGCCTAGCTACCCCACTGCTTATAGCCTAAAATGGTAAAAGAAAAGACAACATCTGTCATTGTTCATGGTTACAAACTTTATAACCTTCCATTTGTACAGAACAATTTCCAAATATATTTACACACTTTATACCATTAAATGGATCATGATTAATTCCATACAATTTGACTCTAAAAACTACTAAGAATTAGTTTGTCTCAATGCAAATATAAAATCACAGGATACCATGGTAACAGCACTTCAACATCCTTAATCCTGTCATTCAATCATTAAATAGAATTTTGCCAACAAGCAAGATGATAAAATTGTTTGATTAAATATTATTGATGGTATTTACCATATATACTCACGTATAAACCAGGTCCAAATGCAAACAACATAGACCCTGATCTGTCATCGCATAATGCACCAACAGATCAGGGTCTATGTTGTTTGTTCTACTGACTAGTCCTTACAAACTGAATAAACCCAGATCTGCTGGTGCATTATGCAATGGCAGATCTGGGTCTATGCAGTTTGCAGTTGGTATCGTCTTATACAAGAGTATAATAGGGTAACTCAGATGAACCTCTTAGTCGGCATTCAGCAGACTTAAAACTGCAAATGTCATTGCCATATTTACTGTATTTTTCCTGTGATAATCCCAGGGGCCAATGTAAAAAAATTCTCAAAAAATTGGGGTGGGTTGTTTACAAAGATATCTTTAGTAAAAAGTTACCAAAATGTGTGCACAAGTTGAGAATGGGCTTATTATTAGGCATAGGCTTATCATCTGATAAATATGGGTATCTGTTCTCTGCATAACAAACACCTAACTGCAAACAGCTCAAATTCATGTCTGCTCACCTGTAATGGCCTATTAGATGATGCAGGGCTAATAGTGTTTGTTTCACTTATGATTTTAAGCAAACAGCACAGACTCTGACCTGCTAGCACATGTGATGCCAGATCTTGGTCTACATTGCAGTTAATGTGCATTGAACATGAACAAACATGGCATTAATCTTCCTTGCTACATATATAACTTTTAGGCCGGAAAAAAGAACTAAATAAGGGTTTGATATTTAATAAACCATTTTTGAGCAGATGCTTGATAGAAACTCTTCATTTTCCCTGCAGTAGTATATCTCTGGTTTGCAAATAATAAACAATCTGTGATGGTGGCATAAAAGAAATCAGTTCAATATTGCATATCAACCTAAAATCTCTGAGGAGCTTGATTTTAATAAATTTTCATGAATATATCTTGAATGAATTTATTACAAGGCCCCTTTTGAGTAAAACTCAATAAATCTAAAAAGATGCCTTGCCATAACATTCTGTTATATTATATGACTTTTAAGAGGCATGTCTGCAGTATTCACTGCTTAGATCATCCATGACAGCTTTGATTAAATCAATGCAAGGCCAAAAAGACAAAAGAAGAAAAGAAAAAACAACAAGTTTTTATTTTAAAAATATCACCCTTGACAAGAGAGGAAATGAAACTACAAATTTGGTATATGGGAAGAAATCTTGGTTCAAGATTTTAGGTCAAACTTATAACTCATACAGGGGTCATATGAGACAACAATTACTTGATGGGACTGATACTCTACTCTCTAAAAGAATTTCCAGGAATTCAAGTTAAGACCATTTCTTCTTTTTAACTGCTGAGTGTTGAAACCATCCCTGATATTCTTGAGCGATAAGATTTTCAAATTAGCCACTGTGGCAGCCATACTGGATGTAAGATTGGCACCATTTTTATCTACGATAAACTAGACACCATAATTTAGAAGAATTTTGGTGAAAAGCCTTTGTTGATATTTTCATCCATTCAGGAGAATTAGCGACAAGATTTTCAATATGTTCATTGTGGCAGCTATATTTGAAGTCAGATTGGCACCATTTTCCTTCAGTACCAACTAGAAATCATAATTAATCTTCTGGTGAAAACCCCAAGATGATATGACCCTTAGCAGAAAGAAATGGTCATTTTCCATTGTTTTACCATTTAAAATGCATTGAAAGACCATTAAAATGTAAAAATCCATTGATATCCCATTTTTCTGACTGCAGATTTCTGATTACCATTTTTCTGAGCAACATTGAAACTCCATTTTTTCCAAAAAAAATGGCATTTAGCTACCATTGGAACTCCATTCAATTTTAGCCATGATGTGTCAATGGTCTTGTTTTACAAGAAGTTCCATTTAAATCCCATTGAACTTCCATTTCTTTTCTAAGGCCATTGAAGAGTTAGATATCCCTTAAGAACAATTCAGTTGAAGTGAATGAGAATTGTTGAATCATTTTTAGCAGACCATTTTGATTTACCATTGAAAACTCCATGTTTCAACTGTCTTTCCATGGAGATTGGAACACAAAGTTATTCTGATGACTATAAATACATATATATAGCTGATATACATATAATTTGCTTATACACTCTACCAATTGCAGACATTTGACATGATTAAGAGCAGAATATATATATGTTGAACTTTAATTAAATACTAAAATGCATTTTCAAAGTGTATACAAGTGTCAAAGGCATCAATCAAGGTAAACTTGGCTTAACATGGATTCTATTCACACCTGTGCCAGTAGATGATAACTTTTATCACTCGTTAGGTCACCATTGATCATTGATTGACAATTAATTATGTAGGCTTGGACTACAGAATACCTTTGATCAGACCATTATGGGTCAGTAATCATGTATAACACCACAGGTTTAGTATCTCGTCAGCTATATAATTATTTTTGGCCCATGGATAAACTACCGTTGTGTGTGTGTGTTTCAAAAAGTTTTTAAAAAATTGGCATTGTCAAATGGGCCCATGCATATATGGACCTTATACATTTAAATTAGATCTACATACATCATAAAAACTAATATATACTGATGCCATGTGCTTTTGTTTGTAAATACGGTCCGCGTCGTTTTTTGTTCCAAGGTTCCATTTGAATTGTTTGTTGATCTTGTTTTTCTAAAGAAAAAGTTTTCGACTGACGCGTGGTTGTCTAATGTTAATTTGCCCAGCAGCTGACTTGACCTAATTCACTGTAGCGCACAAGGACGAAAACAGTTTTATATCGTGTAATCAACATGTACATGCGAGAGTAGGGATGCTGGCGCTTCTTTGATTGGCTGATTTACAGGATTAGAGGAATACTCAAACTGAATCACAACCGGCTTCGAAAGTGTGTTTCATGGATAGTTCCCACTTTGTAGTTTTCTTCCAGTATGATAACAATGTTTACCAAATTTCTCGCATGGTTTAGCCAAGTGAGCGTGATAGCACACGGGTATCTGTTCTATTTAAAACATCTCTGCTGTATGAAGAGGAATTGGAACAGATAATTGATCAACCCTAGGTTGGGCGGGTCGTTTTTTCAGGTAGTAAGTACTTAATTTATTATTATTATTCTTAGTAACAGTAGTATTTTTATTAATAATTTATAGTTTTAAACATTCTTGTTCTGCATTCCGTATTCCCCCCTCCCCCCAGAAAGAAAAAACTTGTCAGTCGTTCATAATTTCCCATTCAAATATAGTAAACCTGTACAGATATAGGTCCAACCATTTTTTGGGGGGGGGGGGGAGTGCTTGGAATTCTCTTTCGAGCCTAGAGATTTTCTTTTATCTCAAGAAAATTTATTATTTTCAACTAATATAATGGATATAATAGGATTTTTCTTTCTTGTTCCTATGAATCGGAGCAAGAGAATTTTATTCAAGGTATTTGAGAGCTGGAATTTGTTTCATCCAAAAATCCATTCCCCACCCCCATGCACCCCCATAAATGGTCAGTCCCTAAATACCAAATACAAAATTAGAAATGCAAGACATACTCAAAAGCCTAAACTTTCAAAAGTTTAAATTGAGAAGCTATACATCATCAGAGCTGTCTGAAGTGAGAGTCCGGATGCGCTGGCCTGCTTCAAGGGTCTTCTCTTTGTGATTATGGACACTTGATCATTTTCTCAAATTTGATCAAATGTTTTCTTCATTTATGTGTTTATTTTAGAAATGTTGTTTGGATCCCAACTTTAGATTCAAAATCCTATAGAGAGCTCATACTAAAGAAAATTTACAGCACATAATTTGTATTTCCTAGATTTAGAGGACAAAATAAAAACTAGGAATCATATATACTGCTAAAAGGAAAATTATGCTTTGAAAATTAGCAGTCTGGAAGTTCTATAAAAAGAATGTTATACATGTCACAAATCTGCTCAAAATTTACAGTTTTCTCCAAATTGTTATAGACAATCAAGCAATGATTTCTTTTCTTGTACAAGGTTTGCCATTAATGCCCTTTTGACTCTGTCCTGATAGTCTAATTACAAATAGATTCTTAATGAACTGATCAGATTAAAAATAATATGATCCTTTTATTAATGCACTAATATAGCTATTAATTTGGCAAATCATAATTCAGCTAAAATGATTTCTTTTTACACTGAAGCCCTTGTTATAAAATTAATTTGCAAGATTGTATTCAAGTTTATTATGCTTTACATGGTATACATTTTGTTGTTATCTATCCATGGGTTACAATATATTAAATAACAAACTCTTGATTTGTTTTGAATTTCAAGGATTTAATACTTGTGTTGTTGAATGCAATTTGTTTCAAAAATGTATTGTCTGTTTAATTTTTCTACTGTTAAAATGTATTCATTGAATCAGATTGCTGCAGTTAATTATAGTCTTTACATTGCCATTGCAGCCCATTGATTGCCATTTATTAACAATTTTTTTGACATCATTAAATATGTAAATCATTATTTACACACTGGCCACTCACTCCAATCATTTATATTTCATGTTTTGTTCCATTGTTATGACATCATTTCAATATTCTTTGAGTGTTTCTCACTATCCATTGATTTTGCCATTGTTTACCATTTTTGTGACATCCAATAAATGGTCCATCTCATTAGCATAATTTGCCTCAAATCAATGGTTTTTCAATGCTTTTCTAATGGAGTTTCAATTGTTTTTTTAATGGAATTTCAATGGTTTTCTGCATTCTTTGTTCAACGCACAAATCTGAGCCAAAAAATGGTGAATCAATGGATTTTCAATGGCAAGAATTTAAATGGAAGTACAATGGCATTTCAATGCATTTCATTTTGCTAAGGAGACTTTCTATTTAGGACGATTAGCAATAACAAGATTTTCAAGATGGCTGCCATGGTGGCTATAAAGGACGTCACAATGGCACAATTTTCATTTAGTATGAAATATGACATCATGAGTCTTCTGGTGAAAATCCAATGTTGATATGACTTTCCATCTAGGAAGAGTAGATATAAGATTTTCAAGATGGCCACTGTGGCAGCCATATTGGATATCAAATCATTACAATTTGTATTTATGACCAACAGACACCATAAGAAGTCTTTTAGTAAAAACCCCATGGTGGTGTGACTTTCCATTTTGGAGGGATAGCAATAATAAGATTTTCAAGATGGCTGCCATTGTGGCCATATCTGATGTCAGATCATTTGGGTCCAACTAAGTCTTTTACTGAAATCCCCATGTTCATATGACCATCCATTCAGGAGGAGTAGTGATAACAAGTTTCAAGATAGCCACAGTGGCAGCCATATTGGATGTGCAAGCAGAACCATTACTTAGGACTGATTAGACATCATAAGAAGTCTTCTCGTGAAAACCCCATGTCCATATGACTTTCCATTCAGGATGAGTAGCGATATCAAGATTTTCAAAGTGGCTGCTAGAGTGGCCATATTCAGTGCTGCACCTTGAGTGCAGGATCGTGGGTTGTGGATGTCCATCCACATCTATACTAGAGCTAGCAAAGGCCAAGGTTGCTAAAGATGATAAAAACTGTACAAAGGCAATGAATATCCATTTTAAAACAATGTATCTGGCAATGAAAACATTCAAGATTTGTGGTAGTTAGCTGAGTTTCAATGTAAAGTCTTTGATGGATGCAAATGTAACGTATTTTTGAAGTTAAAGTGACACCTATGGCAAGGAAGATTTAATTTAATTTGAGGTTGAATTAATGACAAAAGAGACTAAATTGATGCAAATACACCATTTGTTACTTAATTAATGATTTAATAATTTGAAAAGAAAAGTAATTAAGAAAACAGGGGTATATATTATGGTAAATGCTGGTAGTAATTAATGAACACTGAAGTTAAATGAGAGCAAGATCTGGAACGGAAAAATTCCAAGGTGCAGCTCATTTCAGGGTAAGCAGATATTCTAACGTGTTAATATTTTTCTGAATTACTTGAGCACATGATAAATTTCTAAGTTGTACAGGGGTAGATAACTCAGTTACATTTTGATGCAGAAAGGTGAAAACTCAGCTGAGTCTTTGATAGTGAGCCACACATTTAAGTGGCAGACCAGATTTAATTTAAAGTTCATGAAGTGCTTTAAAAGTTATTACTCAAAAACAAAATTTTGGATGTAAAGGACCAAAGGACACATGCTCCTCCACAAAATATGGTGGATGTATTAAAATCAATAATTCGGTGAAGATGATGTACAACCAAAACAAACTGACATATCATCATATGTGAGTCAAACTGTCATATATGCAAATACATATGGACTGTTGATCAGTACTATCACTGGCAAGTTGTGAGATATTATTTAATCACATGCACACAGACTGCTTGCTCCAGCATTCAGGGTTGACACTCTTAAACCTAGGTGACTATCACTACATATCAATTCAAACTGTTTATAATGTCAACAGTCATTTTTAATACTATTTCCTGTATTCTGCAGTATATACTTAAATTTTGTACTAATCATTGGGGTGTATGTCACAAGGCAAGACTTTGATTTTATATAAAATGCTCAGCAAATAAATAGGCAGAGCTATGTCTACTCTGAAGAAAGGTAAATTACCGTATATACTAGTGTACAATCAGATACCAACTGCAAACTGCATAGACACAGATCTGCCATCGCATAATGCGCTGGCAGATCTGGGTCTATACAGTTTGTAAGGACTAATCAGTAGAACAAACAACATAGACCCCATATTGCTGATGCATTATGTGACAGCAGATCAGGGTCTATGCTGAGTGCATTTGGACCCGAGTTATACGCGAATATATGCGGTACTACCCAATCTGCAATATTGGTAACCTCCCTTCAATAGCACTTCATTTGCTAAATCATGCTGAGGAAATGGGAGCTAAGTGCCTTTCCTAAGGACACACAGAGGTCTGGGCAGGTATTAAACCCACAACCCTTGAATTATGAGTGGTACTGCAGCTCAATGTGTGAAATGAATAAGCAGCTTAAAAGATATTTATAACACATCCCATCTTCTGCTAAGATACTTCTTCAACCAGTTCTATTTATACTTCCTTATGCATTTTACCCCTCCATTACCAGTTGCCTCCCTAAAAAAAGCAAAATTCTTCCATCTTTGAGCTGCTGGGCTAAGAGAAGTTGCACCGTACTTGTATATTTCTTGCAACTTACCAGCTCCAAATGACCAAATCCACCCTTACCAGCTCTACACATCCAAATCCACCCTTACCAACTCCACATGACAACATCCACCCTTACCAGCTCCACACGACCAAATCCACCCATTCCAAGTGTGGCCACAATCTCAAGATCCTCAAGACGCACAAATGAAAACTCAGGTTCTGCCCTTTCTCTGCTGGGA
The DNA here is from genome assembly GCA_029931535.1 of Margaritifera margaritifera. Lineage (NCBI taxonomy): Eukaryota > Metazoa > Mollusca > Bivalvia > Unionida > Margaritiferidae > Margaritifera > Margaritifera margaritifera. The sequence goes on from JAQPZY010001504.1 coordinate 2,669,681, forward strand.
GAAATAGTACCATCTGTTGGTGTTCCTGTACTAGACCTGGATTGGTATAAGAGAAATAAATTCATTTATTGGTATTGAAAAAAAATCCACAAATTTATGCAATTACACATTTTTCTTCATTCAAATATTAAATGTTATTTTAAGGACGATTTTTTTAAAGGGGTCCCCAGGGTCCAATAATAGGCACACACCCCAGAGACCAATAATTCAAAATCATGCAGAATTCCCAATTATAGCACTTCACTTTTGAATAGGTTGTACCCTTGTAATTTAAATGATAGACTAAGGCTCCATCCTCAATTACCATCTATACTCGTGTATAATCCTATACCAACTGCAAACTGCATAGACCCAGATCTGCCATCACATAATGCGCCGGCAGATCTGGGTCTATGCAGTTTGTAAGGATTAATCAGTAGAACAAACAACATAGACCCTGATTTGCCGGCGCATTATGCAACGGCAGATCAGGGTCTATGTTGTTTGCTTTTGGACTTAGCTTATATGCGAGTACATACGGTAGTCTACAAAGTCTGTCAGGTACTTACTATTATATACAGAACAAATATTTTTAAAAAAATGAAATCAGAAGCAGGATCATTTATTTAATTTACTCCTGTTCAAATTTTTAATACCGTATACAATTTACACAAGAACATGCATCTTTCTTGAATATTTTTAATTTTTAAGAAAAAAAATACAGTTGTGAATATTTTACTGAAGCTACAATATCTGGAAAATTATATGCCATGACAGTCTACTTGGCAACCTGTTAGTAAGGAACTGGCTGTGAAGAAAATCAAATCGATACAAATAATAAATTAAAATGGCTTTATAAATAAATTGCTCAAAATTTTACCCTTTCAAATTTTTTGACTTTTAAACAGTAATATTATTTTTACTCGTTACCAATTCCCAGTCTGCAAGAATCTTTATATAGAAATTATGAGTGTACTAGTGTAGAATACAGTTTGTACACAAAAGGAGTCATCATGATAAAAATAACCTGACAAGTGTCAACCACCCCCTAGAGGTTTTTTCCCACCTTTAAAATCTCCTACTGTGTGATTTCATAGGTAAACAAGCAAATATGATGATTTTTCCCCTCTTGTCTTTTGCAGGGAAGATACAGAAAATAGGAAAAACTGACCTTTACTTGGACCCATGGGAAGGGTCATGTTATGGGAAGTGTCATGACCATTACTTGTACATATGGGAAGAGTCATGACATCAAACATATCATCACAATGGTGATGATGAATACAACCAGATTTCCATGGCAAGCACACATTTGATGATCAACACTTTTACAAAATTTTGAGCAATTTTTATTTAAAAAGTTTTCTCCGATGATTAGGTGCCCTTTTGAAAACTTTATATCGTGAGTCCCACCCACCCACAATGCATACCAAGCTTTCATTCCTATGAAGGGGTATCTTTACTGTATACTATCATGTCCTATTACCATGTCATGTCCTATTACCATGTCATGCCTATTACCACGTCATGTCCTATTACCACAGTATGCCTATTACCACGTAATGCTTATTACCACATCATGTCCTATTCCCACGTCATGCCTATTACCACATCATGCCTATTACCATGTCATGTCCTATTTCCACGTCATGCCTATTACCATGTCATGTCCTATTACCATATCATGTTCTATTACCATATCATGCCTATTACCATTTCATGCCTATTACCACATCATGCCTATTACCACGTCATGCCTATTACTATGTCATGCCTATTACCATGGCATTTTTTAGCATTTCAGAGAACTGCTGATGTCATGCAAACAAACTGATACAGAGTCTATCTTCCCCCGTATCTTCCCCTGCATCAAGAACATATCTGATATCATGCAGTGATGAAATTTTCCATTGTTCAAGTGAGATTTTGGACAATGTTTGTAGACTTCCTTTTGGGGGATGTTTTCTAAGTAGTAATGCAGTAATAGGATGTACCGGTCTATATACAGTGGAAAGTTACAGAGTACTTGATAAATTTAAATGAACTGAGTATTTTATTCCCTGGTTTGGAACTAATTGTTCAAGAAACCAATACTAGACAGGGTCTTAATCATCAAGACATTTACCATGCCTCAAAGAAATTGTCAAATAGCTTAGTGACAAAGACTAACTCAGGTGTGCTTGGTTACATGGCTCTGTAACACATGAAACATCTGCAACTCATCCTGGCCCCTCCATCATAATACTTTACTTAAAATTTCACGTAATAAATGTTACTGCCAACTGGGAATCTTACTCAAAAATAAACAAATAAGAGCACTTTGATGTGTCCATTTATTTTGAAGCAAGATTTTAAGTCGAGTAAAGTTTTATGATGGAGAGGCCTGATTGCAATGTTTATATTGATAGAATGCACCATAATAAATATGCTAACAACAGTGGACTACATTCCTCAAATTACACTGTTTTGTTTACTTTGAATGCATTACAAAAATTCTATATGCATTATGGTCAATTTATTTGTGTAAAATATGATTACATTGCTATTGAGAACTCTGCAAGTCGCTCAGTTTCTTATCTCTGTGCTATCTAGAGCTCTGTAAGTTACTTAATTCCTTACCTCTGTAGGGGAGCCATGGTAGATCAGTTGGCAGAGCATCAAACTCATAATCCAAGGGCTGTGGGTTTGATACCCATCCAGGTCAGCCTGGGTCAGCTACCTCAGTGGGTCCTTGGGAAAGGCAATTAGCTACCATTTCATTGGCATGATATAGCCAATAATGTGTTAAAAGTGCCATTAAACCAACAAAAACAAAACAATCCTTACCTCTGAGCTCCCCTGGCTTCATCACCATAGTCTTTTTCTTTCAGTTCATTCAAGTTGCCAATCAAGGCATTGAAAGAGCTATAATGAAAAAGCAAAAGCAAAAAATAGGATACCTTTTAACAGCTGTGTTTACACATCAAAATACCAATATACTGTATATAAACTCAAAGGTCCTGTGGAGATAGGAAAGACTCAGATAAATATGTTAGTTAGGAATAAGTTTGGGTTACTGTGAATACATTTATTTTCATTAATTGTCATTTTTTTACTGAAAATAAAATTTTTGTCAGTGCTTAATTTATTGAATTAAGGAAGGAATTTTTTTTCATTTCCACAGATGGAACATTGTTTGCTGGGTTTTTCAATTCATGGTTTGCAGCAACAATGAAATACATGAAAATGGTTACTTGATGCAAACAGCTAAGACATTATTATTTTAAAAAGCTGCAATCAAATGTTTATTTTGACTACCCGGTAGATAAGAATAAGTCAACAAAGTGACAACTACATCTGACTTTGCATGAAACTGCTTTGTCCATGAAGAAAAGAACATGAATTATCTAAATCCCAACTGCCAAACTTACAAGACTCTAAAATCTTGAATGAAACACACTCATAAAAAAAGGGTCATCAGGAGCACTGTATGCTAATCTTTGATAAATATTTTGCTATTCTTTTAAATGATTGGATTCCTGAATTTCACCTACAGAAATCTTGTATCTAAGATTCAACATACATCAAAAGTCCTCTTTCAGAATTTATATGTTGAATTCTGTATCAATAAAACTGACATTCTTTCCCAGCATTGCTGTTTAGGGTTCACTTGGTATTACAGTGCACTTGAAAGAGTGAAAGAAAAAAAATCACATCAGGCCCACCGTATGACCTTATCAATGTATAAACCCACTGTCACGGAATTGTATAAATAAATTATATTAAATACATGTACTCGGGTTTCATTTTTCAGTGTAACAACGATACCCGAGAGTGAGTTATGTATATTTTACAATATTTCGAAACAGTGAGTTTGGTTCACCCCATGCCACACGTGCGAAGTGCTTTCGATGGGAAAAACCGAATGCATCAAGCGTACGGACGATGTAGAGCTGCATCGTCTGTATATAAATGACTCACCGTAAGACTAAATCTTTACGTTACGTAACGTCTTGTCAGTGAGCAGTCTACTTAAGGATTTGCACGTCTTCAGCTGTAGAGGTACATAAATTATTTATTAATTTATGGTGTATATTTTCTATGTAGCTTCGACTTTCGTAGTACAATGCAAATATTTTCTATTCTTGTTTGTTCTTAATAAGAGCTTTATATTAGCAATATAAAGTGGCATTTTTAGGAAACGTTTAGTCCATAAGATTCTTATCGGACACGTGTAGGTTCACTTCTGAACTTGTTTATTGCTTTGTAATGTTGTGCCGATAATGTAATTTGTATAACTTACCGTATATAACGTCATTATGTGTTATCGTATATGCCCGTGTCAATCATACTACACGGTGTTAGATTTATTTTCAGCTGATCAGAGTCGACGAGGTCCCAGCTATAGAGGGGACAATGGAAGTTGACTATAGCAGCTGTAAAGCTAACCATAGCAGCCGTAGAGCTGGATAAACAGTGTGTTGCTTGAATACCAGGTAATCGGGCATTGTTGACCCATTGGTGGGTATGGATCGCTTGATTGACCAGTGCGACTGGCAGCCAAGTATGCTAGTGACGGAGTGTTTTTGAGTCACTCCATATATGTAATCTTTTAGCCGTGGGCCAATTTTGGGTTTTTGTGATACCCAGTGGTTTGGGAGTGTAAAGATATTTTGCATGATATCTATCCCATTTGTTTGCACCACATTTTATTATTTGAATAAAGTGCCTCATGCTTCATTATTTGAGGGTATACATTTTTGCTATATGAGTAAAATACATAATTTTTGCTATCTGAGTAAACACATCATTCTTTTCATAGTCTGAGATTACTGTGAATCATTAGCCTTTATCATTGCACTGTGTATTTATTTATTTGTATTCATATTTGGGTTACATTATTAGGTTCGTGCGGATTGTGTTAATTTGTCCAATATTTGGACCCTATACACGCACGTATTAATCATAACCCTTCTTCCCATTCAAGTCATTCATCAATAAATATAGCATTTTTATCACCATCAACAGTGTTCTGTTATAAATCCGAAATCCAGCCCGGTTATCTTGTTACACCCACTGTTGCTTGTGCTATTTTAAATTTTGTTTTCCAATTTATACACAATTGTTGATTTATAGCAGGGATGGGAAGGTAATAAAAGAACTGAGGGCCCATTCCCAACCTCTAGTCAAATGTTTCTTTCTTGATTATTCCCCGGGCCTCACCCTTTTTTGTTTACATTGGTCACTCCACTCATTCCCTTTACCCTCTTCCCAAGGTCATACACTTAAACAGAACACTTAGCACCATTCATACACTTAAACAGAACACTTAGTATCATTCATACACTTAAACAGAACACTTAGCACCATTCATACACTTAAACAGAACACTTAGCACCATTCATACACTTAAACAGAACACTTAGCACCATTCATACACTTAAACAGAACACTTAGCACCATTCATACACTTAAACAGAACACTTAGCACCATTCATACACTTAAACAGAACACTTAGCACCATTCATACACTTAAACAGAACACTTAGCACCATTCATACACTTAAACAGAACACTTTTCACCATTCATACACTTAAACAGAACACTTAGCACCATTCATACACTTAAACAGAACACTTAGCACCATTCATACACTTAAACAGAACACTTAGCACCATTCATACAATGAAATAGACATGTAAAATTTACATTCCTGAACTCTGTTGATGAGTTTACCTGTCATGTACTTATTTGAACTTAACACTCTCAGGTGAAAAAAATCAGTGACCAAGGGCAATAAATTCAATGTGATCATTAATCAATGTCGTATGTGGCTGTTTATGTGATTGTTAATATGCCAACTGCTTTGACATTAAAATTATCACAGTAATGATCATGTAACATAACACCTTTTAAATCTGCAGAAATGAAACTTAAAAATATAGTGCACACAAGATGAGCTTATACTAGCATTCTTTCTATTTTTATCGAAAAACATAATAGCAGTTTGGAAACAAATTGTAAAAATTTTCAATTTGAGTATTTTTCAATATAATGACCACTATTAGAATAAGACCATTCTGGATTAGAGTGGAGAAAATTCTTCTATGGATTCTAGCACAAAAATGGCAGCCAGTTCTAAGAGTAATTTCCAATTGTAAGGATTGTCCCATAGGTTGTAAGGCTATGTCATATAGTGCATGTCGTGAAACCGAACACCCTTTGCTGTCAACATGAATGCAGTCGATCATGATTGTTTTTATCAAAGACTATAAGAAACATAGCATACTTCTACCAAGCCTAGTTATTCCATGTTATTAATTTGCAAATAGATAGTAAAACTGATGTTATACAGGTATGTTGTTTTTATTACAAAAAAAAGAACTCATAATCATAATTATCACATAAAAAACAAGGCATTAGATTATTCACTACCAGCTATAACTTATTTGTTATTTCTTATTTCTTACTCTTTGTTTCATTAGAGATACAATAATGAAGCCAAATCAAATCAACGTTTTTACTTAAGGTACAAGAATACATATAAACAGGATGACTGGTTCACAGTTGGTTTTATGACATCAATAAAATGGACTAAAATGTGCTTTTATATCTTTTATACCTAACTCTTAAATAAACAAATCCGTCAATTAAATATTTACTTCTATTAAACGTAGTTTTATTTAAGCTAAAGGTGTCATTTTATGACATACTATAAACAGACTTAAGTCAGAACTGTTTTTACACTTATATGTCAATTTTGACATAAAAAACTTCACACTGCACTTAGATTCAGGTAATTTATGAATTCCTAAACTAAACTGATTCATTTTCATGATTAAATGACTTATTGGGTCATATGTATCTCGTGAAATTACAAAATTCTGATCTGCATCTTGGCACCTTCATTACATTCAGTATACTATCATAATACTCTCCACCTTAGAGTGGGCATGTAAATATGTCTCCACCTTAGAGTGGGCATGTAAATATGTCTCCACCTTAGAGTGGGCATGTAAATATGTCTCATTCAGGCCAAAATCTCATGGATTCCTATGTGAAATCTGAACAATCAGGTTATACTATCCACTTCCTTCATTTAAACACCCTTCCTACAGTCCAATCTTCAATTTATTTCAATATGAATGATTTCCGGATATAAATGATTTGAGCAGTCTTCTACCTTAAATGAGCCATATATTTCTCATAAAATAGATTTTGTGCAAATGTCTCAAGCTGTTTAGAACAATATAAGGTGCATTATGTTTATTTGATATTTAATGGTGTGATTGTGCTATATGACAATAATCTAATTGGTTCAATATAAAATGTATCCAACAATTGTTTAATCTATTGTTAGACCCTACAAGGGCTGAAAAATTCTGATATTTTGTAATAACTTTTTCTTTGGACCTGTCAAGAAATGTAATGCCAATCGATACACAAAGTAATGTTGTATAAAATGATCTACAGCTGCACATGCAGCATGCTGGACACCTGCAGATATATATGTGTGACATAATATACACAAATGACAGCAACATAAAAATGTTGGAAGATGAGAAACAATTCTGCTACTGAGCAAAGAGCATACTGTAAAAATCGGAAGCTCTTAGGGTACTCCCCGACTGATATCAAGGCCAACTTGGAGAAAGTTTACAGATGTAAATCTCTGTCATATCCTACAATTCTGAGGTGGTTTCATCATGTTAAAGATGGTCCCAAATTCATGGAAGATAACCCATGTTCTGGAAGAATGTCTGCAAATGGTGAGCAGAAAGTGGCTGCTGTGAAAATGGCAATTTATGAAGATGTTCGATACACAGTGGAAGATATTTCTATTATCACGGATATTAATTTGTCAGCTGTTTTTAATATATTAATAAATCATTTGAAGCACAGAACGGTTTGTGCAAGATGGGTCCCGCATTTGCTTATTGCTGATATAAAAAAAAAATTAAACAGACTTAGGTTGAAATCGCCAAACAGCTAGTCACCAAATATGAAAAGAGTGACCAGCAATGTTTGAATGAAATTGTCACAGGTCATGAAACATGGATTTACCCTTTTAAACTCAACTTGATAAAAAATAATAAAGTTTGGATTGGAGAAAACGAGCAGAGACCAAAAATCACTCTATGTAGTTGGACTGTTAAGAGAGTTTTATACATATTATTTTTTGATGCAAAAGGCTCGGTACTCCAGTTACCTGTGAATAACTCTGCAAGTGTCACTGGACATTTGTGTGCCTCCAAAGTGTTGTCAGAAATTGAGGAACACTAATGAACTACATGTCTGTGCACTACTACCCAAGATATCCACCTACTCCATGGCAATGCACTGGTGCACAAATCTGCCATCTTGACAGACTTACAGAAGCAGCACAGCATTCAAACTTTGCCACATCCTCCATACAGCCCTGATTTAGCTCCAAGTGATTTTTGGCTGAATCCTATTATCAAAGATTCACTGAGGGGCAGATGGTTTGAAAGTCGCCATACAGTTGGAAGTGCAGTTTTCAAGTGTATGAACAACATAGCAAAAAGTGAATAAATACAAAATGGCATTTAATAATTGGATAATCAGACTAAGTAAGTGTGTAGAGGTGCATGCAGAGTACTTTGAGGGGATGCACTGACATTCTGTTCACTAATAAAGAGCTCTGTTGTACAGCACAATAATATTCAGAACTTTCTAAATCCCTCTTGTATCTTTAAAAAAAAACAACAGTCTGTGATTTTTTATTAATTATTTCCTAAAATTGGAGGGACATTCTTAAATGTCAGAAAATTGCCCCTCAGCCATGTGTGGCAATTGTCAATCAAATGGCTCACATAACAGAGATTCCAATGGACCACTGACCAATCGAATCCCATAACAGAGATTCCAATGGACTGCTGACCAATCCAATCACATAACAGTGCATGTGAATATTTATGTAATTTCATTGAAACTGATAGTATTTTGGTGGATGGACAAGAGTTTGTCCAACTGAGTGAGTTACCTACATCCAGTAGGTAGTTTTCTTTATATATGTCTAACTGAGTGAGTCACCTACTACCGGTAGGTAGGTAGTTTTTTCTTTTTATATGTCCAATTTAACCCAGTGCATTACCTACTACTGTTAGGTAGTTTTTTTTACACATGTCCTATCTAGTGATTTACCTACTACTGTTAGGTAGTTTTCTTTACACATGTCCTATCTAGTGACTTACCTACTACTGTTAGGTCATTTTCTTTACACATGTCCAATCTAGTGACTTACCTACTACTGTTAGGTAGTTTGTTTTACACATGTCCAATCTAGTGAGTTACCTACTACTGTTAGGTAGTTTTCTTCATGCATGTCCAATCTAGTGTGTTACCTACTACTGTTAGGATAGTTTTCTTCACGCATGTCCAATCTAGTGTGTTACCGACTACTGTTAGGTAGTTTTCTTTATGCATGTCCAATCTAGTGTGTTACCTACTACTGTTAGGTAGTTTTCTTTATGCACGTCCAATCTAGTGTGTTACCTACTACTGTTAGGTAGTTTTCTTCATGCATGTCCAATCTAGTGTGTTACCTACTACTGTTAGGTAGTTTTCTTTATGCATGTCCAATCTAGTGTGTTACCTACTACTGTTAGGTAGTTTTCTTCACGCATGTCCAATCTAGTGTGTTACCTACTACTGTTAGGTAGTTTTCTTCATGCATGTTCAATCTAGTGTGTTACTTACTACTGTTAGATAGTTTTCTTTACGCATGTCCAATCTAGTGTGTTACCTACTAATGTTAGGTAGTTTTCTTCACACATGTCCAATCTAGTGTGTTACCTACTACTGTTAGGTAGTTTTCTTTATGCATATCCAACCTAGTGAGTTACCTACTACTGTTAGGTAGTTTTCTTTACATGTCCAATCTAGTGTGGTATCTACTACTGTTAGGTAGTTTTCTTTACACATGTCCAATCTAGTGAGTTACCTACTACTGTTAGGGAGTTTTCTTTATGCATGTCCAATCTAGTGTGTTACCTACTACTGTTAGGTAGTTTTCTTTATGCATGTCCAATCTAGTGTGTTACCTACTACTGTTAGGTAGTTTTCTTCATGCATGTCCAATCTAGTGTGTTACCTACTACTGTTAGGTAGTTTTCTTCATGCATGTTCAATCTTGTGTGTTACTTACTACTGTTAGATAGTTTTCTTTACGCATGTCCAATCTAGTGTGTTACCTACTACTGTTAGGTAGTTTTCTTCACACATGTCCAATCTAGTGTGTTACCTACTACTGTTAGGTAGTTTTCTTCACACATGTCCAATCTAGTGTGTTACCTACTACTGTTAGGTAGTTTTCTTTATGCATATCCAACCTAGTGAGTTACCTACTACTGTTAGGTAGTTTTCTTTACACATGTCCAATCTAGTGTGGTATCTACTACTGTTAGGTAGTTTTCTTTACACATGTCCAATCTAGTGAGTTACCTACTACTGTTAGGTAGTTTTCTTTACACATGTCCAATCTAGTGTGGTATCTACTACTGTTAGGTAGTTTTCTTTACACATGTCCAATCTAGTGAGTTACCTACTACTGTTAGGGAGTTTTCTTTATGCATGTCCAATCTTAGAGTGTGTCACCTACTACTGTTAGGTAGTTTTCTTTACACATGTCCAATCTAGTGTGTTACCTACTACTATTAGGTAGTTTTCTCTGTGTAGGTCTAACTGAGTGAGTTACTACTACCAGATGGTAGTTTTCTGTATATATGTCCAACCAAGTGAGTTACCTTCATGTACCACCAGTAGGTAGTTTTTCTTTATATACAATGAACTGACTGAGTTTACTGCGATCAGCTAGTTGTCTTTATATAAGACTGACAATGTCTAGTCTTTATAACTTGAACATTTTTCATCCAATCTTCATGAAATTTTCACTTAATACATGTACTTATAAGTCATGTTTCAATCAGTACTATTTTCTTAAAAAAGAGCATTTTTTTAAAAGGACTTGATATGTAAAGAGTAGGTGGAGCAATCTCAATTTTGCAAAAGAAAATTCTTTTGTTTTACACCACTAGTTGAAAATGAAAACCTAATCAAATCCATGCATGCTTTCCACTGATGTCTGATTTTGTTATGATTACATTTTTGTAAAGCAAATGTTTACAATTTGAGAAAACTTATTTTTTGTGGGAATTTTATTAATCATGCTTATATAATGAATTACAAAACCAATTCAAAGTTCTCTCTTTCATCCATTATTGATTTCTGTTGCTCCTAACTAGAATATAATTTACTGCTATTGTATGAAATGTCAATGAATTTCCTACAGTTGATAATTTCTCTCCATTACTATGGAAACAAAAGCAGTACTATGAACAAAATTACTTCCTTCTGATTGACATACAGCTTCAGTGTCCACTGAAATTCAAAGGAAGTTACTGATTGGCAAAAATTAAAGGATTATGTGTGATAGTTTCCTAAATAGAGTGGGATCAATCAATTATAGGGCAATTTACCATACTGACAAATAGAAATTAAAATCATAGGACATTGTGACCTTGACCTATTACATATTAATTCCTTGCATCCACTATGCTTGATATCACAAGACCAGTTTTAAACCAAGACACTGTGCATATGAGTTACAGAGTATCTTATATAAGTTTGGTATGAAATCAAGTTGAGCACAGTACTCTGTTCATGTGCACCATGAGTGACCGATGTTATAAACATGTTAGGCCAACCTATACTGAGGTATTTGCTAACAAGGATGTGTTCTAATAGTGAAGTAAACACAAAAAGGGTATTTAAAGATGTAAAACAACAATATAACTGGTTCTTCATAGCAGCAGAGGTATAATTAAGTGAAATAAATTTAAGTAAAAATGATAGAACTGAATTTAATTAATTTAATGTGATTCATGACATACCTGTGTTTTAAGACGGGGCATTGAATACTTAGGAACATTATAGCAAGGGACATACTGTTATATTATATGCCAGGGGCTGCTTGCAGTTCAAACCATATTGTATTATTCAACAACTTGAATGAATATTATTTCTATCTGTTAAAAACTGTATACAATACTGTGCTTTACCCTCCAATTCTATTGCTACTGATTATACCACAATATGATATATCAGTTTTATCACATGACATTATTATGTCATCAATTTTTATCTGTACAGTTTGTGAGAGCAAGCTGATTAAGTAGATGGCAGCAAAAAAAGTTTGAATCTGTATCAGTGGGAGTAAATAGCCAAATTTCATCATCATAAAGTTTCTTGGTTTACATTTGATGTGTGATAGGAATATATTAATCGGAACAAATGATTTTTGTGGATTTTAAAATTATAATCTGAAGAACTGACTTTAATCTTCAACCAATAAATTCTAATTAATTCCAAAAATGAGTTTATAAATTATAGACCCCATCAAGAATGTTTCAAAGTTGAATATACTGTATCTAACTTCCTTCAAGGATTATGCCAAAAAAATAAAGGAATTTCACTTATATAAAGATAATTGTTGTAATTGTCATAATTTTCTTGTATCATTAAGTGCTAGGTAGTTTCACATTTTGCTAGCGGTGGATTTGGAAAGGGTGCAGGGTGGAGACAGAGATTGATTGACCCACCCCTTTTCTTTCAGTAAAAGCATATCCTTTTCAACATTAAAAGCAGAGAAATGTGTCCATTTTAAGCAAAATAAACTCCACCCCTTTTAAACTCAAACCCCTAAGAAAATGTTAGGTCCATCTGTGTTTTACTATGACTGTCTACAGGTCTTCTTATGAATTAAAGTGATTATTATTATTCTTATTATTCTTATTATTATTCTTATTATTCTTATTATTATTATTATTATTATTATTATTATTATTATTATTATTATTATTATCATCATCATTGCATTTGCAAACTATTAAATAATTCCAAAACACCCATCTATGACATTGTCAAAAATCTTAATGTCACTTTTAGACAATTAAGATGTTACCAAAGAAACCAAACTGAAATTACAAGAAACTATTATGATGCCTTTTTAAAGATAAAAAAATCCTTTTTAAACTAAAAAAAATACATGTTTATACCTTTCAGCTAGCTCACTGTTAAACTTCCTTCTTTTTCTTATCAATGCAGCAATATAAACAATGAATGAAAATATATTGATGCAATCATCGGGACATTTCTCTTTGGATTTAAAAACTCCATCTTTTCTTTTCTTTTCATACATTATTACTATTTTGTGTTAATGAAAGTGAACCTACTCAATGACATATTCAATTTGCTTACATCTGAAAATATTTTGAAGGAAGCTGAAAAGCTAAGAATTTATCCCTTCACAAGATAAAAAAAAAAATATGTTTGCAATATAAGCATGCTTTATTTTATAATTGTACTTACTTCCTGTCTAGTGTCAAACATTCCACACCAGGTGCAAGAGCAATGACATTAGCTGTCCTGCGGTCTTCACTGAAAAGGGAATTAAGAATGCAAACAGATCAATACAACAGCTTTGAAAAATATATGCCACATTTGTTTGCATATAGTGTCTGCCCAACTTCAAAGAGTGCAGACCAAAATCTGTGATCAAATTAATCTCATTCAACCAGACTCTTGCATAGCTCTGTAAGATCTCTGCTGAACAAGGGTCTGGTAAAATGATATGTTGATTGCTCCTACCAATAGAAGGCACTTTGGTCAAACTTTATAGAAATGAAACTACAAAAAGATATTTCTCACTATCTCAAACATCTTGTAAATTAATTATTATAATTAGCTTTAATTGTATTATCTGAAATATTAAAGATGCGGGAGTGCGAAGTAAGATGGTAAGGATTAGAACTTACTTTAAAACCCCTAATAATAAAAGATTCTCCAATAAACTACATGTAAGTGTGAATCTTATCTTAACTTTCAAACCTTGATTTGTAGCAGATGGAAAACTGGCAACACAGAGACTAATTATATCAATTAATTTTTTTCCAATTTAAATATGTGTTAATGCAGTGTCTATTCTAGAAATGAAAATTGGGGGGGAGAACCCCTCCATTTGAAAAAAGGGCAAAGTTCTGAATATGGGAGGGATTCAATGAAGAAATAAAGATAGGGCCTGAAAATATAATAGACAATTCTGTCCATTCAGTTGATTTTTGTGTGTGATTTCTTAGAAATAAGTGAAAATGCCAGATGTGTGTCCTAGAATAGACCCTGGTTAATGTGAACATTTAAATGCATCTTGTAAATATATTTTGCTGGTTTCCAGGGTTGAGGAGGTGTGTCACATATCTGACAACTTATAATTCTGTGCTTTGTCATAGCTAGAAATATCAAATTATCTCAAATTTCATAAAACTGACACTACTTTTAAAATTAAAGTTTAAAAGTGAATGATTCTTTTAGGTATAACCTTTCAATAATGACATCCCTCCGATGTTAAATGTTTTTTTGAAATGCTGAACATCATATCCTAATTTGTATAGAAAAGTTGCTTTAGTGTACCACATCACAATTATCATATATACTTGCATATAAGCAGATACCAACTACAAACTGCAGAGACCCAGATCTGGCCATCACATAATGCGCTGGCAGATCTGGGTCTATGCAGGTTGTAAGGACTAATCAGTAGAACAAACAACATAGACCTTAATCTGCCAGCACATTATGTGTCAGCAGATCAGGGTCTATGCTGTTTGCATTTCGACCTGGTTTATACGCGAGTATATACGGTAAACAATATGGCCTCAAATTATTTTTGCCAAAAACAGATGATAGCTGGTGCATTCTTTGCATTTATCACTCATGTAACAAACTTTAACTTTAGGTAATTTAAGTTTTAGCATAAAAATTTACATTTCTAATGCTTCAAATCCAAGTTTTAAAGATCTAAAATTTAGTTTGTTTTTGGAAAACTTGTCACATACAATGTATATAAGAAGGCTGTTTCTAAAATGAAATTTTGGTGTGTAACCTGTAGGGCATACCTGACTAATTGATTCTAATTTTTATGATATGTGCATAATTGAATATTTACTGATAACCTTCATTACTTATGTAATTTTAATGAAGGGCAAAAATAACAAAATTATGTCATTTAAAAAAATTTGGTTTGTAAGAAATAGTTAACATTATGTGTACTTCTGCATGATTTGTTATAAAATCAATGCTATTTGGGTGGCATTCAATCAATTTCCCTGCCTATCAAGCCATACAAATACAGCTGGCATTGAGTTAGCCTAATAATATGTCAAAAGCAAAAACAAAAGAAGACAAAATTATAGTGAGGATAAAGTTGCTGGTTCGATAAAATAACAAACAAATTTTGAGTTTTACCAAATTCATGTATATTCAACTAGGACAACTTTCAATCAATGTTTTTTCATTCGCATTTTATACGAAATATCATACCTGAGTAATGCTTTTTCACCAAAGTAGTCTCCCCTCTTTAATTTTCTTACTTCTTGAGGCTCCTCAAAACCGGATATTTTCTGTGTTACTTTCACCTTCAAAGGAAACACATATGACAATTTTAGCCATGAAAATTACCTCTCCTTGCCAAAATTGGGCATTACTAAAGTTGTACCACAAACTCAATCATTTATACTGACCTTTCACATTTGCATTTTAAAGAAAATCTGCACATATTCTCTGTAATTTGCTGTACTGAGCTCCCTCACTATAACACAATAATTGGAGTCCATAAATGTTGACTGCATTATGTAATGAACACCTAACTATAACACAATAATTGGAGTCCATAAATGTTGACTGCATTATGTAATGAACACCCTAACTATAACACAATAATTGGAGTCCATAAATGTTGACTGCATTATGTAATGAACACCCTAACTATAACACAATAATTGGAGTCCATAAATGCTGACTGCATTATGTAATGAATGCCTAATCATGAGAAAGATTGAAAACTTTGTGATTATGTACATGTGTATGTTAAGGGGAATCTGGGCAGGGGGAGGGGAATCTGGGCAGGGGGAGGGGAATCTGGACAGGGGGAGGGGAATCTGGGCAGGAGGAGGGGAATCTGGACAGGGGGAGGGCTAAAAAGAAGAAAACAACAAGAGAATGATAACAATATTTATGATCACAAAAATAGCTTTGTCACATCATTGTAAGTGTGATTTCAAACTGGTCAATTAATCCTTAGTATGAAAATAAAATTGACCTACTAAAACTTTGTGTTGTTTCTTTAATCTAGATGTGTTATGATGTACATTTACATCTTAAGATGATCATCCAAAACTGTACCATGTTGCTTTTGATACAATGGTTCATACAAAAATCTCAGGACCAAATTTCAGGACTTTTCAAGGTCTTGTTTTAATTTTTTCAAGGGTTTACTTAAATTACTTTTCCACTTTTTAAGTTGAATAATGAAACATCTTTTACTATATCTGTGTTGAGTCCATCTTTTACTATATCTGTGTTGAGTCCATCTTTTACTATATCTGTGTTGAGTCCATCTTTTACTATATCTGTGTTGAGTCCATCTTTTACTATATTTGTGTTGAGTCCATCTTCCAAATTATGCAATAAAGTGTGAAAAGTTTAAGTCTTAAAATATAAACATCAACATATATACAATAATGGCATTGTCTACAAAAGTTACTGTCATTACTAATTTTCTAGTTGAATATATGCTGTCATACCATTGTATTCTATCTTCCAAGCCATGCCCCATCTCTACATTTTACTTCTTCAGGCATTCTACCATATCATTCAATTTTCTTCCAGATTATTTAATTTCTGGGCCTTATCTTTAGCTTGTTTTCTAAGACAGTTTGACTGAATAATAAATGTTAGTTTCCCTGTGGCTTTTGGATGTCAGCTTTAACTGTTATTGCTTGGGAGGGAGATTTGGTCCAAATATGGGTTTTGATCCACCAGCTGATTCAGGAGGGGGAGGGACATTTCTAGCTGACTGATATAAATTTTCTCAGAATATGTCTTCAAAAAAGAAGTCATCAATAACTGTTAAGAGGATTCCATAGTGCTTGCTAACAACTGGTGGTGTTTTTCACTTTTCATATGTGAGGAAAGAGCATACTTCCCCATTTACCCCAAATCTATTAACTTTTTACACAAAGCACACATTCCATGGACTTATCTCCTTTTAACTCTCTAATCCATGAATATTTGGGATCCATGATCCATTTGTGATTGAACATGCATTTCCCCATCATTCAAGCAGACGGCAAAGTCAATGTTCACCATGCTTCATCCACCATTTGCACTGACTGATTTACCAAGAGTAACACCAAAACTATGCTTTAGGAAGTTTTAATAAAAATATATCACAGTCTGGCCATAAAGCAAGGGATAATACCAAAGGTATACACACGTAAATGTAATGTCTGATAAAATGATGGATTAGAATGACTGTTAACACTCAGTTTTCCCCAAATATAATTAATTAGGTAAAAATGAAACACTTAATAGTAACACATCAAATATTAGTGAAATTCAAGGGCTTTAAAAGGGCTGTCAATGCAAATTTAGGGACTTTTCAAGGACTTTTCCACTTTGTCTAAATTTCAAGGGTTTTTCAAGACCAGATAACAAATTCATGGGTTTTTCAAGACCAGATAACAAATTCATGGGTTTTTCAAGACCTGTGCAAACCATGGATAAACCTCAGTCTATGTTTATTACTAATCTAGTCCTGATTTAGATCAGTGAAAACCATCTTAGGTATAAATTTATTCAAAAAACCACTTTTTTATCCGTTTATTTGATTCAGAAATGGTGCTTGAGCAGTGCAAGAATTGTGTTTACATCTAATGAAGTTACGATGACCTAGTTATCTCCCCTGAATTTCATTGATAGAAATTCCATTCATGTGCCACTTGGATGATGTTTGTATCACAGAGATGCTGTATTGAACTGACCTCACTAACTATATTTTTTTTGTTTCCAGTGGCACAATCAGTATATGCTGCGGTGGTAGCCTTTCAAGTGTAGTAACAACATGTACTTGCAGTCTACATATAGAATTTGTGAAATGGAGTCAGACCCTTAATGGTTGATGGACATTATTTTTCTGGGGGATACATTATGCAAGTGAACAAACCCAAAAATGACCATTGTTTTTTATCTGATGACTGAATAATGCATGCTGACTCTATCTGATGACTGAATAATGCATGCTGACTCTATCTGATGACTGAATAATGCATGCTGACTCTATCTGATGACTGAATAATGCATGCTGACTATATCTGATGACTGAATAATGCATGCTGACTATATCTGATGACTGAATAATACATGCTGACTATATCTGATGACCAAATAATGCATGCTGACTATCTGATGACCAAATATTGCATGCTGACTATATCTGATGACTGAATAATGCATGCTGACTATATCTGATGACTGAATAATGCATGCTGACTATATCTGAAAGCTTTGATCTTAAGTCTTTATGGAGAATTAATTAAGTTCATGACTCATTTATCTAATAGGCAACTGTTTATTGCTACATGGGCTGCTTCAGATCACATGGAGGATTAGCTAGTGCATATACATAAATTCTGATTTTATCTGCATGTTAATGGATGCACAGCTCTATTAGACAACCCGCTGATTTGGCACCTTTGATTTATGTACCAAAATTGATGCTCAGAAGCAATACAACAGCTGACACTTGTTGAATACAAAAGTGGTTAATTAGAGAAGAAGATGGTTTGTAGCAAGGAGTTTCAGTACTGCTAAACTTGAATAAAATAGGCTTGTATGTTTTTATGCTAATAAACGTTAGAATTTAGAAAAAAAATTTAAAAAATAAAGTCTATGGTATGACTACATTATATCAAGAATTGTGTTATAATTTCGAGTTTTACAACCAATGAGAGTTTACTACAAATTAATTATAGAAAACAAATTTAAATTAATTACATGAATATACTCTATGCTTTATAAATCATTCGTATGTAATGAGCCAACAGCTTCCTTAAATTCTAAATAATCTCCCTTTTTAATACTTACCTCCCCTTTGTTGATGATGAAGAATGCATCTCCTGTGCTTCCTTCCCTGACAATATGATCTCCCTCATGGTAAAAGTCCTGAAAATAAAAAAAACACATTTTAAAAAGTCTTTTATCTTTGGTACTGGTTACTAACCATTTGCATATCTCTCAAGCAAAAGAGTTATTTTCCTTGATTATTCACTTAATGATCCCATGGCCATGGTTGTGATACTGAAAAGTCACAATCCTCAATAGTCCCACAAAATGGGCACCAACTGTCCCATTTGTATCATACATAGAAGAGTTCAATGTCCATATTGGAATTTGTTTAATGCTTGGTTTGTGGTTGTCACTGGCCAGCAGAGGAGTTATATTGATACAATTAGCAATTTTTTAAGTAAACATTTTCTTAAAATGGACCTGCTGCACTTTTGAAAGAGATTTTTTTGTTGTTGACTTCGTTTGAATTGTACTAAGGTTGTTTCTTGTCTCAGAAAGTACTTACATTCTTAATGTATGCTTGATTTGATTTCCAAAATTTTAATTTAAGGCAACTGGGTTCCTTGGTGTTTATTTCAAAAGCGTGAAAGCAAACTTGGAGGTGAAACTGCAAAAGTTCAAA
The DNA here is from genome assembly GCA_029931535.1 of Margaritifera margaritifera. Taxonomy (NCBI): domain Eukaryota; kingdom Metazoa; phylum Mollusca; class Bivalvia; order Unionida; family Margaritiferidae; genus Margaritifera; species Margaritifera margaritifera. The sequence continues at coordinate 2,689,244 of JAQPZY010001504.1, forward strand.
AGTACAGTAATACTTTGATTATTTAGACCCATTAGGGAGACATGGATTTGTCAGGATAATTGATTGTCTGGACAAGTGGTAAATGCATACAGAATAAATATTTTATCTCTGGGACACTCTACCATTGGGACTTGTAATCCAACTTGGTAGTTGGTTTGATACCCACCCAGGCCAGCTGACACTGGCTGTCTAGGCATGTCCCTGGGAAAAGCTGTGACTTAGCCACCATTTCCTCAGTATGATATAGCCAACAAAATGTTTAAAGTGTTATTAAAACCCAACCAACCAACCTTTCTTTCTGACTTCTACTAAAGCTCACTTGTATCATTGGTATTATTCCATTCAGAAATGTATTCTCCATGTTTTTTTCATTCTGATAATTAAGTGGTATAATACCACTGTATTTGGACAACTTTCTGCATTACTAAATTATTGCAAATTTTTTATTTTGAATCATTTGTGATTTTGCACAATTTTTCACAATTTAACATTATTCAAATTATTTTAATCCATTTCTGCAATGTTCAATTTTCATGATTTGTTAACAGATTACAGAAATTGATTAGATTAAATGATGCAGACCTTTACCTGTATAGTTCTCTTTGCCTAAACTTTGGTGCTTTTATTCTGATATGTTTTAATTACTTTTATTTGTTTGATATATTGATGGGATTATACATGGTTAGTGGAGTTCCATATTCATTTGCCAGAACATGATGGAAGACAGATTGAACCCAGTGGCAAAGCATGCTAATAGTTATTCTTACATTATCATTAACCAACCGCAGTCAGGGCTTGTGGATGTAGAATAGGCCCAGGGTGCCCTCTTGCATCTTGTAAAAGGCAACCAATGGAGACAGAAGCCACTGTGGCTCAGTGGTTAGTGTGCCAGACTCGTGACTAAATGGGTGCAGGTTCAAATCCTACTATCGGATGAGCCCAAGTCAGCTACCATGGTGTGTCCTTAGGCAAGGCACTTAATTCCACTGCCTTGGCACTAAATAACCTACTTGTGTTGATGTGCTGTAAAACACCAAACCAAACCAAACTAAATCATTAACCAATCTGATTGACCTTAAAACTGGCCCACCTAAAACTAAGTTTTTATGCAGTGTTGATGCTTGAATAATATCAAAACCTTTTACAAATATACTTTTAGGGCCGTGCATAGTCACATAAAGACGGATCATGTCTCACATTCAGTTTTTACCAACAGAGTAACCTACTGCTCTTGTGACATGACCGTTAACAAGCATGTATAAAATGAAAGTAATCTGCTGCTCTTGTGACATGACCCTTAACAAACATGTATAAAATGAAAGTAATCTGCTGCTCTTGTGACATGACCCTTAACAAGCATGTATAAAATGAAAGTAATCTGCTGCTCTTGTGACATGGCCCTTAACAAGCATGTATAAAATGAAAGTAATCTGCTGCTCTTGTGACATGGCCCTTAACAAGCATGTATAAAATGAAAGTAATCTGCTGCTCTTGTGACATGGCCCTTAACAAGCATGTATAAAATGAAAGTAATCTGCTGCTCTTGTGACATGGCCCTTAACAAGCATGTATAAAATGAAAGTAATCTGCTGCTCTTGTGACATGGCCCTTAACAAGCATGTATAAAATGAAAGTAATCTGCTGCTCTTGTGACATGGCCCTTAACAAGCATGTATAAAATGAAAGTAATCTGCTGCTCTTGTGACATGACCCTTAACAAGCATGTATAAAATGAAAGTAATCTGCTGCTCTTGTGACATGGCCCTTAACAAGCATGTATAAAATGAAAGTAATCAGCTGCTCTTGTGACATGGCCCTTAACAAGCATGTATAAAATGAAAGTAATCTGCTGCTCTTGTGACATGGCCCTTAACAAGCATGTATAAAATGAAAGTAATCTGCTGCTCTTGTGACATGGCCCTTAACAAGCATGTATAAAATGAAAGTAATCTGCTGCTCTTATGATATGGCTGCTTAGAAGCATGTGTAAAACAAAAGCACATGCAATTCAAGGACAGCTTATTAAACAAAATGATATGCTTTAAGCCAGCTACAAACAGCCAGTATTTGTAAGAATTAAAGATAAGACTTGATTGATTTTCTCACTAGATAAAAATATCTAAATATAAACAATAATGGTTCCTATCTACCGTATATACCCATGTATAATCCGATACCAACTGCAAACTGCATAGACCCAGATCTGCTGTCACATAATGCACTGGCAGATCTGGTCTATGCAGTTTGAAGGACTAATCTAGAGAACAAACAACATAAACCCTGATCTGCTGGTGCATTATGTGACGGCAGATCAGGGTTTATGTTGTTTGCATTTGGAGGTGAATTATACGCGAGTATATATGGTATGTCTCGAATATGAATATTTTCCATAATTTTTTCAATAATCATACAATTATATTTTTGCAAATAAAAAAGTCATATGAATAGCTAACCCCTATGTTGATGAGAATTGTTAATCTCTCTGTTCTTTCACACCTAACCTCATACATAGAGTGCAGAATGCATCGAAATGAAAAGACGCTTATGAAGGGCCTTGTCAATTAATGGACTTCGCTAAAAATCATATTGTATGATTTGGTTACACCTGAGATATTTAAAAACTTAAAAAAGTCAAACAGAACCAATGTGTTTTCCACATTTTCATACAATAAAACTCTAGCTGTTAGCACACTATTGCAATCACTCAAATAGTGGGTTTTAGTCATATGGACTGATGTACTACCAGTAGAATAGTTCTGACATGCCGTTATTATGAAGTGATCCATCTTATGACTGAGGTTCCTTTGTCTTTATTCTGGTTACAGTCACCAATTACTGAGAAATTAAATATCTGATGACAGTATTTTCCACTAATAATTACAATAAATTCCTAATCTTCAGTTTAACATTTTTTTTTTTTAAAACTGTGAGAGGCATTAACAAAAAAGACCAAATAATAAAAAAAAAACACTGTGTGTGCTACATAAAAAAAAAATGACCTATTATAAGTCATGGAAGATCTACACTGGATAAATGTTAGGACTTCTACCTATTTTAGATTTCAAAACTATCCATGAATATGTATATTTTACACCAGTTCGAACTTCAAATAGCTAGTATTGTCTTCTGACTCAAGGAACTGTACTCCCAGTGTTGTTTGGTGAAGTATTGTACCACTACAGTAGAATGGTTTTCAAGAGAGAAGGCAATAATACATTTAGTACATCAGATGATGTCATGTGACATCATCGAACTTG